>JAKEEE010000111.1:0-719374 GCA_021498325.1 Bactrocera minax | reverse complement strand
CATGGCCATGAACGGACAAGCCAAGATCAGTTAAATGAGCTTCATTCAGTCGCATGCAATATTGCATTTTAGTTATTCCACTCGACCGGAAGATGTTGCAGCTAATTGTTTTTTTTTCTCATGAAAATCACACAAAAATGAAACAACTTAGGTTCAACAAACTTGTTTGCTTCTTACTCAGAATCCAACCTGGCCATTTAACTGTTCAATCGGTGATAACTTGCTGACAAATTATGATTCAAGCCCCTACCAACGATTAATTATGCTGTCTCGACTAATGTGCAGAGGACCACGTTTTAAGCTCATGTCGTCATGCTCCAGTTACATATAATGTACTTTCCAATGTAAGAACGATTCCTTTCTTTATAATCAAAATTCTCTACAATAGCAAAACAAAAATCCAAAATAGTTTGTTTCGAAAATTTAGGGAAAATTTACTGTGTCAAAAGTTCAATGCGATAATATTTTTTTTTTTTCGCACTCAGAAATTACCATTGATTCACTTTCAACGAACACTGGCTTAAAAAAGCTGTGTTCAATTGAGTTGTATGAAGCTCACAATGGGTACGTGGATTGTTGAGCTGAGTTTGTAGACAGAGTTTCGTAAAAGTTTTAACACTGAACTTTTAAATATAATTAATCACTAGCTAGATTTTTATTGGAGAATGTGACGCTTACCACAGCATTGGTATGGTAACACTTCTTAGAAGGGCTAATGTTATAAAATTAAACAATGTGAGTGAAAGTCGCCTATGTTCAGTGTGTAACCGAACATTTTATACTCTCTCGCTATTGCAAGGGGATCAGAGGCGGGGAAATGCTTTCAGGTTCACTGGCATTATAACTTTTATAATAAAAAATGTTCGCAAAGAGAATTCTGACATTCATTATTCGAAGAAATTGTTAATGGGATTGACTAATCATATTTGTGGGTGATCTTGTTTGAGCTTATATTTGACAAAAGTTCACTCGGACTCAAGTATCTTCATATGCTATATTTTGTTTCGTAGTCAGAGATTATTTATATTAAAATCTACCAAATAACTCCAAAAGTGTATATATATGCCTCGATATTAACGCTCAAACAATGTGGGTAATAAAGTAGTATTAGATACATGAGGGGGGGGGAAAAAGATCTGACCAGAGGAAAAGGGAAATCATGTCATATTAGGAATAAGCGGCTGTCAGACCGTGTTTCTCAGACCGTTGTCATTTCATAAAGGGGTTAAAGTCATAGCTGGAAATGGAGTCTGGGTAATCTATTACTATGAATGTATATTTGGCTCTTAGGGGAAGAGGTCTTGCCTGATTGCATTAACGATTGTGTCATTACTCAAGTACACTGAAGAAAATGCACGCGGATTTCCACACCAATTTTATGTATCTGTGTGAACGACACTGACCGATCCATATTCCGGGCGTATTCATCATAGATATAGCATACGCTGGACGGCTCGGTATAACTCGTTATACGGATTTCAACTCCAGTTTTTCAGGCATTAATAACTATTGGTGATATCCAAAAATATTATTCTGTATCACTTTATGTTTGAGTTGAGTTATGTTAAACTATTGTCCGAATATATACCGTTTTGAAAGCCCCAACCGGTTGTTTAAAATTCTTATGTTATGTTATATGGTGGCTTATGGAGGTAAGTGTATGATTTATCAGTATTGTATTCATTTTTGGGAATAAAACGACAATGACTATTAGCAGGAAGAGATCCTGTCTGACTTTCATGAAGATACCTTACAGATTGACAGATTACTATACGATTATATATGGTTATAAAGCCAACCGGGAAGTTTGCAAATGTCTATATAGTAAGGTATGATCGCGGTAGCAGCTAGTAGAAATATTTACCCAATTTTATCCATTTTAAGTACCCGTACACACCGTCATCAGAAAGAGACTTTTTTTTGAATTTCTCAGAGATAACTCATATTTTGACCGTTATATATGGTATAAAGTCTAACGGTAGGTTGAAAATCCTTGCATTAAGTATATGAGGGCTATGGGAAATATTTACCCGATTTTGCCCATTTTTGAAGCAAGAGCACACTGTTATCACGGAAAGATAATTGTAGAATTTCATTATGATATCTTACAGATTAACGATAGTTTCGCGTGGTTCTTATGCGATTTCGCCCGTTTTCACAATGTGGCATAAAGATGTAATTAAAATATTATGTAACAAATTAAATGAAAATAAAAGTTAAAATTGATGTAGCCCTTCCTGAGATATGGAAATTCACCTAAAAGTGGGGCGTGCCACGCCTATTGTTAAAAATTTGCATGAATTCCTAAGCATTGCTTTCGTACCATCTTCACTGTAAGATTTAATGTTACTGACGTATATGGGAAACTTATAAAGTTATAAAATTATAAACTGACGTCTATATGGGAGGTGGGCGTGGTTATTATCCGATTTCGTATGGTTTCCCAGTATATGGGGACATTCTAGAAAAACTAGTCCTGAGTAAGTTTGAATGAAATAGCTTTAACGGTTTGTGAGATATGTACATTAATCTTATTGGGGGCGGGGTAAAAAAAATATAAACCAGTCACTACTGAGATGCCCTGTGCTAAATTTCAGCTTTATATCTCGATTGGCAGCTTAGTTATAGCACTTTATATATTTTCGATTAACGGCATTTTGTGAACAGCAATCCGATTACGCCCATCTGCAATACCAACCTCCTCTGAGTGCCAGAGAACTTGTATACCAAACTTTATTAAGATAAATACATTTTTACTCAACTTATCGCTTGCACGGACAGACAGTAACTTGGAATTCGACTCGTCTCGTTATTCTGATCATTTATATATATATAACTCTATATCTATCTCGATTAGTTTTAGGTGCTACAAACAACCATTAGGTGAACTAAACTAATATACTTGCATATATATTGCGACATTTTGCGAGAGTATTCTAAATACCAAGCATATCGAAAAAAGTCTGCAATACTATACCTCAAAAGTCTAAGTTATATCATATAATTATGGGAACAATCATAAATGTGCGCAAAAATATGCAAAGTGCATTATTGAAAACAATTCGACTCAGAAATTCCACTTAAAAAGCCGAATATAAGCTTCTTCTAATATCTCGGCATTATTTACCGACCAAAACGAGGTTATACTTATAGCCTATATATAGTCTCGATATTAACCAATTACCTGCACACGCATACTGAATAATAAATACTCAGCAGAATATGTTCTTGAGTACCAGTAATTGATTGTAAGGACCTACTATTGTAAGAATATTTCGAAGCTTACTTCATAAAGTGGCTCACTTTTTTATACTCCTGTTCCGAGAGTTGCTACAGAGAATATCAGCGATAACTTGAGTAAAAATTTAGATATTTTGATGAAACTTGGTACACATGTTCTATGTCACCGTAAGACGGTTGGTATTGCAGCTGGGCGTAATTGGACATCTGCCATGCTCACAAATTGGAATTAATCCAAAACAGATAAGTACTATAACCAAGCAAAAAATTAAGATATAAACGTGTTATTTGGTATAGAAGATCCTAGTAGGGTGGGGCATCTGTGGGCAAATATTTTTGTAAAAGTAAGTATGGCCCCGCCCCAATAGGTTTAATATATATACCTCGGAAACCATTAATGCTATTTTAATCAAACAAAGGACACGAAGCAAAATATAGCAACGAAAGTACATGAGTCTATAGCCTGTAATATAAGTTAATAAGACACCAAATATGATTGCAATCCATTGACAATTTCTTCGAATAATGAATGTAGAATTCTTCCGCAACATTTTTTAATATAAAGTTATGCCAGCACCTGAAAACATTTCCCCGCTTCTGATCCTTGCACATTGCGAGAGTATAAAATGTTCGGTTACACCTGAACTTAGCCCTTTCTTACTTGTTTAACAATATTTTTTAAGCCCAAAGGTGTGAGTTATCACCAGTGAACTCACACCCAATATAAAAGCGATTTCTATATCTCAGGGGTAAACTGATAGGTGTGTCGTGCGTTCGAATCCTCTCCCCGAAATTGTAAAAATCGTTCACTAGCCCCCAAAAGTCAACGGCAAATCTCCATGTAATTAACATATTTCTTTTCGAATTCTTTCGTGGAGTCAAAGAAATGATTACATAATTTCTGTTGAACTACAATATATTATGTTACTGTTGTTGTAATCTATGATAAATATAGCCAGGTTTTTTAAATAAGACTTCGGTAAAAACTTTTCGACAAACATATGCATTTAACATCTACATATGTTACATTTATACATTCATACATATGTATGTATATATTGAATATATAATATATTTATGGAGTAGTAATGGAGGTCGATTGGTGTAAAAATATGATAATTACCAGAAATGGTAAAAAAACAAATCTTTGCGGTAAATGTGATGAAATTTGGCCTTGATTCAATTATTAGTAACATTGTTGTTTTTATTGTTGTAACAGCCGATATTTCGTTATGGAACCAGCAGCTGCTGCTGCACGAAACCCAACATCAACAACCGTCACTCCGGCGACACGTACAAATATGATGCGCATAATGACAACAACAACAACAACAAACAAATTAGCACAACTCTTAAAGATATCGGATCAAATGTACAAACAAAATGTATGTATATATTTATATACATGTTTTTGTATATTTATTACACTATATACATATTTACAGATTGTTATATGCAAATATATATGATTGAATGCATTTGGTTTATAATCTACTCGCGCGGAAATGTTGCTTTTGCATTTTTGTAGAGTGCGTGACTACTATTTGGAAGGTTTTATGTGTGAATGCCAGTATCGGCCAAATCAAAAATAGGAAACTAGACAATAGTATTTTTGATATCAACGGCCTTTTGGCAGGAAATGTGAAATCTCGAGATCCGTCAGCTTTTTAGCGGCTTAAAACACGTGCAAACTTTAAATTTGTCAGATAACATTAAGATATTTTCGAAAGTCTGTACCGCTTTGTGTTGGCTTCGGCAGTAGTTTGAACCCAGGACCAGGTGTTAGTCACCCGAAATTAGTTTACGCAGTGTATGTACATATATGTATATATATATATACATTTACATTTAAATTGCATTTAAATATACATATACATATGCACGTATCCATATACATCATGTACATCAGGGTTAGCAAAGAGCCAACATACACAAGTAAATAAAGTTTCACATTTGTATACATAACGAGGAAGCAACAAACATTTCTAAGAAAAGTTGACTTAGATGATCCCAGTTATGTTTTACATATTTGTTTAAATTTAATAGTCTTTTATATTTTAAATTTCAGATATTTACTTGAAAACAGACGTATCTGTTTTTTGAAATGTAGTATGTATTTAAAATAAATTATTTACATGAATGTATTCCTTTCTCAGAAAATAATCAAAAACAGTATTGGGATTCGTTTAAATTTGTAAAATTTGTAAAATAAAACTAATAAGGAAGGGCTAAGTTCGGGTGTAACCGAACATTTTATACACTTGCAATGTGCAAGGATCAGAGGCGGGGAAATGTTTTCAGGTGCTGGCATAACTTTATATTAAAAAATGTTGCTGAAGAATTCAACATTCATTATCCGATGAAACTGTCAACGATTGCAATCATATTTGGTATCTTATTAACTTATATAACAGGCCAAAGACTCATGTACTTTCATTGTTATATTTTGTTTCGTGTCAGAGATATTTATATTAAAACCTACCAAATTAACTTAAAAGAGATATATGTGATATAAACTGAACCAAAGTGGTTTAATAAATATATTAGATACATGAGGAAAAAGTCAACCAGAGAAAAGGAAATCATTATATTAGGAATAAGCGGCTTAGATCGTGATCTAGACCGAATTCTTTCATATTTAGTGGAAAATCACATTGTGTTTAAGAAAATATATCCACTTAATTTTATTGAAATATCACACACATTGATCAACATAAACGGTTTAAAGTCAGATGGAAAATCGGGAATTCTTATATCGGACAATTTGGGATAGAGGAAGATCTGCACTGATCACATTAACTCTTTTCATTATTTAAGTATATTAGAGAACATGTTTCTACGCAATTTTGTGAAGGTAACTCACACAGTGACCGACATATTCGGCATAGAGTCTGCTCGAATAGCGAAAATCATTACATATAGTATGTGGGAGCTGGGATAATTCGTTGACCGATTTCACACATTTTCGGCAGTAACATATGGTATCCGATATCACACGTTCACTTAATTTTGCTAAGATATCTTACATATTGACCGCAATATTATACCATATATCTATATGTATAGTCTATCCAGAGGTTAAAAATCCGTATATTAGGTATATGGGGGCTAGAGAGATAAGATAACTCATATATTGACCGTTATATATGGTATAAAGTCTACAGGAAGGTTGAAAGTCCTTATAATAAGTTTATGGGGGCAAGGAGATACCCGATTTTCCCATTTTTGACAACAGACCACACTATTATCATAGAAAGATAATCCTCCAATTTCATTACCATATCTTATATGTGAAATATGTGGTATAAACTCTACCGGAAGGTTGAAGATCTGTATATTAGGTATGTAGGGGTAGGGGACTAGGATTAAGTATTTATCCGATTTTGTCCGGTTTTGATACCAAAGCACGCTATTATCATGGAAAGATATTCCTCCAATTTCGTTAGATGAAATTCGATTCGATCAGATGAAACTTAGAATTGTGTTATATGAGAAGTAGGCGTGGTTTCTAACCGATTTTATCCAGTTTCACAGCCGCATATAAGAATGCAATTATAATGTCATGTATCAAGATTTTGTTGAAATCGGTTAAGGATTTCTTGAAATATGGGACTTTACCTAAAAGTGAGTGGTGCCACATCCATCATAAAAACTTTACACGGATTCCTATGCAACCCTTCCGTGTCATATTTTCTGTAAGATTTAATGTTTCTAACATGTTCCTTCAGCGAGTTATCGCACTTTTAGTAGTTTTCAACATAACTTTTATATGGGAGGTGGGTGTGGTTATTATCCGATTTCTCTCATTTATGATTCTCAGTATATCAAGAGATGCTAGAAAATGAAATGATGCTAGAAAAAGATGCTTAGTTGGAGCAAGTTTGATTGATATAGCTGTAATGGTTTCTGAGTTATATATATTAATCCTTTGAGGGGCGAGGTCATACCCACTTGTACAAAGATTTTGGCTAACAGATGCCCCACCCTATTGGGATCCTCTATACCAAATAACGCATTTATATCTTAATTTTCTGCTTAGTTATAGCATTTTATCTGTTTTCGATTAATGGCATTTTGTGGGCGTGGCAGATGTCCAATTACGCCCATCTGCACTACCAATCGTCTTACGGTGACAAAGAACACGTGTATCAAGTTTCATCAAAATATCTTAATTTTTACTCAAGTTATCGCTTGTACGGTCGGACGGACGGACAGACAGTCACTCGGACTTCAACTCGTCTTTTCATATATGTATATGTTTTCATTCATATATATATATATATGTCTATATCTAACTCGATTAGTTCTGGGTGTTACAAACAACTCTCTAGTCTAGTCTAGTCACATGTTGCGAGAATATAAATTTTGTTGATTTTATAAAATTTTTGGCATAAGTAAATATGCCTACGCATTGTAATCATCGAATCAGTTACACAACAACAAAATTCATCTTGACTTCTATAGTGATTCAGAGCCATAGGTCATGTTTACCTGAACTTGGCCTTTAACATGACCTCATACATTTTGTCTTGTTGTCAAAGCAACTGCCCACTCATTGTTCATCACAATGACAGTTCAAGAGAAACTCCGCATTGATATAAAAAATAAGTAAAATAAATTAGCAACAAAAACAAGTAAAACTAAAGGTAAATAATTATAGCACCGAAATCCAAAGTTAATTGGAGGCTTTCAGCGGCAATCACCGAAAGTTGCCGCAATGACTGCGAAACGGTTTCGTTTCTGACATATCTACAAGTAACACACTCATGTAAATGCACATGTACATAGATAAATCACATGAAAGCTTAATGTGTGTGCATGCTGCTGCCTCTGAGTAAGATTCGGCACAAGGCCGACTGGACAAAACCAATTTGAAATGGTATTAGTCGTGCGGTCATTACACGCGTTCAAAAACTCTTGTGTTGTTATTGTCACAATGTTATTTATACTAGACAAGGCAGAGTTTTCAATGTCCGTACACTTGCATTCACATATGCAGCAACGACGCTGTAGGCACATATGTATGTAAATTCTACTTCTTTTTGCTGCATTTGAGGTTATCACTGATGCGCACCATTTCAGCGTGCGTAAATACATGCAAACATACATAGGTGATATGTAAAGAGTTTACATGTTTCTAATGGCAAGAATTTGCATTTTGATAAAACTGAATAAAGACAAAAGTCAGATACAACTCACTGCGTGAGTAATAGGTTCCATAATTGCAAAACTTCGACGCCGTCCGAGCCATAGGGGAAATGGTATTTGGAGATACACATATATCTACATAAGCTAATATGTCAATAGGCAGATGTGTTAAGTACGTATGTACACAAGTAAATCTAGAGAGCTACACATGGTTTGACGTAATCATCCGACTTGGAGCTAAATATGTTTAATCAGCGTTGAAAGTTTCGCTTACACCGTCTAGTACAAGTATTAGTGCGAATTTCAATGAAAAGAAAAATGGAAATGAAATCGAATCCAAAAAAAGAATACAAATTTTTTGTTTGATGGAAGGTACGTGTAAGACATTTATAAGTGTGTATTTAAGATAATAAATAGATAATATAATATATATCAAATAATAGAGATAATAAATAAAACGCTACTTCTCAAACTTCAATCTTACTTAATCATTACAAATCTATAAAAAAGTACTTTGAATGGGGAAGCCGGTTGGCGTAGCTACAAAAATTACATAAGTAGTTAGCTAGTTGTATTAGACCAAATGTTTAAATTGAATACACAGGATGTATGAGCTCCCGCTTAGGCGCATAAAGCCTGCATTATACCAATTATGCGTCTCCAATTTTGTGTTTTAGCCGAAACAATGGCTGGTAATAACAAATAATACAGAGATCTAAAAAAGAAGACAAGAAAAAAAGGATTAATTTCTTTTCTTATTTCAAAAAATCAGATTATGAATGAATCTTCTTTTGCACTGACTCGCTCATGTTAGAAATATCAATGAAAACTTTGCCCTATAACATGTTGGTTGGTTAATCTAGGTTGAATTCTAAATACTTCATAGTATGCACCACAGTGATATACTATAGGTTCTGCACCCGGAAAATTAGAGAAACGGAGCTAAACGTTTAGTAAGCCAAAGTGCTAAAATATATATTTTATTTGTATTTACATAATAGATACTGCACTAAATAATATATAAATACATATACACCGTCTTTGCGAAACTTTAAGCTATTGCGAAACAAATATGCAACTGCTATAAATCACAGCCATAGTCAAATAGAGGCAGAATATAAAGGGGTTAAGCGCCTTAGCTTTAATACGGTATTCACAAAGGGTTTTGTATTGAATTCAGCTAAATAAATTTGTTTTTGATGGTATGTGGTTTCAACAAACCATGTACGGAAACTTTAATCTCTGAAAATAAAATTAAAAGTAGGAATTTAAGTTTAAATGACTGAACAAAGCAGCGTTGCTTATGTAGGTTCATAAAAAGGTTAAAATATGGTTCAAAACAACAAATTAAAACAAATATAAACAAGAAGTTGGGCTCATTTATGACTATGCTGGTTCCCTGTGTACTTCGTATGCTGTACAGAAAACTATTAATTAAAAAATTTTTTGCTTTCGTTCAATAATTTATTCGACGATTATCTAAGTTAATCGGAGTGTGAATAATTAATCTTGCGAAGAATCAATTCTACGAAACAATCAAAAAGTATATTATTTTTAGGTATAGTTTTTTATGTTTTATAAAAATTTTTCGCAGTCTTGCCATAATATTGTTATAATAACAATGAACTTTTCCGTAGTACGGATAAAAGATACCTGACCAAAGACACCTGAGTACAAATGTATGGCTTACTTATTTCAGTCATTAGCAATGTTAAGCGAACATATATACATAATATTGCATTGTTTTTACCAGAAATGAAATGAAGTTGTTTATGCACTTAGCCGTGTATAATTACATGTTAGTATGTATCTACATATATATATATATATATATATGATATGTATGCATATGAAGAATCAAGGAAGCATGTAGTAAAAGTAGCACAGCAATGGCTTAATTTTTATTGCGGAACATTTGCACAAAAGAAAATTCGCATTTAGAGAGGAAAATATTTCTACATAAAAGAAAATAAAAAAGTCAAATAATAGCATTAAAGATTTTTTATAAAAACAATTTTTGATAAGTTATGGTCAAGAAAAGTAATAAAATTAATGGAGAGTTTAAAGATTGGATAAAATTGATTTTATTATTAGACTACATTCGAGATCGGTTGCTTCTTTTACGGGATTACGCAAAAGTTGGGTTAAATTTGCCGATTTTTATTAAATTGGTTATTTTTTGGAGTTTATTGTATATACTTGTTTATTCGTAGTTTATATGTAAATAATCGAAAATAAACACAAAGAATCTCTGTAGGATTTTACTAGTAAGAATAATGAAGTGAAGATGCCTGAAATGCAATGATGAAATATACCACTCTGAAAATTTGCAATAAAATCTAAGATGAGAAAATACAATGGTAAGAGTTCTCTTGCTAAAAAAGTTTTGTTAGTCTGGATTAGTTAGTCTGATTAAGGATGATTTTAAAAATTCAAAAACCCCACTTTGTTTATCACTTTGTTGGCAGCTTATATACTCGGCAGTTTCCTTATAACATCAAAGTGCACTATTTTTCTGTCCTTAACTGTAAGTATGTTTTTATATAATATTTATATTGGGACTTAAAACTAATGGTTACATCATTTGGCAATATCTTTATCGCAAACATATTTGGGTTAAGGTTAATGGACATAATGAAATATTTCCATGAATTTGCTTGCCATTACTTTTGTTATTTCTTTTACAATATAATGCGTCATGACTGGAGTTATACAATAAAAGAGCGGCCAATTGCACAATCAAGATAATTATGTGAATTGAAAACGGTGTAATGCTGTTATGAACCATCTACAACAATAGATTACGCAACTCACAATATAAACCGTTTTATGAAATGCAGCATATATGTACATATGTATGTATAGATATGCACCTGTACGTTTCATAGTACGATAGCCACTAATGTTGCATGAAAGTAATTTCTCTACTTTTGCTGAGTTTTCGCTAAATTTTCGGTTTAGCCTTGCTCATATTCGGCTTGGGTTACAGCGACGGACCAACGCTATCTACATATGTATGTATGTGTTTATATAAATTAGTATTGAGAGATACCGTTAAGAGAGAGGGAGGTAGGTGGGTAACTTTGACGAAAAAAAACTGTCTGTTTCTCTAATATTTAGTCGCATAACTTTAGGAAATTTTTTGAGTAAAGAAATGTTTTAACAGGCACTTGGGTCTACATTACCCTCCAGTATTTTCTTTGTATTACCTTCACTTTATCATTAGAAGCATTAATTATGCAATCTTCGCAAGAACCAACAACACAAAATCATGTAAGAAGGGGCGATAGAAAAAAGTTATTTTATTTCTATGGTGTAACTTTTTCGATATGTCTTTTTTGAGAAATATTGTTAAAAATTACCCTATAAATCATTATTTTGTTCTTTCTTACAGCAAAGAAGTAGTCGTTTCTAAAATGTAAACAAATAAAGCAAATAAAAAATGAATATTACAGAGGGACATCACTCCGTAATGCTCTGCTAATTTCCCAAAGGCGACTACAAATGGCTGTCACTTTTATTGCGTGATCTGGTAATCATTGGTTCATGAAATCTTCTGGCTCAGTGACAAATTAGTCCTACACATTTTATTTAAATATATCTACAAATATTTGTACATTATATATATATGTATATATAGCTGTCTAAATTTCAGTAGCAAAAATTTTAAAGCTCCCTCATTAAGATTAATTTGCTAAATCATCTGCTTAATGTATTAAATGTGTTTTATATTTTGTATATACATGTACTCAACTTTTTATACTGTCGCAACATGTTACTACAGAGTATATTAGTTTTGTTCACCTAACGGTTTTTTGTAACACCTCGAACTAAACGAGTTAGATATAGACATATATATATAGAAATGATCAGGATGAAAAGACGAGTTGAAATCCGAGTGACTGTCCGTTCGTCCGTCCATCCGTGCAAGCGATAACTTGAGTAAAAATTAAGATATTTTGATGAAACTTATTACAAGTGTTCCTTGTCACCGTAAGACGATTGGTATTGCAGATGGGCGTAATTGGACATTTTCCACGCCCACAAAATGCCATTAATCGAAAACAGATAAAGTTCTATAACTAAGCAGAAAATTGAGATGTAAACGTGTTATTTCGTACAGGGGATCCTAGTACGGAGCGGCATCTTTGGGCAAAAAATTTTGTAAAAGCGGGCAAGGCCCCGCCCCCCAATAGGTTTAGTATATATATCTCGGAAACCGTTAAAGCTATTTCAATCGAACTTGCTCCGACTAAGTTTTTCTAGCATCTCTTCATATACTGAGAAATTGAGTGAAATCGGATATTAACCACTCCCACCTCCCATACAAAAGTTACGTCGAAAACTACTAAAAGTGCGATATCTTGCTGAAGGAACATGTTAAAACATTAAGTCTTGCAGCAAATATGATACGGAAGAGTCGCATAGGAATCCGTGTAAAGTATTGATGATGGGCGTGGCACCGCCCACTTTTAGGAGAAAATCCATGTCTCAAGAACGCCTTAATCGATTTCAACAAAATTTCGTATATTACATTATATTTGCATTCTTATGTCACGCTGTGAAAATGGACGAAATCGGATAAAATCCACGTCTACTTCTCGCATAACACAATTTTAAGTTCCATCTGATCCTTTCACTTTAAAGTAGATAAATCGACCAGCAATTAAGATATGAAAATCAAACTTTGTGCAAATAGTGCCTTCAGAATATGTCATCTTATGCGTAAAAATAGACGAAATCGGAGTGTAACTTTTCAAGCCACCAGATACCCAATATTAGGACCTCAGTGCCTCTATCTGACTTTTTATCGAAAATATTGGGAATCTGTAAGTTATTGTAATGAAAATGGAGACCTATTTTCCTATGATAATAGCGTGCTCTAGTATCAAAAATGGGAAAAATCGGATAAATACTTTCCATAGCCCCCATATACCTAATATAAAAACTTTCAACTTCCTGTAGACTTTTGGAAAATCTGTAAGATATCGTAATGAAATTCGAGGATTATCTTTCCATGATAATAGTGTGCTCTTGTGTCAAGAAAGGGAAATTCTGGTAAATACTTCCCCTTGCCATACTTCCATATACCTATTATAAGAATCTTCAACCTTCCTGTAGACTTTTTACCATATATAACGGTCAATATATGAGTTATCTCTTTGAAATTTAGAAAGCGTCTCTTTATGATAGCAGTGTATCCATGTCCTTAAAGTGGATAAAATCGGGTAAGCACTTCCCCTAGCACCCATGTACCGAATATACGGATTTTCAACCTCTGGGTAGACTTTATACCATATATTTCGGTCAATATGTAAGATATCTTAGCAAAATTAAGTGAACGTGTAATATTGGATATACTATAGTTTACTGCCGAAAATGTTTGAAATCGGTCTATGAATTATCCCACCACCCATATACTATTGTACATATAATGATTTTCGCTATTCGAGCAGACCTTATGCCGAATATGTCGGTCACTGTGTGTGTTACCTTCACAAAATTGCGCAAAAACATCTTCCCTAATACAGTTGAATAATGAAGCGAGTTGATGTGATCAATGCAGATCTTCCTCTATCCCAAAAATGCCCGATATAAGAATTCTCGACTTTCCATCTGACTTTAAACCGTTTATGTTGGTCAATATGTGTGATATTTTAATAAAATTAAGTTGATATGTTTTCTTAAACGCAATGTGATTTCGCGCTAAATATGAAAGAAATCGGTCAAGATCATGGTCTAAGCGCTTATTACTAATATAATGATTTCCTTTTCTCTGGTCGACGTTTTCCTCATGTATCTAATATATTTATTAAACCACTTTGGTTGAGTTTATATCGCACATATCGCTTTGAGTTAATTTGGTAAATTTTAATATAAATACCTCTGACACGAAGCAAAACATTACAATGAAATTACATGAGTTATAGCCGGTAATATAAGTTAATAAGATACTAAGCATGGCTGTAAGCCATTCACGGTTTCATCGAATAATGAATGTTGAATTCTTACGCAAAATTTTTTAACATAAAGTTATGCCAGCACCAAGAAACCAAGGAAAGCATATCCCCGCTTCTGATCCTTGCACATTGCGAGAGTATAAATTTACTTTATTTATTTTTTATATTCGGTTACATCCGATTTTAGCCTTTCTTACTTGTTTTAAAATAATTTTACTAGCTTAATATTAAACTTGGGGGGATTTATTAAATATTTAAGATATTAAATTGGGGGGTAAAATACGGGTAGCTTTTCCATTGTCTATTTTATAGGTATGTAATGTGATCGCATGAATGATAGCCAAATGATCACAGCTAATTACTATTTTAGCTAAATGTCGGAGGAACTCAGCGGAAAGTCTCTTAATGCATTCTCTTAACTGACACTGAATAGAATTTGAACGCGCCGTCATGCTTCTAATGGGTTCTTGTCTAACTGATTACCTAATACGTACGTGAAGGGAGGGCTTGTTTAATAGACAGTTGAATATGTTTAACCAGAATTCTTTAAAAATTATAGTAATATTTATCTATTTCAATGTAATAATACTTATTAAATGTTTTTGAAAAATCGACTAGTAGGAATAAATGTATACGTAATTTAATGCGCACTAGCATCATTCCAACCAGCAAATTAAAAATATTTACTATCTGTCATTCCAAAACTACACTACATAATAAGAGCTCATTACATATGTACATATGTATGTATATATCTCACGTTTATAATTTTAATTAATGAAGTTCAAGTCAAGCATTCCAAGATTTCGATAACTACTCTTCTAGTATAAAAGAGTATTACTCTTCAAAAGCAAATAGGTTCTCGAAAAAAATTATTTATTTTCTTTATTTACCATAATATTGTTTATGTTTTCATAATAATATCTCATGTATATTTATTAATCTACCTACATTGGTAAACATGTAATTAAAATGGATCTGTTGCTGAAATCACAATTTGTGGTAAATAGTGATGACTCCCGCCTCAGTATCCTTTGAAAATCGAAAAAAAAAATGTATTTGTTTCTGTCAGTCATACTACATTTCATCAGCAAGTATAATAAATATTTTTATTTTTGAAACTCATCTCCTTGAATACTAATTATTACTTAGCATTTTCATTAACGATATGAATAGATGGAGGTTTGTATAGATATTCAACTCGAAATAGCTTGTTTTCATCGTTTCTAATTAGTTGTGTTTCTCATGTAAGAGTATAATGAGCCATTAAGCTGACGGTTTGGTCATAGAGGAGGTTTAATATGAATACGTAGATATTCACACAGTGACCCATAAAGAAAATATGAGCTGTACGACAATAGTATAGTAACTCCTTAGAGTGAAAATTAAAATAATAATATCTTCGACATATCAATGTTTAGGTATACTATATAATAATGTTAAGGTTAGATTATAGCACACCTGAGGGATTTTATAAAACTCTTTTCAATGACAGATTTATACTCGGGTTTTACCGTTGTTTGTAGAGAAATACCGGATAAAAACCGGATAAAATCCGCATACCGGTTAAATTAGGGGATTCGGAAATATAATTTTTTCATATAAATCTGTGAATTTTTAAAAAATAATTTTTAATAAATATCTTTATTAAAAAACTAGCTGAAGCGGCGAACTTTGCATAACAGTCAATGAATGAATTGATTCCAAGGAACTAATGCGAATGGAAGGATAAGAACTGTAGTCAATTATGCAATTGTATTGAGATGCTGCTCGATTCAAACAAACACTTTTAGCATTTCTTCTTGTTTGTCGGAGAATATCATATTGTTGATCAGTGTGATAAGCCAAAGATTTCATGTTGCTAGCCGAGCCATTTGAAGTACTATTTCTATTTGCACTTGTGCTTACCCCCATATAACGGTTATGTTGAAAACAACTAAAAGTGTGATAACTCATTAAACAAACAGGCTTCAATTTTAAAATAAAGATGGTGCGGAAGGGTTGCATAGGAATCCGTGTGAAAATTGGACAATGGTAGTGGCACCGTCCACTTTTAAATCAAATATTATATCTCAAGAACTACAATACCATACCAAGACATACCACTACAACTACAATACCAATTTCAACCAAATTTGTTGCATATCATTATATTTGCATTCTTATGTTACATTGTGAAAATGGGCGATACCAGATTACAACGGCGCTTACTTCAAATATCCCACCATCTCAAACTCCATCTGATTATTTCTCTTTTCGGTATATAAATCAGGCACCAATGGAGATATCAGTATAAAACTTTGCACAAATAGGGCCTTGAGGGTATTTCACGTCTACAAATCTTCGAAATTGGACTATAATTTTTCAAGTTCCCAGATACCGAATGTACCAGAGCATATGACTGACTTTTTACTGAAAATATCGGTATAAGTTTTGCAAACACCTGAAAGAATGCCCCCGCTCTTGATATTTGGAAATTGCGATTATATAAAACGTCGGTTATACCCGAATTTAGCCTTTCGTTACTTGTTTTATATATTTGCGTTCATTTCGATTTGATTATTTCGTATATATTTGTTGTACACATGTTGTTTGTACACATTTTAATCGTTATTTTGCTACTCGAAACGGATCAACAAAATCGGCACAGTCGTTCTTGAAATCCAAAGTACTTATTTGTTTTAAATTTGGCAAGCTTGAAGTTGCTTTCTGCAAATATAGCTTTAGCCCTAAATATTGTTCTAAATCACAATTTATATCCAATATATAGTACTTGAAGTTTATTATTTTGCAAAAAATCGCTCCTCCTTAATGTATAAACGAACCCTTGATCAATCAGATATTCACGCCTGAGAGCCGAAAACGCCGACAATTCAATGACTGCATTTAACCTTTTTATCTAGCGTTGCTTTCAAAATTGATACGCTTTGAGCATGTTGTAAATACACATATATACGTATGTGTATGAAAATAAAAGTATAGAGGTATTTGTGCAATAAGACTCTTATAACTTTTCGGTATTTATTAAGTAGCCATATGTTTTAATTTTACAATCAAAAGCTTAGCAATGTGCCTGATGCATGAAATAATTCATCGACCTTCAAAATGTGAACATAAAAAAATTTTTCATTAAATCTGACGATCAGTTCATGAAACGAAATATAGTTCCCAGCTATTCAGCAATGTGAGTATGCATTGGGTGCATATACACATACATACGTAATTGTATCTGTTTGTAATGTTGAAGTCACTAGTATCGAGCCTATTAAGCGAGTTAGCATTAAAAACTTGATATTGCACCACTTTTATTTTCATAAAGATATTTTTCGTTTTTCTTCTTGCTATTGTTTACTTCGTATGCGATTCGTGTTTGTATTTACACTGCTTGGCTAGTTTCGTGTGTAACTGTAGTTAACAATTGATCTTGTCATTGACGTCGAACCCCGCCTTGGATGTTCGGAAACTTAGCATTTGCACCCAGAATGCTGTTATTTTTGGCTAAAAACATGGAACCACACTTACAGATTCGGTCCTTAATCGGCGAAGTCCCGAGCGTAACTCATTGATAATCATATATATATAAGAAACATATATGTATTTAAAAACAAAGAAAATTGTGAAGAAAAGAAAACAATTCGAAACTTGTATCTTTTGACACACTTTGGCGGCGACCAACAATTAAGAGTGCAATAAACCAAATACCCAAACTGGAAACTTGCTTTCGATTCGCGCTGAGAGGGGGCGCCGTCAAGCGGTCAGGGAAGCGGGGTGGCTAACAAAAAATGGCAAAATGTGAAGACAAAACTTGAAAACTATGCTATGGTGCAAAAGTCTCTAATCTATGTATGCCAGCGTATATGTAACATATGTTTATATGTATGTGGATATGCAGACCAAATTAACAGCAAGAGTATTTAATTAAATGCATAGAGATATTTGTCCATTGCACCAAATGGACGGACGAGCCCTAATTTATTGCATAATCAAATACAGTTTACTGCTCTTAGGTAATAGGTAGTGTTAAATGAATATCTTATGTATGTGTGTGTGTATATATGTATGTTATTCGACTTTGGTGTGGGAACTAAAGCACTTCTGTAATGTTGAAGATATAAAATATTGATGCTGTAACTTTGCATTTCATACAGGGGATGACTGAAGGAATATATTGTTTTATATGCTTACAAACATTTCCATATGACCTTGAGTTATATTTTCAAATCATTTAATTTGATACAAAATTACATTTGATACGAAAGTTCCAAGAGACCTGCACGAATAAGTAAAATTGTATTATAATATTTGTCGATTAATGATTGATAAAAAAGGGAAACGTCAGTTCAGATTGACGAGGAGAATATTGTTTGGAAATCTCTGTCAATATTTCTTGCTAGGTCTGAGAAAATAAATATTAGGATGGAATATGATCTCTCTACCCGAAACTGGGTTGTTAAAACACCGAAACTACTTTATGCTAGTTGAGATTATTCCCTCTCTGGACAGGTATTCCGAAAGCTTAAGATATCAGCTTTATTTAAAATATCTTAAGCTCTTTTACATAATCAAACGATTTGACTTTGATTATTCATCCTTTTGTTAAACTTCTATATAGAATGCTCATAATCTTTGAATTCTTTGAAGTTAAAAAAAGATACTGATTTACTTTGTACCGTCTAATAAAGGAATGATCGGGAAAAATCTATTTAACCATTTTTAAGATTTTTATACTCTTGCGGCATGTTGCAATAGAGAATATTAGTTTTGTTCACCTAATGGTTGTTTGTAACACCTAGAACTAATCGAGTTAGATATGGACATATATATATATAAATGATCAGGGTAAAAAGGCGAGTTGCAATTCAAGTGACTGTCTGTCCGTCCGTCCGTGCAAGCGATAACTTGTGTAAAAATTAAAATATCTTAATAAAACTTGGTAGAGATGTTCTTTGTCACCATAAGAAGGTTGGTATTGCAATCGGATATCTGCCACGCCCACAAGTTACTATTAATCGAAAACCTATAAAGCGCTGTAACTAAGCAACAAATTAAGATATAAACGTGTTGTTTGGTACGGAGGGTGCTAGTAGGGCAGTGCATCTGTTCGTGAAAATTTTTGTAAAAGTGGGTATGTTCTCGCCCCCAATGGGTTTAATGTACATATCTCACTCACTCTAAACTTGCTCAGAACAAGTTTTTCTAGAATGTCCTTGTATGCTAGAAAACTTTACGAAATCGGATAATAACCACACCCGCCTCTCATACAAAGGTTATGTTGAAAACTACTAAAAGTGCGTTAACTCGCTGAAGGAACATATCAGAAACATTAAAACTTGCAACAAATATGATACGGAAGGGTTGCTTAGGAATCCGTGTAAAGTTTTGGTGATGGACGTGGCATTGTGATTCTTTCACTTTAGATTATATGAATCAGGCAGCAATTAAGATATTGGAATGAAAGTTTGAACAAATAGTGCCTTCCAGATATGCCGCCTCATGCGTAAAAGTAGACGAAATCGGCATATAACTTTTTAAACCACCAGATACCTAATATATGGACCACAGTGCCTATGGCTGACTTTATAGCGAAAATATTGGAAAATCTGTGAACATCCTAATGAAGTTCAAGGATTATCTTTCCAAGATAGTAATGCGCTCTTGTGTCAAAAATGGGAAAAATCGGGTGAATATTTCCCTAGCCCCCATATACCTAACACAAGGATTTTCAACCTCCGATTAGACTTTATACCATATATTTCGGTAAATATTTGAGATATCCTAATTAAATTTGAGGATTATCTATCCATGATAATAATATCGTCTGATGTCAAAAATGGGGAACATCGAATAAATACCACTCCTAATCCCCTATACCTAATATAAGGATTTCCACTTCCTAGAGCTATCCCTGTCAAATTCAGAGGACGTCTCTTTCTGATAACTGTTCGTCGGTGTGTCTAAAATTGATAAAATCGGGTAAATAATTTCCCTAGCCCCCTATATCTAATATAAAAATTTCAAACATCCGGCTGACTTTATACGATATATATCGGTTAATATGTGAGATCTCTCAGCAAAATTAAGTGAACCTATAACATTGGATACATCGTAGTTTAATGCCGAAAAAGTATGAAATCGATCAACGAATTACACCAGCTCCCATATACTACATATAATAACTTTCGTTATTCTAGCAGACTTTATGCCGAATATGTCGGTCAGTGTGTGTGTTACCTTCACAAAATTGCGCAAAAACATCTTCCCTAATACAGTTGAATAATGAAGCGAGTTGATGTGATCAATGCAGATCTTCCTCTATCCCAAAAATTGAGACAATTGACTTTGAGCCGAATATGTCGGTCAGTGTGTAACTTTTCTTCACAAAATTGAATGGAGGCAAGTTCTCTATTGTAGTCGAGTAATAACAAAAGTTAATGCAATCAGGGAAGACTTTCTCCTAGCCAAAATATAACCGATATAGTGATTTATGACATTCCAGCTGACTTTAAACCTCATATGTTGGTCAATATGTGTGATATTGTAATGAAATTAAGTGGATATGTTTTCTTAAACATAATGTGGTTTTGCGCTATGTCTATGAAATATGAATGAAATTGGTCTAGACCAAGGTCTAGGCCGCTTATTCCTAATATAATGACTTCCTTTTCTCTGGTTGACTTTTTTCTCATTAATCTGGTATATTTAATCAAGCCAATTTGGTTGCGTTTATATCGCATATATCTTATTTGAGTTAATTTAGTAGATTTCAATATAAATATCTCGGGCAGGAAACAAAATACAGTCATGAAAGTACGTGATCTGTAATATAAGTTAATAAGATGGTAAGCATGGGTGTAATCCATTCACGGTTTCGTCGAATAATGAATGTTGAATTCTTACGTAACATTTTATGATATAAAGTTTTGTCAACAGCTGAGAGTATTTCCCTTTCTTTGATCCTTGCATACTGCGAGAGTGTAAAGGGTTCGGTTACATCTGAACTTAGCTCCTTCTTACTTGTTCCTTTTTTTTTTTGTTTACCTTTAATTATTTTCTATTATGTGAATATTTTTCTATATTAATTTTGAATGCTGTTGTCTGATGTTCGGGGCTGTCACGAACTCGTCAAACCAAAGATCATCAAATTCGGTCTAGTCCTTTTTAAGTTAGAAATTGTTTAGCTAATCCGTTCTTTTATTATTTTTATTTTTATAGAAATGCATTTTGATTTTTAAAATTTTTAGATTTTTTATGTAATTTATATCTACTTCTAAATAAGATTTTTTTTATTTAATATAATTTGATTCAAGTGTACTATGCAACATTAGATGATAAATCGCAAAGCTTTTGAGAGATGGACTAAATAATGGTCCCGCATATTGTTGGAATACATTGAGCATATCAGAGTAAAAGAAAGGTAAGGTGGTCACCAAACTATAACAACAAAACTCGAAATTTGGGAGATCATACATTTTGGATAAAAATCATATAATAATGATAAATTTAACTTTCTTGATTAAATTTTTCAAACCACTGCCATTTATTTATGTGTAGAAATATCGCGTTTGGATATTAGATGAATTAAAGCAAATTTTTTGTATCAAAATTGGTATCAGAACAAAAAAAATAAAAAATTAATATTCTTTAAAAGAATATATGAATTGCTTTCGTAATTTGAGGCTTATCCACTATAAAGAGAGGAACTCGGAGAGGAAGGAGATTTTCGTGTCCCAATTGAATATTTTCGAATTGATACCGTACTTGAATAAGCTGGTGGGTAAATATGCACTAAAAACTAATTATAGAATATATCAACTTTTTCTTTTAACGGTTTCAGTTACAGAACACAATTCTCAAAATATATAATTTTCAAAATGTGCATATCTATTCCAAATTTTAGCATATTCCCCCTCATTTTTTACAAAGAAATGTAATATTATGTATTCTATTTTTGTTTTTATGTTATGTTTTTATGTTGACTAGTAAATCATATACGTATTTACTTTTTATCCGAAATTTCAAACTCAATCGATTTGCAGCTCTTTATGATACTTCGTATTTTTTTTTTGTTTTTTATTTTTTTGTTGTCACACCAAAAAGGTAATGGCAAAATACCAAGCGTCTGCAGCTGAGCTGTTGGTTGAAGAAACTTTTTAATGGCGAAAAACCGAAGATTGCGTATTCTCTGTATTTTCCCTGTGTTACCACACATGGCTGTTTGTATGATACATCCTGAAGTAACAGTACATATACATATGTACATAAGTAAGTGTAAAAGCGTATAGCAAGCTCGTACCTATTTTTCGTTAGTTTCTCGAAACAACAGATGCGATTTGGATACATTCAAACACATGTACGCATTCAATGCGCTTATTTAAGGACCCGCAATTCATATAAAAATTCACTTTACTTACTTTTCACCGCCCAGATGTTAGCCTCATTTAACCCGCTCATGTAAAGCTCCAAATCCTGGGAGCAATTCCTTCCAATCGCATGCTGGATGCTGGTCCAGTGCCCCGCCACGCTTGATATATCAAAAATGCTCAGCATGTCCCTAAGGCGCAGCGTGTTTCGTGGGTTCCACTGTGACGCCGTCACTTTGTTCGTTGCCATTTCATCAGCTTGCGACTCGGGCAGCTGAATATTGATAGTACTATGACCGGAAATCATTGCAGCTAACGAGGCGTTAGTGGATTTCGGTAGATCACCACCATTGCTGATCGCGGCGCCATATTCCGATATATTCAAAAAAGTCACTAAAATGGCGAGATAAAAGCTCATGTTTGGCTTCAACGATATTTGCACTAGAGGGGGGTACATTGTGGATAAAATGTGGAATAAGTCGCGCTCACTTATGAAAAAGTTAATATATATATGGATATATGATTTTTCAAAATTTCTTCGACTTTTTTCTTATTTATTCGTGAGTCGTTGTTAGTGTTGACTTAGTGCACTTTCATAAAATTTGGGGCAAATTCCTATTAGCACCCATTGGCTAGTTGACATTTTATTAACGGATTTCACTTAAGCGCGTTACACTTTTTTTTGATCTTTATATAATCAAAATTGAACTATATAAATCAAAAATTATATAAAGTCGCTGAAGCAAACTGCAGAACATGAATTAGAAAATGACATAACCGTTATTAGCAAATTCGAAAAAGTAACCAAGTTAATTTCCTTTATTGTTATTTCTTTATTCTCTTTTGTTTTCGATTTTTGGTCGTTATATTTCTACAGGTGTTTCGTAACTTCAGGCCTCCCCATAAATGAACAAAACACTACAGGAGGAACACTTTTACTTTCCTTATTTACGGGCACCCTGCACTATTGCGGTATTTTTGTGTGGTATTCAACGATCAACGAGCTGAAATTCGTTTTTGGTATGCCGCGACTTGTTTTCTTACCCAGTGAGCGGTCGAGTGTGTAACGTACGCAAGCGGTGTCGACCGATTTGTGTGATAGCACAAATTCGAATTGCGGCTGCGCGGCGCGGCTCGTTGTAAAAATATATAAACAGCGTTGGACGAAGGTGGCCGAAATGAAGGTTCGTTTAAGTTTACGTTAGCATAGTTAGCTTGCGTGGCTCTCGCAATGCTTTTGGTTAACGGCGTTGTCAATTTTGGTGAGCAATTATTATTTGTTGTGAGAAGCTTCTTCGAGCCGTGCTCTCTCTATGCAAAACCATATAGGTTTGTTATTAAGACAATTTGCTTTTTACGCGTCTTGACTGGTTGGTTAACGAAAGTGAACTGAAAAATGCTTTTCTTCTTTTGGGACAAGCAGACAAGCTAAAGACTCCGGACAATTGTTCGTGGCAAGCGTTGGCCTCAATCTTGTCGCTTCACAACTACTTGGCTACTTGTTCACTCGATCTGCTCTGCCCGTCAAATGCTTCTGCTCGTACCGCTCGTCGCTGCAGAAATCATTTCCCGACTTTAGTTACGCGCCCCAATGCAATCAATGAAGATGATGATACAAAATACAAACACGACTTTGCTTTTGTTGTTGCGCTGTGCTGTTGTCAACACACACCCGTAAATATTCATATATAGATGTAAGTACATTTACTATGTATTTGTGGTTAGCGTCTGTGTTTCACGTAGCTGCCGTTTCAATGCGGGAAATAAAAAGTTTAAGTTGGCTAAAAAACACGTAATTCGCTTTTATTTGCTTATTTTGTAACAGTGGGCATCGGTGCAGCGTTTGGCTGATGCTGAGCGTAAACCAGCGACTCTTCTTGTTAACAGTTGCCGCTGAGTATGTGAATATAGATACATACATACGTACTTGCTC
Organism: Bactrocera minax; assembly: GCA_021498325.1. Lineage (NCBI taxonomy): Eukaryota > Metazoa > Arthropoda > Insecta > Diptera > Tephritidae > Bactrocera > Bactrocera minax. The sequence continues at coordinate 694,733 of JAKEEE010000111.1, read as the reverse complement.
GTGTGCCTGTGTATTTAGTAATGGCTTAGTCTACATATTTAAGTACAGGCGGTACATAATTATCTAGAGCCTAAAGTATTGTAGTATTTATTTCTTTTTTAATTTCGCTTTCGTGTTGTAAACTTACTGCAATTTTATATCTCATTATTTACTCATATACGTAAATAAAATAAAATTTATGTAATCAAGAGCTTTGTAATTGTTGTAATGACTTATTTGGCCTGCTTAGTATTGAATTATGCTGCCGAATGGAATTTTGCAGGATATCCTTACTCTGCACATTCTGTTTATTTCTATAAATTATTGGGATGGACAAGTATTTGCATAAGTATGCCTGTAGGCATGTATAAATTATTTTTTGACTGGGTGATTGGCAAGGATGCCGATTGAGTTATTGGACCGAAAAACGCGGCAGATTATGTTAAAAATTGAAAGCAGGGCTACCAACTATTTGTAAATAAAGCACCAATTTACGCATATTAAAGTGTGAATATATAATTATTACGATTCTATAAAATAAAAATAAAATTGTATAGCCATATATACGCTTTAGAAGACCTAAACTGTTTTTTTTGAATAATATACTCTAATGTATCGATGTATTCGGCTTTCAGTTATTAAAAGGTTCGACGCAATAATAACTAAAACTTCACAAAAGCTTGAATTAATTTCCTTTAAACACGTTTCTTGGGGGTAAACGCAAAAATTACATATTTATTTCAGATATGATAAGAAAGAGCTCAAGATTATTTTTGATGACCTAATGATAAATATTTGAAGTATTTTTCTAAACGGAAAATGACTTTTGGATCATTTATTTAAAACTCAATGTTTGATTGAATTTTAATGCTATTTTGGACTATAATGCCAGTGGTATTTACTAGAAACTATGTCAATACGTCCGAAATATGTAGGGTTATGAAAATATTACTTTTTCATTAATTCCTAAAAGGTGGAGTCGTCGAAATCTCTTCCGATGGAAATAAGAAACGTGAAAATTACAAAAGTATAGAAAACAAGTAAGTAAGAGCTAAGTTCGAGTGTAACCGAACATTTCATACTATCGCAATTTGTGAGGTCCAAATGAGGTGAAATATTTTCAGGTGTTGACAAAACTTTAAATTAAAAATGTTATTTGAATGAATTTAGTAATTGTTATTCAACGAATCCGTTAACGGATAACAATCACATTTGGTATATTTTTAACTTATTGCATAGGTCATAGACTCACTTTGTTTTATTACTACTTTTTGCTTCGTGTCGGAGAAATTTATATTAAAATCAATCTAACTAACACAAATCACTAGAACAAGGGGACGTAAATCGTAATATTAGGGGTATGGGGTTAGACCAAGGTCTACACCGATTTCATTTATATTTAGAGCTAAACCACATTATGTTTAAGAAAACATATCCACTTAATTTCATTAAAATATCACACATATTGACCAACATAAATGGTTTAAAGTCAGATGGAAGAACACAATTCCTCGGAATTTTATTAAGATAACTGCACAATGATCGATATTTTAGGCATAAGGTCTACTAGATTAGCGAAAATTATTATGTGTAGTATATGGGGCCGGGTGTAATCCGTTATAATTCGTTGATCGATTTCACAAGTTTTCGGTATTAAACTATGATATATCCAATATCATACGATCACTTCATTTTACTAAGACAGCTTACATATTGACCGATATATACCTCATAATCCATAATTTATCCGCTTTTATACATTTTTCGCATCACGTCACACTTTTACCAGGAAAAGATGCTCTCTGAATTTTATTAAAAAACCTCATAGATAGGTCGATACATAGGGTTTAAAGTCAAACGGAAGTTTGAAAATCTTTTTGAACTTTCTTATATTAGGTATATAGCGGCTAGCCATAAACACAACGTAGCCCTTCTTATTTGTTAAGTTCTAAAAGTGTGAAAATTTTCTATCGTGAAATAAGGGCTTTAGAACCACGCTGTTTTTTCAAGCACGTCGCACTCTCTCTTCCTCAAACAGGTCACTTACATATCTTATGCCCAAAATTGAATATGTATATGTATGTTCCAGCTACACACCCTAAAATTTGAATGTGTATGCAAGGTATGCCAAACTTATTAACGGTTTTAAGCGTAAATTTTCACCTGCCTCAAATCAAACGAATAAGTATGTACTTTTGCACATTTACACACACCTATACATGTGTACAAACTAGAGCCTGTATTTCGTGAGTCTTTCTTATTCCTTCACTATTTACTTTGCAGTTCACATCCGTGCAACCTCTGTATATTATACTATGAGAGTATATATGCATATATTTATGAATGTTTTCACGAAGTTTGAAAATTCGAATAAATGAAAATATAATTTCTGCATCAAACATTGCGAAGGCCAGTAAAAGTCAAAGAAGGGAAAAGTCAAATCGAAGAGAGGAGGGAAGAATTAACTCCGTTGCTTGCTCCGTGTGATTAGCTAAGCTTGCGCCGGCTAAGAAAGCGCGAGATGCGGTCGTGAAGAGGGGATTCACACATACATAAAGGTCACCAGCAGCTGTTGCATAACCGTTATTTGTCGAATGGATTTCATTGTAAAATAAACGGTGCTGACAACTTTTGCAGCTTTATGTACCTCGAGCGCAAATAGGTTTAACTGTTCAAGTGCTTGTGTGTGCTATGACTGTTGTATGGAATCGTATGTGTATGTAAGACTGTGTGCTTGTGTAAGGTTTGCATCTGCCTCTTTTGGCTTAAATGTGATGGTCGCTTTTGTTGATGCTGCTATAATACTGGCAATAGATCCGTAGTAGGTATCTGTTGGCTGTGCCGAGCAGCTTTTGTTGATTTGTTCACTTTCAGTTTCGCTTACCTTTGCGCACGCGCACTCGCATTTGTCATCTCACCTTTTCTTCATGACTGTCGTCAGCGTGTTTGTTAGTGGTTGGGATTGTATTTTCTTTTAACATTTTGGAAGTTCATCTGACGCGTATGCACGGCGCTTAGATATGTATATATATATATGTGTGTTTGGTTATTTATTTGGAAGTTAGCTCATTTCGGTGTTACCTTATTAATTTTTTACTACCGCCTGCAGTTATGTAATTTTTGGAGATGAATGAAATAGAGAAAATGAAGTGAAATAAAGCAAGATATGTGTGTCCGTCCAGCAGAGCAATAAGCGAATTACTCCGTTTCGTATTGGTATCTGGGAGAAGGCCGAGTTGCAGCGAAATATGTGTACATATGTACATAAAACTTGTTATTGTTTCTATTGGTTTCAGTGAGCGTACATTTGTATGTTTGTTTTTGCAACATTCGATCATAATTAAAAATAACAATAAAACAGCAGCAGAGGCTAAAAATGGAGTGCTTACTTTAAAAGTTTGGACATATTTATGTCTGTATGTATGTGTGTGTATATATGTACGTACCTTGGTAAGCAAATTAGATGTCGAAATAAAATGGGAATAAAATTAAAATTAGAGAGGACTTACAAAGGTTCAAACTAACATTCGGCATATTTACATAATATATATAGCCACAATAGTGTATTGAAATAAAAATTATTTTATGTATATTATGTATGCCTATCAATGTATGTACATATGTGTGTATTTGTGCAAAGGGTGATATTCGCATATGTTAGAAAGGCATAATATTTAGTAGTCAACGGTGGTTATTTATTACACCACAATTTCCTGCCCTTAGATATTTAAGTAAAATAAAATTAATTTTTGGATATTCCTATACTGGCCTAATCCCTTATGGCCTAATCCCTTATGGCCTAATCCCTTATACAATTTTACAGCAATGTGTAGAGAAGTTCGTGACTTGATTCATTAGGAAATATGTCGGCGAATGTTGGCCAATAAATAGAGGTCTCACAGACTGTAGAGCATAAGTGCTACATGGGCGGGTAAGGAGATATGATTATGATATATCATATATCAATGATATTTGTTGGAATAATACAGAGACAAAGCTTCTCATAGAAATTTATGTGGCGCCAGGAAAGAATTAGACACCTCCAATTGTGGGATAACAGCAAACCGCCCGAATGGGCGAAATAGGCTCAAATAAGTGGGATAACTGTTAGCGCAAATTGTTATTTTTGTTATTATGCATATACACATACCTACATGCATATGTATGTATATTGGTACTTAAGCATTCATGTGAAGTGAAAGGTCACATATCACAAGTGAAAGGTCAAATATTGCCGCGGAGCGCAGCGTCTCCCTATTTTCCTGGAAGTTCATTTAGCAACTCGAAGGCCAAAGAAAATACGCTAATCACATTCGAAACGACTGCTGGGAGGAACTCACCGTAAGCAATATGAGGCGAATGTTTCGAACTATATAAGACGGTTTTGTACCCTACATGCAAACAAACACTGAGTAATATTACTAATCACATAAAAACAATCACACAAGTTTGGTAATATCTGGTTGTTAATTGAATGTAATAAAAAGTGCTGAGCTGTTGTGAATGATTTGTGGAAAATTTTTCGAAACTAAAGTTATCTTCATATTAAATACAATATCTCTTTCTTATGTATTTATTATCTTATTATTCTATTATTCTATTATTTATATATTTATTATATTAATATCTTAATATTATTATTTATTATCTTATATTTTTCTTTCTTTCTTATTGCGTATTTTGTAAAATTATTTTTTAAATTTTCGTTTTGTTCCTTCTTTTATTGTTCGTTATGACTGATAAGCTCAAAAATGAGAGAGACAAGATTGCAACATGCAACGTCATAAACGAAACGAACTGTTGAACTTTCATAGCAATTGTAAACAAAGCTTTTCTCTCAAACGCATTCCAGAAAAAGTAACGGTATCAACTATCGTAATCTCTATTTCTATAATTTTTGGATAAGCATAGGTCAAATGACTAAATTAAAGTTGCAAAGTTTCTTGTAGTCAACCCTGTAGAGAAACAATTGGTTCTAACGTACTCTACAATTAGTATAAACCATAGGACGAAGTGGTCAACCAGCTGTATTTTTTCCATACAATCAACTGGAATTTTCTACAAGTTAATGCTCTACGAGATGTCAGTTGTCAGATTTTAGTCGGAAATATAGTAATCCAAAACAGATACTTGACTGCATGGTTTAATTTATAGGAACTATTTTAATTTGGTTCAGGTCCTCCGTTATTTTATGGAAAAATACTTTTAGCTGATCTTATTATGTTTGCTTCCTGAGCCCATTTTCCAAAACATTGATTTTATTCGACAAAGTCTAGTTACAAACTGAAAATATACAAGTTAAGTGTGCACTAATATGCATTAAGGTTGCCAGACGTTAGGATATTTGCGAACACGATATGGTTTCGATCAGTTTCCCGGTAAAGCTATTTAAAAGTTAAACTTTTATATACGCCACATTTCCTGCGAATTATTCGGGTGAAAAATCAGGCTTCAAGACCCTCTGGGAAATGTTCTCATTAAGAAAATTCGCTATTAAAAAGTGTTGGAAACAGTCCTAGGTTTCACATAGCCCTAGGCTTCACATAAATTCTATTGCTTGCTGCCGCCTTTTTAGTTTCTTATATAATATAAATGTATTGCTTAAATATTCTAATTGTATGTAACAATTTTTGCAAGAGTGTCTAAAATCTACTCCATCCGCAATAAAATCCTCTTTTTTAAATGTTTTTCTATTTTTTTCGAATTTCACATGTTCTAATTAACATCTCTTCACAATTTTCTGCTATTTTAGAACTGCTTCCTGGAGAAGCGCACTGAGAGGTCCATCAAATAGGACGTGAAGCAAGAGCGCGCTCAAATATGTCATCACCAAGCATCCCACAAACATTGAAAACTGGAAATTTATTGGATTATTAAATGTAATAAGAGAATTGAAGATTGATCAATTCCAACTCACTGTTTGTCCAAAGGAATTGTAGATGGGCGCGTCTGCTGTGAACACCAGGAGTCGAATTACGATCGGACCCACAAGCAGACAAACCGGGGACAGGCGCTCCAAAACATACAAGTACCTTCCATCAAGCATAAAACTGAGAGGTCTCCACGTTTGATAGTTTTCAGCTGTAAGTGTTGTCCAGAGCAGCATCAAAGACCACATCGCATGCGAAATAGTGAAGAGCGTTGCCTGGCACCAGCGTCCATTGGGCATCCCTACATTGGGTAGCAGTTTCTCGTAACCGTATTTGTATCCGAATACAAATAAACCCGCCATTAACAAATAGGCAAGCCAACCTTTTGCATATCATTTTGTGAGTGTGTAAGTGCGTGCAGAAATTCCACAAAATTCATGCATAATTACCACAAATTAGCACCACCAAATTCATTTTCAAGTTAGATTGCGTTCGCTGCATAATGTACCCAACACATATACCCATTATATACGGAGAAATACGCAGGCAAATATTGTCGAAGACCAAATTGAATTCGGCTAGTTCCTTCTGCATAAATGTCCTGTGGTAGAAGCAGAAAGCTTGGTTGAGATACTAACCATTTCACTTATCTATGTTGCTATAATGCATCATACCCTATCGAGAATTCCGTGCTGGCGATTGGATCCGATTCCCATACTACCGAAGCTAATATCGAGATCACAAAGGTGGCCACTCCAATTATTGTGGCATAAGCGGAATGAATCATGGCGAGAAGCAGAACCAAGGAGGCCACAATAAAGAACTGCATTTCAAGCGAAAGGAACCAGGTCCAAGGCATGCACTGGAGGGAGGAGTTCCAAATTATTAACAGGGAAATACGTGATTTGAATTAAAAACGTAATTTTAAGGAAATTTCAATGCAGAAGAATTTCTTCTCACCCGTTGCTCCAGTGGATAGAATGTGTCCACATACAGCACGTTGCTTAATTTCTTGTTGCATGTTTTATAGTCTAATGATGGGATTTCTAGAGCAATGTTGTTGTAAAAATGCTTATCCAACAGATGTTCAGCGAAAGTGCAAAACGCAAATGATGGAGTTACGCTGAAAGTAATAAAAATGCGTGATTATTTATTCATCAAAAATTCTAATATTCTCTGAAGAACGTAAAACGTCAAATTATACAACTCTTTTACGCTCTCTGGTTTTATACGTGCTCTGTTTTTGCATCAACACAGCATTAACCGAAGCCAACTTTATATTGCGACATCTGCCGACAAAATAATAATGTAATTTTTAACTTAAATTTTTAGTTAACGTAACTGAGAGCGTAAAGTGTACTTTTTTGCTTTATCGTATATGTATATATGCCCATATGTATTTATGGTATTTGCTGTTTAATATACCCCCTTTTCAAATACAATTTAGGGGTATTATTTTACTTAGTGTAAAATTTCGAAAAAATCAATTGTTTTTGTATATTTCGGTATTAAAAATAAACATACGAAACTTTTAAATGAATATGTCAAATATTCAGTTTATCTTTAAAAGCGTTTTTCTCAAAACTTCATTTCTCAAATTGACTGGAGTTTTCGCTATTTTTTTTCTATTTTTTTCTATTTATTTTTTTATTTTTTTATTTTTCTATTTTTCTATTTTATATTTTTTCTGCTTTTTTTGTATATATTTTTCTGTACCATGACCCTTCAGTTTTTCGATTGTGGGAAAAGTGCAATTTTCGCGACCCAAAAATCATTTAATTTTTGTGAGAAATTCAACTATTGTTTTCAAAGTCTGCCAGAAATTAATAATCTTTTTATTCTTTTGTTTTCAGCCACGGTGAAGGCCACAATCACAGCAGCAATGGGGGAATGTTTTTTTTAGTAACTCGGAAATAGCGAATAACTCGTTAGAGATAATTATATTTTTTTTGGAAATTTTTGTGTATATTCGTTAATTATGTATAAGCATATTTTCAAAATTTTAAAACATTTCACGTATTTCATGTTTAAAAAAATTCCCAAAAATCACCTTTTTTTAGACGGTCACACTAGGTGTGCCCTTTAAACCCGTTTCATATTAAACGAAATCTGTTTCGAATAAGTATATGAAGAATTATAAAATTATAAGAAAATATTTAGCGAGTTTGTATTCAAAATAAACTATGTTTACATAATTAATAAGACCTCGGAATTCTCTTTGCTTTGAACCATTTGCTATTTCTTACTGTAAATTCGTTGTTAGGACTCAAAAGCTTTGGTGAGGGCTTTTATACTAAATTTTTTGAAAAGAATATAACGGTTTATAACCAACTTGGGTCCTTAAAAGGTTAGTGTTCTTCTATAGCCCTCAGTAGTTAAGTTTTCACAGTGAGTTAACTTTTCGGTCAGGGAAATAATTCACTCTTCTTAACAGTGCAATAATATTACTATAATACTATAATGCTAATACTAATACTATAACTAATACTAATACTAATACTATATAACTACTGATTATCAATTTTGTATAATGAAGAAAACTATTTAATAGTATCATAAAAGACATGAGGTATAAATTCATGGTGCACTATGCCATTAAATTCGAAGAACACAGTCGAAGAACATTCCCGTTATTTTCTGAATACACCTCGTATAATTATGATTACTATATACACATACATATTTTAATTATATTACCAGTAATATTAAATACTTACCAAAGACCCTTCTGCAGAGTTAGCTTCAAAACAAAACACATTTGCTGCGAGACCTGATACTTCTCACTCGGAAATTTTTGAAGAAATTCCGCAGCTAATTTCGAACCACTGTTCAATAAGAGAGAGATTTTTATTATTTTACATGGTTTTTAACAATCGTCAGCAGGTGAAATAAGCTGGTAGTGTAATGAGTTGAAATTGGTAGTTTCACAGCGATTATTCCACCCATTGAACCTTAAGAGACTCAACTGACTCAACTTTACAAAGAAATAAATGTCAATCAGAAAGCTGGCGTAGTGCAGCGCGGGAACTGTTGGTGATTCCTTTCCATTCCTGTGCTCAATGTTGCTCGAAACAGCTTTGATTTGTGTGTCCAGGTATTCGTATATTATAAGTAAAGTGAATACTACGTAGATAAGTGTCTGTGGTGTAATCTCACCAACAAAAGTATTATACAGAACATTATGGGGTGAAACGGCATTTAGTATCTCGTCCAGTTTGTATGAGCGTGGCTTGGTCGAAATTTGAGGCATGTTCACTGTAAAATATTGGAATGGAAAATTTCTTTGTACGTTTTATTGATGTACATATATAAATTTTTTAATGTTGAAGTATAACAGTTTGAATCGCAAATGTAATACATGACAGCAATGAAGAATAAGATAAAAATGCTTAGATAAAAATAATACAATATGTTATTTACAAGTAAATCAAGTAACAACAACAAATAATGTTATTCAATTCCTGATAAGTTTTGGCCAACATTTACTAATTCATATATTTACATAATGAACACGAAATCTGTTCGTGCAGTTTAAATTTCGCGCTAAGGCCAAGAATGACGGAGATAAGATTGTGCCACGCCACGTCACGAATGAAACGAACTTTTCGGAAACTTTCGCAGTAAGTCTCTTTTCATTCATGACGTCAGGAATTAACATACTTTTCTGTCTCTATCCAATCAAAACGTTCACGTTCAAAAAATCAAAGTCGTTCAAGGTCGAAAAGTGAGAGTGTGGTGGTGTGAAAAGTGTGAAAGGATAGCAACTTGAAAGCTATTTCTTGTTCGTGAAATGTGCGGGTGAGGCTATAAAAACTGAATTTGGTTGAAGGCATCACATATATGTAGACAAATAGTATATTAAGATTGGATTATAGAATTATAAGATATAAATTCAATAATTTATGTGATTTGTTATTAAGGAGGTATAGCAGTATGTAAGCAATATGCTATTTTATGCTATTAGCAATATGCATATCTTTTTGCTATTAAATTTCTTTTGCAATACTATCCCTCCCCTTGACTAAACGACGAACAATTTTCCATTAGAAGCCTATTCATTTTAAAGGTAAAGTTATGCAGTTCGAATGGATAGCTGTGATGTAAGGTAGCTAGTCATTACATCGAATCTTTGAGACTTTAATTTTGCGTTCTTTACTCACCTCCGAATTTAATGTCCACCGTTCCAGTATTGGTTGTAGTTTTTCGGGCAAAACGTTTCATATTTTTTAAAAGCGAATTTTTGTAATCTACTACGAATCCGAAATTATTTCCAAAAGCATCATTGTTGGAATCGGAGTTGTTGATGATTGAGTGATAGCTGCGCATAACAAAGAACAAAGCATAAACGAAGAAAGAACTGCAAACGAATGTACTGAAATTATAAAGTTGTAGTATAAACATATACATGCATAGAAAGAAAAAACTAAAAAAATCCGGGCAAGTTCGAGCAGTTAATGCTCTTACAAATTGTAGGACTATAAAGGGAGAATATAATGTCAAACCTCATTCCAAGTTTGGTTTTTCATATTTAATTGGATACTGAATGATCGCAATTTATGGGTCGGTTTCTCCATTAAGATGTGATAACAACTTAAGTTAGCCGAAATGATGAATGATCATCTTATCCCCGCAATATGTAGCAACAGAGTGTAACAGTTTTGTTCACCTACCGATTGTTTGTAACACCTACAACTAATAGAGCTGAATAAGGAGTTAGATATATCAAAATAATCAGAATGACGAGACGAGTTGAATTCTGGATGTCTGTCTGTCTGCCCGTGTAAGCGACAACTTGAGTAAAAATTGAGATCTCTTGATGCAACTTCGTGTACGTATTCTCTGGAACTATGAGAAGATGCCGTTAATCGAAAACCTATAAAGTGCTATAACTAAGCAACAAATTACGATACAAACCTGTCAAAAGCGCATTGCACTAGAGAGGATCATCTGTGGTTTCAAACCCTTTTGAAAAGTGGAAAAGTTGAAAAAGTAAAAAATACTAAAAGTCAAACAACTCACTAAAGAAATATGTTAAAAGCATTAAAATATGCTATGGAAGAGCTTCATAGGAATCGGTGTAAAAATTGGACAATGGGTGCGGCACCGCTCACTTTTAGGTGAAATCCTATGTCTCAGGAATCACTCAACCAATTTCAACCAAATTTTGTGCCTGACATTATTTTGATATTCTTATGTTACAGTGTGAAAATGTTACAGCATGAAATAAAACAACAACCACGCCTACTTCCCATACATCAGAAATTTAAATTCCATCTGATTCTTTCGCTTCACAATATATAAATCAAGCACCATTTAAGATATCGAAATAAAACCTTATACCGAAACCTTTAGCTGATTTTTATCAAAAATATCAACCAATATGTGAGATATCTTAATGTAATTTATAAGTCTATATTTATATAAGTCTATATAATAGATAGTCTATAAGTCTATATTTATAAATCTTTTTTTGATTATAATGTACCCTGATACCAAAAATAGGTAAACTCTGGTCAATACTTCCATAATAATACCTCTGGTGAATAACGTCCATATATAGCTAACATAAGGATTTTATTTTATACATGGGTCAATATGTAAGACATCTAACAAAAATTAAGCGAGCGTGTAATCTTGAATATACTATAGTTTCGTATCGAAAATGGGTGAAATCGGTCAATGAGTTACCCCAGTCACCGTTCACCACATCTAGTGATTTTCATATTCTAGTGGACTTTATATCGAATATATATGGTCAATGTGTGAGTAATCTTAATAAAAATTCATAGAATCATATTCTTAAACCTACTATAGTTCTACAATATAAAGTAGTTATATTAATATAAAATTTTGCCAATACCTGCTAATATTTCCGCCTCTGAGCGTTGCAAAGTGCACGGGTATAAAATGTTTGGTTACACCCGAACTTAGCCCTTCATTATTTGTTATACTCTCGCAACATGTTGTCGCAGGGTCTAATAGTTTTGTTCACCTAATGGTTGTTTGTAACACCTAAAACTAATTGAGTTAGATAGTTAGGTATATATATATAAATGATCAGGATGAAAAAATGCGTTGACATCGGAGTGACTGCCTATCCATCCATCCGTCCTTCCGTGAAAGCGGTAAGTTGAGTAAAAATTAAGATATTTTGATGAAACTTGGTACACGTGTTGTTTGTCACCATAAGACGGTTGGTATTGCAGATGGACGTAATCGGACATCTGCCACGCCCACAAAATGGGATTAATCGAAAACAGATAAAGTGTTATAACTAAGCAACAAATTATGATATGAACATGTTATTTGGTACAGAGGATCCTAGTAGGGCGGGGCATCTGTGGGCAAAATTTGTATAAGTGGAAATGGCTCCGCCCCAAATAGGTTTAATATACATATTTCAGAAACCATTAAAGCTACATCGAAAAACTTGCTCCGAGTAAGTTCTCCTAGCGTCTCCTCACACACTGAAAAATTAGTGAAATCGGATAAGAACCACGCCCACCTCCCATTCAAAGGTTATGTTGCAAATTACTAAAAGTACGTTAACTCGCTGAAGGAACACTGCAGAAACATTAAATCTTACTGCAAATACGATACGGAATGGTTGCATAGTAATCGGTGTAAAATTTTGGTGATGAACGTGTCACCGCCCAGTTTTAGATGAAATCTCAACTCAACTCAAATCTCATATCTAAAGAACGCTCTTACCAATTTCAACAAATTTTCGTATGTGACATTCTATTTGCATTCTTATGTCACATTTTGAAAATGGGCGAAATCGGATAAAAACCACACCTTCTTCTCATATCTGATCCTTTCGCTTTAAGGTAGACAAATCGAGCATCAATTAAGATATTGGAATCAACCTTTTCACAAGTAGTACGTTCAAGATTTGCCATATCACGCGTAAAAATAGTCGAAATCGGCGTATAACTTTTCAAGACACCAAATACTCGATATATGGACCCTGCGTGGCAATATCTGACTTTTTACCGAAATTATCGATGAGATCTCGTAATGAAGTTCGTGGATTATCCTTCCATGATAATAACGCGCTCTGGTGTCAAAAATGGGGAAAATCTGGTGAATACTTCTCCTAGCCTCCATATACCTAATATACAGGTTTTCAACCTTCCTGTAAACTTTATATCGTATATAACGGTCAATATATGAGTTATCCCGGTGAAATTCAGAGAGCGTCTCTTTCATATAACAGTGTGTTCGTGTGCTTAAAATGGATAAAAACGGGTAAGCACTTCTCCCAGCCCCCATGTACCTAATATAAGGATTTTCAACCTCCCGGTAGACCTTATACCATATATTTCGGTCCATATGTAAGATATCTTATCAAAATTTAGTGAACGTGTAATAGTGGATATATCATAGTTTAATGTCGAAAGCTTCCAAAAACTACATATAATAATTTTTGTTATTCTAGCAGAATTTAGGCCGAATATGTCGGTTACTGTGGGAGTTATCTAACCATAATTGCGTGGAAACATGTTCCCTAATATACTTGTGTAATGAAAAGAGTTAATGTGATCAGTGCAGATCTTCCTCTATCCCAAAATGCTCGATATAAGAGTGTGATATTTTAATGAAATTAAGTGGATAGTTTTCTTAATCACAATGTGATTTCGCGCTAAATATGAAAGAAATCGGTCTAGACCGTGGTCTAAGCCGCTTATTCCTAATATAATGATTTCCATTCTCTGGTTTACTTTTTCCTCATGTATCTAATATATTTATTAAACCACTTTGGTTGAGTTTATATCACATATATCTTATTTGAGTTAATTTGCTAGCTTTTAATATAAATATCTCTGACACGAAGCAAAATATAACAATAAAAGTACATGAGTCTATGGGCTGTAATATAAGTTAATAAAATACCAAATATGATTGCAATCCATTGACATTTTCGTCAAATAATGAATGTTGAATTCTTCCGCAACATTTTTTAATATAAAATTATGCCAACACCTGAAAACATTTGACCGCGTCTGATCTTTGCACATTGCGAGAGTATAAAATATTCGGTTATACCCGAACATAGCCCTTAGATGCCGAGGGTAAGCGTAAGTATGGGAAGATTTCATATATTTTTGGTATTAAACCTCACGTCTTTAATTACTCAAACATTTAGTAGGGGCGTACATTTGATATTATATATCCGATATTTTATTTAACCTGTTGGTATGGTATTATTATTTTCAATCACTTTTATGTCACATCATTATGTGCCGATATTTTCTCGTTTCATTAAGAATCGTAATATGTTTGAATACTATCCATCACGAACAATGGTCCGCCTCTGTCCATTTGCTAAACCAATCGGTGCAAAATTCACTCAAGTTTTTCGTTGCAAGAATAGGCAAACATCACGAAACCAATTCGCCACGTTATTGTTAATATTTTAATTCAATAGTCTTACAAAGAAACTTTAGTTGGATAAAACTATTAAATCCTTTGCAACATATTGTTAGAGTATAAAAACATTTACTCATTTATATATTTATGCTTACATCAAAATATAAGAATCCGTGTCGTTTCGAATACTGTAGACATCGCTAAGGACCCGATGCCATAAATAAGTACTATTCTTTACAACATGATTGCTTTGGAAGAGGTACACATCCAGGACCTGCTGCAAGTCTTCTGCAGCACAGGACGATGGAAAGCAAATGAGCTGTTCAGTTTTCTCAAACTGTATTTTACGTAAAGCACAAAACTTTTTATTATGAAAGAAACTTCGTTTTGAAATTAAAAACGTTCACCTTAAAACCAGCTTCATAGACAATCTCCAGCAGGTAATGACCCACAATGACTTGTACGGCAAATGGTACGATAGTTTCATTGGCAAGAAAACTCCACGAACTGTGTTGGATCTGGTCCTTGTATTGATGCAACAAGGAGCGACAGATATTCGGATTGTGGATCCGCACATTTGCTGCACCGCCCAATGCCCCACCGGCATAGTAAGCTGTCGCATCATACACTTCATTAAGCGTATGCAAAATATAAGTGAAAATTATTGAAATCAGCAGATAAAAATCACTCTTTTAATGCGCACTCACACTTCACAGCCCAAAGGGAGCCACGCCGTAGGCCTTCCAAAAAGTTGTACATGTCTCGTATGCAGTTCTCACTTATGTTCCAGCCTTTATCATTGAATTCAAAGAACCGTAGTGTTGCATATGGACTGAAGCCTTCAAAGATGTAATTGACACTGGTAACAACTGTGGCGCTCACATGACCCGATTCACACATTAGCAACAGAAGGCCCCAGCAAATTTGGACTGACACTGACCACTTCATTTAGCACTATTTTAAAATTAAAACATTAACTATCAACTTGTTTTGAAATTAACTGTGGGCTCTGAGCTTTCAACTTCTCAACTGATATCAAAGTTGCAGCTCGTTTTGTTCATACCCGCTGCTATATCACTTCCATTACCGAACATCTCCAACAAAAATAATGTAAATTGAAATATTTATGTGTTTAGAGTGTGCAGAGCACATTTGCCAATACGTACGCTGCAGCAGATATGGAGTACGTTAACATTGCTCTGAACTCTGGTGAAATTGAAAGTTTAAACTAATGTTTTTTTTACGGCTTTTAGTTTCTTTCAACAATAGTCACCGCTTCATTTGAGAGAAGTTCACTGGCCCGAAACAAAAACACATTTTATTTTTGGTGTCTAGTATAACTACGTATTCTAGTTACGTGTTCAAACTCGCACCTGAACAATACCGGTTTGAAGTAGGAGAAGGTGTCATACTCCTCTCAAAAATTTAGTGGCAGAGGAAACCACAAAATCTGGTATTATCTTCCTATATTTTTAACCTTTAATATCCCGATAATTCCATTTGGCAAAGGGATCACATTTTTTTCGAATTACACTGGTATGCGATTTATCGAGATTTCCATTTCAAGAAGCTCAGAAAAGAATAATTCAGACAAACGGGGCTTCTATATTTTAGATGATGTTTAGATTTTAGATGATACTTAACTTTATTGGGAGTAAACTAATCAATATAAGTACATTCATTTGTACGTCTTACATATTAAATTAAAATTAAACAGAAACATGAAATTATACTAAAAGAAAATCAGGCTTTAAAAACCTTTCGGGTAATATACTTGTTTCCTACGTTTCAGTTTACTGCAAGAGGATGTTTGAATAATAAATTATTTTTTGTGTACAATAGATGTTATTGTTGGTGGAGCGATATTGAATTGCCTGAAATAATGTTTTGTGTTTGCGCGATTGATAACGTTTTATGCATACGTGCACACATTTAGCGGTGGGCAGCTTATCGCGATTCAGTTGTGTATAATTTTTATTTTTTTCGATGATCCAACTTTGACCCTTATAGAATTTGTCAAATAAGTGTGACCGAAAACTGTTAAACACCATTGAAATAAGAGGGCAATGTGGATGATGCCCTTTTTTTTAGTAAATTACAATAACAATTAATAACAATGTTTGCAATTTCGAAAATCGGAGGCAAATATTTCGATTAGGAGGCTAACTTCGAAAAATGGATTAATTGCTTTTTACTTACTTATGACTCATACTTTAGAAAGAAAATTTTATTTTATGATTCATTGCTCAGTATCAAAAATATTAACTTTAAAGTTAAGCGGGCTAGTGTAAATCGGTATATTCGTCATAAATGGGTTAAGGGTGGCACATCACGTTACGCCAAAAAATACCCTTAAATCGCAGAAGGATGGAAATTTTTATACTCAGTATATGGGACCTGGGAGAAAACATTAATTTTGTTAGGTAAATATTTGTTAATCTGAATAAATTTTGTTAAGATATCTTTCACATTGACTCATGTAATATATGAATTTATTGATTGTATCACGCGCTGCATGACCTGGATCACTGATTGGTTCTTTCATTTGAAAAAAATCGTGAAAAATATCACCTACTCGTTTCTTTTAGATGCCAAAATTTCTTTTAGATGACTTTCTTACTCAATTTCGTTTTACGGTCACCCAACAAAATTTTACTAATTTTCTTGATGTTTTGTCAGTCTACAACTATATCTAATAATGAATCTTGATTCTCTACGCCACATGATTTCGATAAATTTCTAGATACACCTCGAAATATTTTACGCTGCTTAAATTCTTACGATTTCCGAGACATTTAGTTGAATTTGGTTCAAATGCACATTCGAACTTTTACCTACCATAGATACGTTAATAAAAACATGGGTAAGTATCTACCTTCTTTATTGATTGCTAGGAACGCAAGCAAAAGTGAGGTGGAATGTTCTCTCATTACTGAACTATTTATGTGGATTATATAAATTTTTTATATTTATATTTATATCGATTGTATATATTATTGTCACTATTTATTGTCTTTGCCAATTTTTACACTGCAGTATGAGGTGATAAAATGCCATGTCCTTACCGATTTTAGTTGCTGAAACAGTTAATATGTTTTATTTATTGACCATTCCTGAGATCAAAGATTTTCTTATTTCGATCCTTTCAGCTATTTTCTAGAAATTGTAGTTTCCTCAAATAAATTAAGCCACAATTATAATTCGAACTTGTCTTGGGAGAATATTATATACATCTTTACTTTTTCTTAAATTTCAAGAATTTAAATTCATGAATAGAATTAGATTAGAATAGAATAATAGAATAGAATAGAATAGAATAGAATAGAATAGAATAGAATAGAAGATGAATAGATTAGAATAGAATAGAGATGAATTATTATGAGTGATGAGACGACGAGCGTTCCTCAGCCGCGACACGCTGCAATGAATTGGATATTGGATATGTCGCTAATATTGTTAATGTTGTTTCAGTGATAGTTATTCACATTCACTTTTCGAATACGCGAAATTTGACTAGCAGCAAATATTGTAGAACCAAAAAACTAATTTTGACTCCAATTGCCGCGCGATACGAACATACATATTTAAGTTCTGAAATGCTTTATATAATTTATTTGAATGTGATTCCCCCTTGAAAGTGGTTAAATAATAGTAGTTCAAATAAAATTTTCTTTTCATTTCATTTTATTCAACATTGAAATAAAGGAATCTTTTTTGTATAATGGAATTTAATAAATACATACATATGTATACGAACAGTTCTCCATTAACGCTTAACTTGCTAACAGTTTTTAATTCCCTTATTCGAATGAATAAAGCAGTATTTTCAGATTACAGCTTATAAGTATTAGTTCCGAGCCTCGAGTTTTCGAGCAACTTTTAGCATCATTTCTGGTTTTTAGTTATATTTTTAATATGCACACATTTTAGAAACACTAACTGAACCTGACTATAACTTAGCTGATTAATAAAAAGAAGTTTGTTACCATTACAATTACAATATGGCATAGTAGATTTAAAGATCTTGTAATCAACATTTAATTTCTTTGGGTAAATATGTGGTATAGATAATAATTGAATTTTAATTCCGGCACGGCTGCTTCGAAAATTCGTTATATTTTAAATTACGCAATTTTTAATTGTTTATTAAAGTATATCTATACATCCTTGTAAATGTGTGCCTAACGAAGCTTAGTCCACTTTAAGAGTTTATTATTGTCATTTCAATATCGAAAAAGTCAGCATTTGTTACCTTATATAGTGAATGCAAATTGGTTTTGTTTTTTACCAGCTGATATATAAGAAATATTTACGGAATATTAATAAAACTTAAGCTTGCAGAGCACATGAACTTTTTGGGCATTACAATTGCTTCTTTATTCTTTATTATAATACTTGAATATATTCATATAGTATGTATTTAGGCGCCAAATAAAATTAAATATAAGCTACCATAAAATTTTTAACAAGAAATTATACTAAATATCTACATATATGTGAATTCAGTGATCAGATCAGTGATCAGATCAGTGATCAAAAGACTCTCTCGAAATAAAATTTTACTTGTTTACATTTAGATAAATTATATCCGATTCAACTAGATATTCGTAAAAATAAAATTTGAGGCTGAAATATTTAAATTTTCGTACACATAATAAAATAAAGAATTGCATTTGTGTAGAGAGGTGATCTATCGTTCTTTGAACATTAAAATAATAAAACTAATACGTGCAACACTTGCAGCACAGAGCTAAGAGGTATTTTGCATATGTTAGCGTATTTTTCGTAAAAATAAAATGCGCCAAGGGCCAACTACAAAATATGTCTTATATGTAAATACACGAACTAAATAAATCAACTTAAAGTAAAATATTGACAAGATTTTTTTGAATTTTCGAGCAGCACTGTAGGATTGTGCGTTCGCAGTTCGTACACGCATACACAAGTGAGTTGGGTCTTTTCTTTCTAGTGAGTTCTCCATGTTTGCGTATCTAAGGTTGTCTCAAACACGATAAAAGTGTAACTTAGCTTCAACATTTACATACATACATATGTACGCGTGTACAATATACTGTTAAGCATACAATAGCAGTCCTCAAATGTGATGTTGTTGTTGTCCGCGAAAATTAGATAAAATTCTTCGGTATGTACATAAGTCTAACTTCTATAATTTTTATATCAGTGGTTTCACATTTATTATAAATACAAATATGTCGTAATATCAATTTGTTGTGTGTTTCAGTTAAGGATTTATTTGTATAAATAAACTTTTACACATTTTGATTTTCCAGCAACGATTTTTTGCATGTGGGTTCGGCAACTGGTGATTCTCATGTCTTTTACCTAGTTGGATTCTACTTTGTGTTCTATCTGTATGCTTGTCGTATGTATGTGTGTGTGTATGTAAAATTTTCTTTCGATTTGTGTAATGGACCTTTTAAGTGGAGAAGTTTATATGGGCACATAGTTGCCATTAGGCTTATAGAATATTTTGCCAGTCAAAAATCTACGTCGGATTTCGGAAAGCAGCAAACGTTTCTCCTTTTGAATTTTCTTCAAGACGCCCTTATTCTCCTGTGCTCGCCGTGACAAATATGGCAATACTTCATTGACTGGTCCATAGGGGATGTATTTGTATGCTGAGTACCCAGCTTGACCTGAAATACACTTTAATTATATATCTATCCCGTATTTTTAAATTAATATGAAAAATCTATGACAAAAAATAATATATTCGACGTAAATTATGTGTAGAGAGTTATTTTAATATATCAAGAAGAAAGTAACTTCGAAGCTCAAAACACTGTATTCACTACATTATACTGCTCCCCAAGTGTAAGCACTTGCGCCTTTCCTATTCAGTTTGTGTACACATATGACACTTTATTTTCTCTTGAGTCTGAAAATATTTTCTTATCTGTTTTTTTACTTGTTAGACCATTTTGGAGTTTTTCTTGGGTGTAAGAAATCTGCATCCACCCCAAATTTTACTCGAAAACCTTTGCTAGGGTGTGTTATGGTTAAAAACATTAATTTTACGGCCAGATACAAAAAACAAAAACAAAAAAATATAGGTTTAACAAATCAATTTCAAGGCGCTGAACTAAACCGATTACTTTCCATTCTCTTTGCAATATCGGGAAAATTTTTGTTTTAAATAAGCGAAAGTCCGTCTGGAAGGAGATATATATAGATACATAGGGATATATAGAGATATAGATACATATTCTCCAGAAAGCTTATAAAAGTAAATATATATATATGTACTTTATATTGTACATGAAAACTTACTTTATGACTTCTCAAGAGAAAAAATCTGTAAAACTGTGTAAGTTTTAATCTTTTGCGCCAAAGCGCGCCCTAGCGGAATTTTTCAGCAAAAACAGACTAAGGTTTCGTAATCCGTGCAGCAGAAAACCCTTCAAGGGCGTTGGTGGAGGTAGTTTCACTTTAATTTAATTTCAGTTCTTGGTATGTTTATCGCCACCACTTACTTGAAATTATACAAAACTGGTATAATTGAGAAACTACTTTTCTTTACACACCCAAGTATTCAAAATATAACTTGAATTTATAAATTTTCTAGACTAGAAAGTCGACTAGACAGTTAGACAGTTAAAGTTATCAGTGATGGAGGAAATATATGTGTATATGTGGTCTCCAGATGTAAGAGCATATACGTACCTAGGGGGAAGGTGATATAATCGCACATTCCTAATAATTGACCAAAGCAGATGACTTTATCTTCGGGTGAGATTCCAATTTCTTTCATTCTTTCGATAGCAAAGCGCACGGTATCCTCGTTGTGTGATGCCACCATAATTCCAATCTTTTTAGCATCTTCACCACAGTCCTTCAATAACTGTAAAATAAAGGAACAACAGAATATTTTCAGTAATCTTAATTTCAAGTGCGAAAACACTCATAGTTTACTTACCTTTATTCTCCTCAAGCATTCAGTCAATGTTTTGTGATACATATCAGTGGTGGCCTCATAGTTGGCGCAGATTGGATCCGGATAGTTCATGCTAGCTGCACGTTCTCGCTCTTGGTCCATATAGGCACCACGAACTAATTTGGCGCCAAAATAGAAGTTCTGGCGTTTAGCTTGTTCCAGATCAGTGCAAACCTGAAGCAATTGAGGCAATCAAGGAGTTCATGAAAATTTACTAATATTTAAGAGAATTTATCTCTACCTCTCCGAAGGTTTCCCGCAGATAACATTGATAAGTGTTGAATACGATGGCTTTCTCTTTGTTGTACTTTCGCATCATTTCTAGAGTGATGCGCGAAATGGCAGGTTGGAAATAGGTCTGTTCAGCGTCGATCATTATGCGAACATCTAGATCGGCTGCGGCCTAAAAAGTCAATTTATGGAAAAAAGTCATAGAGTTAACGTGAAAATATTTACCTTAACAATTGTATTGACACGGCGGATCATATTCCTGAACATTTCTTCTTCCTTGGGTGGAATCTGTGAGATCAGTCGACGCATTTGGCCGGTGTGTGGGTCTGGCACACGGAAAGTGTCGCTCAACTGCGAGTCCTCATCCACAATTCCAGACCAGGGGAATAAGTGGAGAATACTGTAAAGCAAAAGATGTAAGTATACATGTAAGTTTGAGTTCATGTTCGTATGTATTTGGCCGTTGGGCTTACCCTTCCTTGTCCGAAGTAACATTCTTCAAGAAATCCTGCACATTTTTATTGTCACCCAAACTGGAATAATACTTTTCCAGATCTTTGATCGTCTTGTGATGAGTTAGCACATTTCCCTGACCACCGACTAGGTCCTCCATGTATTTGCGAGTTCGCATTATCACTTCCGAAACTTGCAGCTGAAAAGATAGAATCCCAAATTATTATATAAGGTAAGTCTATTTAACGGCATTTTCGAACTCACCAATAACTGTGGCCGCCCAAGCGCCGTTAGCTTAATTGCCGTAATACCCGTACCAAAAGTGGCACCTAAGTGCGATGAAATCAGTTAAAATTACCGTGAAAGAAAGATTGATATTTTAAGAGTTTATAAAGCCTATGTATACATGTGTACATACAAATATTTTTTAAAATGGTGGCAATATTATTCTATTTTTATGGCACAGCAGTATACTAAGAGGGTTTCCAGGTGTACATACATATATACAAACAAAGGAACAAACATTTATTCGTATGTACAAAAATTTCAATTTTCGGCAAAGCTAGAATACATACAGTGTATATCTATGTAATTCCATGTTTAGCTTACCCTCAGCAACGGGACGGGGTACAGTTTTATGATCATCATCTTTGTTAGTGGGTTAGTGGATTTTATTGGTTTTGATTGATGCGATTATATTATTTCATAAGCAGTAAAGCAAATTTAAGAGAATTCATTGGTGAGGGAAGAAATTAATAACGTGTGAAAAATAACTTTAGTAGCAAAGTAAATAAGCAGTGTATTAAATTAAAGCATTAA
Source organism: Bactrocera minax (assembly GCA_021498325.1). NCBI lineage: Eukaryota > Metazoa > Arthropoda > Insecta > Diptera > Tephritidae > Bactrocera > Bactrocera minax. The sequence goes on along the minus strand of JAKEEE010000111.1, from coordinate 672,053 downwards.
TGAAAACCGAATAGTTTAAATAATACTGATTTTGGTATAATATATAGCCCGCCTATCAACTGAATATGTTCAACAAATCTCAAAAGTTGAAATGATTATATCATTTTAAACCAAATCGTCGATTCTGATAATATTTTTTATTACAAAGCTAACTTCACTGATAATAAAATAATAAAGTTATTGTTTAAAGAAATTTTTGTTTGACTTTTTATTTTTTATCAGAAAACTTGACGAAAACACTCATTTATTTTGTCTTAATTGAGTAGGTACATAACATAAAATCTAGTAAAAAAAAACAAATAAAGTTCAGAACTAGAACAGTGACTATTCAATAATTTCAAAATTTTGGCCCATTATCCACAGTTTTACGACTCTTGCGGTACGAAACATTCTTGAAATCATCGAAATTTATTTGAAAAGTGTGGAAGATCCTTTTGAATCACAGTTTTGTACACATTTGCATTCATTTGTGTTGACGTAATCTGAATCACATACACCCCATAATAATAAAATGTTCCACACACCATTACGATGCGCGGAGTACTATGGTTTTGAACTTTTTCCATTGGAAAAAGTACTTTCTGCCAATCCTTGTGAGAGATAATATGATTTTTGGCAAATCTTGGGCTTGTCGCCTAATGTGAGTCATTAAACGTAGTTTCATTTTTATTTTTAGTACCTTCAAATGCTTGGTCCTCAGAGTAAAATGTTTTCATGTTCTAAACTTTAACACCGCATTCATGTCGAATTTTTACCAGGTTCACTTTATCCGCCAAGAGCCTTTCTTATTTTCCTGTAGATTGTTTCATTGCGAATAAAAATACTCACAACATTTTGGTTTGTTTCGGTATATGGATTTCTTACGAATGTAAGACGCATATAAAAATGCAAGGTATTGAACTGCTATTTAAAAAATAACTTTATATTTTTTAATAAGTTAAATATGAATAAATGAAGATTCAAAACTTGAAGTAAATAAATGCATATGCAGTATAATTGCAATTTTGGACGAAATTTGGGAGTAATTCTGTAAATATATACGCTCAACTAAAGTGTATTAAAAGGGGGGAAAAATTATTGGACTTTATTGTTTTTGAAATCTTCGTAAGACATTTGAACCTTCTATCGTTAACGAAACTAAATATAACGCAACTTTTTAGCAATATTTTCTGACTAATGCAGGGTCAAAGAACCTGCGGAATTTAATGAAATTCATGAAGGTGTTAACTAGGAATAAAGAACGTACTTCGAGAGAGCTGAACTCTAAATAAAATAATTCACAAATCATTTTCTTTCTCAGTATCTCAGTGAATAATTAGCTCCCCGAAGTCGCACTATTTTCTTTAGGTTTTACACAGTTTTCGGCCCGCACCAAATTTGGGTTTGCATGAATTTAAGCACAAATGTACTTATATATACATTCAGTACTTAATTTGTATACTCTCGTAACATGTTGCAACAGAGTATATTAGTTTTGTTCACCTAAAGTTGCTTGTAACACCTATATATATATATATAATATATATATAATGTATAATATATATATACATGTCTATATCTAACTAGAATAGTATATAATATATATATATATTAATACATATTAAATATGATATATATTATTAATTAATTATAATATATTATATAATATAATAATAATAATATACAAATAATAATATATATAAATAATAATATATAATATATATAATTATTATATAATATATGTAAATGATCGGGATGAAGAGACGAGATGAAATCCAACTGATTATCTGTCCATCCGTTCGTCCGTCCATGCAAACAAGAACTTTAGTAAAAATTAAGACATCTTGATGAAACTTGGCACATGTGTTGTTTGTCACCATAAAAAGGTTGGTATTGCAAATCGCCCACAAAACGCCATTAATCGAAAACCGATAAACAGCTATAAATAAGCAACAAATTAGGACATAAACGTGGTATTTGAAACGGAGGATCCTAGTAGGGTGGGGCATCTGTGGGTAAACAATTTTGTAAAAGTGGGTATGGCCCGGCCCCCAATTTAATGTACATATCTCAAAAACCGTTAAAGCTACAGTATTCAAACTTACTCAGAAAGAGTTTTCTAGAATGTCCTCACGTATTGGGAAAACAAGTGAAATCAGATAATTACCACGCCCACCTCCCATACAAAGGAATATGTTAAAAACTATTAAAAGGCCGTTAACTCGCTAAAGAAACACGTCAGAAACATTAATATTGTAGGGGCGAAAGACTGCATAAGAATTCGTGTCAAATTTGGACGATGGATATGGCACCGCCCACTTTTAAGTGAAATCCCATATTTAAAGAACGCATTAACCAATTTGAACGAAATTTGCTACACGACATTGTATTTGCATCTTTATATCATTTTGTGAAAATGGGCAAATTTGGATAACAACCCCGTCTACTTCTCATATAACACAATTTTAAATTTTATCTGATTCTTTCACTTTAAAATATATAAATCAAGCAGCAATTAAGATATGGGAATGAAACTTTGTACAAATAGTGCCTTCCAGATATGCCAGCTCGTACATAAAAATAGTCGGAATCGGTATATAGCTTTTCAATATAAATACCACAGTGCCCATGGCTGACTTTACACCGAAAATAACACTAAATCTTCTGAAATATCGTAATAAAATTCGAGTGTTATTTCCTTTTCCTGATAATAATGTGTTCTTGTGTCAAAAATGGGAAATTCTGGTAAATAGTTCCCCTGGACCCCATATACCTAATATGAATATTTACAACCTTCCGGTAGACTTTATACCATATATAACGGTCAATATATGAGTTATCGTTGTGAAATTCAGAGAGCATCTGTTTCTGATAAATGTGCGTCCGTGTGCCTAAAATGGAGAAAATCGGTTAAGCACTTCTCCTGGCCCCCATATACCTAATATAAGGGGTTTCAAACTCCCGTTATACTTTATGCCATATATAACGGTCAATATATGAGTTATCTCTGTGAAATTCAGAAGGCCCCTTTTTATGATAACTGTGCGTCCGTGTGCCAAAAATAGATAAAATCGGGTAAACACTTCCCCTAGCCCTATATAAATCTTATACTTTTTATATCTTATATATAATAAAGGAATTTCAAACATCCGGTTGACTTTATAGGGTATATATTGACCGATGTATGATACCTTAGCAAAATTAAGTGAACGTATATTATTGTAATACATCATAGTTTAATATAGAAAATGTGTGAAATCGATCAACGAATTATACCAGCTCGCTTATGCTACATATAATAATTTTCATTATTCTAGCAGACTTTGAGCCGAATATGTCGGTCAGCGTGTGACTTATCTTCATAAAATTGAATGGAAGAATGTTCTCTGGTGTAATTGAGTAATGACAAATGTTAATGCAATCAGTCTATGCCCTAGCCCTAGCCCAAATCCGATATAGTGATTTACAACTTTCAAAATGACTTTAAACCTTATATGTTGGTTAATATGTGTGATATTTTAATGAAATTAAGTGGATATGCTTTATTAAACATAAAGTGGTTTCGCACTAAATATGAATGAAACCGATCCAGACTGTGATCTAAGCCGCTTATTCCTAATATAATGATTTCCGTTTCTCTGGTTGACTTTTTCCTCATGTCTCTAATATGTTTAATTTAGCCACTTTGGTTGACTTTATATTGTATATATTTCATTTGAGTTAACTTTGTTGATTTTAATAAGTATATCTGGAACACCAAACATGGTTGTAATCCATTCCTTACTGGTTTTTACTACTATTTAGATTTGCTATTAATTATTCTTTGGTAGGATCGATGTTCGTTGCTTTTAGAATAGAATTATATAATATAGTCTTGTAGTCAGCAAGAATGCTTGTTCCGTTCGAAATATGAGACTGCAGCAAATAAAAAATTTAAAAAACAAAATCGAAAATTCGAAAAAAATTATACAGGTTTTTCGGATTCTATATGTATTGATAATTTAAAACACTTGCTTTGGTGTCAGAAGAATTGTTAAACTGTTGAAGAGAAAGTATATTAAATGATTGTGAAGTATTGTAGTCAATCTCAATTACGTAGGTAACTACCAAAGAGTGCTCAAAGTTACATATTAAAATTTAACAAGTTTTATTACACGTTCAATATGTCAAATTCACTAATAAATTTACATTAAATGTATGTACATATGCATATTCGTATATCATCATAAATTGTCACGGGGAAGAATAAACAGAAGAAAAAGTTCTTTAAATGCAATTTTCTCCAATGCAAAAACAAATTTAGGGTTTTGTTACTCGCATGAACCATTGTGTAAACATATATATTTATCTACATCTGTATATAATTTGTGTGCAAACAGCACAAGTGATTTATATTTAGATCATTTGAGACTTATAATGAGTATAAGCATGTACATACATATATATTTAAGCAGTTAATCATTGAAAAACTTATGCTAAGAAAAAATATTTTATTTTAAAAATATAAAAATTTTTTAAATTTTATGTACTATCATGCTAGTATTGTAGCGTATGTGAAAACGCGCGTTATGTTAGTACATATGTATGTTGTTAGCCTGAGCAAAGAAAACACAGATATTTTGATATTTGCCTTTTTTCATACGTAATTAGTAACCAGAGAGTTTTGAATGTATTCAAAAATCAATATTTTAACCTCTTTAATATGGGTCACAGCATTTGTTAGTAAGCATCAACTAGTTATACTATTGTATGGGCTTTTCACTAATTATTTTTCATCTTTGCATGAAAAAGTGTTGGTTTATTATTTGGTATTTTCATCGCAAAGTGAGTTGGTGTTAGCTTGCGGGTGGCGAAAAAAGTTTCGTAATTTGACTTTTAGCTCTAAGTCGGTCAAAAATTTTGTATTATTTGACTCGAAGACTCTAGCTTTCGCTAAGGAAGTTTGTAGTTTATTGTATTGTTATATGTAGTTTTGGTTATCGCCACAAAATGTTGGCCCAATTTGACTTATATATACAATATTTATGATTATGAAAAATATCATTATTTATCTTCAAAAGTCATTTATAAAAGCGTGGACAAAGGGTGATGATTCTCTTTTGACGATATCATATCAAAACATATCATATATAACCATCCAATCACTGCCCTGGTTAAAATGGGAAATTCTGATTGCTGAAATATCAGTTTTCTGGTTTTTGTAAACTTTATTATATAGAATAGGGCCGACGCTACTTTGATTTTGTTATAATCTATGACAATAGATATATCTATAAATGGAATTAGAAAAGACCATACAATTCTAACTACTGCGCATTAAAAAGTTTTCAAACAATTCTTCGAAGAAAGTTTATATGGAAGCGGAAGTGCGAATTGAGGAATATCGAAATGCCAACCGATTTTGTTATAATGACTGTACTTTTGAAAATATTGACAATTCATGGATATAAGTTCAAGAAAAAAGGAGAGGTTATCAAAAATTTCAATGAGTTGTTTAATAAATAAAAATCATTTAACTGGAAGGACCGCATACTGATTTCAGAATAAAAATTGTACAGTTTCTGAGACTTTACAATTAGAAAGAGCTCTTAAGCTTTTATGATATATGTAATCTTATAAACTTATCTTTTTGCTAAAACCTTATGAACGAATAAATTTTGTGTTTATAAGACACTGTAAGTGAAATTAATTAAAAAATTTAAGAAAATAAATATTGACATTGAACTTTTAATTATTAAATATTGCGTGTAAAAATAGTATAAAGGCAATATATATACTTCGCGCGTTTATTTTCTACAATGGAAAAATATTTCATTTTAAATCTTCTTTTCTTTTAGTATGTTAAAGTTCCATCTATTCTATATATTCTTTGTTGTTTCTTTTCAAATTCAAAAGTTGGCTTTACGAAACTAGAGAAAGAGAAAGTCCGGATATGTACATTAGGATAAATATTCGTTAATCCAAAAATAAGAAGATTTTATGAATATTCGTATATTATTTAAAATTGCTTTTTCCAAACTAAAAATAATTAAGTTTGAGCACAGTTTTTATACTCTCGCAGCATGTTGTTAGAGAGTATATTAGTTTTGTCCACCTAGCGGTTGTTTGTAACACCTAGAACTAAGCGAGTTAGATATAGACATATATATATAAATGATCAGGAAATTATCATGAAAAGACGAGTTGAAATCCGAGGGTCTGTCTGTCCGTCCGTCCGTCCGTTCGCCCGTGCAAGCGATAACTTGAGTAAAAATTAAGACATTTTGATCAAATTTGGTACACGTATTCTTTGTCACCGTAAGACGGTTGGTATTGCAGATGGACGTAATTGGATATCTCCCACGCCCACAATATGCCATTAATCGAAAACAGATAATGTGCTATAACTAAGCAGAAACTTAAGATATAAATGTGTTATTTGGCATAGAGGATCCTAGTATGGTGCGGCATCTGTTGGCAATTTTTTTTGTAAAAGTGGGTATGGCCTCGCCCCCAATAAGTTTAATATATATATCTCGGAAACTATTAAGGCTATATCAATCACACTTGTTCTGACTAAGTTTTTCCAGCATCTCCTTTTATACTGAGAAAACGAGTGACATCAGAAAATAACCACTCCCACCTCCCATACAAAAGTTATGTTGAAAACTACTAAAAGTGCGATAACTGAATGAACACGTCAGAAATATTAAATCATGCAGCGAATATAAAACGGAACACATTTACCCACATTTATGAGAAATCCCATATCTCAAGAACGCCTTACCGGATTTTAACAAAATTTCGTATATGACATTATATTTGGATTCTTATGTCACGCTGTGAAAATGGACGAAATCGGAGAAAACCCACGCCTACTTCTCATATAACACAATTCTAAGTTTCGTCTGATCCTTTCACTTAAAGTAGATAAATCGAGCAGCAATTGCAAATAGTGCCTTCAAGATATGCCATTTCATGCGCAAAAATAGAAGAAATCGGATTACAACTTTTCAAGCCACCAGATACCCATTATTAGGACCTCAGTGCCTCTACCTGACTTTTTACCGAAACTATCGGAAAATCTGTAAGGTATTGTAATGAAATTGGAGGATTATCTGTCCATGATAATAGTGTGCTCTTGTGTCAAAAATGAGAAAAATCGGGTAAATACTACCCGTAGCCCCCATATACCTAATATACGGACTTTCAATCGGACATTCCGGTAGACTTTACTTTTACTTAAGATATCGTAATGAAATTAGAGGATTATCTCTCCATAATAATAATGTGATCCGGTGCCAAAAATGGGAAAAATCGAGTGAATATTTTCCTTAGCCCCAATATACCCAAGATAACGATTTTCAACCTTCCTGTACCTTTTATACCATAACGGTCAATATATGAGTTATCTCTTGAGAATTCAGAGATCGTCTCTTCCTGAAAACACTGTGTCCATGTGCTTAAAATAGATGAAATCGGATGAGCACTTCCCCTGGCCCCCATGTACCTAATATACGGATTTTCAACTTCTCGGTAGACTTTATACCATATATTTCGGTCAATATGTAAAATATCTTAGCAAAATGAAGTGAACGTGTAATATCGGATATACCATAGCTTACTGCCGAAAATGTGGGAAATCTGTGAATTAATTATCCCAGCTCCCATATACTACATATAATGATTTTCGCTATTCTAGCAGACTTTATGCCGAATATGACGGTCACTGTGTGAGTTACCTTCACAAAATTGTGTGAAAACATGTTCCCTAATATATTTGAATACTGAAAAGAGTTAATGTGATCACTTTAATATAAAGCTATGCCAGCACCTGAAAGCATTTCCCCGCCTCTGATCCTTGCAGATTGCCAGAGTATAAAATGTTCGGTTACACCCGAACTTAGCCCTTTCTTACTTGTTTAATATAAAGTTATGCGAGTACATGAAAGTATTTCCCCGCCTTTGATCCTTGTATAATGCGAGAGTATAAAATGTTCGGTTACACCCGAACTTAGCCCTTTCTTACTTGTTTAATATAAATTTATGCCAGCACCTGAGAGCATTTTCCCGCCTTTGATCCTTGCATATCACATCCTTGCACAACTTAGGCCTTCCGTACTTGTTATAAATTAAATTCATTGCGACCTTGTTGACGTTTCGGAACGCTCATTTTCTCAATGTATAACTAACCGTCATCGTGATGGATATTGGAATATTCAGGTATATAGTTGAATGATTCGGTGTTATAAATGAAATGTACATAAGTATGTCTATAAATATTCATCATTGTGGTGCTATAAGTTCTAAGCGGTTTTCGAAAAGCTTTCTTATGGTGGAAATACTCCAGGAGGTTCGCCGTTACTTGTCACGTTGCGATCGCTATAGGAAGAAGCTTTTTCCTGCTTTTCCTGCCTTTCACTCTTTTAACCCCTACACTAAGACGGTTATGAGTGTATTTGAAACATGATTAACCCTTCCGTGATTCTCCCTTGGTGGGATAACAACCATAAGGAGACGAACATTGTCTGCACATTTGTGCATATATAATATGTCAAATTTATAGGTTAGCCGACTCATTTTGATTAACTTAGCCAATATTAGTACACTTCCAAATTCATAAACTTAATGGTTTTAAACCTACTTAAATGACCCAGAGTCAACTCCTTTGCTTCCTTACCTGAGACGGCTTCCAAACATTTTATAAAAATTTCCATATTACGCTCGCAAGTAGCTTCATTCAAGTAGAAGTAAGTTCGGGCGCTGCTCACTTTGTAACGACGGTCGGCGAAGGACTTTTCCACATGATATTGTGCTATTGTACCATCATCTTTGACATCGCCAGCGCTAGAAACTGAAGATCTGTAATAGACGAATTTGTAAGTAATCACCAAGTAGTTGAATGAAATGAAACAAGTGGCAACTCACTCAACTTCACGCTTCTCAGCCTCTTCCTGAGAAAGATCTTCTTCAACAGAGTAATCGAGAATCGGTTTCACGCCAAACGAACGCAGCCTGGAAAATTTCCACAACATTTAGCAAAATCCGTAAATAATAGGAAATCGCACTTGTGTGTTAACTGTTATTTAGTTGCATGTGAATTTTTGTTAGGCTTCACATTTGTCATGAAAGAGGTAGTCATTACAGCACATAAGAGCGCGCATTAATGCATGTGGAATTTGTATGGAAAGTAATGGATTACTAGATGCGAAGTCATGTGAGATGTGACATAACTGTAATTCACTTTCTAGGTTTGCACCAGCAGGGCAAACCTTCACATAGATATATCAACGTATGAGTGTATTTTCAATAGAGCTGCGTTACTGAGAGCGCAATACTGGCCAAGTAAATGTCACGAGTAACAGTTCGACTATGAAACTTCAATTGCGGTGGGGAGAAGGAGGTTTCACAAATGCGTATGTATGATTATGGATTATTGATGCTATTCGAATTAGTTGAAATTACCCAGCCTTTAGGTGCCAGTGTCATGTGACACACTTATATTTAGTTACTTTATGCTTGTATTGGTGTGTCTTATGTGTAAACAGAAATAATTTTATAATTATTTAATCGGTTCGACCGTTTAGTTTTAGTATGATTGATTTTTTTAAAATTGTTAAAGTCATGCCACATGCTTTATTACTCGAGTACATACAAACATATATGTATGTGCATAAATATATATATAATCGCTTAGGTGAATTTGATAATGCATAGGAACCTTTCAAGAGTCGGCACGATAGTACGTCTATTTTCGCCCGCAACAAAGTGTCCATAAAAAGATAACTTCATCAGTAACTCAAAAAGCCGGTCACCTATTAAAGCGCGTATAATTTTCATTATCTAGGAAAAGCGGCAGCATAGCACGAAAGCCGTTAGCAAGAGTCATAGCCCAAGCACAAATATGTATATATTGACGTGTTTGCGGGGGATTTATTGCGTTTGTCGAAAGCGGGCAATTAACGGAGTGGCATGAATATGGGGTTGGCACATGTGAAAATATAACAAAAATAGAAGAAAAGTGTTAGTTTCGTTTATTTAGAACAATTACCTTTCTAGTGTTGGGATGATTTTGACTTGATCTTCACCAGCTACAAAATGACCGTAGAACGTAGCCTTCATCAGCATTGTAAACAATTTGTTGCCGAGCAATGTATTGGCGATTTTCATTAACTGTGATGTGTGTGGTATATGCAAAATGCATGATTATCAAATGTGCCATTAAAGCGAAATAAAATATTCATACATTAATTATTTATAATAAAAATGTTTGACACAACAAATTGCCTAACCTATCTCTTCATAAAAATAGTCAAAGAAACTATATGTTCGTATATTATTGTGGTCGAAGTGCAAAGTATATTTTAAAAATATGTGTCTTAAATCTCAACCCCCGCTACATTGTTATTAAAGTCTAAGTTATCATATAGAAATTGTAGATGATTGGGGTGTGTCACACAGGGGTCAAAGTTCGGATATCTCTATAGGCTCTCAAAAAATTAAAATTACAGGACTGTAGTCGAAGATAGTACATATAAATTTATAAATTTTGGTGTGATTGGAGAATTCAAATTTATTAATGCTTAAGGTCTATTTACACGGGGTTAAACTATTCATATGTAATTACACATTTCTAATTTAAAGTTTAGTTGCGCAAGTGCACATTTCTATCCAACTAATCTTTCAATGGAAATTTTTCAATTTAGACCCCTTGCGACACGTCTCTCAACCGTCTCCCGTCGATTTCAGAAATATATATGGAAAAAGTTAAAAGAATCATACATATGATTCTCAAGAACAGCCGTAGTATAAATGTTAAACATTTTTTTCTTCCGACGCTAAAACAGGTGGGAAGATTTAAGTATTCTCTGTTTGTTTCTTACTTTTTAATTTCTGAACGTTAATTGCTAGTTTTATGCACGTATGAGGTAGTGAGTGCAAATATTCACTCTCAAAATATTCTCTATATTTACGATATATTTTAATTATTGTATGATTAAACTAGAAAATGGCAAACGAGTGAAAACCCGCAAAAGCTCTTTCTTCATCTTCATCGAAGGAATGAAATGAAACGAAAATTCGATCACAAGCAAAAATCTAATGAAATCATTAAAAGAGACCATATTTTGTTTTACTCACCATAACTAACATAAATGAAAATCGAAGAAAAACATTTTGTGGTTAATGGAAATGTTTTTTAACATATAATTGTTCAATTATGTATTATAAATAGGCAGAATAAATCGTCAACGAATTGAATGAGAAAAAGTACTTTCTACCTTCTACTTTTAGAAGGTTCATTGCCAAAAATAAATAGATATATATATTTATTTAGGTTGCAGCGACCGAAGTAAAATATAAAATAACTCATTATAATTATAATTTTGTTAAGCGATGGTTCGGAATAAAAAGCTATTTCTTTTTTTTTTCTCATATATCTATCGATATTTATTTAGATAATATTGTTTCTAACCGCTAGAACTTTGATCTCGCATAATGAAGGCGTAAGGATGTGAGTTTGGAAAGCAAAAATTTTGCACTTTTGCTTTGTAAATCTATTTCTGTCAAAAATATGTATATTTTCATGGTCCACAATTGACGTTCAACGTTCTCGTAGGTACATTCCTATACACATACATAAGAAAATATGCTTATTTAGAACCCTGCATGCGTGTGTATACTTTGTACTTGAAATACTTAAATAATGCCAGTGGTGGGATGAATTAGTTAACTGTCGAACCGGCGCAATGTTCAAACGTCGCAACGACAAGGCCACATTCATTCACCCAAATTCAACCCACGGCGATTTGCCACAAATTATCTTATACACTCTGTCGCCAAATTTAAATAGTCAGATTGTCAGATTTTCAAATAATTTTGTTATCAAGAGCAAGTACTTGTTGGTACGTTTTTGTGTATGTGTGTATGTGTGAATGCTTTACAGATGTTAAATGGATAAATTGTGTTGATTTTACGTTTGCTTGCGTATGCATTTAAGTGGAATTTTTTAAAACACTTCGTTCACGTGTTTCATACGAAATAAGATGTAAGAAATTACTTGACTAATCAAATATAAATATGTACACATATATAGTTCATCTTAATAAATATACGACCTTATAATATAATAATGCAGTGGTTCGCTGAAAGCATGGTCTGTTAGATTAGATGGTCTGTTAGATTCTTAAGACAAAGTCTAAAAATATGTTAATAAACATTACGTGGTATAACAACAGTAGAATAGTTGAATAGTTAGTTCATAATCTTTCATTTTCAACCGTGTATTAGAGATGTTCCTTTCATCGCTACAAGCACCTTAGGAAATTTGTGTTAAGTAAGGCATCGCTAATTAATAGCTGTTCATAATTTGTAACAGGTGTAGTAAAATATGGACAGAATACTTGTATTGACAGTGTTACTAGTTTAATTAGTGTATAATTGGGAACCAGTTGTGCATTGTGCTACAGACATAGCGAAATCATCCGCCTCCTCGTTTTAATAATTTAGACACATATGTAAACTATTTATGTAACTCCATATCTATTCGATTATTCCGAGTGGTTACAAACAAACGTTAAATGAAACGAATCTACTATACACCTCTGTAACTTGTCGACAGTATAAATATAACAAAAAAATTTTTTTGGTTAATTGTTTATTAATGGTATCTTCATGGTTAATTCTTTATTAATGGTATTAATGGTGTAATGGTAATTTTATTTAATTTCCGAGTATATATTGGGACTTTTTGTGTCCCACTTTCCTACAGTAATACAAAAGTTCTACTAATTTTATTTTACCAACGCCTAATTTTCAAAATTATAGCAAAATTTTTAGAAACTGAATGTTTTACTTAGAAAACGACCAGCTATCCTAATTCCTAAAAATTCAGAGTGTTAATAAATTCTATAGAAATAGTATAAGAGGTTAATGTTTATTTAAACACAATTTTGCTAAAGGCTTAATAATAGAATTTAACAGAGTTTGTGCAGGACATGCGTGCGCCATTAGTTCCAAATCATTTACTAATTATGAACAAACAAACTTGCAAAGCCGCAAGTTGCAAGTAAATTATTGTTTACATATTTATGTAAAATCATACATATATAACTTGTACACACTAATTAATAGTGGTTTACATCCCGAGTTTTTTGAATAAAATGGAACCAGTCAGTAATACAATTAACTACATAAAAAGTAAGGAAGGGCTAAGTTCGGGTGTAACGGAACATTTTATGCTCTCTCAATTTTCAAAGATCAAAGGAGGGGATCTACTTTCAGGTGCTGACAATAAAAATTATGTTGGATATATAAGGAAAAAGTCAATCAGATAAACTGAAATCATTCCAATAAGGGGCTTATTCCAGGGTCTGGACCGGTTTTATTCATATTCTGGGGAAGGTCTGGACTGATTGCGTTAACTTTTGCATTGGCATTATTATGTATATAATATAAATTGTGTATATAATACTGTCAATCTAATGAAGGCAATATCTTGATTTACAGAGTCATAAAAACGTTTTTGCGTAAAATTGCGATTTAATGAAGCCACCAATGGAAAAGGAAGCCCTAGTCAATCCCTTCCACGTTTGTAAGAAGCCATTTGTGCAATTAGTTAATTGCTTTATTTGCATTGCAAATAGGGTTATAATTATAACACAGAAAGTTTTATTTTTTTACCTTCCGGAGTGCATCTATAATTGTAAATCAGTCACTTACGGCACAGTCATACAAACATATGTATATAAATTTGTTAGTAATAACTTAAAATACGAATACTTTTTTCTCCTTGTGTGAAGAAACAGGCATGAAAAATTCTTTAAACTTTATATAAAGATGTTCCATACAAAAGTACACATATTACTGTTACACTGTTTATTACACTATATTATTACACTGTTTTCTTAGAGATATGCATAGGTATTCTTAAACCACAAACCTGCTGAATACGAAGCACAAATTACATAATGGCGCATGGTTGAAGTTCAGACAGTGAATCAGCTTTCTAAAGAATGCGCCAATTGCCAACTCAATCACATTTTGGCAACAAGGGAATTTGGTATGACGTAGAAATGAAATACGGATTTTTATAAATGAATATCACATCCAATGGTCTTCACAGCAATACTACAGGCTGTTTGTCTACTTATTCAAGTATTTGCCACTTTCATTTAATTTAAAATAAATGAAAATATCTATAGTACACGTAGTAAGCTCAAAATCTCGATGATCGTTGTATTTAGCCAGCAGCAAAAATATAATTTCAGTATCATAGTCACGCGAGTTTTTAATAAGTTGCTACGAACAACGAAACTATCCATAAAGTTCTACTCAATTACATATTCCCAAACCATACCACTTTTCATGTAAATATGTATATTTACATGTGTATGTAGGTATGTGTAGATTATTTCCGGGCGCCATAAAATCTTTTCACATTGAAAATTTATCTGCATTAACCGGTGTAAACTTTTCTGTGACCGCAGCATGAGCGTGAGCGATTCATGCGACAGCATGACGTCTGAGCTCGTGGGCGTTTATTTGCTGGTACTCTCCATTGTCGGTTGTTCGCATCCACTCTCTGTTTTATCACGCTCGTTCGCCGTTGAACACATAGCTACAGCAGCTTTCGTATTCTTTCGTGTACATGAATGCCTCTCTGTTGGCTGGTTTAGGGGGCTTGTCGTTTGATGGCGTCACCACTATAAGGTCTGCGATGCCGGTGGCAATAAATTACACTATATACAAACATATATACTTACGTATATATGTATATACAACTTAAACATATATATATATACAGCACGACGAACACGTTTCACAGAATTGCAAACATTTTTCATGTAAGAATGTAAATGTAAATTATATATTGTATATTATATATATATTGTATATACTGAGGAAATAAGTGTATCACACGACCAACCGTCATCGTCAGAGCGAATTGCCACAACTGATGTGAGTGCAACATTTGTTTAATTTTTTGTCAACTGTTGAAAGCCAAAACATTTGACTCCTGCCGTTGATAACAGTTGGCTTATGCATTTGTCTAGAAATTCTTTTTAAACTCCTACGTACTATAATATTATATATTTGAGTTGGCACATTTGTTTTGAAAGAAAATCGGGTTATTTGCAATATATTTGAATCGCTAACATCAAATTTAGGAGTGTACTTTTTAAAGTATATAAGGTCTCAAATATACATATGTACATATCTAGCTTTGTTTATATTCTAGCTTTTGTTTATGTGTAATTATGGAAAAAAATTCGATCCTTCATTTTTATCTTCCTGATGTATAATAATTTTTGTTGTGGAGAGCTATGAAACATTTCTAATGATTTATATATATATATAAATATAAATAAAAAATGTATGAGTTTGTTAGTTCTAAGTGTATACCACATAGGAGTTTATTATTCCTCTGGTTGACAGAGTCTGCTGTCGGATGTGACTTTTAAAGAAAATTCATGTTATAGAACTATCATACATCCCGTCCCTGACTTCCCAGCATATTTGATATTTTGTCTATATACGTAACTCGGACTCGGTCGTGTGTTGTCTTCTCTTCGTAGATATATCAAATGTATTTCCTTAAGTAAATGGGACTTCCTAAAGACCAGGAAAGTTTATTTTTTCATTCTCATTCAGATTTTGTAATAAAGTTCTAATTTATATTTCGAATAAAAAAAATATAATCCACCAAAGAATTTTTATATACGAGTGACTAAATAACAATTCTGCTTTCTATATTTCGAACATATCCAGTAATACGGGCATATGCAACTGTTGCATGTTGTTCGAAATATAAATTAATACTTATGGATAGGGTTTGTTTTACAACCAGCCCTAGATTTTCTAGAATAATACAGCATATTTAATTCACATCTTTCTTAAAAAATTTTTTAATTCAGTTTGCAATTATAATTATATTTATATTAGTGAAAATTATTTTTAACAAGCCTAGTAAATAAATATATATATATATACACTTTGGCAACACTTCTGGCGAAATGTCAAACTCTGAGCTTAGCGAAATTTTAAATCTGTTCTATTTATAATTTATATAGCCTCTATAGATAAATCTTAAATGGAATAATCTTTACAAGGACTTATGAAAATAGCATGCGTGAACTTACAGAATATGGGTAGATTTAATTTACCTTGAGATTGTTCTCCACTACTGGTTCAATAGAACAAACGGTGTATACCAAATAGGCGCGTATCAGCTCCCATGTTGTTTTGCTCTTGAATGCCGCGATTGGATCATTGAAACTGACATCCAATGGATCACGTTGGGGATTAGCAGGAACATTTGGTTGTTGTTGTGGGTGTTTATGAGATCGGGTTCGCTTTATTTCAGGCTCAGCCTCTTGTTGAGCAGCAACTACAGATCGAGTGAGAGGACCTTTCGTGAATAGTGTATGCCGTGAGTTGTAGGTAGGTGAGAAAAGGATGCTGTTGAGCAGTTGACGGTGCTGCTGCTGTCGTCGACTTAACTGACTTTGTGATACCTCTGAGTATTTGAGATCGTCTACTTTACGATTACTTACATGACGTATCTCTTGCTGGTTCGCTGACTGTGACGATGTCGATGTCGATATTGATGCTGTGGCGGTTGCCTCACCTCTCGATCTCCACACAGATGTAGCGCTCCGATTACTTTTATTGCGACTATAAACCAAATTTAATGTGGCACGTTGAGCACAAATTGAACGCAAAAACGCCATTACATACACACACACTTGCAATAAGTTTGAAGTTGTACAACGGGAACAGGAATCAAATAACTGACTGTTGCACTATATTAAGTACTAAAATTCAATATCTCAGCCTTAAAGGTTGACTATGTACGTCTTCCGTGATTGTTCTACACTTTTATGACTAAATATGATATGAGAACAATGTGTTGGTACAAATCGCTTAATCTACTTCCGAACCCCGCAACAAACAGCAATCTTTCCACAGAACTCGACAATGCACTCTTTTGAACACAGATATATATGCGAGTACATGAATTTACGGAATAAAATTTGACCCAACTAAATTTGATTGGCGCATGCGTTTACACACTCGCTCTTCTGTTTCGACAGGCAGTTGGCGCTCCTTAGATTTTGGGACCATGCACACAACCGCACATACATACGTATGTAAATCCGTATGTAAGGATTGTAAAAAACTCTTAAATGCACGTTTAACTACAATCTTTTTTTTCTTATATTTCGTTATTTAATTTTAGAAATATTTTTTTTTTTTGGTTTTAATTTGGACATGTAATACTTCAAAAAGCAAAATAATAAAAATTTTATTGTTAATAAGATATCACGCCAGTTATTTTTTTACTTGTTCTATCTGCCATTTTCGTCAATCAAACCTTCAAATAAACTTACACCTCGATTCTTCAAAAGATGCTCCAATTTGTTTACATTCTACTCAAGGTGTACGGAAAATATATATATTCTATGACCCAAGCGTTAAGCTCTGAGAAAAACCTTCAGAGTACTTCACATGTACATATGCTGTTTTCATTGAATAAACACCACAATTTTCAATTAGAAATAATATTATTCAATTAGAAACCACATATAATATTAATCAGATTCATCCGATTTGGCAGAAAAATACCTCGCTCTAAATTTTTAGTCTCGAGGGCCACTTTTGAACTTGCTTATGTATATTATTATTCAACCATAATATTAAGATCAATTTGTGGGGCTTTTGCCTTAGTGTGCATGAATGCTTCCATATGTATCATTTAACTGTACAAAGTAGATAACCAATTTGGTGTAAGTAAACACTTATTTTATTCTTTGCCCTTGACTTTGCTACTACCCTGTAGTAAAAATATTTACGTGCTAAATGAACACTGATTATTTTTAAGATCGTCATCAGCGGGGACAATTTCTGCCTATAGCACATCTCTCTCCTCGCATTATGTCAGAAAGCAGATAAATAAAAAATCAGGAATACGGTCATAATATGTATGATTTAATTCATTAATTAAAGATATAATTAATGTAGGTAAGTATATTAATTTAAATATATTTCATTTTATTTTAAATTTCAATTTACCACAGTGGCCGGTATTTCATATCTCTTATTTAAAGGCAATAAAGTTAAGGCTTTTAGGATTCGATTCTACAGTTAACATCATTTCCCTCAAAGTCTCTCTCATTTTCTTTCGTTTTCATTTGACTAACTGCCAGGGAGTCCTTCTAAGTAGAAGCATTGTTAAATTCAGACCTACAACAACATTTTATATGAAAAGCGGTTTGGTATGAGAATAGTCACTGATGCCTCTAACTACGTAAATATATCACGTTTATTTCAACAAAGTTGTGCCTTAGTTCTTTTAGTAAAAGACTACCTATATGAATATACATATATCTAAATACCTGAGGAGTAAACTGTGACAGTTTCCTGTGTTACTTATAGAAATATTTGAAATTAAGTGCCCATAAAATAGTAAAAGTGTAAGTAATTACAATTGGGTCTTTATAACAATATGGTTCTCACATTTTCATTTATTTCGATACAAAATCTCTAGCAATAGCAAGTTGCTACATATAGTAGCATATACATAGTATATATACCAGTGGCGCTTAGTTCGAATTTATAAAAAATCATCTGATTTGCAGTAAAACAGTAAACCTATGTCTATTCAAATAAGTATTGCGATTATATTAATCCTGTTAAAAACAAATAAGGAAGGACTAAGTTCGAGTGTAACACAACATTTTATACTCTCGCAATCTGCAAGGATCAGATCAGATCAGATCTGAAAGGTATGCTTTCAGGTGCTGGCACAACTTTATATTAGAAAATGTTGCGGAAGAATTCAACATTCATTATTCGACGAAATTGTCAATGGATTGCAATCATATTTGGTATCTTATTAACTTATATTACAGCCCATAGACTCATGTACTTTTATTGTTATATTTTGCTTCGTGTCAGAGATATTTATATTAAAAGCTAGCAAATTAACTCAAATAAGATATATGTGATATAAACTCAACCAAAGTGGTTTAATAAATATATTAGATACATGAGGAAAAAGTAAACCAGAGAATAGGAAATCATTATATTAGGAATAAGCGGCTTAGACCACGGTCTAGACCGATTTCTTTCATATTTAGCGCGAAATCACATTGTGATTGAGAAAACTATCCACTTAATTTCATTAAAATATCACACTCTTATATCGAGCATTTTGGGATAAAGGAAGATCTGCACTGATCACATTAACTCTTTTCATTACACAAGTATATTAGGGAACATGTTTCCACGCAATTATGGGAAGATAACTCCCACAGTGACCGACATATTCGGCCTAAATTCTGCTAGAATAACAAAAATTATTATATGTAGTTTTTGGAAGCTTTCGACATTAAACTATGATATATCCAATTTTACACGTTCACTAAATTTTGCTAAGATATCTTACATATTGACCGAAATATATGGTATAAGGTCTACCGGTAGGTTGAAAATCCTTATATTAGGTACATGGGGGTTAGGAGAAGTGCTTACCCGTTTTTATCCATTTTAAGCACACGGACACCCCGTTATATGAAAGAGACGCTCTCTGAATTTCACCGGGATAACTCATATATTGACGGCTATATATGGTATAAAGTTTACAGGAAGGTTGAAAATCCTTACTTTAAGTGTATGGGGGCTATGTGAAGTGCTTGCTCGATTTTATCCATTTTTGACATAAGAGGACATTACTATCATATAGAGTCAATCGTCCAATTTCATTACAATATCTTACAGATTTACCGATATTTTCGGTAAAAAGTCAGATTGAGGTACCATTTATTGGGTATCTGGTGGCTTGAAAAGTTATAATCCGATTTCAACTATTTTTTCGCATGAGATGGCATTCTTGAACGTACTATTCGTGGAAAGCTTTATTCTAATATCTTAATTGATGCATGATTTCTCTACTTTAAATTGAAAGGATGAGATGAAACCTAAAATTGTGTTATACGAGAAGTAGGCGTGGTTTCTATTCGATTTCGTCCATTTTAACAAAGTGACATAAGAAAGCAAATATAATGTTACATACCAAATTTCGTTGAAATGAATGGGATTTTTCCTAAAAATGGGCGGTGCCACGCCCATCACCAAAACTTTAAACGGATTTCTATACAGCTGTTCCATACCTATTTCCGTATAATATTCTCTGTAAGATTTAGTGTTTCTGTCGTGTTCCTTCAGCGAGTTAACGCAGTTTTAGTAGTTTTCAACATAACTTTTGTATTGGAGGCGGGCGTGTTTATTATCCGATTTCAGTCATTTTCTCATTATATGATGACATGGTAGTAGAACTTACTCGGAGCAAGTTAGATTGATAAAGCTTTAACTGTTTCCGGGATATATATATTAAACCTATTGGGGGTCGGGGCCACACCCACTTTTACAAAAAAAATTGCCAACAGATGCCGCACCATACTAGGATCCTCTATGCCAAATAACACATTTATATCTTAAGTTTCTGCTTAGTTATAGCACATTATCTGTTTTCGATTAATGGCATATTGTGGGCGTGGGAGATATCCAATTACGCCCATCTGCAATACCAATCGTCTTACGGTGACAAAGAACACTTGTAATAAGTTTCATCAAAATAACTTAATGTTTACTGAAGTTATCGCTTGCACGGATGGACGGACGGACGGACAGTCACTCGGATTTCAACTCGTCTTTTCATTCTGATCATTTATATATATATATATATCTATATCTAACGCGATTAGTTCTAGGTGTTACAAACAACTGTTAGGTGAACAAAACTATTATACTCCGCTGCAACATGTTGCGAGTATAAAAATGGGTGCACAGCTTAGACATGACATCTAGATATAGGCGAATCAAGGATAAAGGAAGATGGAAACCCAAGCCATGATTCAAATTCGAAGTTTTTAACTAACTATATTCTTTCTGTAAATTTTCTGGTACGAGAAACCTGTTTAACCTAGGTTGTGTTTTGGCGTAAAAAAAAAATTCTGAAGATAAAACCTTTTACTATAAAACTTTTTAAAAGTTTTTACTTTGGTGCTTAAGAAGATTTGCTGTACAAGTAATTGATTTTATTCCCAATTCAAAAGTATATTTTTTTTTATAAGTAAGCGCTTTAAGGTCTAACAACGTATTATTGTGTCTCTGTGTGTATGTACATATATATCGAAAACGCTATCCTGGGAACTAATAATGAAAATGCGTATTATTAACAATATTGAGCGAATGGTGATGACTTCAGTAGTGCCTACTTTTCCATAAAATGCACATTGAATGCGAAAATGGGAAGATGGGAAGATTTTTTCGTACCGCAAATTGTAATAGACACCTAAAAACGAATTTAAATCAAATTGGATCAAGTGATCTATCATACTTTTTAACGTAAGCTTAACGTGTATACTTTTAATTCTGCTTTGTATTCGAGTATCTTTACATATTTATAAACTTGTAAGTAGGCATATGCATATTGTTCGCGTTTGCATAGTGATTAGTAGTCTGTCTGTCTGTTTAATTATACCAGTTATCTAAGATATGATTCAAAACTGAACGTGAAACCCCACTTAATACATTTAACTCAGTATTTGCCAAATGTTCAGTTAAATCAAAAACGAATGGATGAAAGAATTAGTGCATTAGATTCATACATGGAAGGTTTAGGTTTAGGTTTAAGTTAAATTATGTTTCTCATTCATTATCAAGAAAATACCTATGTACATTGTAAGGACAGTTTTAGAAGACATACATATAATATCCCAATAAGAAATTTGAGTGTTACAATTTTATTATATATTTTGCTAGATGGTAAAAATTTCGAAGGCTCAGCTAAATTTATATAAAGTGGACGAGCAACAAATCCCCGATTATAAATACCAATTGTTATTACAAGTGGCAGTGGTTTTTAATAAAATATTAATTTAAAATATCTTTTCTAAAGAATTTTCTCCGATATTGCATAATTTTTTACATTTTAGTAATTATTTGAATTTTAAGAAAAGTACTCTGGAAATATTTTCCTTCTCATCGAACACATATTTATAGTATGTTTGGTTAAGGACTGAAGTTTACTCCAATGATTTGTACAATTTGTTTTTAGATCTATCATCCAAGATTAGATGTCCAACTATTTAGATTTTGATTAATTTCTATCTGTTTACAAACTTATTTACGAAACAATTTTAGCTTCGTCTTTCAAATGTGAAACCCGTAGTAGCATCTCTAATTCTCTCACCTTAATATATGTATGAATATAAATATATTTTGTCTAGACTTTTAAAAAACCTACTCGCACGTACATACATAGTTGTATATACAGGTGCTATAGCCTATAATGAACCGGATAAATAGCCGTAGCTTCCAGTTAGAATATTATACGATTTAGCTGTATTATTTTAAAAAAGCTCACTTTACGTATGTACATATATGTACATTTGCCAATGTCATAGCCATATTATTGTATGCTTAACTCAGACTTTTCTCAAGTATTTCTATTGAACTTTAACACTCGTGTCCCATATACATACATATGTCTATATTCGTACGGTTAAATTCGGTCAGATCATAAATTCAAATAAATGAAATGTAGAAATCTACTCTCTCAGAACAAAATCACTTTTAGCGATTATTGAAAGAAATATCCATCTAAAATAAACACATGAATGGGGAATTAATTTCCTAATTTGCTTTTCTTACATGCGTCGTTATTAACAAATTAGATCGAATTTAATTTACGGTTAATGCAATGCTGCATATGAAACTAATTAGAACTCCATTTGCTAATTTCACTTTGATTATCACCTTTTAGTTTTTTCTGGCTACGAAGCTGTTTAGCTTCTCGCGTTGCTGTCAAGTGTATGTGAACTTGACAGCTAAGTGTTTCTCTAATCTTTTCATTGGGAATTCCTTACGCTGTCAACTGTCATATGTGTCTTTTATCCTTTGATAATCGTTCTAATGGAGTGTTTAACTTATGTTAAATCTCTAAATTGCGTACTTATATGTATTTACCTATACATACATACAAACATTAAAGAGTGAGAGTTCAAATGCTCATGACTGCATTTTGCTGCATATACCGTTATTAAAGCCTTCTTATTTTTGGTGTAACTGCGGGATAATTTGTCGGTGTGTTTTTTACTACTTCAACATTTATTTCATCACGGAATCTCTAATTCTATAGAGATAGAGCAAGTTAACTAAATCATAAGGAAATTTTCTGAGAGACAACCGATTATTTGGATTAGTTACTCCTTAACATAATTATTATATGGAAATTCTTTTCACTTGTTCGATTTCTTTGCTTTGTATTTTTGTATTTTTGTATGCGTGCAATAGCATATACTATGCACATGAGAACAGCTATATTGTTTTAAAGCTTGTAGTGCTTCAACAAATATTAACTCAACCCTGTATTGCCACTAGTGTTGGCATCGAGCAAAATAAAATGAATGTATATAAAAGCGGTCAATGGATAATTTCAGAATATCTCCGACTCGATTCGGCTCAGCGAGTCAACGAGTCAGCGAAACACAAGCAACGTGATGTCTAATGTCAAGCTACACATGTGCGTATTTGTCTCTGTCGTCTGTTCGTGCGGCAGCTATGCTTAATACAGTACTTGCTTTGAGTTATATAACTTTTTGCAGGTCCTTTCAGTATCGCTCTCCCATATTGTTTTTCCATATACAATTCACCAAAGAAATTTTAAAAGTTGTTAAAAATTGTTCAATAAATCGTTAATTAAAAGTCGAATATTTCAGAACCCGAAATGTGGTAAATATGTAAAACATGCAATTTTTCGATTTTATTAGGCACAATCGCCACTACTTAGCACATTTTTCGTTTCATTGTGTGCTGAAATTTCCGCTAAATCGCAAAGAAATCAATACGTTTCGCACTGTTCACTAATTAAATACTGTGTTGTTGCAGGGCCGTAAAATGTTGAATGAAATTCGTGCTAATAAATTGGTTGTAGAACTTTCTTCACAAAAATGATTTCAAATATGTGTTTACTTAGCAAATTTGCAGCGGAAAAAATCTGTATACGCAGAATTCTCAGCGAATCGAGTACGTTTTTTTTAGATTTTGGTCAACCGACCAGCGAATCACAAGTCCCGAGCTGAACGGTGCACGACTGACTGACTAAGACCAAAATCTGGCGAGGTGAATCGAACCAAATTGGCAAACGGTGGTGGCTATAATGACGACGGTAGCAACGACGAAAATGTTGATGTGACCGCGAATTACACTCAGTGAGCGCACGAATAAGGCATACTACTATTTAACTTAATACCGGTTGTTGTTTTCGCACTGTAAGTTGTTCGTACGCGATGCTCGGCAGGAGGCAATAGCTCGGCCGTTTTGTGAGAAATGAGACACGGCAGCGAGGTACTGGTGTCAAGAGCTCATATGAATATGGTACACGAGTGTATCTACACAATTTTCGTTTGTAATTATGTACTTATTTATATATGCACTATAAACACATGTGCGTGGCAAAAAATAGTACTTTCGTTTGCGGGGCTGGGAGAAGGTTGAAAAAGTCAAGCAACAGCAAAGTGAGCAGAGCGCATGCCAACGATGTCATCTCCGATGACAACAACAACAAAGACCAAACATTTGTGATAGACGGAAAATGAAAGTGAAAGACTGAGCAAAATTTTCATCTCTTCAATTATTTTCGTCTTGCTAGATTGTAAAAATTCTAAACTACTGAATTTGGTGGAATCAATAACGGTGTCCCCTTGGAATTTAAGTTCAAATGATTTCACCACATCACAATTAGTAATTGTTGAAACAACTTTTACTTTAAGTTTTAAAGTCCATCGATATCCTATTTCCTGAATTCAGATGCAGATGAAAAAAGTATAAGCGACTGCCGCAGAACGAACTCTGTCCTGTCAATTTAACCTAATTTTGATCTCGACGTACAATAACATTATTTAGGGATTGTTTTACCATGTTGAATATATGATGAAATGAAGTGATGATGAAAATGATGAAAATAATTCTGCGTGAATCTAAAAAGTACTGGCTACAACCTTTCCGACTAATTGTCGACTGTTTTGTTTTCGGGCGTCTTGGATAACTTTCACCGGGCAATAAGCATTCAGCGAACTGCCGATTGTACTCAGGTGTGTAATGCTCATGATCGATCTTCCAAGAACGCAACACACATCTCGCGCAAAGCTTTTTCATTTATAAAAATTCTTGAATGATATGACCTAAGCATTCCTTTGAATACTTTGCAAGAACGGTCTTTTCCCATCAGGAAATAATTATTTATCAAAAACGTTTCTAATGTAAACAAAAACAAAAATACGGACGCAGCGTCACTTTGAGAACAATAACTTGAGGACTCTAATCTTTGTCTTAGAGTTATGAAGTTATGTTTTTTTATTTATGACGAACTCTCGGTCAGCCCAAAGACTTTTCAGTCCTTGTAGTATATTAAGTTATTTGTCGAGATTCTAAAATTTCCATGGCTGACTAGGTCAACCTGTAAAACATTCACCGAAATTTTAATTTAATATTAAATAGCCTAATTAATTCAATAAGCTAATTGTGTAATCGTGTCGTTACCAGATTATTGCCTGCGTTTTTTGGACTGTGGTATCCATTAAAGTTTTATGTCATGAGAACTTTGTGTCAAAAGCATATTTGTGTTTGATTTCGTTTATAGATCTAGGATTTGCTCGAAATGCTGTCTGCTATGTCTCTATAGGGATTCAAATCAATTTTGAATGATTGTATACTACGTTTCAGGTATTTAAGTTAAATTTTAACGTGTTACATTTTAAATATTGCTGAGTAATATTTACAAATACGCCTAAATTCAAATAAAATCATGAAATGTTCGGTTAGATCTTAAAGTTTTCAGACAAATGTAAGGTACTTGTGTTTTTTTTTGTTGTATTTTGAACCTGATTTTGCACACAAACTAATTTTTCCTCTACTGGCGTTGTGTCTTGCGAATTTTACAACTAGTAAACAAAGGCTTACTTAGCATTGCCAGCTCAAATTTTGTTTTTGGATAAAGTGATTTCCAAACTTTACAATCGTACTTGATTAACTGTAAATGTCAGGTTCTTGGTTAAGGGTACACCTTTCATTTCAAATATCAATCTTCTACCATAAATACTCACACATATATCCAAAAGAAATTTTCAGTTTGTACGGGAGATACAAACTGTGAGAATTGGGTTCTCTTGGGAATTTTCACAATTTTTTCAACGTAAAAACATATAATATCAAGAAAGAAATATGACCGTTTCGAAGACCATGCCACGACATTCCAGTCTTCGTTACCGGAACGATTCCCGATTTTTATCCGGCATTCTTCTAAATTACTTGGGAAAAGTTGTGTGCTGCTACAACAACAAAAACAACAATAACATATAATATTTCGAAGAAAAGCTTCTTGCACAATTTGTGAAAATACAATATGATTAAGATTTTATTTCCGACTTTACGCTAATGGTATTAAATATATCTTTTGAAAACAATAACAATTTTTTATTATTTCTACAAACTAAGCATATGTGAATAAATGCAACAATTTGCATTTTTAAGATACAATTTCTTTTTGGTGCTTATATGGTTGTGTTAGTGAATAGTATAATGATAACCGATTGTTGTTTAATTTGTTATTTCGGTGCGGTTGGCAGCGACCTCGGCCAGAATGAGTAAGTCTGAGGTAGACGAATTATCATTGCACAAACCGCCAAAAACGTTAAAGTCGGTTCGCTGATTGACTGCTCCCGTTGTAGCCGTGGAGTTTGCAATTTCGTCGAATGGTAGACAGTTTGATATTGTTGCATCTGGCGATGCGTTGAAGTAATAACAGCCGTTTATGGTACTCAAATTTTTAGGCAATGGAATAACAGATGCAATTTCATTCTCAATGACAGTGACATCGCGTCTAGTGATGCTCTCTTTTCGCGCTTTACGTTTTTGACTACCAACAGCGTGGTGCGGCGGTGCTTCCCGACTACTGTTCGGACACGATATGGGTGGCGCGCGTATTACATTTATCGCCCCTGAATTTTTGTCGTTCACTACATTGTTTGTATGGCGTTTCTTCGATGTGAATTTCTTTTTCTTTTTCGTATTGCGTTTGCGCTGCAAATAAAGATCAAGGCTGAGTGCTGGTAATTCCTTAATTTTGTCTTCTAAATCGAAACTTGACAGATCATTATTTGATTGAAAACCCTCACCGGAGGAGGTCTCACTAAGATTAATATTATTCTTTGACGTTGGTAACATCGCACACATGGATGAGAAATGGTTGGTACTATCCAGGGAAGTTAGGTTAGAAATGCTAGAAAGTGTCACAGTGTGATGAGCGCAACCGTTGGGATAGTTTTGTGATTTGGGTGTTTTCATTTTCTTTGAAACCGCGGAAATTTGCCCTGAATTAATAAGCTCTTGGTAGATTTTTCCCTTGCACGCTCTTGATGTTTTCTTGGGCAAACTGTCATCTTCACTGCCATTACTGGAGAAGCTATTCTCACTTAACAGGCGATTTTTGTTCGATTGCACACCTTCTGTGCCACTGGCGGGTGACATGTAAGCGTTCAAAAACTGTGATGTCTCGCCCAATGCCTGTTGTAATGCGTTCTGGTTCGAATTTCCGTTATTGTTGTCGCTTTCCCCATTGAATAGATTACTGAGTTCACCCATTTGTGCTTCATCAGCTAGTTTAAAGATGTGATTGTTGCCACTCTTTGTGTACTTTGACAGCATGGCACCGCCGCTTTGCGCGGTCATTAAAGATTTCATGTCATCTTCCGGTTCCGTGCTAGTGTTGCCTGGACGAGTGTTCAAGGTACGTAGGGGAGGAGCGGGCAGCTTGTACCATTTGAAATTTGGATTTGCGTTAAAAAATGCGTCTTTGTTCTAAACAAGTTTTATATTATTATCTATTTGAAATTGTATTGAGTAAAGTGAGTATATCATACCTGTTGCGCCAAGTTTGTAAAACATTTCTTATCAGTGGCATCTAATGAAGCCCACCAGTCACCAAGTATCTTGGTGATAGCTCTAAGACAGGTTTAATAATTAATTAGTTTTTAGATATACCGCCCACATGCTCACCTATTTTCCAATGATCTGTAACGTTCCTTAACTATGGCTCTGTGGCGTTTACAAAATATCAAGAAAGCATTCATTGGTCTGCGCGCATGATGATCTGGTGTGCTAGGCACTGCCACTTCAGTTGCTTCATTCTGCACTTTGTGCACAGTCTCTACATCAACATTCAGTTCAGTCTCCTCCGTTTCCAATCTGGTTATGTGCATATTAAAATCTTCAAGGCATTTCACTCTCTCTGCCGCTAAGTGCTTGCTTTTCCTTAAATAACGTTCGTAGTTTGTTGCGGCATCATCATTGTTATCATCCACATCCTCATCTAACCCCTCATCTTCGTCATCATTGTCCTCCTCGTGCATACTGCTATTGCTACTTTCATTCGAATAGCTAAAACGATCCATCTTGGCATAATTGTGCACTTCCTCGATGCGATGAAAGGCATTTTCTTGGTAAACAGTATCGGTTAAACCCATATAAGCAGTGACCTCGCCAACTGTCTTTCTCATGCTATCATTGACTAAGTCCTTATCACTTTTTACATTTTTGCAATTATTTGGGGAGCTACTACTATTATTATTACTGTTGTTGTGGTTATTGTTATTGCTGATGCTGCACTTGCTGCTGCTACTTAAACTAAAGGCACTTTCTTTTCTAATAACGTTATTGTTGTAATTTATTTTACTTATGCCCCCATTTAGGGTGGTTCTCTTACTTTCAGTGTTCAAGTTGTAAAACTTATCATAAATCCATTGGTTGTTCTGCATGTTCGGATGTGTTTGCAGATGCTGGACATGTACACGTTGCGGCTGCATGTGAATCTCTTTGGTCTCGGCACTTTGAATATCGGCTCTGGATTTGTTATCGACGGTGTAAGTGTAGGGATTAATAGAGGTTTGTATTGAATACGACGAAGTGAATCTTTCGCCGCCGCTTTGAGGTATTTTCGAAGTATGTACTAGTTTGCATTTGTCCAATGGCACTAATCCGTTTGGAAGTATGACTTTACCATGGTTTATTACATTGAAGTCAACTGTGTTTGCGCTGTTGATCATGTTGTTCTTGTAGTATTGTAATTATTTGTAAGAAAATTTAAACTCATAACGACCTGTAATAAGAATGAAAAGATATAAATAAATTATCTAATAAGCTTTGTAATAGAATTACAGCAAAATAGTACTATTTATTATTATTATATTGTAATATTACGCAATCATTTAAAATCGCATATTTCGTTAGTGTAACGTAAACATATAAGACTTGAGCATTTTGAAAGCTCTCATTCCTACATTCTGCTCTCATTCCTAACGGCTTTAAATTGGAGCGCAAGGATTATTTTAGAAATTCAAGAGAACTTTGTTTGTAACTGAAACCAAATTCAAATTCAAATTCATCTTATCTTTTATTGTATTCTACAGCTTTCGTAATAACCTGATGGATATTTTTTAAAGTTCGTCATGTCAGTATCGAATAAACGTATCGTATACGTATCGTAAACGTACGTATATAAAAGTATCGGTAAACTTTTGTTCGGTTGGCCTCATATATATTGGTCAGACACTTAGTTACTTTTTATTGAAAAAAACTGAGGGTCGATCGTCAAAAATTTTTTTATTATAGAGTGTATAGCCAAAAATAAAGTGTTTTTCCTGAGAACGGATCGTATTAGTCCTCAGATAAGTACTAATTGTTTCATAAAGTGATTGATAAGTATGCTGTGCGAATTTTTACCAAATCATCACATATTTTACAATATCCAAAAATATTTACTTGGATTATTTATATATATTTATTGGATTAATTATAACATTTAGAATTTAATATTTCTTTGATACGAAAAAATTATAGTTTGGTGTTTTAAAGAAAGATTTCAGTATTCAACATATAGCTTTTTTTTCAGAAAAATTTCAGAAACGTCGGTTTGACAGGATCGGAACATAAAAGTGAAATTCGGCATGACTAACATCTAGATTAAATTGTTAGTCCTGCTCCTAAACCTAATACATACAAATATCAATATATAAATGATTTTTTTGCTGTTATACATCACAACCCTAACACATATTAACCAGAATTGCTTAAAAAGTGGATGCTGATATGTTAAAATGGCTGAAAACAATCATAAACACACACACATATTATTTCAAATTCACGAACACTCGTCTTTTGACTTTTTAGTGCTCCGATGCTCCTAGTAAGAGCAACCGAAATTTGAGGGAATTAGAATGAAAGATTTTTGGGGATTACTTATGGAAATGTTTCTCAACGACTTCTTATAAGATTATAAGCTGTTACATTTTTTACGGCTCTGACTCAAAATCACTAAGATATTGTCTAATATGAATCATTACTTTGGTTATGGGGTGTGAATTTCGAGGAACCGCTATAAATATTTTAAATTTAATATTAAATATTGAATAGTTGCGCTTAAAATAATTACTATATGTACTGTTGATCATGTTTTTTATAATGTGATTGTGTTTATTTTTATTATTATATATAATAATTTTTAATTTAAGTCAAAATAATAATTTTATGAAATAAATAAAAAGCTCATTTTAAGTTTTGCTTTAATTGTATCCTCATTAGCGCTTTCAATGCACATATCTGTATACATACATATGCACATATGCCTGTGATGTATTTTCAAAACGGTAGTGTCACGTCAACAGACGAAATTGAGCTCCTTGATTGCAACGCCACTGAGAGATATTGAGAATCACATGAGAATAATTGCAAAGATCTTGTTTACAAACATTGCCAGCTTTTTATTTGCGTCTACATATTTACATATGGTTTTATATACGTATATGGATCATATACATATTGTACATACGCATACGTATATGCACGTAAGCGAACACACTCTTGTCTACGTCTCACACACAATTCGCAAGCTTCAATTTTAATAATACAGATATACTCGTGAAAGAAAGAGATGATGGCAAAACAGGTGAATAATTTGTTGCTTTTTGCGTTGCGAATTTTTATGAAATTTTCTACAATTCCGTATGAGTTGCTCGAAAACAAAACCGAATATGAAAATTATTCCTTCTCATCAATTTTTGATCAAAAATCCATTTATTAAAATATTTGGTACAGTAATACACATATAAATACATACATACAAACACGTATGTAAATTTGTAGAAGCAACTTTTTAATGAAGCGAAATATAAAAGCAAAGGATTAAACCAAAATCTTCGCAACTATAACGGCAGTTTGTTGGTGGTTTCACTAACACTGTCGAGGTCGAATTCCGAATTTCGATAGTCAAAATAAAATAAAATTTTCACTAAAAGACACTGACAACAAGCAAATGCAAATAGAGAGGACGCACTTCGGCAACAAAAGCTGTATGGAAAATTAACGCAAACTTTTGCTAAACACAATGTTACCACTTTCGATTTTTATGAGAGTTGGGATGTTTTCAATTTTAATTCATTTAATTTAACATGAAACATTGCACATTTTCGCTGCTGCGATTTGGACAATTTTCACTTTCTGCTTTTGTTCGGTTATTAAGTTGACTTCTTACTTTGAGTTTGCCGTGAATGATGATGGTGTCGGTGGCGGGCTGGGTCGTTGTTGCTGCTGCTGCTGTCGCCTCTCCAATGCGCTACGTGTAAGGTTCGACTCAGCGATGTACGCAGCTAGCCCCAATCAGCCAGCGCGAAACGATTTCGGTGGCTCTCCACACACATGCATTGGCACCTTTGTATGCGTGTAGGGTACGTCAGTTAACTGAATTGACTCTCCCTGTAAACGTACACAAATCCACACACACACATACACAACGTTAAATATAAATATTGAGTGGATATTCAAATGTGTTGTTGCTGTACTTGTACTTTATGCTTGAACTTGATGGCTACAACGTTGTTGTTGAGATTATTACTTATTACGTGTATATTTGTTCTTGTTCCAATACAGTAGCAAATGGAAAAGCTTCCAATAAATGTACTCTTAAACTTATCACATTTGTGCTCATGCAAGCATACATACTTACAAGCATTGTGTTCAACAGAAATATAAATTAGTGTGTCCGAATGTGACAAATGGAAAAGAACAAATGGAGACACGCTGGCGTAAAAAATACATTGCTTTTATCAATAAAATATTTGAACGGAGCTGAGCTGATAAAATGTCGCCCACAATTAGATCAAACTGTTTGTGAGCCATAAAACACTTGTTCGATTCAAAATCTGTGATCACTTGTTGGAAAACCTAAGGCCAAGTGCCAACTCCTTTCTACCTATCCAAATTGCTTACACTTTGACCAATTATGACAACATATCAGAAGTGTGTGTGATTTTTTTTTTGAAACTTAAATCAGATGAGATCATTTCAAGTGAGCATTCATTCATAAGTTTTTCCCTTTTGTAGGGGCATAGAAGAGTTGCAGTGTGGCCAATTACGTGAAAAAAATATGCATTGCTCTGAAGGAGACTACTAGTCAGTATAAGTAGGAATGAGGGCCAGGTTTCAACGCCTGTTTAACTGCGTTTGCCGTTCTAACTACGATTCATCTGTCAGTAAAAACTAAATCGTCTGTCTTGTTATCAGTATACAATTTGAATGGAAGTGATTATCAACAAATTGAAAATTTTACTACAAAATGTCACTAAAATTTTTACTTTTCTTATTTAGGAATAGTGGCTTCGTTCCACATTTCTTTAATTTACACTCACTTAAAACAACTCTAAAATGACTAAGCATTATAACTTATTTTGAAACAAGTACTGAAATTCAAATCAGCATTTTCTACTACAACATTTTCTATCTAGTTATCGTTATTTTTAACGATAGCCCAGTTTTAATTTTTTTCTTCCAATTTATATTGCTCTAGTTGGTACTTCACTCTAAATGTTTATGTATTTTCGCCAAAAGATTCAGAAGTCTTCTGGTATCAGATTTTAAGTTGTAAATTTCAAGACGTCTTCAAATAACAATAAATTTCTGTACTCTGTTTCGAAAACGAAAAATTGCTTACAAAGAATGAAACCCTACGTAGGGACACGTAACGAAACGAACTGTCAAACTACCCAGTAATCGTAATCAAATCTTTTGAATTCATTCATGACGTTACAAATCAATGTATTTTTCTGAAATCCCCCTTAAAAAAGTACCAGATCTAAATTGTAGTAATCCCTATTTCTCTCATTCCTGCTCGTTTGTACTTAATTTACGAACGTAAATCTTCAGTCAAACCCAGTTTTAACAACCTCAACTGTCTTCTATTTAATAAGGAGATACCAACAAAAAAAAATGCAGCAACTAAACCAAGGGTGCTCACGCCGTAGCTCACTTGCCTCACTTTTGATTATATTGTTATGGTTTTTATACTCTCGCAACATGTTGCTACAGAGCATATTAGTTTTGTTCAACTAATGGTTGTTTGTAACACCCAGAACTAATCGAGTTAGATATAGGCATATATATATATATATGAATGAAAATATGTATATGAAAAGACGAGTTGAAGTCCGAGTGACTGTCCGTCCGTCAGTCCGACCGTGCAAGCGATAACTTGAGTAAAAATTAAGATATTTTAGATGAAACTTGGTACACGTGTTCTTTGTCACCGTAAGAAGCTTGGTATTGCAGATGGGCGTAATTGAACCTCTGCCACACCCAGAAATTGCCATTAATTGAAAACAGCTAATGTGCTATAACTAAGCAGAAAATTAAGATATAAATGTGTTATTTGGTATAGAGGATCCCAGTAGGGTGGGGCATCTGTTGGCAAAAATCTTTGTACAAGTGGGTATGGCCCCGCCCCCAATAGGTTTCATATATATATCTCGGAAACCATTAAAGCTATTTCAATCATACTTGCTTCGACTAAGTTTTTCTAGCATCTCTTCATATACTGAGGAAATGAGTGAAATCGGATAATAACCACGGCTACCTCCAATACGAAAGTTATGTTGAAAACTACTAAAAGTTCGATAACTCGCTGAAGGAACACGTCAGAAATATTGAATCTTCCAGCGAATATGACACGGAAAGGTTGCATAGGAATTCGTGTACAGTTTTGGTTATGGGCGTGGCACCGCCCACTTCTAGGAGAAATCCCATATCTCAAGAACACCTTAACCGATTTCAACAAAGTTTGGTATATGACATTATATTTGCATTCTGATGTCACGCTGTAAAAATGGACGAAATCAGATAAAAACCACGCCTATTTCTTATATAACACAATTTTAAGTTTCATCTTATCCTTTCACTTTAAAGTAGATAAATCGAGCAGCAATTAAGATATGGAAATCAAACTTTGTGCAAATAGTGCTTTCAAGATATGCCATCTCATACGTAAAAATAGTTGAAATCAGATTATAACTTTTCAAGCCACCCAATACCCAGGACCTCAGCGGCTCTATCTGACTTTTTATCGAAAATATCGGGAAATCTGTAAGGTATTGCAATAAAAATAAGATGATTATCTTTCCATGGTAATAGTGTACTCTGGTATCAAAATCTGGTAATTACTACCCCGAGTCCCCATATACTTAATTTACGGATTTTCAACCTTCCGGTAGACTTTATACCATATATAACGGTCAATGTATGAGTTATCTCTTTGAAATTCAGAGAACGTCTCTTTCAGATAACAGTGTGTCCGTGTGCTTAAAATGGATAAAAAGGGGTAAGCACTTCCCCTAGCCCCCATGTACCTAATACACGGATTTTCAATATCTCGGTAGACTTTATTCCATATATTTCGGCCAATATCTAAGATGTCGTAGCAAAATTAAGTGAACGTGTAATATCGGATATACCATAGTTTACTGCCGAAAATGTGTGAAATCGGTGAACGAATTATCCCAGCTCCCATAAACTACATATAATGATTTTCGCTATTCTAGCAGACTTTATGCCGAATATGTCGGTCACTGTGTGAGTTACCATCACAAAATTGGCTGAAAACATGTTCACTAATATACTTCCTCTATCCCAAAAATGCCTGATATAAGAATTTCCGACATTCCATCTGACTTTAAACCGTTTATGTTGGTCAATATGTGTGATATTCTAATGAAATTAAATGGATATGTTTTCTTAAACACAATGTGATTTCCCCCTAAATATGAAAAAAATCGGTCTAGATCATGTCTAGCCGCTTATCCATAATATAATGATTTCCTTTTCTGTGATTGACTTTTACCTCATGTATCTAATATATTTATTAAACCACTTTGGTTTAATAACCGCATATATAACTTTTGAGTTAATTTGGTAGATTTTAATATAAATATCTCTGACACGAAACAAAATATAACAATGAAAGTACATGTGTCTATGACCTGTAATATAAGTTAATAAGATACCAAATATGATTGCAATCCATTGACACTTTCTTCGAATAATGAATGTTGAATTCTTCCGTAACATTTTTTAATATAAAGTTATGCCAGCACTTGAAAACATTTCCCCGCGTCTGATCATTGTACATTGCGAGAGTATAAAACGTTCGGTTACACCCGAACTTAGCCCTTTCTTACTTGTTTAATATAAAGTTATGCCAGCACCTGAAAACATTTCCCGCCTCTGATCCTTGCACATTTCGAGCGAACTTACGCCTTTTTTACTTGTTATTGATGTTTTTGTAAACAATACAGAGGCCTTAATAATGTTTTTTTTTTAAAGGTGGTATAGCCATTAAAGGTAAAAGAAAATATTTATGGTTGATGATTCTCTCAGTGCAGATTTCATAGATTTGCTGTAAAAAAGTAGATAGCTTTTCGGATGAGGATTTGGATTCGATTCATTTCATCCACGTGTGCAAGAAATCGTTTGGGAATAAATTTTGTTGTTATGTTATATAAAAGTTCCTCTATGTGAAAAAGTTTTTTGCTTCTTCACTATTTACTCATCCCAAGCTGGATTGCATGGTTTTTCCCCTAATACATATATTTTATGTAGGCTTAACTATTGTGCTTTGGATGAATTATATATGTATACGCTTTACAAAAGCTGTTAATTATGTTGAATTGAATGAGATATGACAGTACGAATGAATATTCTAATAATGCAAGCTTTGACATACAAAACGAGAGTAATTTGAAATCGATTTGAGAATTACAGTACTTTGAATAAAAAAAGTATTCCTCTTCTATATGAAAAAGATCGTTTATTATCAAATCTCCCTGAAACGTTTTTTAACAAATGTTTTTCATGTGATTTAATACTGTGTTGTACTATTATCCCTTTAGAAATGTCTGGAGACCATAATAGAAAATCCGTACAATAAGGGTTCCATTTAAAATGTTTAAATATGTATATTCACAATTTAATAAATCTTTTACACAATGCATATGTGTTCAATTCATGTGTAAGCTCTCTCTTGTATACATATGTATGTATCATTCGTATGTTATGTTAAATCAGCTGATAGTGTTTGTGTCCGTTTTTTCGTAGATGTTTCTAATAAACTTCTTTAAACAAAATTCACTTTATTTCACTTATCTATTTGCGATTGAATGGATTCTTGTCGCGCTACAAACAATTTCTGACGTCCAATTATGTCAAAAAGAGGACCGAAAGATTGTGTTTGGTGACAGTAAACATTGTTTTGCTTATATGAAAAGTTTTCGAACAAAAAGCGTCGCGAAGTGATTCTGCAGCTGATGAAAGAGAAGAGAGGATAGCTCAAAAAATTCTATGCTGATATAAAGGCATATACAGAAGAGTTGTTTAGTGCTTTGCTAATGTAGGAAAGAGCGTCATATGCCTTCAGCAGTCGAATATCGTATCTCTTAGTTTGGGAGCTTTCTAATAATTTGTTTCTTTTATTTCAAGTGCCACTGCTTTGGGGAGCAAGGTTCTTGCCAGTTGCCAGTGCATTTTCATGTTTTTATTGTTTTTCTTTTTAACTGTATCGCTGAAAATTTCAAGGTCATGGGTATTTGTAGTAGTATATACAATATGTTAGTATATACAGTACTATGTTGTACATAGTATACAGCTATAGTAGGTTGTTGGTTGTTGTGTCGGTCGGTAGGTTGGTCGGTCGGCAAGTCAACTATAGGGATGGTTTGTTGGCTTCCTGTTTGCGGTCGTCCATACATATGAATGTGCAGATAATTATGTATTTTGTGCTCGTCCGATCTCTGTCGGAGGGATGGAATTAAAGAAACACACACACCTTATTATGTTTGTTATTGTTGGTTGTCTTTTTACGGTCAGGAAAATTCGATCTATTTGCTAAGGAAAATGCTTTACTATACACAAAAACAATAAAAGATAATTCAATCATTAACTCGAGTTAAGTTTTTAATTTTACATATTTATTTTGTATTTGAATGTGTAAATATATATGTATATATATAATTGTATTTGGAGATATGTAGATGGACATCAGAACAAATGGATGGTCATTCAGGATGCAATAGATTACGGATAAAGATAAAAGGCGGAATATCAGAAGGCCGCTGGTCAAAGACTTCTCATCAAAAACAAAATACTGATCAAAGAAGAATTTTAATTACAAATTCATTAAAAAAAACACATAAAGTTCAATGACATTTGCACTTTACCGCATATTATTAATATGCGTTATGATCAAATTTTTAGTCATAAAATAGCAAAAAGGCGAAATTGCACAAAATTGATTACTTGGGTATTAAACGGAGTATATTTTACGTGTGATTGAAAGTCAACCTTTATATTCACTCAGAAACAACCTTACTAGCCTGTTCTTCTTTTATTTTGTAGGTTTTTACTCCACGATTTTGTCTTGAGACAATCGCCGTATGCACTCGGAGCCAAATACGATAAGTTCGTGGCTAACTCTCGGAGTGCAGCGCCAACTACATGTAGTTTTTAACATAATATACTTTATTTATAATTTCAACTTAACTCAAAGTAATTCGATAGAAATACTGTGCTTTTGTTTTTGAATTGCGATATAATACGATAACCTTCGGAGCCATGTGTTTTTAGTATGTGACTATCATTTAAAGGCGATAGTGGGTTGGATATACCATCAGTCGAAAACCATTCGGAAGTTTGACGAAGATTAGATTAAAATAGGCCGAAAAGCGCGGTCAAAAAGGTGACAACCTTTAGTGATGTTTATGGTTATCATACAAGAAAGATAGAATTAGAGATTACGACAACTTTGTTCCTTTACTTTTTTTGGTTCGCGTTTGACAGAAATATTTTTCATTTCGCATAAATGTATCAAAACTATCATTAATGTATGAATACATTTATTTGCGAAAAAGCCAGCTATTGCTGGAAACATCTTAGTCGCATCACATCTTTTTATCATCCACTTAATTTGCAAGTACTTTGACGGTACGTTAAAAGCAGTTATTTATATATGATCTTCTGCACGTTTCAGTGAAACTTTTTCAAAATAAAGTAATAAATAAAGTTTATTTCACGATTTTCCAACCTTTTTTGGACTTTTGTTTACAATTTACATGCAAATTTTTCCATTTTTCTACTTTACCTCTCCTTATTCATTCTTTTATGACGTTACATGTCCCAATCTTGTCTCCATTATTTTTGGTCGTCGTAT
Organism: Bactrocera minax; assembly: GCA_021498325.1. NCBI lineage: Eukaryota > Metazoa > Arthropoda > Insecta > Diptera > Tephritidae > Bactrocera > Bactrocera minax. The sequence goes on along the minus strand of JAKEEE010000111.1, from coordinate 633,454 downwards.
AGGGTGAGAATTTATATATATGTATCTTCAGTACATACTGTATAGATATACATATTATATTATATATATATATTATATATATATTTTATTATATATTATATATTATATATATATATATATATATACATATTATATCATATATATAGGTTCCCACTTGTTTTATGAAAATTACCTTATAGATTACTGCATACAATTCGGTTATGAGTAATCCTTGTAAAGGAACACTGACCTTTTGAGAAAATTACTTAGTCTCGTAAATTAATGTTAAATTTCATAACAACCTCAAACTTATAAATATAAATACGTACATATACAGGTGCCTAATTGTATATTTGGATGAATGTCGGTGAATTTCTCGTTTTGTTATTCAACGACTGCACTTTATACACCATACCATACTTATTAATGTCAATGTACGAGTACATACATATTTATTACTGTATTCGTGCTTGCGCGTGTATTTGCAGCAATGTATATGTGCACTTGCAATTCATTCAAAGATTCGACAACATTTTGTATTAAAAACTATACAAAATCAAATAAAAATTCTTTAAATTCACATTTTCGAACACATTGGTAAAAATATTTAATTTTTATAAGTAAATGGTTAGCCCAAACTGACCTGCTCAACAAAAGCTCATTTTATAAGCGATTGCGGTTTACAATTTTGGTTATTTGATAATATAGATTAATTATAAAGATTTCTGGCAATTCTAATGGTGCATAAATTTGTTAAAAATAATATGCAAATACATGCATACATACATGCACATATGTGTGAAAGGCCTTTTAGAAACATACATATATATATACATACATATACAAATTTGTATGTATTTTATATACGTATGCGTTTGTTTTAAATGAAGATTTTATTTTCAAATTAACTTCGATATCTAACACGAGATTAACTACAATTTGGTTTCCACAAACCTAAATAAAACCTTCCGGAATTAACTAAAGTAGTAGAGTAGAGTTAACTAAAGTTTAAGAGGACAAATTACTATGAGTTAATTTAGTTTTTTTGGTCCTAGCTGATTTTGATGTTACTGAAAACAGATCAGCTGTGCATTTAGGCTTATTAAACACTGTAACTTTTGATTTTTTATTATGGTTTCAAATAATGACACCTTTCGCTCGGCTTTTACCATGAAGTTTATTATTTTTAGATTATTTGTTTACTGCAAGCCGAGATGATAATTAGAAATAATCTAAGTTGTTTATTTGTAGATACCCACATTCACAAAACTCAATTTGATCAAAACTGTCCCAAGCAAAGTTACACTGCGTGCGTACGTATGAGGCCGACTAGTTGCGATATGAACGGAGCAAAAGTGCTTACTCGTCATTTACGTTTCAAATCACAGCGAAGCGAACAGGAACGAACAAAACAAAACGACTGAACCAAAGGAGGAATTGACAAAGTGCATATCAGCGCACCGAATTGGTAAGTGCGCTACAAGAGTATTTAACTGGACAGAAACATGAAAGAAAAGAGAAAAGTGCTTATCTGCTAATTCCAACCTACATATATCTAAACTAATGTTTTGTTGTTGCAATGTTTAACTTAAACTTAAAACTGTCTAAATAGTTCGGGGGGAATGCTGTTGAGGTGACATCGTTTGTCGGTTATTAATTGGGGACTGCACCGAAAACTAGCGTATTTGTTTTTGGTAAACTACTAAGTGTTTCATAATGGGATATAATCGCCTCGTAATTGGCAATGGTACGTTGATATCTGTATACTTTAGATTAATAATTGGTCTGTTTTTTGGAAGCGATGAATTTTCCCTAAATGTAACATCTCAGCTGTCAAATATAAAAAAGCCTTCGATTATTTGACAATACTACAATTGAAGACGATTATTTATAATATTTTGTTGGCTTATATTGTGGTCAACCTAAATCTGAACGAAACTTGGTTTCCAGCGGTAATTATTTTTAAATAAAGAAATTTTTTTATAATTTATTTAGAAGTCGAATGGAAAATTATATTTTCGATGAATTCTTTTCAAAACTTTTTTTACTTGACACTTCTAATATTATATACAAATAGCCTTAAATAATATACATATCAATTCTCTTTCGATAAAAGTTAATAACACTTGTCAAAGTATCTATAAATTCCGATCTCACAAAGAAGAAACTGATTTCATCACTTATACACCGTTTGTAGGGTTAATATTTAAAAGCTTACTTCTTTCTTTCATTGCCTTATTATCTTTCATTTGGCTGTTCATTCTTCGCAAACTTGTATACATTTGTTTGTTTGTATTGGTTTATGCAAATGTAGAAGTGGGGGATATATGTGTTAGTTTTGGTGTGTGCAAAGATTTTTTGCCCTCTGATTTCTTTGGGTGATATTTATTTTGATACTTAGATTAACGCAAAAAGTCATAAATTAAAATAAAATATTGAAATTCTTTTAGACTTATGTTAACTTATGAAAGTTTTGTTGTTTATTAAAGCTACAAGCAAAACGAACGAACCATTTTTAATTTCTTATATTTTTAATTAATCACTAGTCAGTTTTATCCTGGTGTTAGTGCGCTCGTGAGACGTCAACAAATTAAAAGCTCCACCAGCTGTTTTACACAATAACAGAGTGTTGCTACATTTACCCAAATTGTAAACAAACTGCCAGTTAGTGTTTCCGATTGGATAAAGAGCGCCACGTACAACACTCAGGCACGATAGTCTCTTCTGCTCGCTAATACCAAAGCAATCAGATTCTAGTGTGAGTGGAAATTTGTTTTTGGTTGCGTGTGGAATTACATATGCACGACTGTGTGGGAGAGAGATTTTATTGTTTTTTAGTTACATTATATTTGATTCATTTTTGTAATATTCTGGTTTAAATTTAAACCAAATTTTAACAATGAAAAACACACAAACAGAATGGTAGCGCTTGCAACAGCTGTGACAATGCACGAAATTTTATTAAAAACGGGCTTATCGCACATTTAAAGAATTAGAAAATATATTTATTAGTATATATATGATTATATACATATGCATATGTATTTATTTTGTTGAAGAAACTACTTGTGGTTTCTTTTTCGTACTAGTGATAACAGCTGGTGTTTATCTGTGCGACATGAGGCATAACTAAATGCTATGAACATTAAACCTTTCATTAGGTTATTAAGCCGATATAATAAACATATATATGATATAGAAACCAATAAATATTATCAATAAAGGTGTAGTTTGATTTCAGAATTTATTTAATGATGTTCAAACTTGAGGATACAACAGTTCTAAGGATTATTCAGGATAACTTGTTATTATTTTTTAATATTTTCATATACACACAATACTAAAACTGTATAGTCCGGGTTATCACTATTCTAGCTAAATCTTACTCTCACACTTTTCTCTCCAAACACTTAATTTTTTCCCCCCACCTTTAAATGACCACAATCAACATATCTAAATTCCTAAAAAGGGCTTTAACATCGCTATGTCACTCTTAGCGCAAAAAGTCAATTAAGACTCATAATTGTATTGTCCTTACTTTGGCAAGGTTAAAATAAGGACTACAATTTTGTTAGTTATTTTATAGATTTAGTTACACGCAACGACCTTGGCTGAACAAAATATTTTGTCTGCAAAAATAACGATTCCTTATGCGAATACTTAAAAAAGGAACATATTGGTAAAACTCTTCAAATTACTACCCACCAGAAAATAGTATCCATTATATAACGTCTATGCAGATTATTTGAATTTTTTTATTCACTATCGCTTCAACACTTTTATAAAAGTCTCATGTGGTACACGGATATTGGCAAACATTCTCATTTTCTTTTTACCCTCCGCTTGTTGTTTTAAAAGCTTCATACGTCGAGTAACATCGCCACCATACTGTGGAAAACAAAAAAATATCAAATATAATTAATTATCAAATATAATTAACAAAATATAGTCAGTTATGTGTACAGACCAGCTTGGCCGTAACATCCTTCCTGTAAGCTTTTATAGTCTCTCGCGCCAGCACTTTTCTTCCCACACAGGCTTGTATGGCAATTTGCACCATCTGCCTTGGTATGAGCTCCTGTAATTTTGCTACCATTTCTCGTGCGATAGTTGTTGCTTTTGAGACATGTACAATGCGACAAAATTCTTCAACAGGATGACCATTCAAGTGGATATCCAATCGAACAATATTGGTTAGATGATATCCGTGATCTTCGTAATTGAAACTAGCGTAGCCAGAGCTTATGGACTTTAAATGGTCATTAAAATCCAATATTATTTCACTTAATGGCAAAATATATTTCATTAAAATACGATCATCATCTATATTGACTGACGACTCTTGTATCCCCCGTCGATCAACACATAAACTAATTATTTCACCCAGATATTCAGTGGGTGTTATAATGGTCCCTGAAAATATAAATCATGTATAATTAAAAACATGAAGTAACACGGTCTATTATATTTTTGAAATATTTAATACGATTCAAGGGATAGGCGAAAAATAATATTTTAGTTACGGTAAGGAGATTATGGACATTTTTGTATTAATTGACAGAAATTTATTATTTGCAGATATAATAGTATCTGCGATTTCACTTCGATGAGTTAGTCCTGCGCTTACTCCCAAACAGGGCCTGGATAATCGTTATGATAACAACAACAACATTTCACTTCTCTTATTTATATAAATCCATTATTAGAAAAACATAATTCACCGCTATGTTATTTTACTAATATAGCACTATAAATTCAGTTGTATTCAAATTAAACGTAACGGGTGGACATGCTACACATATAACACTCGAGAAAAAAACAAAAAAAAAAATAAAATAAACTAATAAGTAGATACCTTTCACCAATGGTTCATAATATTCCTTAATATTGAAAGGTTCCGGAAATAGTGCAGCATTCGAAAGTTCCAAGCACTCTTTTCCCATTTGTTTTATCATTCTTGGATTCTTCAAAATTATTTGATATGTAACGGATGGTGCTGTAATAATTGGCTCTGTTCCATATTCTTGTTCTAACCGTTGACAAAATACTTCCATGTGAAGTAAGCCGAGAAAACCCAAACGCCATCCTTGACCCAAGGCTGGACTTGAATCGACCTTTACCGTAACTACCGAATCATTTAAAACCAGTTTTTCAATGGCGCCACGTAAAGCCACATGTTTGGACTGGTTAGCAGGATAAACGCCTGCATATACCATAGGTTGTTGTGGCTTAAACCTAATGGCAGCTTTTACATTTTCGTTTATTAGATGAATTGTATCTCCAATAACAGACTCTTTACTGTTCCTCATGTTACAAGCGATTAAACCTACTTGTCCTGCGGAGCTGTAAATATAATATTGTAATATTGACTTTATTGAAAATAAAATAACATTAGTTGCATATGTCAATATCGTCATATTTCGTCATATTTGATTTTCACATTGTCTATTCTGCCAATTTTAAATATATGTATGTATAGATGTGATATGTATATATAGTATATATGTATATGTGTAAACATATATTACGGAAATCTTACTTTATATTCGCATAAGCGTACTCACATTATTTCGATAGGATCCTCCTTCGGACGCAATATCGTTATGCCTTTAATTGGATAAGTCTTTTTTGTAATCATGGATTGGATTTCTTGCCCCACCTTCAGTGACCCGTTCAGTACATAAATTAAATTTAAAGCACCACGATATTTATCGAACCAGCTATCAAAAATTAAAGCGCGAAATGGAGGATTACGGTCTACTTGTGGTGGTGTAATTTGTTCAATAATGCTGTCGAGAACAGCAACAATGCCGGTTCCTAATTTGGCGGAAATCTTAAATATTAACAATTAAGGAACGATAAATTTTTAAAATACTCGTATATCTTACCTTTAGCACGTTATTAGGATTGATTCCAAATAAATTATGCAAATCTTTACACACACGTTCGGGATTAGCATGTTTAATATCTATTTTGTTCAGTACTGGAATTATAACCAAGTTACGCATTTTCGCCAAATAATAGTTGGCTACAGTCTGAGCTTGTACACCATGGCAAGCATCTACCAGTAATATAACACCATCGCATGCAGCCAGAGACCTTGAAACCTAATAATTGCGCAAGTAAAGCTATAAGGATAGCCTATTAAATGTTATAAAGTTTAATGTTTAACCTCATTTGCGAAATCCACATGGCCCGGTGTATCGATCAAATTTAATAAATATTTTTCTTTTTTATAGGCGTGGAAAATTGAAGCCGTTTGTGCTTTAACCGTGATACCACGCTCTCGTTCAACTTGCAAGCTGTCTAAGACTTGTGCTCCTGAATTCTGTGCTATCGCGCCAGTTAATTCCAATAGCCGATCTGCTAAAGTACTTTTCCCATGATCGACATGCGCGATTATGCTGAAATTCCTAATACGTTTAACTGGAATATGGTGGAAATGTGCCATCTTTTCAGCGCTATCCCTAGAATCTACAAAGTTGCTGCATTGTGACCGTCCATGTGACTTTTGTAAGTGAAGAAGTTCGCTAAAATAATAACAAATTTCCTGCAGTGTCTAAGCGATTTCCTATTGATTCCTTACTTACCCAAATCCAGAGCGCAAAGTAACCAATTTATAAGATATAGTTAAGACTCGTTTGAACATGTTTACGTCATATATATCATATTTATATATATTTTAACATGCAGCATTCATTAAAATCATTAAACCTATTTCAAACAAATTAATATATCGATTTTAAAACAGCTGTTTACTGAATTGCCAACTTCTTTGAGGACAGCACAAAAGCCTAAGGGGCCTGCTACACATTTTGTTTCTTTCGCGACCCATATTGATGATTGATGGATAGCGGGTGAATGGCACACACAATTTACCATACCAGTATTTACTCGTAATTAATGGTGTTTATTAAAAAAAGATTAAAAAAAGGTTTTGCTTCAATTTTTGTTTAATTTTTCGTACGTTTTTCTACAAGAGGTCGCAAGAAAACTGACGGAAAACGTGTTTGGCTATTGTTCTTGGTTTTCCTTTGAAGAAAAAAGTTCAAAGAGAGCATCGGAGCAAAAAATTTCCCTAGATCGTGAAGAATTCGCCCACTTAAATTTAATGGACTGAATTATTCTGTATAAAGAAATACCAGATTTTGAACGAAGCAAGACACCGCAATGAGGAAAGCAACTACGACAACGGAAAATTAGCACTTACCCTGCGTTACTTGGCAATAGGAACGTAAGTATCTACTATTTTATTATTTAACATCTGAATTTTTTTTACAGATGCTTTAAAAATGAGAGGTGCCATTATGTCCCGGCATTCAATAAGCCAAGCTGTCGAAAATACATGCCAAGCGTTAATGTATTTCTTTAAGCATTAATAATTAATAATTTATAGTAACAATTCTGTAAGAAAACAAGTAAGAAAGGACTAAGATCGGGAGTAACCCAATATTTTATACTCTCGCAATGTGCAAGGATCGGAGGCGGGGATATGCTTTCAGGTGCTGGCACAACTTTATATTCAACAAGTAAGAAAGGGATAAGTTCGGGTGTAACCGAACATTTTATACTCTCGCAATGTGCCGGGACAGAGGCGGGGAATCGCTTTCAGGTGCTGGCACAACTTTATATTAAAAAATGTTGCGGAAGAATTCAACATTCATTATCCGACGAAACTGTCATTGGATTGCAATCATATTTGGTATCTTATTAACTTATATTACATGTCATAGACTCATGTACTTTCATTGTTATATTTTGTTTCGAGTCAGAGATATTTAAATTAAAATCTACCAAATTAACTCAAAAGTGATATATGCGATATAAACTCAACCAAAGTGCTTTAATAAATATATAAGATACATGAGGAAAAAGTCAACCAGAGAAAATTTAATCATTATATTAGGAATAAGCGGCTTAGACCATAGTCTAGACCGATTTCTTTCATATTTAGCGCGAAATCACATTGTGTTGAAGGAAACATATCCACTTAATTTCATTAAAATATCACACATATTGACCAATATAAACGGGTTAAAGTCAGGTGGAAAGTCGGGAATTCTTATATCGGGCATTTTTGGGATAGAGGAAGACCTGCACTGATCACATTAACTCTTTTAATTATTCAAGTATATTAGTGAACATCTTTTCAGCCAATTTTGTGATGGTAACTGACCGACATATTCGGCATAAGGTCTGTTAGAATAGCGAAAATCATTATATGTAGTTTATGGGAGCTGGGACAATTCGTTCACCGATTTCGCACATTTTCGGCAGTAAACTATGGTATATCCGATATTACACGTTCACTTAATTTTGCTGAGATATTTTACTTTGACCGAAATATATGGTATAAAGTCTACCCAGAAGTTGAAAATCCGTATAATAGGTACATGGGGGGTAGGGGAAGTGCTTACCCTATTTTATTAATTTTAAGCACATGGACACACTGTTGACAGAAAGAGACACTCTCTGAATATCAAAAAGATAACTTATATATTGACCGTTATATATGGTATATTCTACCGGAAGGTTGAAAATCTGTATATTAGGTATATGGGACTAGGGGAAATATTTATCCGATTTTCCCCATTTTTGACAAAAGAGCACACTATTATCATATAAAGGTAATTCTCCAATTTCATTACAATATCTTATAGATTTCCCGATATTTTCGGTAAAAAGTCAGATGGAGGCACTGTGATCCTTATATTGGACAAATGGGGGCTTAAAAATTATATGCTGATTTCGACTATTTCTACGTACGAGATTTCATATCTTGAAGGCGCTATTTGTGCAAAATGTCAATCCAATATCTTAATTGGTGCTTAATTTATATGCCCTAAAATGAAATAATCAGATGAAATGTAAAATTGTGTTATATGAAAATTGCGCGAGGTTGTTTTTTGATTTCGCCCATTTTCAAAAAGTGCCATACGGTTGCAAATATAAAGCCATGTACCAAATTTGGTTGAAATTGGCTAAAGTGTTCTTGAGATTTGGGATTTCACCTAAAAGTGGGCGAGGCCATATTCGATGTCCAATTTTTACACGAATTCCTATGGAGCCCTTACGTACCATATTTCTATAAGATTTAATGTTTCCGACATGTTCCTTCAGCGAGTTAACGCACTTTTAATAATTTTCAACATAACCTTTGTATGGGAAGTGGGCGTGGGTATTATCCGATTTCACTATTTTCCCAGTAAGTGAGGGCATGCTAGAAAACTTATTTTGAGTAAGGTTGAATAATATAGCTTTAACGCTTTGTGAGATATGTGCATTCATCCTAGGGGGACGGGACCATATCCACTTTTACACAATTTTTTAATATACACGGATGCGGAGCCCTAACGAATATAGTTAGAGTTAATGAAATTCAGAGGGTATCTTTTCCTGATAATAATGTGTCCGTGTGTCACAAGTGGTAAAATCTGGTCAATACTCTCCCTAGGCCCATGTACCTATCATAAGGATTATGGAACGTGCGATTGCCTTTATAACTTATATATAGGTCACTCTGTGAGATTTCTTATTTATTTTCAGGTGTAGTTTTTTCTAGAGAATAGTGCGTTCTGGTGCGAAAAAGCGATAAAATCTGGTCAATACATGCCTTAGCACCCATTTACCTAATGAATAATGGTTTTAGAACCTCCGGTTGCCTTTATACCTTACATATCGGTTAATGATATATTATCAAAATTAGGGTATGGTATAATCTTGAATATACTGCAGTTTGGTGGTGAAAATGGGGAAATCGGTAATTATTTTCGTTATTCGAGTGAACTTTTGCCTAATTTACCGGACAATTTGTGCATTATTTAAATGAAATTTGAGCGGAAACATACTCTCGGGGATACTTTAGTAGAAATCCCAAAGTAAATACAATCATCTTAGACACTATACCCAATTTACCCCATAAAGTGATTTTCCAGTTAACTTCACATAGTATATATTGATTAATATGTGCGAAAATTTAATGAAATTATGTGGACATGTTTTTTTAACCATAATGTGGTTTAGCGCCGGAAGAAAATTGGTAATAACTTTGGTCTAGTCCTCGTAATCCTAATATTATGATTTCCGACCCCTTGGTTGACTTCTCTCTCATAGACCAAACATATTACATTTCGTCGCCAAAATTATATGAGGATATTTCAATCAGCTCTGTGACATTTGGTAGTAAAAATTAGGGCTATTATTATATTCCTTCCTAAAGCATTAATATGGAGAATAAGTTCTTTTACTCCCACATCATGTTGCAACAGTATTACAGTTTTTTCACCTAACGGTTGCTTGTAACACCTAAAACCAATCCAGATGGATATAGAGTTGTATATATACATAAATGATCAGGATGACGAGACGAGTTGAATTCTGAGTGACTGTCTGTCCGTGCAAGCGATAACTTGAGTAAAAATTTAGATTTCTTGGTAAAGCTTGGTACACATGTTTCTTGGTGCTCTGAGGGTGTTGGTATTGCAGATGGGCATAATCAGACCTCTGTCGCGCTCACAAAATTCCGCTAAGCGAAAACCTATAAAATGCTATAACTTAGCCACAAATTAAGATACAAAACTATAATTTAGTATATAAAATTACAATATCTGCGTTTAAAAATTTTCTTAAAAGTGGGTATTGTCCCGCCCCCTAATAGGTATATTATACATACCTCAGAAGCATTAAATTTCAGAGTCAAGACAGTCCATGAAGACATCATAGGAATCGATATAAAAATTGGACGATGGGCATGGCACCGACAAGTTTTATTTGAAATTCTCTGTCTTAGAAACTACTATACCAATTTCAACTAAATTTGGCACTAATATTACCTTGATATTTTTATGTATAGCGAAAATTGTGGAAATCGGAGTACAACCACGCCTACTTCCCATGTATCACAATTTTAAATTCCCTTTGATTCTTTCAATTTACGGAATATCATCGGTCAAAATGGTAGATATCATAATGAAATACAGGGCGCGTCTTTTTCTGAAAATAGTGTGTCCTTGTACTACCGTACACCCTTGTACTACCTTGTACTACCACCTACTACTACCCATAACCCCCGTATACCTAGTATAACGAATTAAGCCCGCCCTTATTACTACCTATAATGATTTCCGTTATTTTATTAGCTTTTATGCCTAATAAATGTGTCAAATTATGAATTATCATAATAAGATGAGATAAGTTGCGAGAGTATAAAATGTTCGCTTGCACTTGAACTTAGCCGTTCCTTTCTTATTTTATAAAGTTATGCCAACATCTGAAAATATTTCCCCGACTTTGATCCTTAAAAATTGTTGTAATGTTAAATGTTCTTTATTTGTTATTTCATGAATCACTTTATTGCCAAACTTCTTTTCGTATTTTAATTTAAAAACTGAAGCTGTAACTGAAATCGAAACCAAACTTATTATGAATGTTTCCAACAGTTCTTGCTTAAATATTATATCAGATTTCCATATCCAGATATTAATTTCGTCTTCCAGAATTTTTGGAATGAACATGACTTCCTGAACGGGGATCAGCGGAAAATTCTAACCTAACCTTTTAATAAAATTTTAAGATTTTGAAGTTCCCCTGAAAGACCAATATTAAATTTTGGAAACTAAAAATTCGTAATTTATGTATGTATTTCCACATTTCCTACAAAATAATTTCGAATGAAGTTTCCAAATATACAGCACTTATATTTTAATATATTTTTCACATGCGAATAATTGCGATTTATCTGTTGTTTAATAACCAGTTAAAGGCAGACTCTTCTCAGAAAAGACAAAAATGCACACTTTACCTATATAACGTAACGTAAACGAGTACTTATATTTAACAACATATGTACGAACCTAGGTGTTGCTTACCGAAATTAACGTAAATTATTAAGGTATGAAAAAATGATTAATTAAGCCTCATCCTAAAATCTGAAGCTTCTTAGAAGAAATTTTGTTGAGAAATTATTTTGGCGAAAAATTATTCACATTTTGATTTGCACACTTTCGCCTCTCTTTCATATATGTCATTCTCCCGTTGATAATGGAAAATAATTCACGGCTCACAACTATTTCCAGCATAATTCTAATGTTAGACATGCCAAATCGAACGTTTTAAGCTATGTACATAAGAAAAGTGTCAATCTCAGAGCTCCCACACGTTAAGGAAATAAAATTAAAACGCAAAACTGCAAATTCAGAAACAGTTATATTAGGCTTTTGAAAAATACTAGGGACATTTAGCCACACTGAAACAATCGTAGCCAACATCGAGTTATCAAAAGAGCTGGAACTTCCTCAAAAAAATATCCAATAATTCCTTCACAACTTCATCTTGTACATTCAGGAGTAATAGTAAGAAATATCCTGTCAATTTTACACATATGTAAGATTGTCACAAATCATTTTAATAAATTAACCATTTTTTAAGAATCCTAGGAATCGATATTTTCTATTCTCAAACTGTAATAAACCGCAGTGTTTTAAATACCTTCAGGGAAAATTAAATCCCCTCAGTTACTAAAAAAAATAGTTTAAATCTCAATGTCTTAAAAGGGGAGTAGAAAGTTGGAAAAATTAGCTGTACAGGGTATTACATTATTTATATTTATATAGTATTCTAGGAATTATAATTATTCATATTATAGCGCTTATTTTTTGAATTTGAGTTTTTCGTATTATACTTACAAAGATTCTCCACGTTTGTAAATATTTATAAAACAAATTTTATGGAAAAATTATCAAAAACTCTTTTTTCGTCTCTAACACATCGATTTTTTTTTTTTTTAAACTAAAGCCAATAATACATTTTTAATATCAGATTGGAACTGTATGAAAATCCTATAAAAATCCTTTAGCATTAATATTTTAGTCAACAAAAAATTTGACATTTTGTGTGTTAGCTTAATTACTAATAACTTTTTAACAGTTCTTTTTAAACACATATTTATTATACGTTTATGTTTTTTTTTTAAATTATTTAGCGCTTATTTCTATTTTTATTTGCTATTAGTTTAGAAAAATGATAGGATATAACAGTGTACCGTTATTTTTGTAACGCATAATTCTAATCCTTATATAGTCACAATGGAATTTTGAGAACGGAATCTCTACTATTCGAAAAAAGCATTACCCCGTTAGGTGCTGCTATAGTGGAATTATCAATAATTATAATGGAAATAATTGGCATAATTGGAATAATTAATGGAATAATTGTTTCGTTGGGTAACGCCAGAATGAAGTTATAACCAAAACTAATATTGCAGGTATTTAAAAATTAGATCGCATTAGATATAATCGAGTTGAAACTGTTCCTAATAGGGCAGGTCTAATATACAACTCTACAATATATACATATATATGTATATTGCATTACCAAGTGTTCGCATTCCTATATTCTCGCTCGGAGGGCCAGGTATGAAACCGTTGGGTGTGTGTCGCTTACAAATGTTGCAAAAATTTTTAAATGACCTCGTCGAGAGCCTGGAGTATTTAATTGCTTCTGATAGCGCGTACATTTGCCATTGCATTGTCTGCCACAGAGCATAACACAGTGCTGGAGTAAACATAACAGAATCGTAAAAACGGATGCGAAGGTGCAGCCAGCCAAGCGGAAGTAGACCAGTTCAAAGTGAATTTACACGGTAATCTTTTTTCTGGCTATTGTTTTGTAGGTGAATGTCTTAACTCGATTAATTCAATTCAGTTGGCCTTTTCTTTTTAACGCTAATGAGTAATTTAGGCAATGAATTTAATTAAGAACAGAAAACCGTCTAACACCAGGATTGTAGCTGCAAATAATGAGAAGTTATTACTGACGATTTATATTGTCATAACCACAGAGTTGCCAAAGAGTGTAATAGTTTTGTTCACCTAATATTTGTTTGTAACACCTAAAACTAATGGGTTCAATGCCCCCTAATAGGTTTAATGCCACTTAATAGGTTCAATGTACATATCTCACAAACCAATCAAAGCTATATTGACAAAATTTTTTCGGAACAAATCTTTGTAGCACCTCCTCATACACTGGGAAAATAAGTGTAATCAGGTAATAATTCCCCCTTAATATAACGGTTATGTTGAAAACTAGTAAAAGTGCGTTAACTCGTTGAAGGAACACCTCGGAAGCATTAAATTTCGCAAACAAGATGGTACTTAAGGATTTAAAAGGAATCGGAGAAAAAATTGGACAATGGGAGTGGCATCGCTAACCTTTAGGCGAAATCCTATATCTTAGGAACAACTATATCAATTACAATTAACTTTGGTACTTAACATTATATTTGCATTGGGAAAATGGGAGAAATCGGAATCCAACCACACTTGCTTCCCATATACCTCAATTTTAAATTTCATATGATCTCTTCACTTTAAAGTATATGAATTAATTGTCAATGAAGATATCGGAGCAAAACTTTGCACAAAGAGTGCCTTTAGGGTATACCATCTCACGCCTAAAAATTGTCGAAATTGGATCATAACTTTTGAAGCTTCCAGATACCGAATATGTGCACCCGGTGCCTATGGCTTACAAACTTCCGGTTAACTTTGCACCGTATATATCGGTCGATGTGTGAGTTATTTCAGTGAAATTCAGAGAGCGCACCTTGCTATTAACAGTGTATCATAGTGTCTAAAATGGATAAATTTTGGTGAGTACTTCCTCTAACCCCCATATTCCTAATATTAGAAATTAAAATTTCCGGTTGGTTTTATACGTTATATATCGGTCAATATCTGTGTTATCTTAGTAAAGTTAAGTAAACATATATTATTGGATATGCTATAGTCTAATTCCGAAAATGTGTGAAATCGGTCCCAAGCTCCCATATACTACATATAAGTTTTTTCGTTATTATAACAGACTTTATGCCGAATATCTATAACTAATATCCCTAATATAATTATTTCCGATTCTCTGGTTGACCTTTTTGGTTGAGTTTATATCGTATATATCATTTGAGTTAATTGGGTTGATTTTAATAAAAATATTTCGTACACGAAGCAAAATGTAGTAATGAAACTAAATGAGTCTATGGTCTATAATATAAGTTAGTAAGGTACCAAATGTGATTATAATCCAATTACAATTTCGTCGAATAATGAATGATAGATTGTTACACAACATTTTTAATAAAATATGGTCCCGGCTTTGATTTTTGAAATTTGCGAAAATATAAAATGTTCGGTTACATCCGAACTTAGGTCTTCCTTACTTTTTTAATATGAAATTAAAAGTAAACACCTGAAACTATTTCACAAATTGCGAGAGTATAAAATATAAAATGTAAAATGTTACACCAGAAATTAGTCTTTCCTTACTTGTTTTTAAATGGTTTTCACATAGTAAACCAGGTTGAATTTTAAAGCAAAAATTAACATTTACAATTGGAAAATAGTAGCAACATTTTGTTTAATCTTCTTGGGTAAAAAGTCCTGTACACTTTGGACACATATAAACAATAACTAGAAGTTTTATAGGGTTTTCACATTTTATGGCACTTGTCGGAATCGTTAGGTAATCCGGTAGATTGATTTGTAATTTTTAAATTCCCCGAATGCCTAACCATACAATGGGCTCAATTACATAAACGTCTATAGGCGTAGAAATATAGAATCGAAAATTAAATGTTATCGGTTACTGTACGAGAGTACTGTTCAAGTTCGTAATGAAGAAGAAATACAGGGTATCACATTTAAAAATGGAACTGAATTTTGCATATGAGTTTTTAAACTATGAGGATAAACCGAATATTGTAATCTTCAGAAACCTGAGAGAAAATCTTTTCTCTATTGTCGAAAAACGTTGGATTAATCCAAATCTATGGAATGTTCATAGATTATAGAGAGTAACACAGATAATGTCTGGATGTTTTTTTCTCTTCACCTCTCCAAGAGCCTCAACCAATTAGCAGTACATCAAAGGCCTTGATTGCATATTGATACACAAAATTGGAATGTTCAGAGCGCTTACCAAGAAGATTTAAACATCGCCACAGCATAAGAAATGTTCTTAATTTGAGAGAGTAGCTTTTAGTAGGATAGTAGATTTTTTAAGTAAGTATATGTTTGGAACCTTTGACATAAATACAATTTTACTTAAATTTGTCTGTGTTATAATAATGTCATTTAGAGTGTAAATCTAAACATTTTATAAATTCCTAAATCGATGCTTTAAGATACCTTTTCCAATTTTTTTATTAAGGAATAGTATTTTTCTGACTGTTAACTAAAAGAGGGTTTTTCTTTTTTGCTGTTTCTTTTATATTTCGGAATGAACGTTGAGTTAAGGCGGTTTTTGAAATATAGCGAATTTTGATTTGGATTTAAAAAATATAACATATATTAACATACATGATATTAATCGAATCTCTTTTAAATCGGAATATTAACCGAATTTAAAAAAAAATTGGGTTTTAAAAGATAAAACATTTAAGTCTCGAACTTTCTTGACATTAATAGAATCTTTTGATACTTCAGAAGAATTTCGATAATGGTCCTTACAGTTAGGTGGACACACTTACCGAGGGTGGTTAAGATATGCCAAGTATTTTAAGAGATAATGCATTTTTATTTGATAAAAAGGAAATTTAATACACTTAACTCGATATATATTTTATTAGTTCCTTAAAATAAATCAGCTGATGATGGAGAACTAGATGACAAAATTACTTACCCAATTAATTAATTAAATTTTACCATTTAAACGAATTGAAATAAGAACGTACATATTGTCCTACCCCTGAAATCAGGGTGCATTCAGGAACGAATGTTTCAATATGATCGCCCACCTGAATTGTATCTATTTGGAAGTTAGAACTTTTAATTGTTTATAATTGTTGACTTGACAAATCTTATAATCTGCTTACAAATTCACCGCACAATTTAGGGCTGTTTTACACAAACGCAGCCAACAATTTGAAACTTTCTAATTCAATAATTACTTTGCTGCTGTCTTTGTTGTCCGTTGTAAATGCTGTTGTTACTTCTGAAATGGTAACTTTAGAAGCTGATTTACTAATGTGGAATAAATTTCGCGTATGCTTTGATATTGGTTTGCAGCATTTACGCACAAAAGTATGCAAACTTATTTGAGTGGAAATGCGCAAATGAGAGCCCATAACCCAAGGCTAATTTCTGGCCTCTGGGCGCTCGAGAAATCTGAAATTAATTTAAATATGCTTGCTTCACTCCAAAATTTAGTTCGATGTTTATCTAAAGTAATATTTGTTTATGTTTGGTAATAAATAAATATTTCAAATAAATATGGGGATAAAAATGTACTCATAAAAACTTATTCTGATTGATTAGCTGTGTTTCGGTAGTAATTTAATTTCTATTTATCTTATCACAAACGGAGGAAGCAAACATCTAAATAAAATGTTTATGTTTATGTTTTACCAAGAACTTTTAAACGCATTAAAATACGTGAATGTAACTAATTAATTCATTATAATTATATTATAATAAAAATAAAGTGATATATTGGATATATTATATATTAACAATATTTTGCAGCGCTGAAAGATATAGCTTTTACTTCACCTGCAGAAGCGGATAAAAGCTATATATTTTAAGGTAAACATTTTTAAATAGTATTTCGTCTTGAGGATAGTGAAGCAACTGATCTGCAAATTGAACTTGCGGTTGGCTGAAAGCACCAATCAAACAATTGTTGTTATTGATGAGGGAGCTCAGACCAAATGTTGACAAGAGCATTGATTTAAAAAATAAAAAAAAAAAAAAAATCGTGGTTTCGGACAAGCTATGTGTGAGAAGAAACCTTATACCTCGCCAAAACTGACTTCGATAAGCAAAGTTGCCCACACGAACCGTAAGTTTTTACCTTCAGCTAATGAGAACACATTAATTTTACTTTTTTTATTTTAGTGAGTTAAACGATTTGCGGGGGAAAAGAGAAGCTTAAACCGATACTGCAGACTGGATGAAAGCACTCTGTATGTCCATAACTCATAACCTCTATGATTTCAAAGAAACTCCGAAATCCACCCAAAGGAAAAATGATTCAATCCATAAACAATTTAACGAATTCTGTGAGAGTAGTAAAGTGTTCCAGGAAAATACTTTAAAAAAGAAAGAAAGAACAAGAGGAAACGAAAGAAGACCAAAAAAGAAGGAATCAGGAACTGCTCGAAGAGCTGATAAAAAATTGTAAGTGATATATATTTATATAGGCCTAGTATGATTTTTTTATTGAATATGTAAGTAATTTTGTAAAAGAATTGTGACATGAATTAATGTTTCTATTTACTTTATAATATACGTTTATAACGTATTGAATAAAAAAAAATTAAATTGTTTAATACTATGATTTATTCTTTCAGTAAATAATTTATGAGTCAATGTCTAGGCCGATTTCATCACGATGTTGGGTATATTAGGGGTAGGGGAAAATCTGAACTAGTAATGCAATTATGTATTAAAAAAATTATGCTTCAGAACGTGTTTACATAAATAAACTCTGTTAGGGTAACTCACATTTTATCCGATGTATTCGGCAGAGAGTCCACTAGAACAATTAAAATAATTAAATGTAGTATATGGAGTTAGGGTAATATGGGGTAAATAGATTTCACCCATTTTGTCACCAAACTATAGTATATACTAGATTATATGTTCACTTACAAATTAACCGATATAATAGTATAACCTCGAACAGAATTTTTAAAATCCTTAAATATAAATATAGCTAAGAAATAAAATCTATAGATTTAAATCTGAAGTTTCTCTGGATATAACATCTCCTACACTATTTCTTATTAGTTTTGCTGCAGTTTGAACATATTCCTTGGGACCCTATTGTGATTCAAAAACTTTATTTAATTTTGAGATCATCTTCATTGACAATTTTATGAAAAACACAACAAGCACGTATAAAATGACACACATTTTCTACACCCTTAAGCTTGTAAGATTATATTATATATAATTGCCTAACTATATGCCTCAAAATTCCGAAAGTGTGTTCAATCGCCACTCCTCCGGAGCTCAGTTTTTTATTAAACCTTTTCTGCTCATACGTCAGGAGCCCACTGTCGCGGTGGGGTTACTACGGTTACGCGGTAGGGAACTAAGTGTGAAGTATACAGATATGCAGAATCACCAGCAAATAATTTTCTGCAAATAACAAAAATAAACACTGTGAGTATATTTACATATATAAGTGGTGTGTTCAGAAAATAACGAGAAAGTTCTTCGACTTTAATGGCATAGTGTATCATGAATTCTTGCCTCAAGGCCAAACGTCCAATAAGTAGTTCAACGCCGTTTGCGAGAAGCAATTCGACAAAAATGCCCGGATTTGTGGAATAACAATTCATGGATTTTGCTCACTTTTGCTCAATTCTGCTCACACTTCGTTCCTTGTTCGTGAATTCTTGGCCAAAAACAACACTGTAACGATGCCCCAGCCTCCATATTCGCCAGGCATAGGTCCGTGTGGCTCTACGTTTCAGAAGTAGAGATAGCATTAAAAACGCATCACTGAAAGAGCTGAAGGCTATCCCAAAAATCCAGTATGAGAAGTGTTTCGACGATTGAAAGAAGCGCTCGCATAAGTGCTAATATCGAATAGACACTATTGTATTATTTGGAAGGAGACAACATTAGATAGGAGACCAAGACAACATTAACGTAGACGAATGAATGTATTTTTTTTTCAAAAAATTAAATTTCCCGTTATTTATTGAACACACCACGTATTTATGTTCACCCCTAATACCTCCACAAAGTTCAGAAAGGTTATTGTAGATACCCGCGTTTTGAAAAACCCAACTTTCATGATTCTGGGTATTCCACAAAATTGCTAATAAAATTTTTCTTTCGTCGCGGAAACCTTGTTGACATAAACTAATAGTGCTTTTTTTTGTCTTTCCTAGATTCGTGCGCGTCAGTTACAATGTGGCTTCCATCAATGCAACTTAGTCTATAAAAATTCTACAATTTTATCTATACCAACATCTCTAAAACGACATGCCTCATGACTAACAAACCACAAAGACCCTATTATGTGCATCTTTTCAGAAGCACGTTTGTCTTCGCGTAAACTTTTATATCGACTACTCTCTGCAAATTCGATGCACAGCTTTTCGTTTAGGCTTCTAGAAATCCTATATGCCCACGAAATTCTTACTCGGTGTATGTTGGCACTATTGTTTCCAAATATTTTTGTGGGGATTCTGTGTGGTCATTAATTTTAAGAGAATCACATTTTGGTCTAACAATTTATGCTGATTGAATAAATACCACCTTTGGTTTCACTGTCACTTGACTCACCCAAATTAAATGCAATTTAAAATAAATTATAATCAAAACAAAGTCCATTAAATTCTTTACTAAATTTAAGCCGAAATATACCTTCTATAACACCATTTTGAATACCATTAAATCTTCCAGAGGTTTATATGGTACAGATTCCCAGTCTCTTAGAAGTTGGCTCTTTCAGAAGAAATTGAAAAAAACTTCTATTTTCTAATATACAAAACGGGAACAAATAATTAAATTTTCAAAAACTTTGCAAGTTTTTAATGATTCTCTAATTTTAATACTCTCGCAACATATAATACCTAAAAGTATACATTATATATAAATATAAATGATCTGGATGACGAGACGAGGTGAATTGCGAGTGACTGTCTGTCCGTCCGTCCGTGCAAGCGATAACTTGAGTAAAAATTAAGATATTTTGATGAAACCTGGTACACGTGTTCTTTGTCACCATAAGAAGGTTGGTATTATGGATGTGCGTTATCTACTAGCAACAAATTAAGATATAAACATGGTATTTGGAACGGAGGATCCAAGTAGAGCGGGGCATCTGTGGGTAAAAATTTTTGTAAAAGTGGGTATGGCCCCGCCCCCATTATGTTTAATATACATATCTCGTAAACCACTAAAGCTATATTATTCAAACTTGGTCAGACCAAGTTCTTCTAGAATGTCCTCCGAAGCTGAAAAAATAAGTGAATTCGGATAGTAACCACATGCACCTCTCATAAAAGGTTAAGATGAAATCTACTTAAAGTGCGTTAACTCGCTGAAGAAATACGTCGGAAATATTAAATCTTAGAGGAAATATGGTACAGAAGGTACGTGAGGTTACATTTATATCCTTATGTCTATTTGTAAAAATGGGCGAAATTGGAGAACAACCACACCTACTTCTCATTTAACACAATTCTAAGTTTCATCTGATACTTTCACTTTAATGTAGATAAATCAAGCATCAATTAAAGTATTATAATAAAGCATTATTATTTATAGCAATTTTTGTAAAGTATTATTATAAATTTCACAAATAGTGCGTTCAAGATATGCCATCTCATGCGTAAAATAGTTGAAATCGGCAAATAGCTTTTCAAATCACCAGATACCCAATATATATATACTTTATACCGCAAATATCGGTAAAACTGTGAGATATCGTAATGAAATTCGAGGACGTGTCAAAAATGGGAAAAATCGTGTATATACTTCCCTTAACACCTACGTACCTAGCAAAAGAATTTTAAGCCGGCTGGCTTTATACGGTATATATTGGTCAAACCGTAAGATATCTCAGCAAAATTAAGTGAATGAATAATATTGGTTATATCATAGATTAATGCCGAAAATGTGTGAAATCCGTTAACGAATTACCCCAACTCCCATATACTACACATAAGGGTTTTCGTTATTCTAGCAGACTCTAATCTTCACAAGTTTGCGTGGAAACATGTTCTCTAGTGTACTTGAGTAATGACAAAAGTTAATGCAATCAGTAATAATTTGGTAGATTTTAATATAAATATCTCGGGAACGAAGCGAAACATAGTAATGAAAATACGTGAGTATATGACCTGTAATATAAGTTAATAAGATACCAAATAGGATTGCAATCTATTAACGGTTTCATTGAATAATGAATGTTTAATTCTTACACAAGATTTCTTAATATAAAGTTTTGCCAGCATCTAAAAGTTTTTCCCTCCTTTGATCCTTTGCATATTGCGAGAGTACGAACTGTTCGGTCATCCCCAAACTTAGCCCTTCCTTACTGGTTATTTAATGTATTTAACACTTCTGAATATTTAAGCCAAAGAAATCAAAGTGAATGCGGCGGAATGCGGAATACAGATTATTTACACATATTTTCAATAGCTGTCAACAGCTAATGCTGTAATGCTAATGCTAATCTATTTTCTAATGGTAAAAATTTCATTTCTATCTATTAGGGAAATTTTTACTAGCAGAAATTAACAACTCTTTCTTTGCATCTTACACTCTCAACTTGTGCTCTCTTCATCTTATTTTTTCCAGCAGAAAGTTGGCTAACGATTGAATAAAAGAAAACGCTTACATTTTGGCGACATTTTCCCGTGAATAAATAGCTTAAGATCGTTGGGGTTTTTCGAAAATGCCTTTCGTTTTAGAAGCTGAAACTAAATGTGATTTCATATACATTCGAACAACATATGCTTTTTTTTAGGCATGCTGTAGAAGAACGCTGCAACTTGGGTAGACTAGTTTTTCCTGTTTTTAACTTTTAAGGAAAATGTGTAATTTTACGGGTTCTTTGGTAATTATAATGATTTTATATACAATTTTTATAATTTCTATAAAATGACATTGTAAAATACACTATGAAATAATGAATGATGTAATAATTAATAACAATATTTTATACTTCTTCTTAACCTGCCTTTCGCAATATTACCTAGTTCATATTACTATGAAATTGGATCAGCATTATTACTCTCTAATTTTATTGTTTAAGTTTCTGGAAATAGACAATGTGTGTAATATTGATAGTATCTGTAACTAGGATCGATTAAGATTTAGGTCTCAAGGTGAAAAAATTGGGTAATTGATAAATTTCCCACCTGTTTTCTAGGAAATCCAGTATATTTCTCCTTTTTATTGTCGTCCTCGTTATATATATATAGCGTTCATCAGAAAGCACTAAGAGAATTTATATATCAAATTGCATATTGACCTCAAAAACAGATTTTTCCGTTTGTCTATTCCAAAAGGCCTTCGGAAAATTAATTAACTTTATGAAGTACAAGTGCCGTACTACTCATTGAGGCCCATAGTAAGCTCTCAGTAACCAGCTAAGTCAGCTCACCATAGGTATTGCATCAATGTTGTTCAAAATTTGGATTCCAAAGTAATTCTACCCAAAAGGAGGTTACATTTATCAAATTAGGTAGCAGACTTTCCATAGAGACCCAACTCGGCATCATATGGTCCCATTTCTTTGTAAAAGAGTATGTCGATTTTAACAAGTAACTAATTTTTTTGCACTCTATGTTTTTATAGATGTATATGCCTTTACCTATGCAATACCAATTCAGGGAGAACAATGAATTTTTGAATATCTTCGTAATGCTGCATTTTACGTTAAAAATGACAATTTATTTTAGGAGCAAATTAACCACCTCAGTGGACGGGCCTGTTTTGCTTTGAGACCATATTATGCGCAAATCATGTATTATGTGTGTAAATATATAATTGTGTGTATGAACACAAGTGCCGTAGCCATAATATTTATTTGTGACTCTATTGTCGCCACCGATGTTATGTGTTTAACAAGTGGTCTACGGAAGGACAATCCCATATATTATTTGGATAATATTGAAAGGAGTTACAGGAGCGCTTTGATTTTGGGATTTTCGGTTTTATACATACAGCTACGGATCAAATGCAGAAAATGCAAATGGGCCGAATCAGTTTGTTATGAATCATACCTCTCATGCAAGCCTGACTTCAAAAACTCCCAAAAATGCTTTGAAAGCCTAACTTTTTTATTTAAGACTTCGGGTGTATTTGCTTATAACATGTGTTTATTTATAAAAAATAGTATAATCGCTAAAGCCACACAATTTAATATCAAAAATGTTTAAGAATTCCATGAAGTGTATCGTTAATAATAAAGTGAAAACTGTTGGAAAGTTAAGGAAATGGAAACTATAATTTCTAAATTAAGAAATGTTACAATTAAAATTCGGGATACCATGGAGAAGTAAATATCAAGACACAATTCCCTATAAGCAGTAGAAATAAAATGGTATGTTAATAAATTCAAGCGGCCCATTTTTCTAAAATTCGGCAGAAAATATTTGAAAACTTTTCTTGGATTGATCGGAATAACTTTCGCATAGTTTAAAATAAAAAGAGGTAGAAGGTCGCCACTTATTTTAGTTTTAAATAAGCTAAATTGATACGATAAAGAAACAAGCAAGCTACAAGCTAGCTACAAGCTACAAGCTGAAATGGTTTGACAATGCTTACAGTTGAAAATATTTTTAAGGAGGATTGTCACCCATGTCACGTATGGTAGTATTATTTATTATTGCATTTTATCTACCTAATGACTGTATATTGACTGTATATAATATTGTATGGATTTTTGAGAAATTAAGTCAAAATCCAGATTGGTTGTTTCGGCCTTTGAAGATTGGAGGTTAAAGTGTAGATGCAAATTATCGAAAGTGAAATAGCCTTGTAACTTATCAATGTTTTATGTGTTAGTGTACAACACTATGGTACGTGGAATAGGAAAACATGAAATCGTTTTACTTAGCAAACAATTTTTATTCCTGCACGCACACACATAGTACAGTAGTGAGTAGGTCCAAGGTAAAGAAACCCATTTGATATAGAGTTATGTAATATTACATTCCCATAGAGGGAAAATGAAGTAGATTGAACTTCTTTGTTTTAAGGGTTTACTAGCACTATATAATAATATAATATAAATGAAAATTTCTTCTAATTATAAAAATTATTAATTCATTTCTGGTTGACAAAACTAAATCGCCTGCATATTAATTGTGCATATCCACGCTTTTCAGATCAGAATGCATTTGAATTACTCAGTGGGAAAAATCTGTTTTGAGCAACGGAAATGTAATCAAGACAATCCGTACTTATATGGACAGGTGTGTGTGTGTATGTTTTGAAAGAATTGCTTAAAATTTCACTTAAACACATTTAGTTAAGATTTTCCCAAAGTACACAACAAATGTAGTCGATACAGGAAAGGCATCTTAATATGAAATTATTCGCTATTTTGTCGAACTCTTTCGTTTTTTATCCTCTCGCAACATGTTGCAACAGAGTGTTCTAGTTTTGTTCACCTAACGGTTGTTTGTAACATCTAAGACTAATCGAGATAGATGTACAGTTATGTATACATGAATGATCAGGTTGACGAAAGGCGTTGAATTCCGGATGACTATATATCCGTCCGTATGTCCGTGCAAGCGACAACTTCAAGTCAAAATTGAAACATCTTTATAAAATTTGGTATACACGTTACTTTACTCTCTGAGTATGTTAGTATTTAAGATGGGCGGAATCGGAATATTCCGATTATTCCGATATTCCGAACGCCGACAAAATGCCGTTAAACGAAAACCTGAATATGAATGAATTCCACTTACTTTCATTAGAATATCACACAAATTAGAATATCACGTAAATTAGAATATCACACACACCCTTAATTGAGTTTAAAGTCAGCTTTAAAGTCTGAAATCCTTATATCAGGTATACTTGGGCTGATAGAAGCCCTGGACTGATTGCAGGTGGCTCAAAGTATATTAGGCTTAAACCTGCAAGTATGCTTGGAAATATGTTTTCAATACAAATTTGTGAAGATAACTGTCACATTATTCTAAATATATTATATATTAACTGTCACAACCGACATATTCGGCATAAAGTCTGCTATAATAACGAAAATCATTATATATAGTATATGGAAGCTAGGGTAAATCATTGACCGATTTTACCCTTTCTCGGCAATAAACTATAATAAATACATCATTATACGTTCGCTTAATTTTACTAAGATATCTTACATATTGACCGATATATACGGTATAAAGCCAACCGGAAGTTTGAAATTTTTAAATTCGGTATGTGGGGGCTACAGGCAGTAAATACTATCCGATTTTATCGATTTTTAGCACCGTGACATATTATACCAAAAAAAAAAGATGCTGCCTGACCTTCATTAAAAACTTCACAGATTGACCGATATATGAGGTACAAAATCAACCGGAAGTTTGAAAATCTTTATATTAAGTATATGTGCGCTATGGGAAGTATTTACCTGTTTTACATGCTTTTGAGACAAGGGCACAATATTATAATTTAATATATTAAATATATTAAAGATAATATATAGAATATATAGGATAATATAAGAAATAGATATATTAAATAATATTAAAGACTTGCTCCATTTCAGTAATAAATCTTATAGATTAACCGATGTTTCAGGTAAAAAGTCATCCATAATCACTGGTGCCACATATTCGGCATCTGGCTACCTGAACATTCTAAAAATAAAAAAGTTATGTTCTGATTTTGATGGTTTCTACATATGAAATGCTTTAACTTGAATGCACTCTTTGTACAAAGTTTCGTACCAATATCTTTATTGGTTGTTGATTTATATACTATAAAGTGAAGGAATCATATGGAATTAAAATTTGTGTTACATGATGAGTAGGTATGGTTGTAATCCGATTTCGCTATTGTAACAAAAGAATGAAAATGTAATGATATGCCCAAATTTGGTTGAATTTGGTATAGTACTTCAGATATAGGATTTCACCAATTTAAGATATAGGTCGGCGGTGCAACACCTATTATACAATTTTACATCGATTCCTTTGAAGCCCTTGATTTCTATATTGGATGTAAAATTTAATGTTTCTGGGGTGGTTCTTCTAAAACTTATCGCACTTCTAGTAGTTTTCAACATAACATTTGTATGGAAAGTGGGCATGGTTACTATCCGCTGAGGAATGCGCCAAAATGATTTGTTCTGGGGAAGGGTGGTTGTTTCGGAGCTTCGGATATAAGTACATTAAACATAGATGCCCCTCCTTATTGTGATGCCATGTACCAAATTACAGTTTCGTATCTTAATTTGTTGCTTAGTTATAGCACTTTATAGGTTTTTGTTTACCGGCTAAGTTCTCGCTTGCACAGAAAGACGGACGGACAAACAGTCAACTGGAATTAAACTCATCTCGTCATCTCGATCATTTTTATATATATATCTGTATCTAACTCGATTAGTTTAAGATGTTACAAACAACCGTTAAGTGAACAAAACTATTATTCAGTATGCAACATGTAGCGAGATTATAAAAAGAAATTTTACTATGAATATCATTCTTATGAGTATATTCCTATTTGTATTGACATAAGTGTGTAAAAATATTCATTACAGTTTTGTTTGTAAAAAATTAAGAATTTTGGGATCTGTATGTATGTGACTGCTTCAAACAAGAAACTCTTTGAATTCCCAGACATTGTATGGCTCCTTATTATTTAAAAGTTCTTTAATTAAAATAACATTTGACCAAAACGTTTTCAGGTCCATATCAACATATAGATTTATTGCAATAAGTCCCAACAAGTTCTATTGCATTGTAATAAGATCGGGCGGGCTCGTAATCGAGCTGGTGAGCGAATTTAAGAACGATTGGCAGTATCGGTAAATCTTCTATTGATATGACCTTCGACGGTGTAATAAATTTGAGGCATCTTTATGTCCTCGCGGACAATTTCAAATCAAGCTTTGAGTTGCTCTAAAAATTCCATTTAGAATGAAATTACATTAATTTTAACCTCACTGATGTCATCTGAACCCAAAATGTCTTTGAAGTATAGGTCGGCTTTTATTTCAATGAATACGCTAGAAACGGATTTGTGATTGAATTTTTTAGTTAAATGTGTTTAATTTGCCACATGTAGTGCTATATTCATATAAAACTAATAGCAGGTTATAGTATACACGCTGAAATTAACGAACAGGTGTTTGTTTGTTATATGAAAACAGTAGGGAAATACTCGTGTACAGTGAACGATGTGCTTTACGTGGGAACCTGCCGTTGTACAGCCTAACTCCACGGTGTTCAAAAACACAACGGATCAATACAATGCGTTGATCGGCGCCCCGAAGGTGGGCATTTGCTAAATAACTGTCGGTACCAATTGGCAGTATGGAATGGAATGGACACACTGACCACCTTGGTAGGGTTCGAGACCCATCTAAAACCTCTGCCGTACTTTGGGTCCGGCACCCGGTTGCAATGCAACTCCACATTGAGCTGACGTAAGGCCAGCTCTTCCCGCATTTGGGTTTAAACCACAACCACCACGATGAGCAGGTTGGAGTGAACTCCAAGGGCTCCTGCTCCCCGTGGTACCAGAATTTAGTTTCCGGTCAGACCTCGTAGCCAGAAAACTACTACCAGTTGAGCTTCCATACAGCTCTGGACTGGTGACCAGGGGCAAAACCCCACCCACTTATGTAATAAAAACCCCACCTACACTCTAATTAGAAAACCCTATTATCCAGCTAAACACCCCCGCCGCCTAAACAATTCACGCGCATACATCCCAAACAATTTCAATCTCTCCTCACCCTGACTAGTGGAGATCACACCACTCACATCTAACTGTCCGTCAGTCCAGCTGATACCAAAAACCCCAAGATTCCTAATGTCCGAGTACATAGGGCACTCTGCTATAACATGGACATAGTCGTCAGAGCGTGCACCACACATACATTCTGACACGTCTGATAGGTGCCTCTGATGCAAAAATGCGTTCAGGGGCCCATGTCCAGTGAGCAGAAAACCCAGGCTCAGACAGAATCTGAAGTCTGGGTTACCCTTAACAAAAGTAACGTCGCGTATGATGTACCCGTAGGTCACCCGACCGTTAGGGCAATTGTCCCAACGGTCTTGCCACACCCTCGCAACCCTATCATCTAGAAGCGCCCTGCTTCTTAGATACCCCTCCCTCTCCACTTCCACATCAGAAAGCCAGTCAACTCGCGGCAAGTACACACTCAATCCCCTTCTTAACCTGAATGTAACAGCACGCTGTATGACAATCAGGTCAAGGGGGGTGCATCTAATAGCACTTGCATCGCGGCAGTCGAAACAGTGCGACATACAGGCAAACAGGCAAGCATTATACTGCACTGCACCGAGAGAAGCTTTCGGCCGCCTACGAGTGTCGTTGCAAGTTCACACCATACTGCAGCTCCATAAGTGGCGCAGGTCACAAATAGGCCACGATATATGGTGCAGACAGCGCGACGTCCAAGGCCCCAATCACTCCGTAAGATGCGTCGCACCCCGCCTATGATTGCCTGCAGTCACTCCTTCACACTCCCCAAGTGTGGAGCGAAACACATTCTTTCACTCATGGTTATACCAAGGTATTTGATTGGGTCACATACCTGATATTAACCCCATTCACCCGGACAATCGGTGGACGAATCGCTGACAATCTACCCTTAAGTAGCATTGTCACCGTTTTGTCCACCGATATTTAAACCCCGATATTCGTGTACAATAGGCTGCTAAAATATTTTAAGAAAAATGCTTCCTACTTTACGTTAAGAATTATAATGACGCAAAATCTACCAAAATTAGATTTAGCCTTCCAACATACCAAATGTGAAAACATCGACCAGTTTTGGTAGGATCGGTCCACGTTCCGCAAAACTGGTGACAATGCAACTTAATGCTACAGTTTATAAGTATCGTTTACATATTTTTAAATTTGAAACACGGTTACGTTATAAAAAAATAAGTGGGCCAAACAGTAATACTAGATGAATGCATCGTCACCTGGTGAAGCTCATAACTGAGGAGAACTATAAAAATCTATGTGAAAACTATAATGTGAAATGGAATAACGATATAGGATAGTGATTTAAAAAGAACAGTTCAAAAGATCGTATAACTAAAATATCAGTTTGGTTATGTTGGGCATTTACTTCTATTCATAATTCTATTTTAAGTCTATATATGTTATTAATGGAGGAGTAGTATTTTGCTTGCTAAAATTGCAATGTATTCGTGTCCTTGATTTGAAGTTCACACAACAACGCTAAAATTAAATTATAATTCATACTTGTTAGACCAGAAGCCACGAACGCTCGAAGAGCATCAGATGAAGAGTGTAGCTTCATATGCAATCCACAACATATCGGCAAGTATTTATTCTAAAGAGAATAAGAGCGTTTACTGCTACAACAACCACATTGGATAAATAAGTTTTTATGTTTTCGAATTCTTAACAGTGAGTGTATGGTAACTTCGTCGTCTTTACTAGACAAGAAAGCGCCAGCCTGTCTACGATTGCCGGACACCGTGAATCAAGCAGATGATTGAGAGAGCGAAGACGAGGGATGACCATAAGCAACACATGAGCATGTGCGTACGCACAAATACTTCTATTCGTGCGTACGAATACCCGAGCATTGGACAGGAGCACGAAACAAGCGTTACATACATATATATATATATGTATGTGCAAGAGTAAAAGCAAAGCAATGATTGTGAGGCATAAGCAGATTTACTGAAGTCGGCAGTTCGACTTTCGGAGAAGTTATTTCGAAAAGCTTGTGGGACATATTATAATACTACTATAACTATACTACTACTATAATACAATAATACTGCAGGGCACTGAGCGGGTTGTGGGAGAGCACACGAAGCTAAACATGACAGTGGAACATTTTGTTGGTGTGAGCAACGGCAGTGGCTTGCCGAATCGGGTGGATCTCCGAAGCCACCTGATACATACGAAATGTTGCGCAGCACTATGCCGTGTCGCATCAGTCGGTTATGAAATCTGGAAGTGTTCGCACCGTTTAACGGCATTCAAAAACCCCAGGATAGTGAAAATTTCGCGGCGCGATACTTAAGAAATATACCAATTAAAGTGAATATCATAACAATCTGGCCGACCGAAGGGTGCTACCGTCAAAGTAGGCGTGTACCGGGAGTGCATCAAATCAAACAGAGAAAAGTTTACGAAAGAGTGTTTAAAATTGGAAGTAATGCAAAATTAAATAATTAAAAAAAATAAAAAAAATCGCAGAGAAATTTTTGTAATTCGTGCGAAGATTTCAGATGTCAAGATGCTTCATGTTGTTTTAAGTGGACGTTTGTGTGTACATTGATTTACCGCGTTCGCGAATGCTGCTTTGCCGCTGAAGAACAAGTGGTAAATTAGGAGCCAATCGTGCTAATTGTCTAATTAAATTAATATCAGCCCAAGCAATGATATACACGAACAATTCCACACACATACAAACATGCCAACATATGATAAAATACCCACTCATGCACACTTTTATTTGAGCAAATAATTTCTTACACGTTTATCCTTTAATCACATGCACACACGGACACACACACCCATACTCGATTGAAAAGCATGCTGACAGCGCATTGGTGGCTCAATGCCAGAAGCCAGAGATTACTTACTTGCAAAATTCTCTATGCGAATGTGTTAATGCGGCAAATGAGCGACAAAAATAGAATACAAACAAAAACCTTTACAAGACTACGCACAGAAAGCGACGCAATCAACAGATAAGCATATGAGCTTGTGTGTAAATGTACACATGAGTAAACGCAGCAGTACCAATGCCGTATTGTAATTCCTATTTGTATATTGTTGTACGCAAATGCACATGTGCATGTATATACATATATGTATATGTATATATATATATATATATGTGTGTGTGTGTGTGCACGCTTCTGCGATATCCTCTTGATCTGAATCCCCCCTTTGAGTGGTGGGGAGTGTACTCAGAATTACAATTAAACGCTGCTGCCGCACATGCTGATAAACGCATGGCGATGTGTGTCCATACTCGTACATACACACATACGTGCATATGCGTGTACAGAACTGGCCCCTCCCACACGGTGCAGTCGCTTGTTTATACGTTAATGCGTGCTACATTCAACAGCTTTCGGTAATCAACATTCGCATACTTCTGTCAAGACAATTCTTCTTCCCGCTAGGCGTGCTGTGGGGCTGCGGGTGCGTATGAGTAACAAGTGATTGGGTGTGTTCGTTGCGCACAAATCGACGTCTTTTACGTGACTGTGGGGGCGGACTGCACACTTAAAGGTGTCAGAGCCCTTTAAATTATTAAACATAGATAAATAAGAGTCGACGCAGTTAAATAGTTCCGTTAAAAATATATGTGGAATCTTATCTGTATGTTTTTTTGTTAGCAGCAATCAATTTGATTGCCTCTAAAGCTTTTGCTTTCCATCAAATGCCTGCTTAGCATTAAATATCTTCCAGTTTATTGCTATTTGCTTTGGTTTGTGATTTTTTGGTGTTTTTCGTCTTTCTCGCGAATGGGTTGAGCTTTGCGCGCCTTCGTGGAAGCGCCACAACCGCTGTAATCTTCAACTTCTATGGTCGAAGGCCATTATATGCAAACCAATGCAAAGCAAACCAACTGAATAAACAAGCAAGACAAATGAAAGCAAACCGAGAAGCGTTAGAGTGTGAATAGTTGTGTCGAAATAATTATTAGGCAAAAAATTATATGGAAAACGTAAATCTGGTCTAATGTTCATGTTTTGTTGTTACTAATATGAACACACTGAATTTTAAACCCCCTATTTGGAAAAACTTTTAAGTAGACATTTAATAAAGCTGTAGAGAAAGGCGCGCTGACCTTTCATGCATCTTCTAGTGATAATGATCATCACTGGTAATGGCTAGAAATAATAATAACAATTAATAAAGATTAGTAATTCAAGCAAGAAGAATAAGCGACGTACTCTTCAAAGCAGACACTTAGAATATGCTACCATAGGGGAGACTCTAAAACATTAAATGAATCGGTGAAAGTTGCTTTCAAATGCAAATGTCAAGTTTAAGTTCATTCGCTATATTTTTTAAATATCCTGTAAACAACCTGATTGCAACCAATTGTGGTATTGTTTTTTATCGTGCAGCAATTAGTTTCCGATTGGAGGATGGAAAATTAAGAACTTTAATAAGGATAAGTTTAATAGATTTCCGTTACCATACCTGAAGAATTTCATTATAAAAACGAGTATTATGAATTGGAAAATTATGAGTAAAGGAATTTTTCTATAATAATTTAGTTGTTGATGATACTAAAGCTATTTAGGAAAGCGTCTCTTACCGTTATTAAATAACTGCACTGTGCATTATTTCTGGTACTATTGGTACTGACTTTACCTTCCTAGAAGTTCTTTCTGTTCAAGTTTTGTTAAAATGTCTCTAGACATCTTTATGTTGATTTAAATATAATATAATTGTTTTTTAACTGTAGTATATATTTATATGTAGAATTATTTAATATATATACATCTGTATTTTTACTGGTATTCTCTTTCACGGTACATCGTCATTTCTTATACCACTCGTCGGTTAAATTGACTTCAGTTGCTTAGTGATTCACTTAACTCAAGTGTCTTACTACTTCCGCCGCTTCGCCAAACATTCCTGTTATGCTTTCCTGTTCACGGCATTTGCCATCGCCGTCTTATGAAATAAAAATTTTTAATCATTGGACGCGTTTCTGTGTTTCATTATCTAAGGAAGTAAATTCTCTTCTAAACACTTTCTACATATTTCGATATTGACTTATTGACTTATCATTTGTCAAAAAGCTTAACAGAACACGTCATTATATAAAGGGGCGAACTTCTTAGATGAAATACGAAAAAACTAAAGACAGTACAAGAATATCACAATCAGTACCTACTTTTCATTTAGTGCAACCTTTGCAGCAACGGAATAGATAAAATTGTTATTTTCTAACTATTTTATTGTCTATGTCGACAATTCAAATTGCGATTTTTTTTAATTGGGTTGGTTAAACTGTTTCCATTTTACCATTGTGAGCCATGCGGATGGCAGCCGATTAGACCTTCAACACCAGATAGGTAGTTTATTTCTATTCGATTTTTCATATTGAACTATTGCTTTTTGGGTCATTTTATTCCCCAGTTTCACAAATTCTCATTCTTCATTCTAGAATGTATGTATCTATTTTAGTAATATTTATTGGTTTTCTTCTATTTTATGTTCTATTTTCATAAAAGTATGTTTACATTTTTATCTGAGAATTGGGAATGCAAGTGTTCATATGCATATCTTTATAAAATTGCATTCGAATTCGTTGAGCATTGCCTGATGCATTACCAAGCATTCGTTTTTCCAATTCAGTCTGTGTAACCTACATACATACATACATTTGACTCAGCTTTAACACATTTGGTGCATGTATGTGTTTGCAAAAAGTTCAACTTTGCGTGCGTGATTTGGATAGCAACTCGACGCATAGCAGTTCTAAAATGCAGGTTGTACTACCCATTCAAGTGAGTGGGTATTAGCAAAGCGGTAAGCACAAATAGCAGTAACGGTGCTCATTTCGCTGTGATGCTGATACCGTCATGTTTGCGGTCTTAATCTGTCATATTTCGTTTCTGGTTCCATTTAAAAACTAATTAAGCATAAATGACATAAACACTTTTAATGCACACGTGCTGAACTAAAGATATGCACGCACGAGAGAGTTCTCATACATACATACCTACACATTTATATGCAATTCCACACACTGACATATTCACTTGAGATATGTACATAAAACGAAGCATAAAAGTTCTTAAGTATTTCGTGAGTGCAGTGCAAACTAAGCTACGACAGTACCGGCGAAGACAAGGCCTTTTATTAAATTGAAAATCAAAAAAATCTCACTAAGAGATATTATGAAACAGTTTTTTTGGCGTTATGTGCTCACACTAAATTGTCGTACTCTACATTACAGAGAGAGGGGAGGAATTGTGACATCTAATGTTAAGATATAAACAAATTTCTAAATACAATACCTATGCCTATTAAGCTCAGAATCAATTCTGATGCGACCTGAAATCATCATCAGCAGAAGATACATTGCAGTCTTTAAGAAAAATTAACACAAAATGTCTTATTGCACTAATCTGGAATATATCTAATGAAGTTACAAAAGTAATAGGCAATTTGTTATTATATATTTGTGTTAATAAAGTACATTTTTATTTTTAAAATAATTGAATTTAATTTCGAATTTCGAAACAGAGATTTTATATTTGAAAAATGTTAATTTGAAGTCTCTAAATACCGTATTTCGGATTTTTAAAAATAGGTAAATAAGTCTTTAGCGGCATTATAAAAGGGGGTGCCTTATGAATCGCCACAGATCCATAGTATCTTAAAGATATTATTACTATTTTAGGTTTATTGTTTTGAAGGACTTACTTATGAACTGCACATTTCATCAGCGAAACGTTCCAACTTCAACCATAATAATTTGACAAGAGTTGCAAACGGGACAAAAATCTTATTCGGCATCCTATCATTTTTAAATAAAAGACAAACAAACAATTATTAATTCTAAAGTTAACAAATTAATTGGACATTTTAGTTGTATTAGCGTTTGAATATACACAGATACATATTCATATAAATGAAAATCTGCGTGTAGTTGTTGGGGAATTTAATGTTTTAATTCCAAAAATTGTTTTTGTTTAATGAAAGCAGTTTTTTTAATTGCAATTTAAAATTTATAGCTCGAAAGTTTCCACAAAAAGATAGCGGTATAAGGAAGTCGTTGAATTTTATAAAATGTAGTTTGATTGCTTTTAGTTACACTAATCACCATTGTTTGCAGAATTCGAGCTCTAAAATTTGTGGTTGAGAAATAAATAAATATAAGGACTAAAAATGTGGGAAAAAGACATTTGTTTAATTACTTTAATAAATTAGCAGGAATATATATATACACCAATCAGTTCACCAATTTCTCGAAATTATCACTTGAATAGAATTTCGGTCATATGGTAATCGCGACTGGGTTTTATGGAGACCATGTTGGTAATGTCGTTTACATTTTACACCTCTCCTTATCTCATCTATCTCACCGAAAATGCATCGGATGTTAGTTTCCAACTGGTAAGTCAATAAAAAATTGACCAATTGTGCGCAAAAAGTAGTCCACCGTGGTAAAAAATCCAGTCACCAATAATTCGTCCCAATAAGAACCATCCTGCTGGAA
Organism: Bactrocera minax; assembly: GCA_021498325.1. Classification (NCBI taxonomy): domain Eukaryota; kingdom Metazoa; phylum Arthropoda; class Insecta; order Diptera; family Tephritidae; genus Bactrocera; species Bactrocera minax. The sequence goes on along the minus strand of JAKEEE010000111.1, from coordinate 597,544 downwards.
CCATTTAACGCTTAGACAATTGAAATTGACTTTGGGAACCAAAAAGTCACGGATCGTAACATCGGGTCTGGAGAGTTCTTTAGTTCGTTCTCCAAATATAAAAACTTCGCTAAATTACGTGCCTTTTAAGCTAGAAATATGCTTTGCATATTTACCCCACAGAACATGAGTTTTGTAAAAAATGTCGGAATGCTTAAACCGTTTTCTGTTGTAAGTTCTTAAAAGTTTATTTTCCAAGGTTTATGGACACAATTGTTAAATATATATTTTCATTTTGACATATGGTTTGACAGCTAAGCCTCTAGGATATTCTAAACCTACTATTTTAATCGTCAGTTCCCATCTATAAAGAATAACTAGTCGCCATTCGCATTTATGAATCGATTTAAATATTATTTGCTTGATGTAAACCGTTGTAGGTTCGAAATTATTATGAAATTGAATTTGACGCATCAAGCTGAATTCGCAAACTCTATTTTGGAAAACGAATCTAGAACTACGACTTCTTGTACAAAGAAATTTTAAGTTTGCCATCAAATTAATCCAAACTATTGAATTCGCTATTTAAATGACAGTTCTGTGTAAAATTATTTCCAATATTGAATCCAATGAAAACTTAAAGAGTGTTCAAAACGACTATGAATGACAATTTTTATTAGCTTGTCCACTAAAAACATGTTAAAGAATTACTATTATCTCAAAAGAGTTTGAATGACTTTTTAATTCTTAGTCTAATAGTCTAAATTAGTTTTAATTCTAAATTCTTAATTTTTTAGTAGTTTGCTCCTCTCCTCGTCCTGTCTCCTCGCTGGAGACAGATTTTCGATTCATTTCATTCATATTTTTATTATTAGTTAAAAGTTGTACCATATTTGTCTTTTTTAAAGAAAACATTATTTCTATTCCGCATGTTATTTTTCGCTGAAGTCATTATGGTACTTTTAGCATTGCTCCTGTAAAATACTAAGCGTACATACGAATATGTGTGAAAAATGTGAATTTACAATTGATATTTAATTTTAATATTGGGTTGTTCGGAAAGTCATTTCGTTTTTTCCCGCCAGAGGACTTAATTACGTTTTTTCGAAACTAACTTCACACTTAAGCCCCATAACCATTATATGTCATGAGAGCTGATATTGCAAGGCTTGTGTGTGAAAAAGTTCTATTAATTCTACCCAGTAGTTTTTGGTTGGTGCCTTTTTAAATATGGAGAGCAATAAGCAGCATTTTCGTCATATTTTACTTTTTAACTTCAGAAAAGGTAAAAATGCTGTCCAAGCGAGAAAAAAATTGACGGATGTGTATGGAGAAGGCGTGTTAACAGTACGCCAGTGCCAGAACTGGTTTGCAAAATTTCGATCCGGCAATTTTGATGTCGAAGATGCACCACGGTCTGGAAGGCCGGTCGAAGCTGACAAAGATGCGATAAAGGCATTAGTTGATGCAAATCGGCGAATCACCACACGAGAGATCGGTGAGAGGTTAAATTTGTCGAATTCAACTGTTTATGGCCATTTGAAAGGCATGGACTTAACCTCGAAGCCCAAAAAAAACGAAATGACTTTCCGAACAACCCAATAGAATGAACATTAAAGTTTAGAATTATTGTTTGGAATTTAGGTGTTTTTTTTTGCGTAGATAAACACTTGAAATTATATGAATGTTTAAAATCAACCATATTCGAACCAAATTCCAACCAAATCTCGCTGTATGCCTCGATGTGTACAGGTAGATTTGTGCTTTCTTGCGGCCAAATTCAAGTCTCATCTAATCAGTGTAAAGCATCGTTCATCTAAACGGCTGTCTATTTTTGTATCCTTCATCCATATACGGACAAGTGTATAATAATGATTGCAATCCGTGCAGAAAATACCCTGGTTTCGAATCAAGATGCTCGCGAGGCGATATTAACTTCGATACTGTTATTACGGTTTTAGCGATAAACAGATCGAAGTGACATTTCTAAAAGCATTTCGTCTCTAACAATTGCTGCTTAAATTTGAAATTTAACCAGAGAACTTACAACCATAGACATGGTGCAGGTTCGATAGCGAAATAAAACAAAGTCTGAAAAATTTCAGCGGGGGAATTCACCTCACAACGAGGGAATTCACCTCATGATAAATTAACATTGTTTTGATTCTTAGCAGAAGGGAATCTGTAGAAATTACGCATTTTCTGTTCTTAACATTCTCGACCAGGGAATTCTGATGAGGGAACCAGAGAATGCAAATAGCACTATGCACATTCACATATGCTAAGTGAATTTTTGAAATTAATTAAAATTTATGTTTTTCATTTTAATTCAATTTATGCTCTACTATGACTATTATTAATAAAAAATATTTCGAAACATTTATATAAATAATTTATACATATGATACCATTAAGGAGTCGAGTAAGCATTGATTTGCCGACGGCAATTTTTTGTCCTTGTTATGTCAATATTTATTATTTCGATAATTATTTATTTAAATTTTAAACAAATATATGTTATCATCTTTTAAAAACTTGATATTGAAGCGTGTGCGTTCATATGTACATGCATAGATCTTTGAGAATTTAATTAAATATGAGTATACGATGGGACTATATTTTCGATATATATGTATATATAAAAACGTGCGCTCTTATATCTCTATGCATGCATATAAATATGTGCCTACGAATTTACATACATACGAATAAAAGTGAACGTATGTACATTCCTCATATTATTCACTTCGACTAACCTTCAGAAAAAACTACATGGTGACAACTAAAACGATATTCTTTAAAGTTTAAGCCGCCGCCGAAATTCATAGTACAAAAAGGACAAAAACATTTCCATTCATAAACGCAAGTGCATCATTACGAAAGCAAAGTGACTTCATGCGTGCGTTGCAGCAAAGCGCCTTTTTACGAGGATGCTAAAAATTATAAACTCCAGCAATTTCTGATATTTACTTCAGAAGCGAAAAGTGGCAGCGTGCCCTTTTGTCATTTACCATATTTTTCAGAGTCAATTCTATTGAGGCACGGAATGATATTGATATTCTATAGGAATCAGCCTCTTCCTCTGTAGTCAATTAAATATCAATTAAAGTTGCAAAATTTCAATGTCTAGTGCAGGATGGATGGTAGGAGCAAGTTCATATTTCAACCGATACTACGTTCGAATCTGGATCGAAGTTTTGTTTTTTGCGCATATTTTATTTTTCTAACATAATTGTTTAGACAAATATTAATATTGATGCTTTTCTGATTTTGGTCAAGCTGTCTGCACTGTTGCCACATTTCACTTTGACTTTAGCATCAGCATCAAAATATGATTTCAACTTTTTGCCATTGTGGCGAGGAAACAGGTTGTGGACAGCGACGCCTGTAGCGAGGAGAAGAGTTTGGATGGATGTTGTTGTTGTTGTTCTCGTGATGCTTGGAACATTCCTTCTAGTTTACAACAAGTGTACAATTGTATAAAGTTTGTCAGTCATTCGCGCAAGCTTGTGTGTTTTTGCGATTGCACATATGAAAGGGATTCCCTGGTGAAGCGTATATACATATGTACGTATGCATGTAAAAACTATATTGGGCATTTGGCATGTTATTTTTGCGATTGCGCATATGCAATAAATGCCATCTCGAATATGTGCAGGCGCAAACAAATGAACACAATTCATTTATAACAAGTAAGAAAGCGCTAAGTTCGGGTGTAACCGAACATTTTATGCTCTCGCAATGTGCAAAGATCAGAAGCAGGGGAATGCTTTCAGGTACTGGCATAACTTTATATTAAAAAATGTTGCCGAAGAATTCAACATTCATTATTCGAAGAAATGTCAATGGATTGCAATCAAATTTGGTATATATTAACTTATATTACAGGCGATAGAGTCATGTACTTTTATTCTTATATTTTGCTTCGTGTCACAGATATATATATTAAAACCTACCAAATTAACTCAAAAGTGATATATGCGATATAACCTCAACCAAAGTGGCTTAATAAATATATTACTAGAGGATGAAGTCCATTTCCTATGATACATGAGGTAAAAGTCAATCAGAGAAAATGAAATCATTATATTAGGAATATGCGGCTTAGTCCAGGGTCTAGACCGATTTCTTTCGTATTTAGCTCGAAATCACATTGTGTTTAAGAAAACATATCTACTTAATTTCATTACAATATCACACCTATTGACCAACATAAACGGTTTAAAGTCAGATGGAAAGTCGGGAATTCTTATGTCGGGCAGTTTTTGAATAGAAAAGATCTGCACTGATCACATTAACTCTTTTCATTATTCAAGTATATTAGGAAACATGTTTTTACGCAATTTTGTGAAGGTAGGTCACACAGTGACCGACATATTTGGCATAGAGTCTGCTAGAATGACAAAAATCTTTATATGTAGTATATGGGAGCATTCGACATTAAGTTATGATATATCCAATATTACATGTTCACTTATTTTGCTAAGATATACTACGAATTTACCGAAATATATGGTATAAAGTATACCGGGAGTTTGAAAATCCTTATATTAGATACATGGGGGCTAAGGGAAGTGCTTACCCGATTTTATCCATTTTAAACACATGGACACACTGTTATCTGAAAGAGACGCTATCTGAATTTCACCGAGATAACTCATACATTGACCGTTATATATGGTATAAAGTCCACCGGAAGGTTGAAAATCCTTATATTAGGTATATGGGGACTATGGGAAGTATTTATCCGATTTTTCCCATATTGGATACCAGAGCACGCTATTATCATGGAAAAATACCTTACAGATTTCTCGATATTTTCGATAAAAAGCCAGATATAGGCACCGAGGTCCTAATATTGGGTATCTGGTTGCTTGAAAAGTTATGATCAGATTTCGTCTATTTTTATGCATATGATGACATATCCTGAAGGCACTATTTGTACAAAGTTTGCTAGATTTTTCTACTTTGAAGTGAAAGGATCAGATGCAACTTAAAATTATGTTATATGAGAAGTAGGCGGGGCTTTTTCCGATTTCGTATATTTTCACAGCGTAACATAACAATGCAAATAGAATGTCACATATGAAATTTTGTTGAAATCGGTTAAGCGGTTCTTGAGATATGGGATTTTACCTAAAAGTGAGCGGTGCCACACCCATCATAAAAATTTTACACGGATTCCTATGCAACCCTTCCGAAGCATAATTTCTGCAAGATTTAATGTTTCTAACGTGTTCCTTCAGAGAGTTATCGCACTTTTGTAGTTTTCAACATAAATTTTTATGGGAGGTGGGCATGGTTATTATCCGATGTCACTAGTTTTCTCAGTATATGAAGAGATGCTGTAAAAACTTACTCGGAGCAAGTTAGATTAATATAACTTTAACGGATTCCGGGATATATATATTAAACGTATTGGGGGGCGGGGTCATGTTCACTTTAAAAAAGTTTTTGGCCCTCAGATGCCCGACCCTACTAGGTTCCTCTAAAGCAAATAACAAGTTTATATCTTAATTTTCTGGTTAGTTATAGCACATTATCTGTTTTTGATTAGTGACAGTTATTAGTGTTTTTGATTAGACAAACAGTCATTCGGATTTTAGCTCGTCTTTTCTTCCTAATCGTTTATATATATATATATATGTCTATATCTAACTCGATTAGTTCTAGGTGTTACAAACAACCGTTAGGTGAACAAAACTATTATACTCTGCAGCAATATGTTGCGAGAGTATAAAAATTTTAATGAATTTAAAAAATTCACATAGCATATGTGTTATTTGCATTCTTTGGTTCCCTCATCACAATTCCCTGGTTGAGAACGTTAAGAACAGAAAATGCGTAATTTCTACAGATTCCCTTCTGCTAAGAATCAAAACAATAATAATTTATCATGAGGTGAATTCCCCCGTTGAAAATTTTCACACTTTGTTTTATTTCGCTGTCGCACCATCTCTACGTATGTAAGTTCTCTGGTATAACCGCTATCTGTAATGCTACCAAGTTTTGGTTTATAGAGTTAGACAAGTTTAATTACCATAAATAGGCCAAATGACAAATCACTGTCAAATTGATATACAAATTTGTCATAATACAAAAATTTTAAACTTTAAATGGCAAGTGAAGAAAATTTTGGAAGTGTCTCTTCCAGTTTTAATTCAATATTCCTTTTCGTAAATCCTCGTTTGTTTCTTTTTTGAACTTTCAAATAACTCAGTGCTTTCAAACAATTGATTCAGTGGAACTAAATAAATATATGTAATTTTCGACAGTTCTTTTTCAGTGCTGCCAGTCTGTTAGATCATTTCGGGTATATGTTCGATTCGTTACTCTCTAACGTTTGACGAATCGATTACATCTATTTGAGCAGAGTTTCCTGCAGTGCCAGAACACATTAACGCTGCTGTAAATATGTCCGAGTATATGTTCCACACTTGTATGGTACATTTGTATATATTATATGAAATAAAATTTTTTATAAGAAATGCACATCAGTGTGTGTATACATATACACACATGTATCTCGCAATGACTATCATGATTCTTCTCCATTATTTCGTTGGCTTTTGTCCGAAAGTAGTTTGTCTATGCCTGCTCCGTGCTTGCTTTTCTGATGTCATCCCTTCCGAGCGAACAGATGCCATCCAATTGAAATTTGGTCATGTTGGGTTGGCGATTTCGGGGTAAGTGCGACATATTGTTGTGATTTCTCCGACATAAATTCATAGAAAGTCAATGGATGTGCCGCCAATGTGCGAGTGTGTGCGAATCGCAGCACTTGCAAACATATATGGACATTCAGACGCACATTCTCAAGTTGATAGCTTAGCACTGTTAGCTACTAAGTTTGCGGGAACGAAACTAAAAAAGAATCGGACCGTATTGTTTGTAAACTTTTGATACTTTTTGGACAAGAATAGCAAATTCAATTTGTGTTATTTTTGCTGAATAGTGACATTTTATTGGAATTCTTAACACTCTTGTGCCTTCTGCCGTCATAAATAAATCCATTTTCCTGTTTTCATTTTTTTCTAACTTTGACAAGATATAATGTGTTTGATGTTGAAGTCTAAACTATTTGCGGACTTCTATTGATATTATTACAGATGAAAGCGATGCATCAATCTACTCGTGTGTATTATTGGAAAACAGCAAAAACACAATTTGGGAAAAAGGTTAAATAAAAGGACGAAGGAAGAGGCCGGAACAAAATGAGCCATTGTTAGCGAGTTAATCATTAAACTATTATCTTCGAAATTACAAATTAATAAAACTCTTTCATGGGGCGAATCTAAAGGAGTTAAATGTAAGAAGTTCGGAAACAAATTGATATGTGTTCGTGTGTAATAAGTGGGGAACATGTGGGTAAATGAATTATACATGAAACTGTTCATATTATTTAAAGCATTTATTTATTCTATTTATAATTAAGTATATATTTCACATTGAATGTTGCAGTTTTAATAATTGGTTTATTTTTTGATCTCTTTAATGTCGACTTGCTCCTGAAGCCTTCCGTTCTAACTTCGTCTCTTGCCATCGGTTTCGTTGTCCGTCTTAAGCGTCTCAAACTAATTCTAGAATAACACTTATAATAAATTTTGTGAATTTATTCTCGTCTCTTGAAAGGTGATTCAATTATAAATGCATACAATGCGAAATTGTGTTTAGCGCTATTTAATGATTTAAAAAACTAGAGAATTTGTGAATCATTTATCGCACAATATTAAATGCTTCTGTATATCCTATCAGAAGAGATACTTTTCCACAAAAACTGTTTACATTTGATACAAATATAGTGTAATAAAATGATGCATAAAAAATTTTTGTTACATGAACACTTATTGCCTCATTTAGATGTACTATTAATTGTATATACGTATAGTTATTCTTCAATTAAATTGAACTATTGCGGGCGGAACACCTGCGATAACATTTTTTGGCATTTGGCTTTATTATTTAACTTAGTGTCAATAGAGTGCGATACAAGGATTATAGCCATTTTTCCACTTTTCGATACCATCTCTGGTAGTACGTTTGCCTTTTACTTCAAATTAGGCCTCAGTATCGACGATTTCTTTTCAGCCACCATTTTCCTCTAATTTGGGGACAAAAAGAAATAAAAATTTTATTCCATGTGTATTCCAAAGTATAGACGCCATAACTTTGTCTGCTCATTGTTACGTCTTTCGACGCTTCACATTCAGTTAATGCGTACAATCCCCTCGGATGACTGCCGATTGGATTGCCTGACTCAGGAAGGAAGTGACGAAGCTATGTGACATCCATTGTCATATATTAACGGAAAAACTCAGGTTTATTAAGATTGAACAGCACCAAACACTACTCAGAATCAAAGATCGTTTTCCTTTTTGGTCGATTGTGTGCTCGCGGCACTCACTTTGCACGGAAATTCCCGTTACTCGAATATATTCATGAACGGAATGTTAAATAATTCTTTTGATATCTTTAGATTGCCATCTATATCGATCAATCTCATTTCACAGTCTTCCAACATTTTACAAAGTTTTTTGAGAGCTTCGCCTCTTTTCGACCTCTACTGCGTTCATCGTCTCGTGTTTTCATATGTCCCATAAAAGAATGGAATAACTATTTTGAATTGGCAATGTTCTTTTTTAAAAAATATGGTGTTTGATCTACATACGAAGTCCATTTTTATCTTTTGAAGGTTAGGCCTAACTACGAAATAAATTGATTGAATTCTGTTTACATTTAGCAAATTTCACACTACACCACTACATCAGAAAGATTGCGAAAGCTCAATAGTAGAAATACATAAATGTTGACGCCTTCAAAATAGTCTCCATTGGATATTATGCACTCATACCAGCGCCTGGCTGTGCCTACCATACAAAATTTATGTTGAAGACTACTAAAAGTACGTTAACTCGCTGAAGGAACATTGAACGATGTGCTTTACGTGGGTACCTGCCGTTGTACAGCCTTACTCCACGGTGTTCTAAAACACAACGAATCAATATGATGCGTTGATCAGCGCCCCGTCTGTAATAGCTTTTTGCTAAAACCAACGGTACCGATCGGCATTGTGGAATTCTCGAGGCCTACCTAAAACCTCTGCCGTACTTTGGGTCCGACACCCGGTTGCAATGCAACCCCACGCTGAACTGTACCGCCCAACAGTTCTACCCGCATTCAGGTATTAAACCACAGCCACCACGATACTCCCCGAAGGGCCTACCGCAATGAGCAGGTTGAAGCGACAAGCAACTCCACCGGGCTTCTGCTCCCCGTGGTACCAGATTAAAGTCTTCGGTCACACTTTGTAGCCTAGGCTACTTTCAGTTGACTTACCCATTCAACTCCGACTGGTGGCATTTGTTTGCATTGAACGAAAATGTCTCTTTAAGTGTGTGCATAATACATTTAAAGTGTTATAAAGTTCAAGCTAGGTAATATGGGACTACTTCTGACATGGCTACGCCCATTTTTAGAGCAAAGTCTATTTCAAAGGCAGTGCATTTTATGGATTTTAGTCGCCTATTTCGACAGGCATGCCTTACCGTGGGTTATTCTTATCCCCCGATCCGCAGTGGGGGTGAAGGAATACGTCAGAAACATTAAATCTTACAGCAAATATGGTACGGAAGGGTTGCATGGGAATCCGTATAAAGTTTTGATGATGGGAGTGACACCGCCCAATTTTAGGAGAAATTTCATGTCTCAAGAAGGCATTAACCGCTTTCAACTAAGTTTGGTGTATGACATTATATTTCCATTCTTATGTCACCCTGTGAAAATGGACTAAATCGTATAAAAACCACGCCTACTTCTCATATAACCCAATTTTGAGTTTCATCTGATCCTTTCACTTTAAAGCAGATAAATCTAACAGCAATTAAGATATGAAAAGCAAACTTTCTGCAAATAGTGCCTTCAAGATATACCATCTCACGCGTAAAAATAGACAAAATTGGATTATAACTTTTCAAGCCCTAATATCTAGTGTATGGACCTCAGTACCTCTATCTGACTTTTTACCGAAAATACCGGTAAATCTGTAAGGTATTGTAATGAAATTGGAGTATTATCTTTCCATGATAATAGTGTACTTTGGTATCAAAAATCGTGAATATCGGGTAAATGCTACCCCTAGCCCCAAGATATTTAACAGGCGGATTTCAAAGTTTCGGCGGACTTTATACCATATATAACAGTAAATATGTAGGATATCGTAATGAAATTTTAGGGTTATCGTTCCATGATAATAATGTGATCTGGTGTCAAAAATGGGAAAAATCGGGTAAATACTGCCCCTAGCCCCCGTATACCTAATATAGGGATTTTCAACTTCCTGTAGATTTTATACCATATTTTTCGGTAAGTCTGTAAAATATCGTAATGAAATTGGAGGATTATATTTCCATGATAATAATGTGCTTTTGTGCCAAAAATGTTGAAAATGGGGTAAATACTTCCCATAGCCCCCATATACCTAATATAGGGATTTTCAACCTTCCTATAGACTTTATACTATATATAACGGTCAATGTATGAGTTATCTCTTTGAAAATTGGAGAGCGTCTCTTTCTGATAACAGTGTGCCCATGTGCTTAAAATGCATAAAATCGGGTAAGCAATTCCCCTAGCCCCCATGTACCCAGTACAAGTATTTTCAACCGCCGGGTAGACTTTATATCATATATTTCGGTCAATATGTAAGATATCTTAACAACATTAGGTGAACGTGTAATATCGGATATGCAATAGTTTACTGCCGAAAATGTGTGAAATCGGTCTACGAATTATCCCAGCTCCCATATACTACATATAATGATTTTCTCTATTCTAGCATTACAAAAATCTATTCTAACATTCACAAAATTTAGTTAAAACATGTTCCCCGATGTACTTGAATAATAAAAAGAGTTAACGTGATTAGCGCAGATCTTCGTCTATCCCAAAAATGCCCGATATAAGAATTCCCGACTTTCCACCTGACTTTAAACCGTTTATGTTAGTCAATATGTGTGATATTCTAATGAAATTAAGTGGATATGTTTCCTTAAACACAATGTGTTTTCGCGCCAAATATGAATGAAACCGGTCTAAACCATGGTCTAAGCCCCATATTCCTAATATAATGATTTCCTTTTCTCTGGTTGACTTTTACCTCATATATCATAGGAAATGGACTTCATCCTCTAGTAATATATTTATTAAGCCACTTTGGTTGATGTTATATCGCATATATCACTTTTGAGTTAATTTGGTAGGTTTTAATATAAATATCTGTGACACGAAGCAAAATATAACAATGAAAGTACATAAGTCTATGACCTGTAATATAAGTTAAGAAGATACCAAAATATGATTGCAATCCATTGACCATTTCGTCGAATAATGAATCTTGAATTCTTCCGCAACATTTTTTAATATAAAGTTATGCCAGTACTTATTTTTGGAAATAGGAAAAAGTCACACGGAGCCACGTCTGGCGAAAGTGGAGGCTGAGACTGGGCATCGTTACAGTATTGTTTTTGGTATGGTATTTGAATTCACGAACAAACAACGAAATGTCAAAGGGAGCAAAAGGGACCAAAAGCCGTAAATTGTTTTTCCATAAATCCGGGCATTTTTTCGGATTGCTTCACGCAAACGGCGTTGAGCATGTAGGTAATATTGACTGTTTGACCATGAGATAAGAATTCATGATACACTGAGCTATTAAAGTCGAAGAACACAGTCGAAGAACATTCCCGAACATTAGAACACACCTCGTATACATTACCGAATCGATTACACTAGCAAGTATGGTAATATATCTCTCGGTCAATTACAGGTAGCTAAACAAGTTAAAGAAATTCATGCAGCAGTGCAGACTCCAATTATGAAAAACTCTTAGGTTTTTAATGAATGAACAAATAAACAAGTTTATTCTGAACGCTGGGAAACCACATTGTTGACACCAAATAAAATTAAATTGAATAAATAAAGAAATGTACATTAGAGCCGTCGTTGTGTGTTCATAAAAGAGACCTTGCTTCATTCATTCTATCACATTCCATTACTTTGACGACTACTAAAATGACTCTAAAAGTAAAGCCAAAAGTGAAATTAAATATTTTCTGTACAAGAAAAACTTGTACAAAATTATTAAACTCTGAATTGAATGTAAAGCTTCCTTGGATTTAGCTATGTCGCTGCGGGGCTTTTCCATCAATGATCGCAAATTAAATAGAAATTCAATTGAAATAGAAAATTGTCGATCATCATTCGTCAAAAGAGCCATGTTGCTGACCTTATCATAAGGAGACATCAAATAAATAACCTACAAAAATAAATATCTTTGTATGTACGTATGTAGAGTTTTACGCTCAACCTTACCATCCCTAAAATGAATGGCGGGAGGTGAATGTCATAATATTAGAAACAAATTTTTGGCCGAAGGAATCAAAATCAATTTAAAATTCAACAATTTATTCTTGAGCACCTTTCGCTCTTATTTGCGTCGGGTCTTCGTTGTTTTGTCGGCGTCTGCTTAATCTGTTGTTGTTACCACTGATGCGAATACTTAGCCAATTGTCCGTGGGGTGTGTAACATTTTATTTAAATTATGACACTTACCATTTATTAGAGAAAAGTTTCAGGAATCTTTCAAATATGTCGATGAATTGTGTAAGAGAACTGTTCCGAAATTTGACCATATTTTTCTTTAATAACGCCGCATACTCGTATATCCGGATAAATGCATTTATTTGTGATGTTTCTAACAGAAAATTTGCCACAGTAATATTTGCACATATCGAAAGGCAGCAACATAAAAGATGGACTTCAATAGCTAAAGCATAAATAAAACGTCCACATCTAAAAACAATATTCGAAAATGTTTTAAGTAAAATGTTTTATTCCATCCGCCACTTTGGTGAAAATATTATTTTTGCAGACGTCGAGTATTCAGCATAAACATGGAACTTAAATTATTGGGTGCTGGTGTGATGTGCACCATTAATCAAAACTACCAGAAACTGTGATTTTTCTTTGCGGGGTTCCCCACACAGCTTCAAATGCTTGTGTATAGTATTATTTGCACCAAATTTTAATCAAAAGTAACTGCTGGGGTACCGGATATTATTCAACGAATTGCCGGGTGGTGATTTGGGATAGGTTTCCCAAGAACTCATATGCGTTTAATTTATGGAAATACTCTCATTTCTACACACAGGCATACATATGCATATGCAAATTTACAGAAATACACATATATTATTTAATGCGAAAGACTTTTTGTATCTTCAACATTAAGTGGAATTTAGATGCCAACTGCCAACTTTAAACATGTATTTCATCCTCATTCATACGAACTCTTTAATGTAAGAGACATCCTAATTGGAAATCGGTTTCGAGTTGTGCAATTTTATAATTTATGTAATAATGATCAAAAGCTGTCAATATGTGGTGCATCTACAAGGAATTTAGAGTTTAACTATAGCACTTGACTATAAGTCAGATAATATGCGCGGAATTACTATGCCCGATCAAGTTATGAATTATTCTCTCTCTGGTCTCTGTTTGACTTTGTTAGTCCTTGATCGCGCCTTGATTTCCTAGATCGCTATAGATATGGAACTATAGCCTCGTTCTCTTATAAACGAGTAGGAAGATAGTACTCGCTAAAATCCTCGAATCAATTAGATTTCAACCCAAATAAAATTTCAAAAGAATTATGTGATTTTGCGGATTCTACAGTACGGTATAAGGGGATATCAAAAGGAGCGAGAATCCAGAGTGAATCCCTATTAGTTACAGACTGGGTAGAAATAAGTTTTATACTATTAAATATTTTCTCTCACATTTTATTCGCCTACTCTCGGTTTGTTTTAATTAAGAACGAGAGAGAATTGGAAATAACGGGAATGAAGCTGCGGTTTCTAAAAATTTCTAAACTTGTTTTTCTTTGCAGCACTTTGATGTAAGTCAAATAAGTTTTAGCAACTCATGCTGGACAGAGACGTACATTTACTACACTGTATTCAATTTGTGCAGTTGCTTTACATATAAGTCGTAATATTTCTTAGTGCTTGGATTATTTTCAATTTTCCTGCAGGTCATCGAAGTCATATGTGTAAATATTTATTAACAGTAAAAAATTCTAAAAGAGCAGCTAAACCGGAAGGGATGTGCCATGTAAATGCACTTTACCCGTATGTATTAAAGCTCACTTGTCTTTTGCAAAAACTAATGGCTCTTATCGTCTGCTTCCAAACAACAATTTTGACCCCTACTACTTCCAATTACCGAATGTAGATGGCCTAAAATGACTTGTTTTCTATTTAGGTGAGGCTTAACGTCAGATAAATCTTTATATATATACATATATATGTACTTATAACTAGTTGTCATATAATGTGTTGTCAAGGAGTTTAGATATCCATTAAATTACATAGGCTTGTGAGAAAAGATTAGCGTGAATTATTGGTAATTGAATTATTTGGAAATGAATATAATGAAAAACTATGTATTATATCCAGATGATTCGCATTTATGAAAGAAAAAACATTATTAATTTAGTATTTTATTTCATAAATTTGAAAACCACAAAAAGTGTAATACATCTATTTAAGGTCTGAAGGAGGTATGAAGATGATTCACCAGACCCGTATACGGATTAATTTCAAAAAAGGGTTTTAGTAAAGATTCACCATTCAGTTTTGAGTGGAGATTCTCATTTCAATTCAATAAACCAATATACGAAAAATTTAGTATTTAATGTCTTTATGATGCACACTTATCGAAAGGGGCTTGAACGAAGTTCACTTGACTTTTCCAGCCAGGAAAATTATGAAATTATGAAAAATACACACACAGAACTTAATATGCCATATATTACTGATGTGAGAAAAGAATTCTGAAAAATATGTACACTGATACATACTGACTACCGTCCATTTAGACCGTTTAACTCTGCGACAAATATGCCATATCTAAATGAAGCTAGGCAAACAAAATATTTTCACTTAAAAAGCTTGAATGCTCCAAAAATTAGTTGTCTTGTGTAACAAATAAACAGATTGCCTCTTATCTGGTTAAATTTGCAAGTGTTATCTGGAGCCAAAATATATCTAATAAAGACATCTCAATAAAACATATAACTATATCCAAAATTTATTCCTAAACACGGTTCGAATAACCGCTCCAACTACAACAGCAGCATACATATATGAGCAGGTCTATAAACTATAAAGGTATGAGTTAATGCCAATTAATGTCTCCCACCTGCACTCAGAATTATACGCTCGCAACGTGTTGTCACAGAGTCTAATAGTTTTGTTCGTCTGACGGTTGTTTGTAACATCTAAAACTCATCGAGGTAGATATAGACATATATATATATATATATATATAAATGATCAGGATGAAGAGACGTGATGAAATCAGAGTGACTCTGAGTGACTCTGTCCATCCATTCGTCCGTGCGTGTAAGCGATAACTTGAGTTGAAATTAAGATACCTTAATGAAACTTGGTACACTTGGTTTCCTCGATATGCTGACAGATTTCCTATAAATGTTTTATATTTACAACATATTTCTGAAACTCATTTGCCATGTGTGGCAGGATATTCGGTTTCTCAGATATATAATGGCGATAATATTTGCATTCTACTTGCTCCAGAAGAATCTTTTGGTCTTTAGGGACAGATGTGTCACAATACGACCTCAAGAAGTGCCGGTGAAAGATTAGCTCTGATTTTTAATCAAGATCTGTGATAATGACAATGTCTAGTTATTGAAGGTGGATTTGAGTGGAAGTAGTTAAAGAGAAATAACTGTCATAAATAGATGTGACGTAATGTATAATATATGCGATATAATGATAAATATATATGTGTGTTCTTTTAAACTTGTAGCAGGTATTTGTACAAGGCCAAAAATGACCTGAGGACCTACTAAACTCTTTTTCGCTTAAGAAGATAAAGTAAATATTTGCGAAAAGTTGACGTAGCCGATTTAAATTCTTTCATGCACACTCCAAAGCTTCGAATTGAATCAAAGTAAAGTATTATTTATTCAAATGCTGGGTAGTTCATGGAAGCAATCAACGTGCGCACAATAAAAGTACGAGGAGACGGACGTGAGATATGATTTGGCTTTGCGAGAGGCCATTCAAATACTATTCAAAATAAACATAATTTATGACGCGGAAAATATGAATATTAACTGCGAACTTAGAGAGCATCAATGAAGTCGAAGAACTTGAGCTCAAGTGGTACTGTCTTCTTCACCGCTGTAAACAGCAGTAAAAATAAACTTTATTCAGTCACATACCTTTTTTCCTTATATTTTTCACTTTCGAACATTTCGCACAGATAACAGTTAATTTAATCATCTGAAGAGGAGAGCGTATAACCCGAGATGTGGTCGACACATTCCATTAATATCATTTTGTATACGTTTATATGGAATAACATGTTCTCTTAAAGAAGCGAGTATGAAAGTAAAACAGAGCCTATTAATGGGTTGTAGCTATTGGAAATAGTCTTCAAAATTTGTCTTTTTATATTATCGCAACATCCTGTGCAGATTATAAGAGCTTTTTTCACCTAATGGTTGTTTGTGACACCTAAAACTAACTAATATAGATATAGATTTATATATACAATCTTAATGAGACAAATTGATTGGTTTAGCGTGATTAGACACCGCGGATGGCATTGCCCAATTTTAGGCGAAATCTCACATCTCAGCCTCTACTCGATCGGTGAAATCGGACTATAACCACGCCGACTTCCTATATGGCATCGTTTTAAATTTCACCGGATTCATTTACTTTACCATAGATAAATTGAACATCGAATAAAATGTCGAGATAGAATTTAACATAAATAGGACTTTTAAGATTATGAGGATCTACGTAAGTGCCCTTCGTTAATTTTAAATGGAATTTATTGATAATTTAGGAGATATCTTAATGAAATTAAGTGGACTTTTTTTTTGATAATAATGTGGTTTAAAATGGATAAAATTGGTCTATAATAAATATAATTTAAACCTTTGATCATTCCAAATTGCCTGAGTTCCTACTGGTTAAAATTTAACTAATTGGTTTTAATCCAGATTACACAAATTCTAATAAATATATTATTGATATTGGTATAAATATGGTATTTTAATGTCGAACAATGCTTGAAATATCTTATAGATTCCAAGTATACCTACTACCTTAGTGTATATGGATTTAATGGTAAAATTGGGCGTACTAGGCCCATAATTACTCCTTTAAAGATGACATTCCTTTCTATTGCTAATATGTGAGATATTCTTCCGAAATCAAGTGAATAATTTTACTGGTGTAGAGCTTTAATCGATTTATACCCCGCCAACTTTCTATACTCCGAAATGTACTAATTATTGTTTGTTCGGTTGAGTTTACAAATCTATGAAACGGATACGTCAATGAAAGAATTTCTTACTCCCATAATTCGTAAGAGTATCTTATCTTCGGTCGTCCTGGTAGAATTATCATAACGGAATAAGCACTTCAGAGGACTTGTGGGAGATAATTTCTAACTATTTCCTTTCCACTACTGAAATAGGAGTTTTTTATTATTATATTACAATATTAGTAAGGTTTAGTTTTTGAGTTAAGACATGTTATTATATTTCTTGACATATTCACACAAAAGTAATACATTTATCATTCGGAAATTATATTTGACGGTTATTTTTTCTTTCATTCGCTCAAAATTTAAACTTTATAAAAATTAAAAGAGTAAAAGAAAAACCCAATTATTTCCAAGAAATTCTAATTTTTTGCAAATCACTAGTTTGTTTCTGTTGATTAAAGTTGTAAGTGTGTACATATGTAAAAATATAATATAAACTCAGCACTTATTTCCTTCTGACGTGTAATTTATTACAAAGGCAAGTAACTCCGTTTAAGGGAAACATCGAGAATGTAATGTGGGTACTTACATATATAAATATTCATGTATGTAGGTTTTATTTATTTACGAGTGTGTTTTATTTGTCATATAGATCTTTAAGCAACTGAAACATTTCTTATGTGTTGTGAAATGCATACATTTCCGCACAATATTTATTTACTGGATTTATAAAAACCATTTACAGAAATAAATTATCACTAGTATTATTTGTTTATTAAATGTCTATTAAATTTCTGTGTAAAAAAAGAAATACATTTTTAGGTTATTGACTTGCTTATAGCTCGTTGTGGAATATTAAATGCACTGTTTTACAAAATTAGAGGGACTTTGTTAAAAATGGCACCAAAGTTTAATGAAATAAAATGGTTAGGGTAGGTTTTCTTACAGATTCCAAGTATAATTGGCTTTTACACTTTTGTTAGTTGTTTGGGAGAGCTCTTCCTCATATTTGGCAAAATTAGTTCGGACATTGCCATATTTAGCATAACGAAGCTCATATCATAACATGATTATTAATTTTTATTCTGTTCATGATTGTTTTGATATAAACGGTGAACGGTGAACTAACAATTATTTATGTATTATCAAATGTCCTATACACGTCTTCATTCATACATACATATGTACTTATAATAAATGAGCATTAACCATTGCTTTCCACTTTCCGGATTGTGCAGATGGTGCGAGTAGTACCAGCATCACAATTTCCTATAGCCATACTTGTGTGCTTTTGCTGCACTTCTGTGGATGCCATGGTAACTGGAAACTCTCGTCGTTAAAGTCAAAAAGTGAATGCGTGACATTTTGTTCATTTATGGGTAACAAATGAAAGGGTACTGCGGCATTAGGGACATTAAGAATAATATTTAGTATTTTGGTCACGCAGGAATTGTTACTTTCCTGCCGACTGCAGCAACAACAAGAAACTTGTTCCTGTGGCCACTAGCACCACACATACATGTATTCATATATGTTCATTGTTGCTTATTTCTCAGCAATGCGTAAGGGTGTGTGTGTGTGTGGAAGACATAACGCCGATGCAATTACCCCCAAATTACTTGAGAAAAGCAGAAATTATTGCAAATTCTTTAAATTTGTTTTAATTTTCCCGGTTTAAGAAAGCAGAAGGGCCACGCAGACGCTAAATTCTCAAATGTCTCAATATACTCCTCGCCTTATTATATTCATTGAAAACTATTTGATATTTTTCTATACAACGTTGGCTGATTTTATTATCTATCATTTGGAGCTGTCGAAAGAATTAGAAAAGAGACTATAAATGGAATATACCCATAATCGCACAATTGCCAGCGCTCCTAGTGTGAAAAACCGCTCAATATACATGTATATAAAGGAGTGAGGAGTTTTTTTCTATAAGCAAACCTATTGAGCGTATTATTCTTTTTTAAGTTAAGAAACACAAATTTTTAATTTAAACAAATATGCTATACTTTTACGCACTTACTTATGTTTGCAGACGTGGGTTATTGGGATACGAATAGTCTTTTAGCTAATGAAAAAATACACCAAATTTGGTAGAGCCAAAAAACATAAGCGTTGATTTGTTTTCGTGACAACACTGGCCGCAGATATTTTACTATATATAATACATATAATATATATACTAATAGGTTTTCATATAAATCTGCCTGCAAATGTTGATTATGAGATTAATTAGGGAGGTACTTTAACGGTTGTATAGGTGTTGTTGTAGCATGATAGACTTTCCCCAATTAATCTTTTGTAGGAATTTTTCTGGTAACTTTCTTTTATTTCAATCATTCTTTGGAGGAATTAATATGGAAAAATGGACAGAAAGTATTAGATAGATATTAACTGCTCTCATCATCTTGCATATCATACATTGCTTAAGTTTTTATAGCGCCTGGATTTACCGGTTGTGGAGCTCAACAATGACGGCAATCCAAAGTCAATCACCTACATATATGTTATCTTTTTTTTAAACCTCAGACAAAAACTTCACATAATTTTCACTTCCTTCATTATTATTCCGTAAATATTAAAATTAGGTGACGCCCTAAGATGTGGAACTTGTTAATAAATAACCGAGCAGTGGCACAAAGAGCTTATAAAGTCTAAGCATATAGTATCTAAGATTTTTACTGGGGTCTTCCTGGGGCTTTCCAGTAATTTTATTGAAATTATGTTGCCAGATAAATACCCGTTCGTATGAGTATATATACGTGTACGCGAACGAGCGTGGGGTTTGTTTGTCCAACGTAAATACATAATCAACTTGGCGACGGCACTGCTCCACTCACAAAGTTCTCTAATTACTCTTCGGATAAGGAAGAATGAAAGCAGTATTAAAAGTTCAACATTACGATTCTCATCTCGAAGTGTTTATCTCAATTATTGCTTTTCGACGTCCCTTTGGTTCCTTTTACTACTACTATTCCCGAATACAGCTGAACTTTTTTTTTTTTATTTATTTTGCTTTCTTTTTATTTTTTGCTTTTATTCTCTTTTGTTGTAATTTTGGTAATTGCCACCACTTTTACTTCTTAAGGCATACCACAAGTACTTGTATACCCGTTTGAATCCTTATTGTTTCCGTGCCACAATAAATTTCAAGGACTTTGTTTTCGTGTGCCAAAGTTGACGTTGGTGGTTGGTTAGTTCGGCTGTCGACCACGAAACTTGCCAAATTGTTTGAACGAAAGCAAATGGTACTTGAATATTAAATAAGTTTGATGGCCTAGCAAAAGGAAGAAACTTGGGTGTGAGTGACTTGAGAGCTCGACGTGGCGGCAGATGGCCAGACATATGAAACCCATGAAATTATTGCATATAAGTAACTCTTCTTATTGCGGTTAAAATCCAAGACTGGATTCCGCGATTGCTGCAGCTAAGAAATTTTTAACTCTCGTACTAAATAATTAACAAGAGATAATGCCTTCTTAAAAATTAAAAGATGAGATGCATAAAATGCGAGAGTAAGTACTTGACCAATTTTATTGGTTTCTTAATTAAAAATAAAGGAAATAAATATATTCCCATATGTTGCTGTTTTAAGTGCTTTACAGTGTTTTCAACACCCTCGGTCCTAATTTGTTCTAAAAGCGCCATTTTATATACAAACATATGACCTTAGTACTTCCGCTAACATAATTCATCACTATTTGAGCCCATTGGTGTTTTGACAGATACTCGTTTTGAGGATAGCCATTCTTGGTTTGGCAACTGATAGTGTCAAAGTGTTCTATGCCGCATATGCGTTAGACCCATTCGTAAAGAAAATTAATGGATGTATCCCTAAAATCTTCGAACATGTCGCTACAATAATGACAAGTGTTAGGAAATTCAAAGCTCAATTACACGTTATTGTGGCTGCAAAAAATTTTCGATTCGTTTTTTGTTTCATTTTATTTTATTAACTATAACTCTAATAATAATAGTATTTATACTATTATATATTATACTATACTATACATACTATACTATTTATACTATATATATTATATATATATATATATGTATATGTATATGTATAATATAATATATATATATACTATCCTATATATTATACTATACAGGGGCTAATAGTATTCATAACTATGATCGGGGCTAACTGTGAAATTAATAGTGGAGTTCTCTACTGCCTGTCAGTTCTTTCATTATCTTTTTTCCAGAACTGAGAAGTCAATTAATGAAGATGTCGAGTTGTCTAGCCAGTGACCTGAACATCATCAGTTTATAAGGAATTTCAATACTCTGACCAATACTGTTGCAAAACTGTTCGATCGGTTGGTTGTTTTCCTTACTGTTTCCTCTGTATGAGGTTAATGGGTAGGATTGCAAAAATTTTATTTGTTTTGGCAGTCTTTTTATATCTATAATAGACGGACAGACATATATGACTTAATCTTTTATCTGCCCATTTTTATTCGTTTGATACATTCGTAAGTCTACCCTTTGTCAGTTCCGTTATCCTGCTCAAAACTGCTGTTAGACAAACATCATTCAAATATCTTTGTACGTGTGCAGTTACATTAATTTAATTTGCTCTGTGGTACATATTCCCAAATATATATGTATGTAAGTAAATACATATTTAAATGTTTTACAACTTCTATTTATTATTTTAAATTATCTTTAAATCAACCGTCTGAGATCGTCGGGAAATTGTTGTTTTTGTTTGGCTGAAATAACTACCAGATGTTACCGGCTACGAAGCTTTCGAACATCGATAAATATGTAAACACAACCAACTTGTTTAGGTTTCACTCTTTCACTCTGAAATAAGGAGGTCTGGGTTTCCATGCGACGAATGCTTTTTAATTACCTTAAGTCAGTTTCCATCAAAATTCATGATCTTTTTGTAACTCTTTTGTTCTTTTAGTAAAATGTTGTTAATATCATATGTGTGTTGGTATTGAAACAGAAGCCCTCCGAACTTCCCTTATAAATGTATACGTCCTTACAATGTTTCTATGTTGTTGATAACCTCATTTTTTCCTTGAAAAGGGTTTAATGTTGCAAGTGTTGCAGAATCTACAAAGCGAAGCAATAAACCGTTAAAGTAACAACAACTGTAAAAGTAATGGCAAACGCATCATGCCGACGAGCAACAAACTGCAAAAATTATAAATGTTTCACTGGAAGCAGTTCTCGCATAACATTTATAACCTACAAACATATGTACATACATACTCTTTTAAGAATTTCCATCAATAGAAGAAGTACGTACTTACTTATGTACTCCTGACTAATAAACTCTAAGATCCGCTCTACAAATCAATCACGAAGCATTTAAACCAGATATTTCCTCTACTTCATATAAATCCTTGATTAATTGATGTATTTACATTTTGCTGAGAATTCTCAGTATGTTGCTAAATTTTATAGGTCTGCAATCGAACTTAATTTAAACTCGTTATGTCAATTATACGTTAATTTAAGAGCTTGGTCACAATCAAGTCGCTTCTCTGAGAGTCCAGCCAGACCTTTATCTGTTCAAAGTCAGTCTGTTTCCGTTTGACACGGGTAATTACTGACTTATTTTGGGGCATTTAAATGAGAGGGGAGGAGAGAGTTTAAAAGAGAAGCTCGGCGAACCTTCTAGTAGAACTATATGAATATATTTCAATATGCCAAACCAGCGTAAGTCGACTTAAGTTATTAGGAAAAATATAAGTTAATCTATTCGATACTCGTCACTGTATTCATTCTTAAAATATACCTTAGAATTAGAAGCTTTAAGTTACGATAAAATAGAGGTGAAACATAAGCCATCTTTGCAAGTAATCAGCCTTGAACTAGACCGTTAACTCTTTATAATGATTTTATCTACGCGTTTGGCAAATTTCGCATGTAAACATGTAACGGAAATTTCTACTTAGAAGCTGATACTTATACCTGTGCTTTGCGCATACGTCTTCACTTACGTATTCTCATGAAAGTCATGAAAGTTGAAAAGCAGGATCCGAATGGCTAAGTGATCCACTTCCTTTGCGTTTTCAAATGTCGAAGGCTGCCGCTGACTTCGTGTGGCAGCAAGTGAAAGCTGTATGGCAAGTGCCGATAGTATTGGCCATCTTAATGCTCATATCGACTTTGCTCAGTGACTCAATAGACGGCCCGACGGCTGAACGCCTGGTGAATTGCAACGATTCCCAAGGAAAAGCTCGCTCAGACACAGTGTTGCCTTTGAAGGATTTGCGGAATTTATGCCGGTTGTGGGTTTTGTGGTTACTGCGTTGGTTTAACATTGAGTTGGTCGATTTTTCACTTCGTGTTTATTTTGCTCAATGTGTCAAATAACGGCTCAGCTGAAAGGAACGAGCAAGTGTGTTTAGTTATAGAATGTGCGTTGAAATTTGAGGTATAAACTAATATTTTAAGTGTGTTGGTTCGATGTGGTTTATTTCAATTATGTGAAACCACACTCATTTTTAACAATTACGAGAGATGCTATTTTTCGAGTGTTTTAATTTGGCAAGATTTATGTGTTAATTTTCCAACAAGGCGGAATATGCAGGCCTCTAAGCTGCCCCGGATTAAGATGTGCCATACATACACATATGCTTACTGCCCTTGGTTAATTGGTTTGAAAGTAAAATATATTTATTTAAAACCATTCACACCATCATCGATGAGTATTATAGCCTTATATGATGGTCTTTGGTAAAGGTGATGGGAAATCAAGAAGGAGGGAGTTTGCAGAGCGAGTTGCGAGTGGTTTGATGTTATCTAAAAATCTAAAGATTATGATATAAAACCATGCATTGGGAGATTTTGATTTGTGAGTATGGTGCGAAAGTTTTTGTTATTGCTATATCAGCATAAGCAGTTTTGAGGAATACCGAGTTACCGTAATTGGTCGGATCTAATTCCAGTTTCCATTCGATCCGGTAATGAAGGCCATATTTGTAATGAACATGGCGAACAAATCTCTTGTGCATGATAGGATAGAATAGATCGGTAATGATAGCCTCCGGTACTCGAAAAAATCATTTTTTACAATAAATCCTTTGTTAATGAGTTCAGGCTGACCTTCTTTGCTGGAACTCTAGTCCTTCATTCTAGAAACATACGAAGCTATATTCAAAACCACAGACACATGCCAATAGTATGCTGGGCACATTCCGAAGGCGAACCAGGATTCGAATCATTATCGAAAGTGCACAAGGAAAGTTCAGCTACGAAGAGCTGCAATTGCCATTCGAGAAAAGATGAAAAGAGCTGGCTGAAGAACAGATTTCCGGCTGACAGAAAACTCTTTCACTGGAAAATGCAAGACTCAGATGAGTCTCTATAATATTGAAAAATACGATCTGGTAACTAAAAGACATACAATAAATAATTTCATTCGTTCTAGAGATATACATTTTTCCTGTTATCAGCCTTCTACTTAATAGGCAATTCACGAGTAAAGCCCTCAACAGAAAAAAAAAATTGATATATAGAATAGCTACTGCATATATATACATAGAAAAATAAAAGGCACTTCGTTGAGTTATTTCGCTTTCTTCCACACTTTTGTAAGGGTGGTTGGCGAGGGAATATAGCTAATTTTAAGTTTTCATCAGATTTCTCAGTTACCAAAGGCAATACTTCTCATAAATACCGACCTAGTGAGTTCGAAGATCCTGAAACTGATAACTTACGTTTGTTACTAAACTCAAAATCTCCACTGGTATATTTAGAAAAGATCTCATTATTAATTCGGCACTTCCCCGAAAGGATGTTCTTGTGAAGCGTGAATTAGCCGATTATAAAACTCCATCTTGGGTAATTCGGATACTCAGATCTGAAGTGTTCACCACTTCCATTTATGTAAACGTAATGAGCAATTTTCAAACCAATAAACATTGGTTCACACAATATAAATAAGTAAGCAATAAACTGACAATCTTCTCACTTCAATACAGTGGCACACACACAAAGTGAAACATGCGATACACCAAAAAAAGTAATTTGCAAATATTTATTTTAGATTTTAACTCAAAGAATTAGAGGAGCCCCAAATGGTCTGCAATTTAGGACATAGGCAATTGTTGCATTTTTATTGTTGACTACTGTACTCACAATTGCTTTTTAAGCTGCTCTGCCATTTACTTTGAGAAGGGCATAAAATTACGAGTGTCCAGACAAAATACATTCAACAGAATGCCTCTCAACCGGATGGCATTGAATTTAATGAAAATATGCTGGAAATTTTCGTACCCTTTTTGCCAGCCAATAGTACGAAGCGTAAACAAGAAAAGGCCAAATAATTAATGTAAAAACTGTAATTAACCGAATTAACCCTTTTCAGAGTTTACTTAGTCGATGTGTGCTCCGAGTACAAGAAACAAATCGCGGTTGCCAAATGACCATTGAGCATTGCGGCCTCGCCAAAGCAATATTTGTATGTGATGCCAGCAAATCCTTTTATCAAAACAAATGCAAAAGCAATCGAGGGACGTGAATCCGGTTCGCATTCAGCACAGCAACTCGCAGCAACTCTGGCGTATGCTATCGCACTCGTACTTGCATTTCAGACAGATTTTGGCGCCACCGTTCCACCTCATCCATACGCGCTCGCATAAACCAAAATTTGGAGAAGGGATCTGGTGTGGAAGCGTATGTCCTTTTTATTTTCATTTGCGTTTTCGTTTTCGTTTTCGTTTTCGTTTTCATTTTCGTTTTTAACTTTAATCAAAGCAAGTGATTCAATTCTCATTTTCAAAAGAACTTCTGCTGTAATATATTTGTAGCTATGTATCTTTTTGTCGAATTGTCGTGGCCTTAGACGAAGTGGTGTGTGGTGGCTGAGCGAATCGGCCCTTTTCATTCACCCATTTGTCGGTTGTTCTTCGGAGCGCTGCTAGATATCCTGATATGGCGCTTCTGTGCTTTCTCCTTACGGTTGTCTGAACTTCGCTGCGGTGGCTTTTGTTGCTGGTGCCGTAACGATGCGAATCAATTCGAGTGAATTAGTCCTGTTGAAGGGTTGGCGGACGGCGTGCAAAGTGTTGAGTAAGAAGTAAGCTAATTAGTTAATAAAAGAATTTTCTTTTGCTCAGTAAACTACTCCTTTTTGTGCGCTTCCTCTTCAACAAAACAATAAAAAGCGAAGTAAGACCTTGCAAATCCAAACAAGCGGAACAGAAGTTACTGTGTCGAGCGATTGTGCGCAGCTGGTGGCAAAAGGGAAGCAGATAAAAGGCATCCCAACACATAAGGACAGACAGCCACTCCAAATGTTGACTCTCTTTCCACGGTCGAAGATATTCGGATATAAATGAATGTATTTTAAAATAAAACAAGTAAGGAAGGGGTAAGTTTGGGTGTAACCGAACATTCTACACTATTCCAATTTATGAGGCTCAAAGACTGTGAAATATTTTCAGGTATTGCAAAACCTTATTAAAAAATGTTGCAAATGAATTTAAAATTCATTATTCGTAAAGAAAGGGTTACAATCATATTTGGCATCTTATTAACTCACACGAAAGGTCTTAGACTCTTTTATTAATTAATTCAAATGATATATATACGATATAAACTCAACCTAAGGGGCTAAATTTAATATAATAAATTGGGTATATTAAAAAAAAGTTAAGCGGAGAATTGGAAATTATTATATAAGAGATATGGGCTTTAGACCAAGGTCTGGACCGATTTCATTCATATTCAGAGCTAAGCCACTTATTTTCGTTAAAATTTCGCACATATTGACCAACATATATCTTAAACCCAGCTTAAAATCCGGAAAGCGCTATATCGGGTATATTGGGGCTAGAGGAACGCCTGGACTGATTGCATTATTTTTATACTCTCGCAACATGTTGCTCCAGAGTATATTAGTTTTGTTCAACTAATAGTTGCTTGTAACACCTAGAACTAAACGAGTTAGATATAGACACATACATATATAAATGATCAGGATGAAAAGACGAGTTGAAATCCAAGTGACTGTCTGTCCGACCGTCCGTGAAAGCGATAACTTGAGTAAAAATTAAGATAATTTGATTAAATTTGGCACACGTGTTCTTTGTCATCGTGAGACGGTTGGTATTGCCGATGGGCGTAATTGGACATCTGCCGCGCCCAAAAAACGCCATTAATGGAGGAAATAGGGTATGGCCATGCCCCCCAATAGGTTTAATATACATATCTCGGAAACCCTCCAAGATATATGAATCAAACCTGCTCCAACGAAGTCTTTCCAGCATCTTTTCATATACTGAGAAAATTAGTGAAATCGGATAATAACCACGCCAACCTCCCATACAGAAGATATGTCGAAAACTACTAAAAGTGTGATAACTCGCTGAGGGAACATCTTATAAACATTAATTCTTGCAGAAAATATGATACGAAGAGTCGTATAGGAATCCGTGTAAAATTTTACTGATAAATATGTAAGATATCGTAATGAAATTATAGGATTATCTTTCCATGATAATAATGTGATCTCGTGTCAAAAATGGGAAAAATCCGATAAATACTTCCCGTACCCCCATGTACCTAATATACGGATTTTCAACCTCTGGGTAGAATTTATACCATATATTTCGGTCAATAAGTAAGATATCTGCAAAATGAAGTGAACGTGTATTATTGGATATAGTTACTGTTATAGTTTACTGCAGAAAATGTGTGAAATCGGTGAACGAATTATCCCAGCTCCCATATACCACATATAATGACTTTCGCTATTCTAGCAGACTTTATGTCGAATATCTCGGTCACTGTGTGAGTTACCTTCACACAATTGTCTAGCTTACTTAAATAATGAAATGAGTTAATGTGATCAGTGCAGATCTTCCTCTATCCCAAAAATGCCTGATATAAAAATTCCCGACCTTCCATCTGACTTTAAACCGTTTATGTTGGTCAATATGTTTGATATTTTAATGAAATTAAGTGGATATGTTTTCTTTAGCACAATGTGATTTCGCGCTAAATATGAAAGTAATCGGTCTAGACCCTGGTCTAAGCCGCTTATTCCTAATATAATGATTTCCATTTCTCTGGTTTACTTTTTCCTTATGTATCTAATATTTTCAATTAAACCACTTTGGTTGAGTTTATATCGCATATATCTTATTTGATTTAATTTGGTAGATTTTAGTATAAATATCTGACACGAATATACGATATAAGGTATAATGAGACGAAAAAAAATATAGTAATGTAAACTTAGGTATACTATGGCGCCTAGTTGACTTTACCAAAGTCTAACAAAAAGGCATATTATTATCAAGGAAAAATTTTCCCTGAATTGCAATAACATATCTCACAAATTGACAAATATTTTCGGTAAAAATGCAGCTATTGGCACTGATGTCCGCATATTCGGTATCTTGGAGTTTGAAAAGTTAAAGCTCGCTTAAGACAATTTTTAGACACGAGATGGCGCACCTTAAAGGCACGGTTTATGTAAAGTTTTAATGCGATATCTTCTTTGGTGTTTGATTTATATGATGTCAAGTATAAATCACATGTAATCTAAAGTATATTATGGGAAGTAGAAGTGGTTGTAGCTGGATTGCACATTTTCACAGCGTAATATGAAGATGCAAGTATAATACAATATATGTATAAAGTTGTATAAGTGTATACAATATAGCAAACAAATTTGGTTGAAATTAGTTAAGCAGTTCTTGAGATATGAAATAATGAAATTCAACCTAAAAGTGGGCGGTGCCACACCTATTGTCTGACTTTTACACCAATTTAAATGTATCACCTCTGTACCATCTTTACTGCAAAATTCAATGCTTCAGATATATTTCTT
This sequence comes from Bactrocera minax, assembly GCA_021498325.1. Taxonomy (NCBI): domain Eukaryota; kingdom Metazoa; phylum Arthropoda; class Insecta; order Diptera; family Tephritidae; genus Bactrocera; species Bactrocera minax. The sequence goes on along the minus strand of JAKEEE010000111.1, from coordinate 568,386 downwards.
TAGTTAGTAATCTCGCTTTTAATAATTTTCAAGATAACCGATGTATGGGGAGTTTGCGTGGTTATTATCCGATTTCATCGGTTTTCACACTGTATGAGGAGGTACTAGAAGTACTCCTTCTAAGAAAATGTATAAGCCTGCGGCGCAACACCCATATTATAAAAGCTTTTAAACCACAGATGTCTTTCAATACTTCAATGAATTCTACCAAATAACGGGTTTGTATCTTAATTTGTGGTTTAGTATAACACTTTATAGGTTTTAAATTGACGGCATTTTGAAGGTGCGGAAGTAATCTGATCTCGTTCACCTGCAATATCAAACGCTTTTGAGAGCCAAGAAACTCATGTACCAAGTTTAAGGACTAACGACTAGACTCTAACTACGACACACTAGCGAACTAACGAATCAATTCGTCGCGCTATCCTGATCACTTACATATGTACAACTCCGAATCTATCTCGATCGGCTTTAGACGCTACAAGCAACCATTAGGTGAATAAAACTATTATACTCTGTGGCATCACGTGCCGCGAGTATAAAAATGGTTTTCATGGCCACGTGGTGTTGGGAGACAAGACAGCAAAGCGGCTAACCGGTACGTTTCTCTTTTAGTTCGTTTGCTATCTAGTTCGCGCGCTCAAGAGAAACTTGCTCCGAATTAATAATTAAATACTTTGTCTGTGTAATTTTCCCTCCTGCTCAAGATTTAATATCTAGCTAAAAGACTTTGGGTTAAAACTGAATAAATATACATAAACTGGGAAGAAGAGCGAGAAGGTAAGGTGGAAAAGTTGGAAAAAACGATATTTCAGTTTTGAACATTCATTCGATTAAATTTAATAACAAACAATTAACCGTTAAAAAAGGCATAACTCAATAAGCGAACTGTTACCAAAAAGGGTCTAGCAAATGGTTTTGTGGTTCTTAGAAATTTTTTTGGACTTAAGCCACAGTTACACGGGTACTTTCGTCGTAAAAATAGAATTATTTGAGCAATATACACATTTGTGTTGTGTTCAAAGCAATTTTAACTCGACCTTCAAAAATTAGCTTAAAGTTAAGTCTCCTTTCAAGTATTTAATGGTTATTTGTAAGTACAGCACATTCAAATTCTGTTAATTTAATTGCTTGAAGTTGACTTAAGCGACCTCATCAGTAATTTCTCCGGTGAAATGAAATTTTATATCTCAGGTACTATTCTACCAATTTCAATACATTTATCCTCATTCCCTTGGTCCCCATATACCTTGCTGCAATCAGTTAGACAATATGTGTGAATTTTTAATAAACTTAAGTGGTTTAGCTCTGAATATGAATGAAATCGGTCTAGACCTTGGTCTAAACATCATATGCCTAAAATAATGATTTCCGATTCTCTAATTGACCTTTCCTTATACTTAATATATTAACTTTATCCCTTTATTATGATAAAGTAAATATTTCGGACATGAAGCAAAAAGTAGTGATGGAACTAAGTGAGTCTGTGACCTATAATATAAGTTAACAAAATAACAAATATTTATGAAATGATGAAAAATGAAATCAAATCACAATTTCTTCGAGTATTGAATTTTGACTTTTTACGCAAAATTTTTTAATACAAAACTTTGTTAAGACTTGAGAGTATTCTTCCCGCTTTGATCTTTGAAAATTGCGAGATTATAAAAAGTTCGGTTATGCACGAACTTAGCTCTTCCTTACTTCTTTTTCTTAGTTTTAAAAAAAGTTGCGCTAGAATTAATAAGTGTTATCTTTGGAACTTAACACCTTCAGGGCTCTCTATCCCTATAACGTATAATTCAGGAGAGAACAGCAGTCAGGGCAGTGAATGTACATTTTGGTGGCCAATCTAAGATTTCATGAACCTACCTATGTGTGTAAGATGGCATTCCGCTTTTTATGACATTACTGTATTTGAGCACGAAATCATGGATGCCCTGGCATGTTATAGTTCCAAATACTACGACTCCACCAATGGCTGTGTCGTCCGTCTAAAACATGCTACTTTTTTCTTAAGGTATGAAAGTAGTAGGCATCTCGATGGCTGCTTTTTAATATTAATTATAATAATATTTTTTAATCCGAAAGGACTACGTCTACCACTCTTTGGTCCAAATCACATTTGCTCGCCAAAAATTTTGTTATTGTGTGTTACGAAGTTGATTTAGGGGCTGTTTGATTTTATTTTTAGACGTCTTTGTGGTCAGAATTGTAATTCTCTTTACTCACATAGTTCAAAGACTGATTCAAAGCTTTTCGTTTTTACGTTTTTACGTTATTACTTAAATTATTTATAAAAATATTAAATTATAGAACCAATAACTTAAATATACAAGAAATAGTAGCAAAACTTAGTGACGCTATTCGGCTACCGCGAAAATGTGCTTACAATAAAAATATATTTCTGGAAGAAAGTTGCCGAAAATCAGTACATGTGGAAAGTGTTGCTTCGAATTTCTTTATTGATACTTAGGTGTCCTGGTAAGACAACGTTGCGATAGAAATCGGCTAGGATTAAGAAATTTTGACTCTCTAGGATTACTGCTTAGAGATTTCTTGCACTGTTAGCAGTTTTATGCAAAACTGTTATATAGGAGGTCTGGTCCACCTACTTTTCAAGAAACGAACGAAAGGAACGAAAAATGTTTTATGTTGTTTTAAATTACTCTTAAGGACAAACGTGTTAATAATGAGAGTATTAAGATTTTCCCAATTTATGACTAGTTCATTGGATAATGCTTGAACGCACAGATTTCGAATAAAAATAAAAGTCAAGTCTTTCTTCTAACTGGTAAAATTTTAGCCGGGAGGCCACTGGTTCCTTGCGAAAAATTTTCTGGCAACTTATGTAAATATAATATAATAATAATAAAATTTTTAAAATAACTTTGGATCAAATAATGAATTTTGCTGAAGGCACCTATAACAGTCTACAAAAGTAAAAATAAGAATTGGCGAAAAACATGTATAACTCATAGGAAAATTACAACAAGGTGAATCTAGGTAAAATAGTGTTTTTAGAAAAAAAAAATAACAACAATAATGTCAAATATTTTAATAATAATAATACATTTACGATATTTCCCCTATATTTACCAATATCAACAGGGAAATGTTTGTATGTTGTCTTGTACGAATTTATTTGATGACATTTGCCAAATTTCAGATAATTTCTATTTTCATAAAATTAAATTCAACAAGTTGCCGTTAAGAAAAATCAACTCAGGCAACCACAAATTTTATTAACACAGACGAATACACCAACAAACTCTTCACATTTGCACATATGTATGAGACTCCGGCAAATAAGAGAAACTGTGGAACGCCTAAAAGCATTTCTTTGGCTTTTTATAAACAAAAAATGTGTTATCGCACCGACCATTTTTGTAGAAGTTTGTGGCACATGAGCACACATAACATTCCAGGAACTTTGACAACGATAAGTGGCGTAAATAATAAAAAATCAACAGCAATAAAAAGTCCATTAATACGTCAAACCATGTTGGGAGCGGTAGTACGGGTGCCGTAATGAAATTCATTGCCTTGGCCCAGCTTTCCCTGATTTCGTTGCGACCGTGGCAGACAAACTGTATGGATGTTTCAGATGCTGTTTCTATTGTTGCCGTTGCTCATAGAACCCATTTTGTTGGTGTTGGTAAGGATGGGAGCGACGCTTTTGAATAAAGCATGAACGCAATGATGGATGACGAACGAGCCGAAGGCGGTTATGATGAGCGTTTGTTGTTAGCGGTCGACGCAGATTTAGGCTTTGGTCAGATCTTCATGGGTTCATTTACAAGAAATGCCAACTAATAAAAACCACAATATTACTTAGTTATTCCCACAACAATTTCTCAACTAAATCAGTGATTTCACTATGGCAAATCGAATTTGTTTCGTTGGTCGTTCCCGATGGGACAATTTCGTTCCACTTTGGAATTTCATAGATTCACATATATGTGTGTACTCATGTGAAACCATATTTTCCCAATTCTACTACTTTGACTCTTTCAGCGGCATCTTTGCTGCGGACGCAAAGAACAACTTTTTGCCAGCCTTGTCCTTAATATGCTTGGAAATAGTTGGGCGAAATTAATTGCCTGAGTATCAAAAAGCATTACACTTGTTACATACATATTGAGCAAATTTATGACAGTGACAACTTAATTGCCTATTAATTGCACGTAAATAACTTATTAAATAAGTGTGTTTGCAGGAGCACATATTTATATGAGTGCAATTAACCACGTATATACATATGTGTGTACCTTGTAGGAAATGTTGCAACAAATTTGATCTTCCCATTGATATAAATTATTTTACTTCTAATTGGGCTTCAATGCTTCCAAAATTTTGCGAAACGTGAATTGAAGTAATTTCTTTCGGGTATTCTAAAATATGAGAAAATCGAGCTTCCGAAATTCTGCTAAAACTGTTGCATGCCTAATAATATGCCCACTAGAATATCCTACATGGTTCGAACTTGTATGAATAATAAATCTTCCTAACAAGTGTTTGGGATACATACAGACGCTTGCTGTCAAATGAACCTGTACTTGGAGATTAGTGCAGGGTTCTGAAGAAAACTATTTAAGAACTAGCGACTATTTAAGAACTAGCGAACGACTTTAATGAGTGTCACATATGAAATGAAGAAATAGCTTCTGATTCTATTTTGATCCAAATATGCTTGGAAAATGAAGATAGACATTTAGAAATCAAAAAAAATGTCAAAATTATATTGGAAATTAGATACTTATTTACATATTAGTGGGAGGAACGCTGTTAGCAGACCCATCTATGTTAAGTCATAAGCCATTTTGAAGGTGTCGCCACCAATTAATGCAACAGTTAGCAAATTGAAGATTGGTTAAGTAGTTTCTGAGATATTTTCGGCATAAAACATGCTTATGTTCTTAGTATTGTCGGTTAGAATGACTTATTCTTAGTAGTTTTGCGCTCAGTGATGTCAGAATAAATGTAACGTTATCGTTGAACTAGGTTCCCTTCGATTCGTCATTTTTCTTCGCGCGTTGTTTGAGCTTTGCTGATCTGTCAAAAATATATACGTGGTGGCAAAAACTTTAGTAGTTCTTAGTTAAATACAAGAGGGAATGTGGAAACCTCATTAAAATGCTAGTTTATGCCAGATGCGTAACTTTTTTGTTGCTTTAACATTCAATTTTTTTGGCAAAAAAAAGAGTTAGTTGCTTTTTATTCGCCAAAATATTGAATATGGCGAATCGAACAAATCACTTCAAGGAGGTATCAACAAACTCTTTTGTATTGTATGTTAAGTAAATTTTTTATTGCTTTCACTTATTCATTTTTTGTCGAGAGCAGAGGTCACAGAAATTTATCATAGTTCTTCGTATCATATATTAATTCGGAACTTCCTTAATGAGCCATAGCTTCTACCATAAAAAAAAGAGTTGTAAAATCATACATAGTCTATGCATATACAATATTATTTTTATTATATTGTTGGAATGAAATATTTTACACATCATTTGTGGTATAATCATTCTAAAAGGTTTTAACGAGAAAATCAAGTAACATGTTATACATTTATATAATAAATATTGTAGGCAATATTACAACAAACATACCTACATTCAGGTGATTACATCGTTGCACTAAAAGTTTGGGATAAGTGTCTTCTAACTAAAATGATGAAATGTTATGTTATTCGTGAACGTCAAATTGAAATTCTGCAATAATTTGTGTACTTAGCAGTTTTTTAAGCCAATTCTTATTATTTGTACTCACATACGCAGTAGTTAATGAAATGCGCTCAGGAATACATTATAGTACATTAAAAGGAATCGGAACCGATTATTAAAAGTTTTTGACATTTCCATTACAATATGAAATGAGCTGGGGTAGTTTGGAATAGTGTTATTTGGATGAGTGCGGTTGTTATCCGACTCCGACAGTTATTTCTCGGTAGGCGTGTTTGTCATACGATGCACTAAGTATCAGCTTACCAACAGAAAATACTCAGCACTGTGGGAAAATTACAATTTGCAATTTGACATTTCATTTGGAAAAAATGAAAATTTGGACAACATAGAATTCTTTTTAATTAAATGGTAGAAATGTTACAAAATAAAAATTCCAGTATTCCAGGAATGACGTCATTTGGACTTCATGCTATTTACTAAGAAATGTTTCAATTCAATGGTTGATCCGCAAAATAGATATTTTACTGGCTCAATGGTTTCATCATTGAATTTCAATACCCCACAATAAGTGCTTTAATCGCTGGCAACGGGTGCTAATGTTCGTCCACGGTGGACTGTTAAAAAATAAATTTTCTGACCCCGTGCATGTGCATGTCTAGATACTAAAAAAACTTGTGTGGTTTTGACGGACGTTGTGTTGAAATTTCAAGTCAACCTTTTGTGATCTTTTTGATATATTCGGCTCTTTACAAACCAGCATAAGATTTTTATTTATATAATTGATAACTTATTTTCATTTCCCAGTATGCCAACTGTTGCCACTGAATATGCCGTAGACTTTGTTTTCTCGCAGCATATCACTTGTTCGTTATGTCATAAGGTGGCTATGCCTATTTTTTGAGCAAAGTTTATTTCAAATGCAGTGCATTTTGTGGATTTTAGTCGCCTCGTACGACAGGCATGCCTTACCGCGGGTTATTCTTATCCCCCGACCCACAGGGGGGCTGAAGGAACACGTCAGAAACATTAAATCTTGCAGCGCATATGGTACGGAAGGGTTGCATGGGAATCCGCGTAAAGTTTTGATGGTGGGAGTGGCACCGCTCACTTTTAGGAGAAATCCCATATCTCAAGAATGCCTTAACCGATTTTAACAAAATTTGGTATCTAACATTATATTTGCATTCTTATGTCACGCTGTGAAAATGGACGAATCGGATAAAAACAACGCCTACTTCTCTTATAACACAATTTTAAGTTTCATCTGATCTTTTCACTTTAATGTAGATAAATTGTGCAGCAATGAAGATATGAAAATCAAACTTTGTACAAATAGTGCCTTCAGGATATGTCATCATATGGGTAAAGATAGAAGAAATCGGATCTTAAGTTTTCAAGCCACCAGATACCCAATATTAGGGCCTCTGTGCCTCTATCTGACTTTTTATCGAAAACATCGGTAAATCTATAAGATATTGTAATGAAATTGGAGGATTATCTTTTCACGATAATAGCGTGCGCTAGTATCAAAAGTGGGGAAAATCGAAAATGAATTCCCCTAGACCCCATATACCTAATGTCCAGATTTTCAACCTTCCGGTAGACTTTATATCATATATAACGTTAAATCTGTAAGATATCATAATGAAATTAGAGGATTATCTTTCCATGATAATAATGTGATCCTGTATCAAAAATGGCGAAAATCGGGTGAATACTTTCCCAAGTCCCCGTATAATTAAAATGCGGATTTTCAACATTCCTGTAGAATTTATACCATACATTTTGGTATATCTGTAAAATATCGTAATGAAATTCGAGGATTATCTTTCCATGATAATAATGTGCTCTTGTGTCATCAATGAGGAAATCGGGTTAATAGCTCCCGTATACCTAATACAAGAATTTTCAATCTCCGGGTAGACTTTGTGCCATATATTTCGGTCAATATGTAAGATATCTTAGCAAAATTAAGTGAACGTGTAATATCGAATATACCATGGTTTACTGCCAAAAATGTGTGAAATCGGTCTACGAATTATCCCAGTTCCCATATACTACATATAATGATTTTCGCTATTCTAGCAGAGTTTATACCAAATATGTCGGTCTCTGTGTGAGTTACCTTCACAAAATTGGCTGAAAACATGTTCACTGATATGCTTGAATAAAGAAAAGAGTTAATGTGATCAGTGCAGATCTTCCGCTATCCCAAAAATGTCCGATATAAGAATTCCCGACTTTCCAATTGACTTTAAACCGTTTATGTTGGTCAAAATGTGTGATATTTTAATGAAATTAAGTGGATATGTTTTCTTAAACACAATGTGATTTCGCGCTAAATATGAAAGAAATCGGTCTAGACCCTGGTCTAAGCCGCTTATTCCTAATATAATGATTTCCATTTCTCTGGTTTACTTTTTCCTCATGTATATAATATTTTCAATTAAGCCACTTTGGTTGAGTTTATATCGCATATATCTTATTTGAGTTAATTTGATAGACTTTAATATAAATATCTCTGACACGAAGCAAAATATAACAATGAAAGTACATGAGTCTATGGCCTGTAATATAAGTTAATAAGATACCAAATATGATTGTAATCCATTGATAATTCCTTCGAATAATGAATGTTGAATTCTTCCGCAACATTTTTTAATATCAAGGTATGCCAGCACCTAAAAGCATTTCCCCGCCTCTGATCCTTGCACATTGCGAGAGTATAAAATGTTCGGTTACACCCGAACTTAGCCCTTTTTCACTTGTTTAATATGAAGTTATGCCAACACCTGAAGGCGGGGAAATGCTCTGATCCCTGCACATTGCGAGTGTATAAAATGTTCGGTTACACCCGAACTTAGCCCTTCCTTACTTGTTTTAGTGAAATTTATTAACCAAATAATTAGTTGTATTACCGCATTCATTTTATTTAAACTATTTGACTGACTATGGATGTATTCATTTGGAATATTAATATATTCTTAAACATATTTTATATATGTTTAAAATGTTCACTAAATTCTTTAAATTTCACATATATTAATACTAATATAGTAATAACCGACAGCGTCAATCCAATGAAATATATCGAAATACCGAGAACATACTCCTCTGAAAATAAATTAACTAATAGTAAACGAAAACCGTCGAAATAAACGAACTTCCTCTAGTCGCAACTTGCTGGGCTACACAATATGTTATCGATTACTTATCCCGTGTATTAACTTCTCGGATTAAGCATTTAATTAGATTGAATGCAAGTATGAGAGATTCAAATGTAAATCTTTCTTAAGCTCCATTTTAAAATGGATAACAATTTATATCTCTTATTAGTAATTGGATGTCGATTGAAATTGAAATCGATAGCATATTTAATTCCCATCAAAATACAAAGCTTTAGTCATACTGGTTAAATTGGAATGATTGCTTTTGTGTCTATTCCCTAAACTAGTTATTTTTGGCTTACACAGTTCGTTCGCAGGTTCGTGGTTTTATTGTCTAGCACTAAGGCATTGGGTAGGTAAAATTATGTTATTAAAAACTCTTCAGATTAAAATTTTCAGTTCCAGGGATTAATTCAATTGAATTTGCTTCGAAGTAGACGAAGAATGTCCTATCGGTTAGAAAGGTGATGCCAACCTTTTTCTAAAAATTTTTTTTGATTAAACTATATTTGCATACATATTAAGGGCTATTATACGATGTTAAACTTCTAAACGTGATATTGATTATATTTATTTTATTTATGAAATAGAAATTTTCTAAATTTCTTTTCTTCATATTTTTCAAAAGGAGACAATGTTGCTAACTAAATAATTTTTTAAAAGAGTTCGTTTTTTTTTCGAAGTAAAACCCAAAACTTAGAAGAATCCAGTGTAACTTTCATTCAAAAAATTCATAATTGCTTGCGGTGGGGAATATTTGCAAAGCTTTTTATCAATTAATCAATAATTAATATTATATTAATAAATTTAATCAATCAATAAATTCCAAGCAGTCCACCTATATTACATATACATATAATATAATATTGCAAGATTTCTTCCAGTTATTTAAAAACCGCTTTGGTAACTGTTCCACATTATCTCTCTTTATGTAAAATATGCGTCGGCTTACACTCGGGTAGCAAATCATCAATAATTTAAATAATCGGTTTATGTTTTAATAAAGTCGACACTTTTGCTGACTCGGCTACATACTTTCTTGTTCGGTGGCAGACTTCGTTGGGTATTCGCTTCAAGGCCGTTCATCTACTTATCCGCACATGGTTTATGCAGCTTCTCTGCTTTGCTTTCAAAAGCAAAACGGTTGGCAACGTCTTGTTTATCAAGAAAATTTTCTTTTATTACTCGCTTCTGAAACATATAATTTTTTATTGTTCTCACTGAGTGAGTTCGCTGCGGCTTTCGAAGCCACAATGCCGTGCTTACTCTCCACTTTGTTGTTGCTTAAAATTTATACAGTTGTAATTTAAATTGTATAATTTATTACTGTTTGTGTGCGTATATTGGTTGTTACCGAGTGTAATTGCTTTGCTTTTATTATTGTTGTGGTTTTACGCAGGAAACTCGAGGCAGTGATGATTTCTACTTAACTGTGTCCAATGGGTTTATTTATACTCACACTTTGTGGGTTTCCAATAACTTCGTAGCACACTGCAGAGTTGCGAAGTTTCTTACAGATTATACGCATTTTCATCGGGTGCATGGCACTCACAGTTTATCCTACTCCTGTAGTTTTGTTTCGTGCTTTCCTTTGAAGAAATGTTTAAACATTTTACCATATATATACATATATGCGTATTACAAACATATAAGTGTGGTATGTAACAGTGAGTATTGAGTTTAAAATAATGTGCATTTGACGTGGATTATATTTTCATATTTGATTATGAATTTATGTCCTGCTCACGCCCTTTTGTGTGTGGCTGGACGAGGCTTCGCGTTTTGAGATCAAAGACATACGAGCATATATTTTAATTAAGCACCGCCACTGCGCTGCCAAACAAGTAAGTAAGTCCAGGTCCAAGTGAGAATGAGTGAGAATAAATTCGTGAATGGGTACTACTGCATGTAATTAACACGAAATTACTGAAATTTCGCCTGTGCGTGTTAATGAGTTGCTAGTGCGAGAGTGCGAAGTCGGAACATTGGGAATGCGGTGTTTTGAGGTCGCCAGGTGCTGTCACCCTTGTTAATATTATTGTAGTAATTAAGCCGGCTACGAAACGTAGGTAATCAATTAGAAATTTGCGTATATTTCATTGCTGTTGCTATTTATAATTCGAAAGGGACACTAGGTCTAGGTCTAGGTCTAGATTCTCCACTTAATGGATACTTATAAACTTACGTTTTCGGATACTCTCTTATGTACCTACAAATGTACAAATGAGTTCATATAATTCACATGAGAAAAATTTTTAAATTTCTAATTAAAAATTGCTGAACTTAGATTGAAGTCTTTAAATCGGGAGCCGTATTTACATGAAGCACATCAAAGCATTTCAGAGACAATGGAAGTTTTTCAAAATAACGAAAACAAGAAATATGAGTTCTGGTGCAGCCAAACATTTTGTACTCTCGCAATGTGAAAGGATCAGAGGCAGGGAAATGCTTTCATTGCGATATGCGATATGAACTAAACCAAAGTGGCTTAATTGAATATATTAGATACATGAGGACAAAGTCAACCAGAGAAAAGGAAATCATTATATTAGGAATTAGCGGCTTAGACCATGGTCTAGACCGATTTTTTTCATATTTACACATATTGCAATGAACACACATGCATACAGCATAAACGGATTAAAGTCAGATGGAAAGTCGGGAATTCTTATATCGGGCATTTTTGGGATAGAGGAAGATCTGCACTGATCGCATTAACTCTTTTCATAATTCAAGCATATTAGTGAACATGTCCACTTTTACAAAAATTTGTTCCCACAGATGCCCACCCTACTAGGATTCTCTGTACCACATAACACGTTTATATCTTAATTTTCTGCTTAGTTATATCACTTTATCTTTTTCCGATTAAAGGCGTTTTGTTGGCGTGGCAGATGATCCAATACGCCCATTTGCAATACCAACCGTCTCATGATAACAAAGAACACGTGTACAAGTTTCAGCAAAATATTTTAAGTTTTACTTAAGTTATCGCTTGCACGGGCGGACCTGATCATTTGTATATATATATGTCTATATTTAACTCGATTAGTTCTAGGTGTTACAAACAGCCGTTAGGTGAACAAAACTAATGTTCTCTGAAGCAACATGTTGCGAGAGTATACAAATGTTACGGAAGAATTCAACATTCATTATTCGGCGAAACATTCGTAAATGGATTACAACCATGTTTGGTAATTTATTAACTTATATTACAGATGATAGATTCGTACTTTCGTTACTATATTTTGCTTCCGAGAAATTTATATTAAAATCTACCAAATTAACTCATTAAAAATATATCTGATATAAGGCTTTTGATATAAAACCATTACAAAAGTGGCTTAATTAAATATATTGGGTAGATGAGAAAAAAGGCGACCAGAAAATCGATCACTATAATCACTATAATAGGAATAAGGACTTTGACAGAGGCCTAGGCCGATTTCATTCATATTTAGCGCTAAAACCAAATAATGTTTAAGAAAACATATTTTCCTAATTTCATTAAAATATCACATATATTGACTAACATTAACGGTTAGTCAGCAGGAAAGAAAAACTCAGAAAGAAAGCAGGAAACATTATAGCTGGTGTATTTGAGCTAGTTGATGGTCTTGGCTGATTGCATTAACTTTTGTCATTACTCGAGTATATTAAAGACCATGTTTCCATACAATTTTATGAAGATAACTCACACACTGACCGACATATTCGGCATAAAGTTTAAAATATGTAATGATGTAATTCGTTCACCGATTTCACACATTTTCGGCACTAAGTTATTTTATATCCAATATTATAAGTTCACATAATTTTAGTAAGATATTTTACATATTGGCCGATATACACCAAAGAAAGCTAACCGAAATTCTTGTGTTAGGTATATGGACACGGAGTAGTATTGACCCAATTTTGTCCATCTTAGGCACAGGGATTGTTATTAGAGAGAAACGCTCTCCGAATTTTACTGAGATAACTCACATATTGGCCTATATATGTAGTATAAATTCTACTGGATGTTTGAAATTCGTTATATTTGGACATAATTTTCCCCATTTTCGACACAAGGGCACATTATTATTATGAAAAGATATTCCATGAATTTCATTAAAATATCTCACAGATTCATCTATAGTTGCGGTAAAAAGTCAGATATAGGCACTGAGGTCCATATATTCGGCGCCTTAGAGCCTGAAAAGCATTTTCCGATTTCCCTAATTTTTGGGTAGGAAAAAGATTACCATGAAGGTACTATTTGTGGAAAGTTTTATTCCGATATCTTAATTTTATATTATTTTATTGATTTATATACCGTAAAGTTAAAGAATCATATGGATATTGAAATAGTGATATATAGAAGGTAGGCGTGGTTATAATGCTCCTATTTTCACACTGTGGTATAAAGATGCAAATATAATGTTATGTATAAAATTTGGTTCAAGTTGATGTAGTAGTTCCTGAGTTATAGGATTTCAACTAAATGAAAGGGAGTGACACCCTTTGTCCAACTTTTACATGGATTCCTCTGAATTAAATTTGTTCTATCTTTGCTGTGAAATTTAATGCTTGCGATGTATTTATTTAATGATGTATCGCACCTTTAGTCGTTTTCAACATAACCTTTTAACCCACTGATGCCCCTCCCTACTGTGATTTTCTGTCCCAAATTGTAGTTTAATATTTTAATTGAGAGCTTAATTATAGCATTTTATAAGTTTTCGTTTAACAGCATTTTGTGGCAGTAATCCGTCTACGCCCGTCTGCAACACTGGAGGGCAACATATGTGACAAGTTTCAGTAAGATATCTTATTTTTTACTCATGTTATCGCTTGCAACTCGTTTCATCATCCGGATCATATATATATATATATATATATACATATATATAACTCTATATGTATTTCGATTAGTTTTAGGTGCTACAAACAACCATTAGGTGAACAAAACTATAATACTCTGTTGCAACATATTGCGAGAGTTCATTTCATGTTTTTAAACCGCAGATTCCTCTCGATTAGTTTTAGGTGTAGTTTTAGTTACTCACTGGCTATACTATATAGTCAGTATACTATATACTATACTATATTATACTGACTTTACTATATTAAAATTAACTAATAGATATTCGTATATTCAGAAACACTGAAGCGGAAATGATTATAATGGCCATGCATGTGTTTTAGGAGGGATTAGGTCAATTTAATAAATTTTTTGCGCCAATTACTTATGTTCAAAAAAATGAGCACTTGGCCATAACGGTTGTATATGTGATTTGTTAAGTATTTCTGTCTAATATGATTGTCTACCTCTAATTATTTCGTGATTAATATTAATTTTTTATTGCCGACGGCCAAGAAAAGTTCCAGTGAATAAATCCTACATTAATAGCAAAATAATTAAAGTAAACGAGCTGGCAACTGTAAAAGACGAGCTTCTATCTAATTACGCTATCGTAGGAGCACACTCATTATGATTTAAGAAGAAGGTAGTGTTTGGAATACTGTAGTGTATTTATAGAAGCATCGAAGGGAGTTTCCCAAAGATCTTTAAAGTAACTTGAAAAGGGCTCAATTAGAACTGTGATCTCGCTCATATTTCACAAAATGGTAAATTTAAATGTCCCGAAATTACGATATTTTATAATAAAGAATGGTGGGAAGTTTGTTAAATTTGGTTTTGCTAATGAGTACATCACAAAATGAACTTATTATACAAATATGTAGGTTAGGTTGTCTTATCGAACATCTAGATAAATTTTGAAGGTCATAAAAGACTCCTGATGTCTTTGGCTACTAAAAAATAGAACTATATTTTGTTATCCTAATGAGGACGTGCCATTCATAGAGATTTTGGAAGCCGGGAAATTGGAGTTGTTAGGAGTAATTTACCCATCAAATGATTCGAATTGATGAATCTAGCGCATAAGTTTTTCTGTCTCATCGCAAGCGTTTACATCTGGCCACAGTACTTGAAAAAGAAATTTGTTTTTGAATCATAATTCACGGAAACAAAAGATTTTAATTAAATTAGTATCTTAGAAGATAAAATAAATTCAAAAATAATTGATGAATTTATTAATTTTCGAATGTCCAACAAGTGTTAAATAAGCACAACTATAGCTCCATTCTCTTTTAAGCTAGCGACAAAAGAATACTAGGTAAAATAATAAAATAACTTGGTGACTTTGCTTTAATACATCGAGGATGGTAAGCAAAACCTTAGGTTTTATTGCTTCTTCATTGATGACAGCAGGAAGACCTAATTTAAATTTACTTTTTTTTCGTCGACTGTTGAATTTTGACTACTTCCCGATAAAAAGAGGCTAAGCAGAGTGTAGGTCAACAGACCCCTCCTAGATATGTTCAAATTAAATTATAATTTTGTTGTCTTGAAAAGAGTAGAGAGAGTGAACTATAGCTGAACTGGTTATATAGTAGTGCCTTTTTCTGTAAGGTGAGAACAGTTTTTTGGGCGTACCTGCGATTTACATATATTTATTTACGATTACGTAAGTTAACTTACTTGTCAAGGGAAGGCACAATTACACATCGGTGTGTGTTTACGAGGGAATATTTCGCTCTGCTTTGTAAGTGCTGAAATGGCTGCATTCTCAGGAAACACCGGTCGAACAAAATTGCTAATAAATTCACTATAAAAATCTTGATATGACACGACTTATCAATCGCAATTTTTATATGCACTTAAGCAAAGAAAAACATATCTCTGATATTGTTAAACTCTCAACAATAGATGCTGCTGCCAGATTTGCTGAATTTTGACGAGGTAAAAATGCTATCACATCGATTTTTTATGTCCCGATTGCAGTGAAAACATAACTAAAACCCTTCAGCGCGAAAAGTGCGATGAAATAGTAAACGGACTTAAGTAATACTCATGCAAGCGCATAGTAAAATTTGTATTTCAGGGATAATAAAATGTGAAAATTTCATGTAAAGTACGCGAGCATAAAAAATGGAAAATGAAAATTGAAAGCTGATGCTAGAGTGATTTGGGAGCGTGTACTCTCAGCTCAATGGTGTGGCACGTCAAAGGAGCCAATTACGTGCGTGATTTATGGTGAGTTTTCCATTTTTTTGGCGTCAAGAACAAAGCTTTAACAGCACCGTTAAAATCGTACTTACATATTTCTCGAAATGCACACATATGAGAATTTTCGTTTTGCTGATAATATGGATGATAAGGGAAGAAGAATCTCAGCAGATGTAAAATTTGCTTACTTTCACTTTAACGATAGCTTTGAAAGGTTTTTGAAACATTATCGCTGTGTCACACCCACAAGCATACAAATTTAGTTTACATACTTATGCGAACACATTTCAGTATAAAATCGAATGGGTGATGGTTTCAATTCATGCAGAAACTTCAAATGGCAAATATACGCTTTTAATGCGAATCCAAAGAAAGGCATTACGAGTGAATATAAACGAATTACGTTCTTCAGATGAGCTCTTAGTTCTGTTTGTGGAGTGATTCGAATATTTTGCTCAGCATATTATAATATAAAATAATCGAAGAAATGTTCAGACTCAAGTGATGCGATATCTGTCTGTCAGTGCGTATGACAGTCGAGAGGATAATTTTGAAAAATTGAGATAATAGGTGGAACCTTGGTACTCACCCCTACGACTCAGACGTGGGTGATGTTGCAGGGGTCAGGAATCAAATTTCTGCGTTGTCCAAACAAACGCATAACATAAATTTGACCCATCTTTACCATAATTTGGAATGGAAATTTTGGGTAAAAGAAAATGCTGATATATTTGACATCTTCGATATGAGGAAATAATCTTCCAAAACTGGTTGAAAATTTGTTTTATAGCTTCACTCCATATAACTGCAATAAATACCACTAAGAGGTTTATTAGGGGCTCGTATCTTTAGGCCCTTTGGTTAGAATTGGATGTCTCGAACAACATGTGCGATATTTAAACGAAACTTTGTAATAAATATACCCCGAAAAGGGTGAACTACTGATGTCCTTGCCATGGAATGATTCGTCAGCAAAAATAGCCGAAATGGAGCAATTACTTTCTCGATTTCCGGATTAACGGATATACTGATTTTGGATTGCCGGATAATCTTAACAGGATATTTTGGACAATAAAACCCTACCTTAAATTTGTTATTATTAATAGCAAAAAATATGTACTTTTTATAGCAACTATTCTAAGGTAGAAATAATTTATTGGATCTTCATCCCAAAATTTTATATATCATTGGTTACAGATTCATTGCACTTTATGCACTTTTAAAGAACCCCGTTATTTGAGGTAAGTATGGTTATTAAAATTTTTTGTCAGTTTAACGAAAAAGCAGTAAAAGTCTTACGGAATGGTTCACCGAATCATGCTGATATATCTCATGAGACGGCTGAAAAGTTCATACCTTTTTATGAAAGGAAGCCACTAGAACTTAATGTCCATATTTTGTAGTTGACCTAACCTTTGCAAGATATGAGTATAAATTTCAGCTTTCAGACAATTGGTTTGTGAGATATAGCAGTTTGAATGGCGTGAGTTATGGTATTTTGAAAAAATTTGGACATAAAAAATTTCGTATGTAAATAAAAGTCTGATTCCTCACACTTTAAAGACACTTGCTGGGAAGATCGTTCATGAATATTTGGATATCCGAAAGCTCTGTGCAATACGGGTGCTGTACGTGCTCATAATTGCACGTTTCAATATTATGTGAATTAGCTTAGAATTGTTTCCGTACTTGCAAAATCGAAAATTGAAGTTTGCATTTGGAATGTGATTGTATTTAAAACGATACTAACTTTTCAGTCTGCCATATTCACATTGATATTAATATTGATAACGAAAAACATTTCTGCGTTTTAGGATATCAGTGAATTGTTATTACGATCGTAAAAACATGAGTAATATTCGGGAAAAATAAGCCGGTTTTGACTTTGCCATGATTTGGTCCGTTACAAGAGAACATTTTTTAGATAAAATGGTCTATAAGATAAAAAATGTTTAGAGGGAACCGCTGAAATTTCAAAGAATCATGGATTCTACTGAATAAATAATCGTTTTAGTGCAGGATAGTTGTAAAATTTAAGCTCATAACTTAGCGGTCTGACAAATTAAAATCTCTTTGGACAGCCTGAAATACTGAAAAATAACTGTAGGGCATATTTTACTTAAGTTTTGGAATCAATTCGTGCGTTCTGAAATCAAATGGATGACATAGGTCCCATCAATTTGGACAAAGGTATATAGTAAACTAACTCTTATTGTCTAGTTTCGGTCTGCTAATCTACATCTTGATTAACACTCAGAGCCCACTTAACAGCACAGTCAAAATTAATACTGCCATTGGGAGTTTGATTGAAGCTGTACTAGAATTAAAATTTTATTCCTAATTTTGTAAAGATGGCTCTAAATAAAATCCCAAACATTTTTATTTTTCGAAACCGTATATGAAACTAAACAGGCACAAAATATATTAACTTAGTTTGTATAATATAATATATATTTATAATACATATGAGTATGTAGGTGTATAACGCTTATGGTAATTTATGTCAATTTTACATGCCAAGTTCGTGCAAGAACAACTAAACATATTCGGAAAATTAAAGACGCTGGAGCGCAATTACCCATTATTTTTACCCGTTTGACTGCTCATTACATCCAAACGAAAGTTGTGGGAGATATTTATCGTACGAGAAGGACGTGGAAACGGTGCTAGGAAACAGCTAGGAAACGGTGTGGCAAGCGGCGGAACTCATAAAAATGCTATGAACATTTTATTCGTTCACTATAAAGCTACTTATGAGCAGGCCTGCATCGGTATTGTTATTATTTATAAATAAAAGTTGCGTAGGCCCAGTCAAGGCGAGGAGACCGAAGTTGTTGGTACGCAGAAAGTAACAACGCAAGTGCAATTAAATACAACTAGCATCGCTGTAATGGGAACGCTGGCCATTTTGCGGCGAATATTTTCTTAACGCACGCACGCACCCATTTCTCTTATTCATTAACTAAATTTTGCCTGGGTGTGATTTCCTTTTACTGACACACAACGCTTAATGTTTTCCTAAACGGCCTTAAACACGAACACGAACATAAAATTTCTCTTGCACGCTTAAACACAAAAGATAAAAGCTTTAAACTTTCAGGTTATGTTAGAGAGTTACAATTCATTCAATTTGCAAGCAGTGCAGGGATTAGTGGACTTGGGCCCGGCCTTTTAAACACTGCTCTGATGAAAAATTCCTTACACCTCGAATGGGAAGCTTTTATTTTTGAAGACGAATGCTGTTAATGAAATATGGTGTAAATACCTAAAATTCTGGATCTATTAATACGAAAAGTAATTGTATCAGCTTTGTTGTATGGTTATATTCTAAAGAACAAGCAAGAAAGGCTTTACTTCGGGTGTAACCGCAAATTTATACTCCCGCAATTTTTAAAGATCAATGGCGGGGGAATATTTTCAGGTGTTCCCAAAAATTAACAAATGTTGCGTAAGAATTCAATATTCATTAATCGACGAAATCGTGATTGGATTGTAATCGTATTTGGTATCGTAGTAACTTATATTCTATGTCATAGACTTACTTAGTTTAATTACTACCTTTGGCTTCGTGTCCGCAACATTTACATTAAAATATGTTTTATTAAAATCGGAAATGTATTAGTTATATGGGGCTTAGACCAAGGTCTAGAACGATTTCATTCAAATTAAGCGCTAAATCACATTATGTTTAAGAAAACATATTTCTTAATTTCATTAAAATATCACGAATATTGACCAACCTAAACTGTTTGAAGTCATCTGGACGCTAGAGAACATGTTTCCATGCAATTATATGAAGATAACTCACACACTGACCGCTTCTTCGCCATAAAGTCTGCTACAATAACAAAAATCATTATATGTAGTATACGGAAGCTGGTGTGGTAACTATGGTATATCCAATATTATACGTTCACTTATTTTTGCTAGGATATCATACATATTGATCGTTATATACGGTATAAGGCCAACCGGAAGTTAGAAATTCTTAAAATAGATATGTGGGGCTAGGGGAAGTGTTTACAAGAGTTTACCCAGTTTTGACACAAGGTCACAATATTATCAGACAAAAATTTATTCTGAGTTTCATTAATATATTTCACATATTGACCGAGATTGAACATTTCGTTAAAAATTCACTGGGTCTACATATTTGGTATATGGACACTTGAAAAGTTATAATCCGATTTCGATAATTTTCACACATGGGATGACATACCTTGAAGGGACTGCTTGTACACAGTTTTGTACCGATTTCTCTAATGGTATTCCATATATATACTGTATATATTATATCCTTTGAGTGGTTTTAATACGAATTCACCAATTTTCTTACCTTATGAGGAGGTGAAGGAAACATTTGCCCTCAGCAAATATTTGTACTATGCAGGGTCTTTCTGTGAATTTATGAGAGGAGAACTTACTATTCGTTTCACCAAATACGGCCACTAACGTAAATTTTGGAGGAAAAATTTCATTTATTAATTCCTACAGTAAATAAAGTTATTTATATATAAAAAAAAAACAAAATAAAAAAAAGTTATTTTGGTTACAATCATGTTTTCGAGATAGATGGTAACCATCGAGTTCGACTCGCTTCCTTGGAGTGAATTTGCATGGCAGTTTTTAATGAAAACATAATCGCTGGTGAAAGAACACAATTCACCACGCTTAATACCGCTATACGATCCAACAATTCCGTTGGATACCTGAATTGATTTCGAAACAAGGAGGATTTTTGTGAGTATTAAAATGTTTCGTGATCTCGACCTGAATTACTGGAAAAATATTTCATTACCACTAGCGTCATTACTTCTTGGCTAAGATTCCCAGTCAAAACGTTCTTTACAATCTTTTACTCCGACTGGATGCAAATATATATGGCAGCTGAGTAAAGGGTCTTAACTGCACTTTCAGCTTTTCGCTATTCTATGTGTCTCCGAAAACATATATGCCATAACATTATTAGTCGACTGTTTCACCTTTCCACGCTTTCGATTCGGTTCATCACGATTGCATTTCGAAGCGATATTATAAAGCCATGTTTAGTCCGATGTCACATATCGGCGCAAAAGTTCCTGTATATAACGATTTAATTGAAAAGAAGTTTGGCATAATTTTATTTAGAACTAGGTAAATATATTGATCGATATAGGGATTTCTGACTTTGAAACTGACTTTAAACCTGATGTAGTGATTTTCGACTTTCCACATGACTTTAAATCGTTTATGGTGGTCAATATGTGTGATTTTTTAATAAACCTAAGTGGACATTCTTTCTTAAACATAATGTAGTTCCGCGCTAAATATGAATTATTCTTAATATAATGGTTTCCATTTCTCTAGTTGATATTTTCTTATATACCCAATATATTTAATTAAGCCACTTTGGTTGAGTTTATATCGCATATATCATTTTTGAGTTGATATCGTAGATTAGAGGTAGGTAGATAAATATCTCGAACATGAAGTAAAATACAGTAATGAAAGTACGTGAACAGAGGGCCTGTTAATAATTTAATAAGATACCAAATATTATTGTAATCCATTCACGGTTTCCACCAATAATGAAAGTTGAAAGTATAAAATGTTCGGTTACACCCGCGCTTAGTCCTTCCGTACTTGTTTAACATAAACTTGCCAGCACCTGAAAGTATATCCCATCCTGTGATCTTTGCACATTACGAGAGTATAAGATTATCAGCCGCACCCGAACTTAGCCCTTCCTTACTTGTTAATATAAAGTTTTGTCAATATCTGAAAGCATTCCCTTCCTATGATCCTTGTTCATTGCGTGAGTATAAAATGTTCGGTTACACAAAAACTTAGAACTTCCTTTCTTATTTCTCCTACATTTTTAGAAATGGAATGTATTCTTATCGTGAATTGCATTCGGATTACTGCTACGAATGTATAAAATTAAGTATTTACTGATAACGAAATTTAATAGGCGTGAAAGCTCAATATCAGAATAGCAGTCTTAGTGACATTTCCCTCGGATTAGATATAGTAGTATAGTATAAGCAAATCAGATGAAACCAATTAAAAGCAAGATAATAATAAATAAAAGTTAAAATAATCTAAATTTCGTCACCAGCTTCTGCTCTGATTGTGAAATGATGGCATAAATTAATAAGTGAATAATCAATAAATTAAGAAAACAGAAATCGGAAGTTCGTTTTGAAATCGAATCAACAGAGCTGATTCCTTAATGGAAAAAATTTAATGCCAGTATATTTGCTGGATACGCGATTTTTAATTTTTGAATAGTTAACATTTTTGTTGGGTATAAAATCTTAGTAATGCAATAAAACTTTCCAATGCATTGCTTTTAAGAATTTAACAAAAGGAATCTTTTCAACACGCCGCTAAACCTGTATTCTAACATAAATAGCATAAATGGTGTTAAGCGTCTGGAGCCAGCGATTTAAAAATGCCGACTGCACAAAGAATATTTCTCCATCCACAGATAGAATATCTAAATATAAATGGTAGCTTCAAAAACAACCCTTCATAATACAACGACACGCCATGCCACCGAAATGCCTACCTGTGTACGTGAGTGATTGCGTTTGCTGGATTCCGAGGTATGAACTGTTGCTTTCTCATAATAGCCGGAACACAAGTTTAAAACACTTGTATTTATTTTCTCAATAGCTCTGCATGTTAAAACCGTTAACACTACCCAGTACAGCTGCCAGGAGTCGAGGATATGGATTGAATAACAATTTTTGGATCAAATACCTTTCATGTCCGCTTATATCGCCTGCTTCACAGACGCCGTTGAACCGACCACACAAAGCGTACTATAAAATCAAAGCACAGCTCTCTATGGATACATACAGATACATGTGTATACTATAATTTAACATATGTGTACACATAATGTCTGTATGATATGTGTATCCTTTCGTGGCAGTGCCCGAACCTGTGCAAAGGAGGGTGGCGGCACTGGCGCACAAAAGTCTGCTGATATGGGCGAGTTTCGAGTGCATTTGTTATCTGGATCTATTACGGTGATGTATCACATGCCAATCACAGAGGCTTGAGGTTCCATTCATACAGAGCTTGACTGGAGGAATGCGTCTATGTTTGAATGCGGATTACATTAAACCGCTTAGAAACGTCAAACAACATCAATTCTCCTTCTTATGCGTAAGCTTCATTGCGCCAATCGTTGAATATACTCGTATATCCATAAACTCTTTCCCCGTCTTACCTTGCCGTCAAGAGCTACAATGCGCAATATTATTGCTTTTGTTGCCATGGCATGCGAGGTAATCTGTAACTGCCAGAGTTGCCAGAGTTGCCAGTGTCTGAAGTACTCGCATGTCGAAGAGTTACTCTTTTCCGAGATAATTTGTCCACTCAACGGCAGAAAGAAAAAAAGAAACAAAAACACAAAGAGTTGAATTTGAATGGGAAATATAAAGTAAACAAATTGCTAGGAAGTAAATGTGTATTGTTTTCGATTGTTCCCAACAAATGCAAAGGAATCCGAGCGAAATTTGGTATTCCCAGATGTGAAAAATTGTGTCTCCCCCATCCTGCTCAGTTCTTCCAATGATTGTGTGCTTTTGTTAGCATTAGTAGCTTATTAAACAAATTGAATGGAATGGATTAGAGCAGGGGAGATAATGTATTACCTGCAGCTTCACACAAGAGAACGCTCTCGCCCGACTGTTCAATAATTCTGCAGAAAAAGTCAAGTGTGGAGGAATCGAAAGGAAGTTGCAGTCGCAGTATGTTTTTATCAAGCAGCAAGTTTTATACCATCAGCTTCAGTATATTTGAAGTCTCAAGGAGTATCCTTGGACCGTCTTTACTTACCACAGACCCTTCAAGACGAAGGGGTTGTGTTGATATGTGCTCTTATATTGTTAAATTTTCTTAATATAAGGTAATTAGAAGAGAGTTTAAAAGTTTAATTTTTTTTAAGAATTGGCCGACTTAGTACTTTGAATCTGTGTTCACAGTTACTAATTACAAAAGTCTTGAACTCAATATCCTAAATATTAAAAACCAGTACACAAATCTTTTGAAAGTGCCATCAACTAATTATGTAAAACGTAAAACAAATACAATTTTTCACGTTAGCGCCGCAGAAGTTGTGGACTTGGACGGCAACAATAAAAAGTTCTTGTGGACATTTTTTCACATTTTGCGATTCAAAATGAAAGTACATGTGTATCTAAAAATGCCGTGTATGCATATAAATATATCTATAGGTAGCAATTCAAACTTTCCACATTGATATTTCTTTTTTACTGTTAGAAAACTGTTATGTGAAAATTTTAAGTCGTAAAACCTGTACGTACCTGTTATAGGGTATTAAAATCTGGGTAAAGCAATTAAAAAATGTGTTTCAGAAATTTTACATTACTTTGTTTTTAGTAACGTACAGTCAATGCTGCATAACATACATCAATTAAATGCCCACAAAATAAGTGTGGAAAGGAGCGCAGCCGTTGAGGTTATTTCATCAAAACAGTTTCCTACAGAACGACTCATATATCAACATTAGCATTCGGATGCTATAGGCTGAAGTTCTTGTGTAGGTGAAATCTTTTAAAAACACATAGATGCAGAATTCTCCACACTCCTTTTTTAAATTTAAAAGCTGTTTGTTTATTAATATCATTAATTACAAATTTAGTTGCAATTAAACCCTAAATAACAACGATGTCACTCGAATTTCGAATTACACTCCAATTCGATTGGTGCGTTCCTATTGGAAACCCGTTACTTACATACGTTGTAGATACACGAACGTGAGAAAATTCAGGAAGTTTGTGGAATATATTTGTAATGATTGATATGGCGCCAGCTAACAACGTCCGATTGTAAAATTCTTTTATTCCACACTTGAATTAAATGAGCTTTGTGTGCGCCGACTTCTCTGTCTACAATTTGGTTTACAGTGGAAATTTTTATGTGAGGTTAGAAACTGCATATTATGTCTTCCTAATATTGCTGATTCCCCGCTCGCTACTTTAGAGCTGTGCTGTCCTGTCAAAAAACTTTTCATGTGAAAGCAACAACAAAGTTCTCCAGATGAATACAGTCGAAGAGAACATGTGTATACCTCATTTAAGTGGTGTAACCTATTCTTACTCTATATCTATTTGATTTATGCTAGTTGCTTGTTCGACTCGCCATTATTCAAGCCTCGGCATTTTATATTTTACAGGGCAGGGTTTCATACCAACTGAGTTACTCAATGAACCCTTTTACACTTTCCGTCGTATTTTGACAAATTCCTTTAAAGAGTCATTCATATGTGTACACACGTATGTATTTAATTCTTAATTGAACAGCAAATAGAGTTTCCTGTAAAAAAAGAAAAGAAGGATAAGATACGTTTTAATAAGTAGAGTGGAGTGGCCGTGTATCGAGACTATTTTTGACGCGGGTGGCAAACATACGCTCACAAAATGAGCAAGTAAGGAAGATCTGTTCGGAACGGGTATAACCGAACATTTTATACTCTCGCAATGTGAAAGGATCAAAGGCGGGGAAATGCTTTCAGGTGCTGGCAAAACTTTATATTAAAAAATGTTGCGTAAGAAAACAACATTGCTTATTCCACGGAACCGTGAATGGATTGAATCATATTTGGATTGAATCGTACTTAACTTATATTACAGATCATAAACTCAAGAATTTTCGATTAAAATCTACCAAATTAACTTAAATGACATATTTGCCACATAAACCCAACCAAAGTGGGTTAATTATATATTAGAAAAAGGCAACCAGAGAATCGAAATCACTATAATAAGAATAAGGGGCTTTGACAGAGGTCTAGACCGTTTTCATTCATATTCACCGCTAAACCACATTAGGTTTAAGAAAACATATTCACTTAATTTCATTAAAATATCACACATATTGATCAACATATAATCAAGTCGGCAATCAATACATCGGATATATTTTGGTTAGAGGAAGGTCTGGACTGATTGCATTAACTAGCAAAATTGCTCGAGTACACTAGAGAACAAGTCTCCACACAAATTTATTAAGATAACTAACACAATGACCGATATATTCGAGAAAAAGCCTCCTAGAATTACGAAGATAATTATGTGTAGTATATGGGAGCTGAGGTAATTCGTTGACCGATTTCATACACTTTCGGCACTAAGCTATGGTGTGTCCAATATTATACGTTCACTTAAATTTGCTTAGATATTCTACATATTTACCGATATAGACGGTTAAGGCAAACCGAATGTTTGACATTGTTATCAGAGAAAAACGCCCTCTGAATTTCACTGACATAGCTCACATATTGACCGATATATGTGTTATGAAGTCTACGGGAAGTTTGAAAATCCTTATATTAGGTATATGGGAGCTAGGGATATTTACCTGATTGTTCTCATTTTTCACACAAATACAAATTATTATCATGAAGATGAAGATAGTCCTTGAATTTAATTAAGGTGTCTCACAGTTTTACCGATAGTTTCGGTAAAAATTCAGATTCACATATTCGTTATCTAGGGGCTTAAAATATAGTTTCCGATTTCCATCATTTTTGGGCAAGAAATAGCAATTCTCAAAATGTAAAAATCTAAAGAATCTAAAGAATCTTTTAAAATTTAAAGATTTTGCCCATTTTCACACTGTAACATAAGAATGAATGAAGTCTTATGTTCCAAATGTTGAAATTGGTATATTCGTTCCTGAAGTATAGGATTTAACCTGAGACTGCTACCCCCGATTATGCCCATCAGCAATACCAACCTAATCAGAGTTCCAAGAAAAATATGTGCCAAGTTAAGATATCACAACTTTTACTCAAGTTATCGCTTGAACGGACAGACGGATGGGTAGACGAAGAGACGGTCGGACAGATGTTCACTCCGAATTCAACTCATCTCCTCATCCTGATCATTTATATGTATATAACTTCTTATCGATCTCGATTAGTTTTAGGTGTTACAAACAAAACTAGAATACTCTGTTGCAACATGTTGAGAGAGGATAGAAAGTTAAATCACTAAAGAGCGAAAGCGGAACAGAGAGATAGCAATAGCTGACAGCATTAAGTAGGAAAGCACGTCGCATAGATTTAATTATCGCACTTTTGTTATCAATGAAGTTACTATTATTGACATCGATATTGAAAATACCGGCATAAGTCTATAACGGAGTATAGTATAGTATAGTATGAAGGCATGGTTAAGGACAGAACTATGGTGAGATTTAGCAGAAAATTGCCAAGAGCAACAGATTAATTCTTCCGAACTCACAAGGCGGTCGAGCTCCATGTAACTCCATGGCGTTTTTGCAGAATAACTTCATTAGTTGCGCACACCGTGATGGTGCAGGGGTATGGGGAGAAATGCTGTGAAAATGGATCTGTTATTATGTTTTCGCTGCAATTCGAATATTGTCATTATTTCCTATTTAATATCGATCCCGATACAAGCGTCACTAATACTAAACACATATATACGCACACATCTCTTGAAGAAAGCACGTGGCGAATATAATCTGTTTTTTATCCCTATTTGGATGTATATATATATATATACATATGTGGTATCATATATGTGCACAGACGAATCTTAGCGGGTAGAAACTTGAGGCCATGAAGCTTTGATTTCATCACTTGTTTCAGGCGTTGCGGAAAACCTTTTCACTATTTTACGAATTGCTGGCTCTACATTTGTATGAGCATCGGATATCACACCTGTTTTACACACACTCTTGTATGTGCGTGTTTATACTAAATAACGGTAATATGTAGAAATTGTCCTATGATGCTGTCGAATATCTTTGGCGTCTTTGCTTTTGTGACAATATTTTCCAATTCTTTTTGCTTATTATTCTCTAGTTCATGTCTTTCTCAATATATTTGTTTTTATATTTCTATCTAAGTGCTTACGTAAGGAACCGGCATTTTCATTAATATATGCATATGTACATCGTATATATGTGAGCGATTAAATATTATTTTTCTAAAATTTTTGAGTGATTTTGAATATTTACGAAGCAAATAAAATCGATTTGGTTAATTTGAAAACATTATACCTTTATGGAGTATTGGAAAACTTAGCTGCACCAAAGAATGGTGCAATTAAACTCTTTCGGACTATTTCTCTCAATTGTTTACCTTTGTAAAGTCGAGCATTCGTTACTTATTACACTCTAAAGAGACTGACTGAACGTGAGAACATTACAATGAGCTCTGTGACATTGTTTGCTTTGCTCTTTTTTCAAAAAGGTTACATTTCGAAGCAATTATATTTGCATTCAATATAAGAGATTTTATGGATATGCCTAGCGGGTAGCAATTCGTCTCTATAAAAACTTCGGCGAGTTCAAGATGCCTATGGTTTTCAATCAGTGTTTTAAGTATTTATGTATGTATATATAATATGGTCAATTTGTACCTTAAAAATTTAAAGTAAGCCAATAAATAAGTAAAATAAATCAACTTTTTAACAAATCATTTTACAATTGGTACAAATAAGATATTTTTCGGCCCAGTTCATTTACAGACAGGAGTTTTTAGTGGTATGCGTATGTGTATTGTATGTAGTAAGTGTAAGTACGTATATGCACCTGTAGCTGGGCGGTCCTCTTTGCATGAGTTTTACCTTAACGCGTCCACATGAAAGAAAATTAAGTTTTTATCGATTGGTCTTTTCCCTTTTTAACACCTCCGCCATTTTCACACACATACTCTCACGTACACTTGCGTACGTGGTAATGTTTGCGTAGTTGAGTATTTTTGTGTACAATGCGTATATCACTGTTCACCAAAATTTCACGAAGATAAACATCGTCATCAGAAAGGTAAATTTGAAAAGCTTCAATTCGACACCCAGCTTCCTTTCGGCGCTTCCGTCGATGCCTCCTTTGTGTACGCGTGTTGTTGCGGGTGGTAGTGGGGATATACATGCATAATGTAATATTTACTCTAATTTAAGCTGCTATCGACGAGTGCGTATCCACAGAAATAACCAATTTCGTTATTCAACGTTGTCGCCACCGTTATCCAATCACCAAAATCTTCGCCTGTCCACACCCCCACCCACCAATCAATCATTCCCAGTAGGAAATGGCGAATTCTGGCGAAATATGCTCTAATTAATTATATCTTTTAGTTTCAGCGAATAGGACTGTGATTACATTATATATGCTGTTTTATATATGAATACCCATATATGTAACTCATACTTTTAATACTTTTAAGGATATTCCGTACCGGTGCACGCTTAATTATAACGGGTTCTTAAAATGTTATAGCAATTGTTTCCTAGTTGGACTTTTTTCATGCTTCGTCGAACTTCCACAGACTCTGATGGAATTACTTTGGATTTGACGGTAAATTTGTTGCTATCAATTTACAGTGTGAGATTTCTAGCAACTCGTTACCCTTGCAAACTGTTTTACTACTCTTTTAGTTGAATGAAAATCTCGAATAGAATCTCAATAGATCTTTCCAGTGTTAATCTGGCTACTACTATTTCTATAAGACGTGATATTTGCAAGAGAGTGGCTAAATAATGTCCAACTTGAACAATGGACCGAATTTCTTATTGCATTTTCATGCATTCTTATTGCTTCAATTTGAGGTATGTTCGCTGAGGTCATCCGAAAACTCCATTCTCTAATTCTCCATTATAATTTTAGCGAGGTTTTTTTTGCTGTTCGGTTAAAATAAATTAAGGAAACGTATGTACATGTTTCCATTTTAAGTGCTTCCCAACCAAATTTTCACTTTGATAATGTGTCTATCTTCGATTTTATTTCAAAGTATGTTAAATAAAATGATATGTTTAGATTTCCTCCACTTCAGGGCTTATGAACGGCATACGCCTAGTCGTTTTGACATTACTTGGTGAAAATAAATACATATATACATATTATTTATAAAGTTATATAAATAGATATATAGATGGTTTCCCAATTTTTATGCAATTGCCCCACAGTGCATAACTTGCAATTCGAATTCAGGCGCCAGAAGCTGTTGAATTCTTCCACAGCACATCTACACAGGCATTTGAAACATGTAATAGAACAAAAACAGGGTGATGTAAATGCAGGTTCATCCACAAGAACAGAGACAATAAAAGAAAGTTTAGAAAGCAGTTTTAGTTGAAGATTTTTTGTATCTTACAAGTTTTCTTTTGTTTTCTAAAAGTAGGTTTTTCAATTTGAAACGTGTCTTGGATTATGTTTTCTTCATGTAACATAAGATTTTTACCTCCGATTGTACGTAAAATCGCGGTTAAGGCATCCTGTATGTGTTTGTGAATGTGTGTGTGCCGCTTCCCATTTATTTTATTAATATAATACAATCGCTAATATTTGCACTCCACCTTCGAAGCTCGCCTCACACTTCGCGTCTGCACGTTTTTGGGGTAGACGATTTTCAGCATTCTCTATGTACATCCTGGCGTTGTGTCTCGTGAATGTTTATTGGGAGTATATCTTCCTAATTTCTTATTTATGGGTCATTGATATTTATTGTTAAATATTGAATGATACATAACAAATACTATTCTATTTTTTAATATACTCGCGCACATAATTCATATGAAATGTTCTTATAAGGAGATTTATTTTTGCCGAAATTGGTGGCGCCTAATTTATTTAACTTAGGTGGATCACCAGCGACAAAAGAGTACAATGCTCATACAAATATATATTTCTATCTTTTCCAGAAAAAATAAATGCATAGTTACATATTCACATGCATGGTACTTATGTGTGTACATAACTTTGCTTTGAGAAAATAAAGTAAATTTACAGAATAAAATAAGGGAGTATCTTTCGACTTTTTTTGCTCTCGTACAATCTCATGAGCACTACCAGTGTGAATATTAGAGATTCTGTGATTGGTAATTTTAATTCTATGGTAGTATAATGCGAAAGAAATGTGAAATATGACTGTTTTTAAATTTAAATAAAAACTAGGAATGCAATGATTCAAGCAATGATAGCCAGAAAGTATGTGGATACCTTACTATATGACTTCATATCTAATGAGAGTAGAAATGATCCAAAAGCAATAAGGAAACATTAACCATCGAGATATTGAGGGAGTTGGCAGCAGAAAGTTCAAATTAGAAGAAAAAAATTTATTAGAATTCTCACCAGAAAAAGTAACTAACAAAATATTTCAGCTCTTGACAGGTTTGAATGGTCATTTGAAGAAGTTGAACGGTCAGAAATTTGTCAGAAACATCACAACAGACACTGCTTCGGTCAAACATCTAGCGTGGCTCTCAGCGTCTATTAAATATATGTCTAAATGGTACAAATATATATATATATACACTTGTATTAATGTATTGACCTCATTTTACTTAATGCGATGGGTATCTTACTCAGTTTCATTAATAATTTATGATATACACTATGCTAAATGAACTTTTTCAAGATATTTCACACATTGATCAATATAAGTCCGTATGTATTAAGTATTTTCCTTATGTTATTGTAATGCAAAATAATTTTTTTATTTTCTGATGTTATTATATCAAATTTCGATATCTCACGAGTGAATTGTCCGCCAGCTGTGAATTTCATGCTTTTGAAGGTTAGGTCTAACTACAAAATAATTCAATTCAATTGTAGGAGCTCCCTATCGAAACCATACTTTTCAATCAGTCTAGTGCTTCTTAATTGCACAGTTTCCATTACTTACTCAGTGCTTGTGTCGTCTGAAAAATGTGTGCTTAATACTTGCTTCTGCTGCTGCACACGTACCTGCAGCTTAATACCTGCTTCTGCTTCAATAAATGTTTTCTTAAAGAGAATAAGGTACATGGAAGTCCGTTTGCCTTAAGTCAATGACATTGAGCTTGCTTCAGAGGTATATATGAGTGATTCCTAAATTTTTTTCTAATGTAAAATCATTTTGATCTGCAGGTTCTGCAGAAGGTCTGCCTCGTGGCCAAAATCTTCCAGAAATGGTCTTTTTTTATTGATAATGTGAGTGCCAACCCCAAAAAAAAAGAAACTTGAGTACTAATGATTGTGAAATAACGATAGAATCTCTTCCTAGTATTGCTAAACTACAATAAAAGCTCTCAGATCATATTTCTCATTAAACAAGGAATGCAAAAATTCCGAACATCAACTTGAAAGACACACTATGTTTCTTAGTTAAAATTGGGAGGCCCTTTATGGGTCTTCAATTCTATTATCTGTTCAAATATAGACTGATAAATGAGACGACTGGGATAATCCAGAAGTCACACCTCTTTCAGAGTTACGGTGTCAGCCATCGAAGACACGTTCAGTATTTAATTCAGTTCCGCTTGGTTGAGAGATAGAAAAAGCTATTGCAGTAATGGACTCAATAGACCAGTAGTCTAAGTGTATACTTACTTTACATCTAATGAATTGTAGAACTTTTTATAGTACACATTGTATGAAATAGACATTAGCGTAGCATTTATGAAGCGAGTGAATTTCTTTAACTCTTTAACTTTACGACACTTTCATTGAACTTAAGTGTTTTGAATTGAATTATTAACTATACTAAGCTTAAATTTGAAATAAATATATCCAAGTGCGTTTTATTTTATATGGAATATGCAGAGGAAGATTTGGGCCCGATCCTTCAGCTTTAAAAGGATTTTGAAATTAGGAGAACCCAAGAAATATCGTTGACAAAAGTACACAATTGTTCATGATCACAACCAAAATATGTTTATGACCGTTTTCGTATTTAAAAACAGAATAAACTCAGCTTGAGAGCCGGCCCTTTTAAGTAAGTTCATTAAAGTTGTCCTCGAACGAGCTCTCACTTAAAACTATATTATTTCACCAGCCGAGAAAATGGAAAACGCTGCAGCTTTGGCCACCTAAAAACAATTCACAAACTTAACTTAAACAAAGTCAATTATCTAGTTGTAAATCATCCACCAACATACATATAGTTTGTTTATGTAGACACGTCACTAGCTTCTCATTTTGTCCTAATTTAATTTAATTTTCATTTTCTACTTTCAGCTTGCCGGGTCACCGTCACGGTAGTAAATGGCGGAACTGGTGAAGTGATGAATGTATAAAACTCATTACCGTAGAACCAATGACCAAGCCCAATCATGCATATCAGAGTGCAGAATCTAATTAATATTGCCAGTCGGTGCATCACATGTGCAAACAACAACAGCAACAACAAAAAGAACATCAAGCACGAGCGCGTCGCTAAGTGTACATCGAGTGTGCTTTAATTATACCTCTCCAATACTGTATTGCCTACAGAGCCAACAGAACGTAGCACACGCTGCAGATAAACTGCCGAAGAAGTTAAGGCGGATGCCGGTTGCAGCTGCAATTTGCTATGTATTTTCCAGTTTATGCGGCACAATGACCAACGTAGCACGGATGCCATTTCTATTAAGTGCCGTAGAAATTAGCCCGTTGAAGCATCGGGGGGCATAAAGGAATTTCATATCGAGCTTTCCGTCGCGTCTTTTACACTGGGAAGTGAATTGTTTACAAAAAAATCGCATGAAATTGATTAGCTGCATTCAATGAAATTTTATAAAATATTTTCTTCCGGACGTAAGAGGTGGCACAATTTATATTTGAAATTTGCCTAACCTTTTAAAGGAGAATGGTTAGTTTAACTTCATTGGGAATTAGGCAGCAGACTGGTTTACTGAGTGTGCGCACATAAATAACAGCAAAAACAATTAGGTAACAATAACACTGTGAAGGAAGATGGTATCGTTGGCGGAAATTAACACCACAGTGGCGATGATGCCGAATGACCGCATCGACCCAGTGTCGGATGACTACTTCCGGCTGTACCATGTTGGCGCCGACGGTGATGATGATGGCATTGTTATAAATGGCAATGGTGATGGTCACATCGATGAGTTGGAAAACATTATTGTGGGCATTTGGAATCCATTTGACAGCTCAAATTCAACCGGCAGCCAAGCGACGAATGTGACCTCAATGAACTCGCCTTCGATGATCTACCACAACACCACATTCCCCGATAATGCCAACAATACTTTCTATACATGGGCATCTGCAACGATTGAATCGTACAGTGACTTGGATTTTCATTCATCTTCTGTATTTGTTGCTTCTAATTCTACGCTGCCTGCAGATAGGAAAGCAGTGAACGGAAATGGAATTGGAAATGAAGGTGGGTGGTTGGTTGATGGCACCCATGATACCACTGAGGGCGTACTTGATAATTGCACTACACCAACAAACGGTTTGTTAGACATTGCCTTTAGAACAACGGGAAGAAGTCGCGTTGCAGTTGGTGAAAGTGAGGATGATATCAACTTTGCTTTGATCGATAGTGCGGAAACGGCCATGGGCGGTGACAATGATTATGACACCGTGGAAGGCTTTAATGGTGGCGGCAACAGTGAAGAAGTTGGTCGGCTGCCAGTCGAGGGTACCGATTTTATTCGACATTCGAGCGCTTTAGACAGCTTCGGATCGAGAAGAAACGAATCGTACTATCCGAGTTTCGATGGCGGCGGGACTAGCGTGTCGACCGTGGGAAAGGGTGTACCTGGTGGGGCGGGGGATAAGAGCGGTAGTTCATTTATGCTGCTGCTTGAAGACTTTGGCGATTATTTTTTTAATTTTAACGGAACCGGCAGCGGGGTCGGTGACGGTGTCACGTTTTCAGATACGCAATCTACAATAAGCACTTTAAACACTACCGACTTAATGATACGAACTAATTGCTCAAACATAACGGATTTGTGTGTGGTGCCAAGTGATGAAGGTAAGCCAATCATTATTCCATATTTAGTAATAAAATGGTTTTGTTTATTTGTTTAACATTTGACTTTTGGAAATATAACGCCGAATTGTAGACCCAACTTTTTGCCGAACTCAACTTTAAGCGATTCCAATAATATTTTCCACTATATACGAACTTTTATAATATTTATATAATATATGCTATATATCATTTGAAAATGAGGCGACGGATGAAAAACATATATACCATTTTACACACTGATCATTAGTACCTACATACGTTATACAAATGTATCTACTGCAGTCCCAACAACGTTACATAGAATATTGAGACACACAATGTCATAATTAAAACGAACTGTTAAACATTCATATTAATTGTAAACAAAGCCTTTGGTTCCTTTCACTCATGACGTCGCGATTTAATGTATTTTTCTTTCAAACGTACTCCAAAAATATTACTGGACTTTGCTATCGTAATTTCTATTTCCTCATTGTTATACTGTCCCTACACTGGAGTGTCAAGTGTTGCGTTTTCTAATGCTGTCGAGTGTCAACGATACCCATTACCAAATAAGCCATGAATTTTTGACGCCTTCTTATTATCTTTAAATTCACTGGCGTTGAAGAGTTTTGATCTTCGATGCGCCCATTTAGGGACGACTGTTAGAGAGCTTATTTCTAATCAATAAAAATATTATGTATTTTATATGCTTTCTCGATTTACAGTTCCTCCGAATTATTGGGCGCTTACGTTGATGGTGTTTCCTTTGCTGACATTGTTTGGAAATATTTTAGTGATCCTTTCAGTGTGCCGCGAACGATCTCTACAAACGGTTACGAATTATTTTATCGTGTCGTTAGCAATAGCCGATCTACTAGTTGCTGTGGTGGTGATGCCGTTTGCGGTTTATGTTTTGGTAAGTACGCTTTGTGCTATAATTTTTACATTAGTGTGATGCACCATATTTATATTACAAATCCGTGTACAGACACGTTTTTTGCGTACATTTATATTACATTTCAATGTCGAGGTATTTTAATATGTGAATAAAGTTAAATCGCATAGAAAATGCTAGTGCTCCTCAAATTAACTCACGCTTTGAATTCAGTTAAAAACTTATTCGGAGCCAATTTCAAATATTTTATAGGTCTCTTTAAGCTAGTTAATTGAAATATGCAATTATGAATGCAATGCGTACAAATGAAGAAAAGCGGTTTTTAATAATTTTTCTAAGAATGTACTTAATGCCGGAGTATAGTTTAAATTTTTATTACTCACTAATCTCAACATACGTATCATTTCAAACACGTATATACGTACGTATATTTTTCGAAAAAATATAGTTTTACTTTACATTTTTTAATGAGTAATCTGAATATTCGAGTACATGGCACAAAATTTCTTTCATTATTAGATAACTATATAGTATATATATATATAGAATATAGTATAATAATTATATAGAATACCATAAAGCTTCCAAATGGCAATAGCAATCATTCGAGCTTAATTGAAACTTAAGCAATATAATTCAAAGTTAAATATGTAACTTTAAAATTTTTGCAACTGTCCTAAGCGGTATTTAAGAATACTACGTGTCAAACTTAGTTAAAAAGGGGTTTCAGATATTAAATTATTCACCTAAAAGAGGTCGATGTTAAGCCTATGATCAAGTTTTGAAATTATTCATACCATCTTTCTCTCTCTTTATAAGTAATTTTTCACACTCTTAAGAGATTTGAGCAATACCGTTAAATGCATTTACCCTGACCGATTTTATGAAGACTAAGAAAGACGTGGAGAAATGCAAGGGTTCTGCCGAGTTTGCTTGCAATGGATTCAAAGATTCAAAGTACTCTGCTAAAATTACTCTCTGCGAAAATGCGAATAATTAAACTGATAGCTAGCTGTATTCTCAAATGGTCGTGACTGATTCCATCTGATTCTGACTGATTCCTCCCATTTCCAATGATAATATAATTCAGTAGAAAGCTACACATCTAACGAAATTCTTACATACTCTTAAATTTTGGCTTTTTAATTTTTCGGCGGTTTTTTAGAATGTTAGGAAACTATTTCCAATGAAGATATAAATATAAATATTTCTCTTTCAACAAAAGGATCCGTTATTGCAGTCGGAGAAATAGAAATATCTACAAACATTTTTAATTAAAAATCGATTGTAACAATAGATATTATGAGAAGTTCTCAATGTGGCAAACAACGCTTAGAGGATAACGCTTTAGAATAAATTATTAAGCTTATACTAAAACAGCTATCATCGACCTGCTAAATAACTTGTAAATAACAATCTTTTTATATGTGTGAACTCAATATTTTTTCCTATTATCAATTTTTATCTTTCTAAGAATGTGAATGAAGAAGTTATATAGCAGAGTCCTAGTCTAGAGAGTTATTCGTTCTGTGGTTACCAGTCAGTATCAGTATTAGTACCGTCAACATGTATTTCTGCGAAACTAACACTAGTTACTCTATCTTCTAGAATGACGTTAATGGTAACCAAAATATTATATATGTATTAACGATGGAAACATGTACATTAACTGAATGCTTAATCAAAAATTAATAAAATCCAAATATATATATATTCGTATTTGTATAACATTATAAGTAAATGCACATAACACACACATAAATACATACATACTAACATATAAAGAAATATATTTGTGCAACCACCTTCATTGCTCTCTGAATTTTGATTTATGTGCGCGCATTTTGTCAGTTGTTGATTGATTTAATTAAGGGAAAGGAAGCGAAATTTCGACTTTATTTTCGTGTTTGTTATGTTCGCTATATTTGTTGTTATTGTTGTATTATGTTCTGTTGTTATCGTTATTTACAACTTTGTCATCATGACTATTGCTATGCTTTGACGTCACGCATGGTATTTTATACTTTATTATCGTAATTCTCGGTTTCCATATCTTTGCAAATGAAGATGTTAAAAAGCTTGGCATGAGAATTGGGATAGAAGAAATTGTAAAAATGCAAATTTAGTAACATTTGCTGGTGCAGCAATATTCGCACCTAGTAAAAGCCTCGCGTTGGAACTTCTCTTTGTACGTAAACAGCGAAAGTTGTTGTATAAAAGTTATTATGGTGCTGTTTAGTGGTAACTCGCAACAATATTAAGTAATCAAGAGACACATTTTTTTGCAGAGTATTTACGAAAAATTGGAAAACTCATTGGATGAGCACGCCCTCTGGTAATTAAAAAAAGTTTTTCATAACTCCGTTAGATATGTTTCTTGAAATCTTTCTCAGATGAATTTAAAATTTGTGAAAGTAATTGTGTCTCGAATTTTTTCAGTACAGCGGGCTACATAATATGGGTTAAATTTAGTGTGATCAAATACGATCCATGTTGTATTCGATGCAAGGGTTCTTACTGAAAATATAATACAGTTCATTGAAAGTGAAGTCTAAAATCCCCAACACGCCTTAAAAGTATTTGGAACGATGTTCAACAAATGATATGTAAATGGAATGGATAGTTTAGGGCCGGCAAAGTAAATCGCAAAGTTCGGAAAGTCTGCACAAATAAGTTTATATGTGTATAAGAATTTCTACAAAAATTGATTAAATATCATGGAAAATATTCAAAATTTTATTGAAATATTTTCATAAGTATTTTTTTGGAGTCCTGAAATTGTAAAAAAATTTAATACTTTCAGGTTATATATGGAACTTAAGCTTCTTTGATAGAAAATTAGAATATACATATATAAAAGGGTAAAAAGTGCACCTCTCCGAATAAATGCATCTATTAATGTACGAGATATTTGTGGCAAAATGAAAGAGGCGGACGGCAGTCAGCTTTCGCTTGTACAATTGGCCCATTTCTGAATGGCTTTACGTTATACCATGTATCGAGATTATACATCTTGTTTTGAAAAATTTTATTGTATAATTGCCTAATCAAGTTGCCAAGTCAAGGCAACTGATGGAATTAAAAATGATGTTTATTATGTTAAGTTTATTATGCAGTTATGGCTATGGTCGGACTTCAGCTATTTCTAAAATATGAAGGAATCCCTCAGTTGCTGTTTAAGAAACAACATCTCCATACTGAATTCTACAACTCTTATTTTCTGTTGCCGGAATTTATCATATCTTTTTAGTTTATTTGTACACCATCATATATATATTCTCAAAAATTATCATATGAGTTACTGTAACTATAAATAATATATTTAGCTATTGCTTGTACTCATTTTCTCAGGTTCTAGCGATGCCGACTATCAGACTCTTCTGTGGTGTCTGACTCAAAAGGTTTCTCACAACAATCCACAAGCTTAAATTAGTTGGAAGCAATTGTCTAAGCATCCAGCTTTCACCAAGTGCCCAATTATTAAGAAGGCCGGTAATGGCATTTTGTTTATCTCTTAGGATTTCCGAATTGGCACATTTACATGAATTTGGTCAAAGCTCATCAGTTTCAAAGTGGATTTAAATCATCACTGATTAAACAATTTCTTTGCGCTTGAAGCTTTCAATTCATCTTAAAATATAATCTGCCTTTAAAAAGCCATTGAAAATTAATCAAGCCAACGAATAAAAATAATCAATAAATTATGTAATACGTTTATGTTGCTCTATATATCACATTATTGATTAAATTCAATTCTAATGCGAATGAGTGTTAACGTTTCGTAAAATTCATCATTAGTTAATTTATTATCGCTCTTTTATTTAAAGTATCCCAAAATATTAAATGGAACGAATTCGGAACAAATGCGCCTAATGTCATTTATAAACTCACCAGATTTCACGACAGCTGTTTTATTCGCGGAAGAGTAGTTTTTACTTCTCTCTATCTCTACAGCTTTATTTTTTGTTCAACAACCCATTTATAGCAGAAACTTGGATAACTGTTGATAGTTGCAGTTAAGAAACAAACTTAGCATGAGAGCAAATATTATTTTTTCAAAGCTCTTCAAAATATTTATATTGCTTGTTCCGCGGAGGGCTATCTTTATTTAACTAGATAACATAACGTTGATAATAAATATTTTAAAATGATGAAACAAATTATCTCATCAACGCGTTAGTGGATAGGACGACTTAAATAAATTCTGTTCTTTAGTATTCTGAAGGATAACCGATAATTAGTAGAGCTATTCAGTTAACGAAAGAAATATACGGCTTTTAAAGTTTTAGAAAAGTAGGCGCAAATCCAACTTTAGAACAAATTATGTAAAACTCAATAATCATTAACGCGCTCTCTGATAAACTTAGGCACAGATGTTCCTCCTAGAGAGTTTCATTTGTTAGATAATTGAGTGGGCGAAATCGGACATTAGATATAGTATCTTAAGTTTTAAACTGATGTATCATCAGTCAACCGGACGAATTGGCTGATCTACAGATTTATAATAGGCTCAAAGTACTTCATTGATACACGAAGGTCTCTTGATCAATATCTAAGTTTGGGTATCACAAATGATCGGTGTTTAAACTGTGCAAGTGGGAGATTTCCATTTGGGGGTTCAACCGAAACCTAACTAATATCCCTATTATGAACTTAAGATGCACTTCGAAATAATAAAATTTACTTTCAGCTTCGAAAAATTTTAGGAAATATTGCATAGATACCCAAAAGATAGAAAGACTGATTACGGAAGTTTTGCCCTGTTACTTTTCTTGGAGTGCTTTTGACAGAAAAATAAGTTGTTACATGACGTCATGAACAAAAGAAGGGCAGGCTTTGTTTACAGTTGCTATTTAAGTCTGACAGTTTTTATCGTTTATGACGTGGTATATCGCAACATAAAGGTTTGGGACAAAAAAATTTACTTGAATATTTTGAGTGCATTAGACAACAAAACAGCCGATACAATAAACGTGTTAACTGAAAATACACACATATGTCTTTAGCTTTAGTAGCAGTATTTAAGCCATGGCGTGGCCATTAAAAATACTTATGAAGAGAATGTCTGAAAGTAGTTTACTACAAAAAAGTAGAGTTTGATGGCGAAAAATAAGAAAACGAATTTGTACACATATGGACACTGCGTGCAACTGGATTGCAAAACAACCGTATACATACATATTTCCATACGTGCCGGAACACACCTACTTACATACGATTATAATTCTCCCCATTCTTTCAAAAAAAAAGAGCCGAGGCAAGTTGTATGAATTCAAATGATTGCTTGAAATAATATGCTTTTAAGGACAAAAAGCGGCAAGCGGAATAATAAAACTGAAATAATGGCGAAAGTGTTAAAATAAAAGAAGTATAAGAAATGTAGCAGAAATGAAATCATGCCATTCCACGTCGAGTGGACGTGTGCGTCGACTAAACGCCATGAGATATGGCTGCATGGAGATGAAAAAAGATCGAGAGGCATGTATAGATTGGGAATGTGTAAAGAGCGAATGAATGACAGCGAAGGGGTGGATTGGCCGGGGCGTCAGTGGAAAGGCGGCGGGTTGTAAAATCGCATTAGCAAACAAAAGGAAGCACTTTACGCCACTGATTGCAAGTGATGTGGCTTGAGCTGCTGCTGAATGGATGTTATACGTTTCGAACAACCGTTTCAAAGCCAATCCCATGCTGTCCCGCCATCCGGCATTTAATCTCCCCAGCAATTGTCAGCATAAAGACATAGAGACATTGATTCTCCGGCCAGCGATAGCAACAATTCATAGTACACAACGACATCTGCGAATCACTTTACTGACACTTGCTCGTGCTGCTCTGGGAAACCATACATATTAGATCTTAGCTAGTAGCTACTGTAAGCACGCACTGCTGTGGGACGCAAATGTGCGTGAATCCAATACATAGGCAGCTAGATATTTTACGCATTCATAAATCCGTGGTATACTATTTTTTTTTATTTTTTTGAACCACAGCCTCAAGTGTAGTGAGGTGAACTCTACGGAAAGTCATATAGTGGGCGAAATTGAGCGGAAGAAAAATGATTTTACACTTAAGTGTTGTAGTTTGCTATTTTTCATTTGCCGACGCATTTTTCTTGATTGGCTTTAATTTTTTATTTTTTATTTTCCATTTTCTACTTTTGTAACTTTTTTCTCGTCCTCGGGTTTTAACTTGAAAGCCAAAGAGCATTACTGCAATGAATAAGTAGTATGCAAGCAGTGTTTTATTCGCTGCTGGTAATATACAGGTTTACAGGTTTACAGCCTAGGTCGAATTTTCTCTAAAAATTTTTCATTGATCGCCATTAATTATAAAATGCTTTAAACATTCAACCTTTTGAAGTTATTTGCTATAGTAGACTGCTATTT
Source organism: Bactrocera minax (assembly GCA_021498325.1). Classification (NCBI taxonomy): domain Eukaryota; kingdom Metazoa; phylum Arthropoda; class Insecta; order Diptera; family Tephritidae; genus Bactrocera; species Bactrocera minax. The sequence continues at coordinate 526,476 of JAKEEE010000111.1, read as the reverse complement.
CGGTTAGCTTCTCATTCTTCTCATTCTAGTAAGATAACTTTCGAAGATTATGGTGATGATTCCTTTCTCCCATCTGACAAATTGCTTCTTCTTGATGCTCTCTTAGCAGCATATATTACTACTGAATAAAAGGAATGTCTTAGTTGAATGAAAATGGGGGTCTGCTAGGGTTTAGTGAAATTTTGTTATCGTGGGAACCACGTCCAAACATATTCGCTTTAAAAGCCTGAATCGGTAAGCGACAGTATACGTAAATATGCAGTTGGTTATTTTCCGTTCTGCGGAAATCACAGATCATTCGGGTCCGTGCCTTTTATTTCTGGCTACAAAATTCCCCAGCGCTGACCATTGATTGACACATTTTGGTCAATATTTTTCAACTTTTAATATCGTAGTGAACGATTACTCCCCAAGAACACCATGATGTCTTGACAATCACGTCTAGCTTTCCGAACTAAGGACACATTTACTCCGTTCTGAGAAATTAACTATTCCTTAATTCGGATTTATATTTATAAGAGCAGACCTAGTCAAATGTTGAAATTAATTTTCTGATGTATGAGCTTTAAAAGTTCCTACACTTGGTTGAAAATTGGTCTTCTTTTTGAGTAGTTATGCCTCTCCTCAACCCTGAATTACATATTTGAACTTCTTTGCCTGTAACTAATTTTCTGTGTACTGATGATTACATATTTATGTGTGGACTGTTGAATAGTAGAGTTGAATAGTAGAGTTGGCAAATTTCCCAAAGAAAATTTGCGCCTTTGAACAATGCTCTTTATTCCCACACCAACACTACCCACGAGCAAATACACATGTATATGGAATGTACGTAAACTTTCCGGTTTTGCAAAGTTCATGTAAATATAAGTGCATGTGACACTCAGAAGTATATACGTGTGTGTTTGTATTTAAGTACAATTCACTCGCTCTTTCGGTATGAGCGGCGACGCCAAGCGGAAGCAGCCAATGCAAGTCTAGGACAATGGGGTCACAAATGTCGCGTCGAGCAACGAAAAACAGCACAAAAGCTTAGCATTATTGAAATGCGTCAACATAAAAGGAATCATTGAAATATATCTCAACTCTTGCGCCTCGCTGGTTTCAATGCAACCATTTCACTGCTTTGGTTGGATAAACATTTGTCATTTTGTTTTTGTGGTTGCCATTGCTACTTACTAAGTAAATAAAGTCTAGTGACTTTTCTCACACTCATCTGACCTTGAACCAGCTTTGATTGGCTCTTTGGTGCTGCTTAAACGAGCTTAATGTCAACAGTTCCTTTGGCATACTGGTGGGAACTGTTAAGTCCTCACAGCCTCACAGCCAATTGAGAAGATTGAATTTTAATGCGAACTCTTTATCTGCCTACTCCTACACTAACACACATCTAATGCAAGTGTATACAAACATAAGCATGTTTGAAATTGTGGAAAAAAACGAGCCCTCACCTAGGGTTATCGAAGATGTATCTGTGAAGAGTGTTTAACTGCCAGAAAATAAAAGCTATCAATCAGATTTGATGGATTTCGCAAAGTCGTGTTGGTAGAGTTGCGAAAAGTCCGTGATTATTAGTCGAAATTGATCGAATTCAAATATTGGTGCGCAGAGGAGGGGGTGTGTCCTTGTCTAAAAAGGCCGAAAAATTCTTTATGGTGCAGCACTTTTGTTTGGCTTTCTAATAATTAGTTTTCGCTTCATTACTGAGCAGCCACCATTAATAAGCATCTGTGCGTATAATAGATTGCGATTCTCTGGGAGCATTCCGAGAATTTCCAATGTGAAAAATTCTCCGACAAACAAAACGGTCTTATGTACATAGCAATAACGCTGTCAATACAAAAGAAAAACCGAAATTTTTAAAAGATGAACAACTAAGATCTGCGAAATTAATTAGCATAAGTAGATATATATGTAAATATATATAGTAATATATAATATATATATAATATAATATATATATAATATAATATATATATAATATAATATATATATATGTATATGTACTTATCTATATAAATGTTTTATACATTTGTGTATAAGTATATGTATACTCATTTTTGAAACCATAGTAAGTCATACAAAGGCTTATTTAGAATTCAATGAATTTATAACAATAATGAATAATTTTTTCTTATTTGAACACGCAAATATCAAATGTTTCCAAGAAAAAGTGAAGTTTCGAATGTTTTATACAACCTTTATACTCTCGCAACACATTTCATTGAGTATAATCGTTTTTTTTTCACTTAACGGCTGTATATTGCGCTTAAACCTCATCGACAAATTGGAGTATGCCTCATTTCGTTTTAAATCTAGTTTCTTACTAACGCGTCTTTTCCCTCACTGTGACCATTAATTTGTTTCACATTTCCTAGAATTCTGCACAGAGTATTTCCAGCAGCTTTTGCATGATTTGGCAGATTGTCTTAAAAAAATGTTCCTCTCTAATAAGCAAAAGAATTTCAAAAACTTTTGTTAAATTACCGATGAGTGATTTGGTCTGATAATTTTTCACGATGTTGATGGTGATAAACCTGTTAAGCCATTTAAGGAACTATCGCTAATTTTTAAAATTTATCTTTATAAAATTTTTATGCTCTCGAAATATGTTGCTACAGAGTATATTAGTTTCGTTCACCTAACGGTTGTTTGTAACACCTAGAACTAATCGAGTTAGATATAGACATATATATAAATAATCAGAACGAAAAGACAAGTTGAAATCCGAGTGACTGTCTGTCCCCCCGTCCATCCGTCCGTCCGTCCGTGCCCGCGATAATATATGTAATATTAGGGTGGGTATAGGTATTGTAATGAAATTAGAGTGTTATCTTGCCATGATAATAGTGTACTCTGGTATCAGAAATCGTGAAAATCGGGTAAATACTACCCCTAGCCTCATATACCTATATGCGGATTTTCAACCTCTGGGTAGACTTTATACCATATATTTCGGTCAATATGTAAGATATCTGCAAAATTAAGTGAACGTTAAGTGAACGAATATCGTTTAATGTCGAAAATGTGTGAAATCAGTGACCGAATTATCCCAGCTCCCATATACCATATCTAATGATTTTCGCTTTTGTGAATGTGTAATATCGGATATACCATAGTTTACTGCCGAAAATGTGTGAAATCGGTCTACGAATTATCCTAGCTCCCATATGCTACATATAATGATTTTCGCTATCCTAGCAGATTTTATGCCGAATATGTCGGTCAGTGTGTGAGTTATCTTCATAAAATTGTGTGGAAGCATATTCTTCAGTGTACTTGAATAATAAGAAGAGTTAATGTGATCAGTGCAGATCTTCCTCTATCCCAAAAATGCCCGATATAAGAATTCCCGACTTTCCATCTAACTTTAAACCGTTTATGTTGGTCAATAGGTGTGATATTTTAATGAAGTTAAGTAGGTATGTTTTCTTCAACACAATGTGATTTCGCGCTAAATATGAAGGAAATAGGTCTAACAACATTTTTTAATATATAGTTACGCCAGCATATCTGAAAACATTTCCCCGCCTCTGATCCTTGCACATTGCGAGAGTAGAAAATGTTCGGTTACACCCGAACTTAACGCTTTCTTACTTGTTTATTATTGTATATGTCGTCAGTAATAATTTTAACCAGCTAATATGTATTCAATGAACATATTATTAACAATGAACATATTATTAGCAAAAAAAAAACGTTGTCGATCTTATATGTATATGGTTTATAAATGAAACAAAATTATTATCGAAGTAATTGAAGATCTGCTCTGGCAGACGGTCACAAAAAATGCCGCGCATAGTTATAGTTATAGTTATAGTTGGCAAGTTATTACACAATTTGCATTAATTGCTTCCGGTTGCAATCCATTTGAGGCAGATACATTTAGAAAAATGGATTTGGAAAAATAGAGAAATCGAAAGCAAAGTTCTTTACAAGGATACAGGCATAAGCTGCCTTTGATTTGGCAAGCGTTAGAGAGGAGCACATCGAACAAACTATACTAGTTATTCAAACAGACAGGCAGCACTTGCGCTAACATGTCCTCTGACGTATTTGCAATTGTGATACTCCACTTCCTTTGGTGAGGGGAAATGCTCCTTTCAGCGCCAACCAAAATTTTAGTAATCCGTTGTTTTAGAAAAATTTGTAGAACAAAACTTGGTAGCATTGTATCGAATGAATGCGCGCTAATAAATATAGCAAATTCAAACAGAAGGCTTGGAATTTCCTTCGTACTTGCTCTGAGCCTAAGGTTCTCGGTAACCGATTGGATAAGAAAAGTGAACTTAATCTATTTGTGATAATTTTAGCTTTCGTAAACTTGTGCGAACTTAAGTGAATTTTTCCATAACTAAGGATGTCAATATATGACAAGCTGTTATCGATACATTTTTGTTTTGTTTAAATACAATTTTTTAGCTCTCTATTCAGACAGACTTGAATGCGTTGTAAATTGATTAGCAATATCTTATTCTTGTTGCGTGGAAAGACGTCATTGAGTACCAAATTAGTTCAAAACGGCGGCTCTAAGAATTGGGCGCCTAAAAATCGGTGATAATGCATTATTATTATTATTATTTCGCACTTCTTTTTGTTTCACCAACCGCCTCTAAAAAAAAAACATAAATAAATGAGTACCATTGAAAGCTCATGACGTTACGTTGTTATATTGGCATTGTAGATATGCCATTCATTAGTAGTTTCCTAGGTAGACATTATAAGAAGCTTCAGATCAATTATACTAAAAAAAATTTTCAATTTGTTTTTCTAACAATGGATTTCAAATGTTAAAATTATTTCATTGGGCTGAATATAAAGTTGACATCTTTTGTCGAATTAAATTTGGTTTGGCACCACGATAAAACAGAGTAGGATATTGCCAACTGTTAGAGTAAAAAAATCGTTTTGTTTAAGTATATGCTGGTTTGCGTTAGCAATTTTAATTTTTATACCCTCGCTAGATGTTGTTTGTAACACCTAGAACTAATCGAGTTAGATATAGCCGCATATATATATATAAATGATCAGGATGAAAAGATGAGTTGAAATCCGAGTGACTACCTGTCTGTCAGTCTGTCCGACCGTGCAAAAAGTAAGATATTCTGATGAAACTTGGTACACGTGTTCTTTGTCACCGTAAGACGGTTGGTATTGCAGATTGGCGAAATTGGATATCCACCACACCCACAAAATGCCATTAATCGAAAACAGATAAAGTGCTATAATTAAGCAGTGAACAAAGCTATAAATATGTTATTTGGTACTGAGGATCCTAGTGGGGCATGGCGTCTGCGGGCAAAAACTTTTGTAAAAGTGGGGATGGCACCGCCCCCAATAGGTTTAATATATATATCTCCGAAACCGTTAAAGCAATGTCAGTCAAACTTGCTCTGAGTAAATTTTTCTAGAAAATCCTCTTATGCTAGGAGATGTAGTGAAATTGGATAACGCCCACGCCCACTCCTCATATAACACAATTCTAATTTTCACCTGATACTTTCACTTTAAAGTAGATAAATCGAGCATTAATTCAGATATTAGAATAAAGTTTTCAGGAATAGTACCTTCAAGATATGTCATCCCATGCGTGAAAATAGTCGAAATCGGATTATAACTTTTCAAGCCACCAGATACCCAATACATGAACCTCAGTACCTCTATCTGACTTTTTGTCGAAAATATCGGTGAGTCTGTAAGATATTCTAATGAAATTGGAGATTATCTTTCCATGATAACAGCGTGCTCTGGTAACAAAAATTAGGAAAATCGGGTAAATACTTCCCATAGCCCCCATATACCTAATATAAGGATTTTCAATCTCTGGGTAGACTTTACACCATATATTTCGGTCAATATGTAAGATATCTTAGCAAAATTAAGTGAACGTTAAGTGAACGAATATCGTTTAATGTCGAAAATGTGTGAAATCAGTGATCGAATTATCCCAGCTCCCATATACCATATCTAATGATTTTCGCTTTTGTAGCAGAATTTATGCCGAATATGTCGGTCACTGTGTGAGTTACTTTCACAAAATTTGGTGAAAACACGTTCCGTTTATGTTGGTGAATATGTATGATATTTTATTGAAATTAAGTGGATATGTTATCTTAAACATAGTATGTTTTTGCGCTAAATATGAATGAAATCGGTCTAAACCATGGTCTATGCCGCTTATTCTTAATATAATGTTTTCCTTTTCTGTGGTAGACTTTTTCCTCATGTAACTAATATACTCATTAAGCCACTTTAGTTGAGTTTATATCGCATATATCGCTTTTGAGTTAATTTGATAGATTTTAATATAAATGTCTCTGACACGAAGCAAAATATGGCAACGAAAGTACATGAGTCCATGGCCTGTAGTATAAGTCAATAAGATACCAAATATGATTGCAATCCATTGAAAATTATTTTTAATAATGAATGTTGAATTCTTCCGTAACATTTTTTAATATAAAGGTATGCCAGCACCTGAAAACATTTCCCCGCCTCGGATCCTAGCACATTGCGAGAGTATAAAATGTACGGTCACGCCCGAACTTAGCCCTTCTTTATTGTTCGTTTCATTTTTGTCACCTCCAAAATTGCCACACTTGCTAGTAAGTAGTGTTGGAAAAGTTTGGAGTTTTCAGCAAATTAGGTGAAGGTTCCCACGACTGTTGGATCTTCGAAACCGGAATGGACCTGAATTGATATTTGGTTATACAGCGCCAACTCGGCAGTACTCCGAAAACTATTTATGGGAACACTGACTACTGTCCGTGATTTTCAATCATGTATTAGAATATAACCATAAAAATAAATAAGACGTACTCTGCTTAAATTTATGTTCTTTTTCTTAGAGAGTGATAATAATTTTTAAACGGCTACTGTATTGTTAGTTGCTTTGCTTATTCTAAAACATATACACACGAATGCATACAAGCACGAGTATTTTGCCCCATTGAACCGGTGCTGTTGTGACGCCAACACCTGGAGCAAAGCAATGCAATACGAAGGGCTACCACAGCAGCGAAAACCTCAAGGTAGGCAGGCAAAATGGACTGCAACCGAACGTAAGGGATGACGGCAACAGCTGCGCACGCTTCCAAAGGAATAGTGATGTCTGCAAAAATTTGTAGTCGTTTATCTCCACTTCCGTATGAGTGTCAGAACGTTGTGGGTTCTCTATCCCCTTGCTTTTTATGTCTCTACTTTTGTGTGTTCTGTGCTTTTACTACTTCCACCACCAAATTTATTGTCTTATTCGTGCATTCTGTGTGCGAACGGCTGCATGCTGTTTTACCTTTGTTTTGACGTAGGTCCATACAGGTGCCTGTGTGTGTATGCACTCAAATAAATAAAGGTATTTTATTTCCCACCATCGCATTGCCCAAAGTTTGGCAAATAGTTATTCTTGTCGCTTACTTTATTTAGAAAATTCGACATTTCAAAGTTTTTATGATTGCTTCAGCAGCCAACAGCAAAAGTTTGCTTCAAATTTTAACTGGGCCCCAAAATAAAAACAAATTTAGTCTAACGCTGCTTCTGCGGCAATATACCTAAAATATACATATATATATAAGTAACATAAATATGAATTTTTAAGTAAACGAAGTTTTTCTACTACTGCTGTAGTTAATTACCTCAAAGTTGATTATGGCCACTATAAACTGTGACTTCTAGATGAACAATTTTTCTCTAAATCCATTAAATTCAAATTTTCCTAATATACTATTTATATTCATTTACAAATAGACTAGATTTTATTTCCTTAGTCTAAGTCTTTAAAGATTAAAGGTTATTTGGCTGATAGACCTATTAGTAAATATTTGAATATTTGTGAAATATATTTTGCCATATCTATATACTGTGAAATTCGCTACAATATTGTACGTAAAACAAACACATGGGGAAGACTTCAGCGATTTTGGTTCAAGGAAACCACAATAGATGTTCAAAGGTTTCACGAAGAAATCTGTTCACAGTCCGATGAGTAGGGTCGAAGTTTTGATAAAGCACGTTGCGTTTACGCTTATATAATTTCATATAAGAATAGAAAGTAATAAAAAAGGTCTGGTTCATATTTGGATCACATATTTTTCATATGAAAGAAAATATTCGGGCCAAAATCTATCCAATAGGTGGTGCTGTGGTCGAAACATATCTAAAACCACATTTAGCATTCGATTTAGTTCCATTTTGATCTCATATTAATCACATTATATAATAGGTTCGGATCATAAGTATATGATGTATTGGAAATATTTCTTAAATTCTACTTAATCTATACAATATTGGTACGTATTGGGAGAATAGTACAATATTTATTACGGGGTGAAAGACTTATATACTAAAGCGACGTTTTTATTATGACAAGGACTCTAAATAGATAACAAACTCTGAATTTTAAATGTGGTAACATTTCAATAAATTTTGTTCAGAGGCACAAAAATTATTTCTTTCACTCAGTTACCAAATTGGTTCGAAACGTGTTGCTATAGAAATAAAGTGGCAATTAATTTCATTGGCTTGACAACGCGTGTCATTGAATTTGACGCAATCAGTCTATAAACGAACTGTGCCCATCGGCAAAATTCGCACTGTTCCAAAACGTGTTGAAACTGTTTTGGTGTTTATTATGAAGAAATTCACGTTTACGTTTCTTCGTTTATAAAACATGTCTTCGTTTATAAAGGTGACGTACTTCACTGCAATAATGTCAGTATTATGTCACGACTGACAAATAGCCCAGATCTTCGTAATTATTTGTATATTTCTTGTGTTTGTTCCATTGAAATGGTTTTTGGTGAGACTAATGCTTCACACTTCGATATCAACATTTACAAACCTCAAATAAAATAATAATCATAGTTAGTTTAACATCCCAACAACTTACACATAGTAAATAGATTTGTTCCCCAATGATTCTATGTTACACTTAAAACTAGTTAAGGTTAATATAATTAATATAATTAATATATATTTTTATATATCACCTTCCATGTAATGATTATGTTCGATGCTACTAAAAGTACGATTCTTGTTTAAGTTATTGTAACGTAAAATTTACCCAAAATTGTTTGGAGCTATATGTGGATGTGAAATGGAAAATGAGCGTGACTCCACTGTTTTTTTCGGGGAAATTTAATAGTTGAGAATCTATTTAAACTATTTTAACGAAATTTTACTTATAAAATTCTCATCTTTAGAATATCGTGTGAAAGTAAGCGATATTCTACCGCAATCAAGCTTATTTCCCATAAAATGTATTTTCGAATTCAATCAGCTTGTTGACGTTTACATTAGATGGCTCAAACATCAGAAAGAATATTGAGCTTTTATTGAGCTCTCTATTCTTCTCTAATAATAGAGTATTATATATAATATATTTCATTATATTCTATATATATATAGAGTATTATATATATAATTTAGTATTATATTACATACTCTATACATGATCAATACCGACCTGCTTCCTGAATACAACGTGGTTGATTGCCGAAAATTAATGGAATTGGTCCACATTTTGCACTGGTTCCATATGTCTGTCAGTTCGCTTAAATTAATAGTCCCTGTTTCGAGTATTAAACAAGATATTTCAAAGAAAATAAGTAGGCATATTAGCTCAGTTTATCTAATACCAAAATGGACTCAATTGGTCGGCACTTTGGCCTGGCAACGAGCACTGATTTCAATTGATTCCTTGATACAAGGTAGTTAGGTATATACATGTACTCGGAAATACGTATGTGTAGAGGTTGGATTTGTCTCCGGGCTGCAACTGACACCACTGATTAATATATTGAAATTTTTAAAGCAATTCCGTACAATAAAAAAAAAATACCCATATTCTTTTGCAATTTATTTCTTTTTATTTTAGTTTTTTTTTTCCAATTTGACATGACTCGTATATAGTATTAATATATGTATTTAAATTGTCGACAAATGCTCACCTGTGGGAAAAAGCAATCAATTCCATTTGCTTAATTGACTAACCAAGTGACTAAGTTTCGAAGAAGAGCACAGACAATCGAACATAAACTAAAGAAAAACTGAAATGTGAAGGATATCAGAAAAATTATATATGCGACTAGCTACGCATAGACACATTGGAGCATGTGGAAAGGTAAGTATGTACGTGGGTGTATTTGTATCTGGGTAAGCAGTTCAGCATAGTTCCTCTCATCGATGGCTTTACAAATTGTATTATTTTAAAAGTTATTACCTCCTCCAACATTTCCTAGTTAAGTGGTCGTCTGCGAACTCGTCTGGCCACATACGTACATAACCAATTAAAAGGACGATTGGCGAATGGGGAAGACCACAGAATGAATGATAGTTCTATATTATATTTATTTATTATATTTCTAGAATAAACAAACTAGTAGAACGGAGCAAAATGAAATTATAAAAGCGCTGTCGAGTGCATATGTATGTAATTGAAAGTATGTATGCATCGTGAACGGATCTATTATGCGAGCGAGTAATCCACTTTGATACTTGTTAAATATTTGGTTTAGTAAAAATAAAACCATTATTTTTGAATTTCGTGAAGGTTTTATTTAGAATAGTTAGAATGATTCGATTTAGGTGTTGGCAAAACTTTACAAAATCAAGTAAGGAGGACCTAAGTTCGAATGTAACCGGACATTTTATAATTTCGCATGGTGAAGTGAAATGTGAGATTTTCGTACATATTTTAATGAAAAATAAGAAGTGTTGCATCAGTTATTTACAATCGAAGCAAAATTAATTAAAGCAATTCGTCTACTCAGTTTACTCAAATTGTGAGAATTTTTACTTGAATTCGTTGTGTACGCTCACGATTGAAATGCATTATAACTGTAAGGAATATGAAAAAAAAAACGTTTTTGACATATGCAAAATGGATTTTTTTGCATCAATTAGGTTTAACTTAATACTAATTCAGTCATAAGTGGGGAAAACTTTTTCTATTCAAGTCTAGTATCTTTATTTATGGACATCAATACACAAACATACAAATACATTTCAATTCCAATCGTGAGGTTTCACTTATAGATTTGGAACCAGATTGGCAATTAAAGTACCATCCGCCATGAGTTACTTTTATTGGTATTACATATTTATATTTGGGCTATTCAGTATTAAAATTGCGATAAGTGATTAAAGACTACCTCTTTCAATTTTCGATTGCTGTTTATTTATTTATATCAATGTTTTTGTTAATTATATTTGAAATGCCGTTAAATGAAAATTCGCCGTCATTATTATCAGACTCTTATTATTTTGGACATAATTTCTAAGGATAACCGTAAAATACTCAATTAAACCGAGTAAGAATTACGAAAAATGTATAAGATATATTTAGAATATGTAAACTTTAAAAATGTTTCAAAATAATACGAATACATTGCTGGGATATATTTCCGAGTTGAATTTCTGAAAGGAAGTAATTTAAAACTGATTCAATGGATTTCATATTAGCATTGTTCCTTTATATTGATTAATATTTGCATATAATGTAGTTATTTAAGGAGTAGATTCTTTGTTTTAAATTCAAATCAAATTCGATGGCGATGGCGATCAAGCGAATCAAGCTTTAAATCTGTATTAGTATTGACTTCTGTTGAAGAATTCTTTAAATGTTGTTACTTATTTTTTTTTGATAAAAAGAAGTGACGTTTTGAGAATAATCCATCTAATTGGTAATTTGCTAGCAGCGACATTAGAAGTGACAGGATTGGTGGCAAACATAAGGACTTACCAATTTCCTTTGTTGCCAAAGCTTTAACAGGCTTGTCTTTGCAGTCGTTACAATTAGAGCCTCCTTACTTAACATTATAGTGAACAACATTTGGACTTCAATTAATTTTTTTACATAGAGTATAATAGTTTTGTTAATCTAATGCCCCAAGGGGGCATGAAATCGGGTTATTAGCACAATTAGCAAATAAGGGCAACTGTGGTTAAAATTTTTTTTAAAACTGGGTGTGACCTCGCCTCGTAATAAGTTTAAAATACATATCTCACAAAGCCCTGAAGCTATGTCAACCAAGCTAGCTTTCTCTTATTGCGGTGTGAAAATCGGATCTAACCATGTGTTTATTTTTTACGGATTATTATTATTTACCGATTATTATTATTTACCGATTACTCACTAAAGAAACACATCAGAACACAAAATTTTACGGTAAAGATGACAACAGATAAGGGAATGGAAAGAACATTTCGGAAAGAGATAGAGGGAGAGAATGAGATATGTGCGGTAAACGATATGTTCACATAACTTTTTCGTAATATTCTGGTTGCACCGGAACTAAACCCCTTGCTATAACATTATTTATGTTCTTTTTTTGGTTTTTATTGTTGTTGTTGCACAGGGTGTCATTGCTGGCGTTAACTTTATATTGCCATTATACGGCCATTGTTACTGCTAGATGGCGTTGTTGGTTTTGCCATTATGTGTTGCTCTTTTCATGAGTCGCTCGCTACCTTTTAATTGTTTCTAATTATTTCGCTTGATTATTTACGAACACCAGAAATGGCAACACTATAACAACGGAATCTGCATAAATGTCTGTTTATTTGTGCGTGTGCTGATGGAAGCAATGAGCAAACTATCAACAACCGTTACGGTAATAACACGGTATGGGCGGATGCCACAAGAGCAACAATAACAACAATACCAATAATAATAACAGTAACAATAACAACCATTGTAGGTGGTAAATTGAAATTTGTGTATTAAATTGCAACTCATTAGAAGCGAAGAAAGGAGCAGACAAGGGTTTCACAATTCTCGAGGAATTAAAGGAAAGGACATGAGCGTGCATTAGAGCGGTAAAATGAGATTCTTTCAACTGCAGAATGAGTACTGACGAGCAGTGGACGAAGAGCTGTTTAAGGCACTTAAGTTATTTTACTATATATTTTATAATTCCAGGATTTAATTTGCAGTATTTATTAGTTGCAATTGTATTGCGGAGACTGTATTCTGTACTCGTATTAAAAATTAGAAACAAAACGATTAAAGAGCGCAGTGAGAAATTTCAGCAACACAAATTTGACTTAACAACTTGCAATAAGTTTATTACTTTTATATTAAGAGTAACTTGGAGGCACAGATACAAAAGTTTATATAAAAAGTTGATTAATCAATTTAATATTGATATCTGTGTAAACTGATTCTGATTGTATACCAATAGCACTATATTTAACCAAGACCAATTATAATTTTACTAGTACCTTTGTGCGATTTTTCTTGCCACAACTTTAGTTTCCCAAGTATATTATATTAAAAGAACATAGAATTTACCTTACAGAGAGGTTTGTCCTTTGAAGTCCTTTAGGACGCGATGTACGGTTTCTGTATGTTCGCAATGAATTATAATGCATTTCTCACGCTGTTGGAATTACTTCTTTTACCAGTTCATTACCAAGTTCATTGGATTGGAGAAATTCTTTTGTCCATACGAAGAAAAGTTAATGGTAAAGACCATTAGTAGACCAACGACGTGACGTAGCCCCACCGAAAGTAGTCTGATGGGATAAATTCGCAGACCCATTTCTTAATATAACTCGATTTAATCAATAAAGTGATGCTTTCACAAGGTTTATGGGTTGTTGTTTATCCTTGCTGGAACTGTGTGAAAATCCCCCCAGACAATAACTCTTTCAGGATGTAATTGAGCCAGGATAATCCTTTACGAATTTTTGTGGAATTAATAATCGGACCATTGCCACACCAATAATATTTATATATATTATTATTACATATTATTATATTTATATTATATACCATAATATTTTTATTCAAAAATACGAAAAAAATAAAATAACATTTAACCCAAAAATTCTGATTCGATGTGTAGGCCTACAATTTTGTGAATATATGTGGTTTAACAGCTTATGTAAATAGGATGTGACCAGGTATGTTTTATGGAGTACCAACTACATGACCGATTTTAATGAGGTTTTATCTGTTTTTCACAATACGAAAATGTACAAAAATGGACTGTCACAATACCAACACGTAATAGAACTACATTTGAGATAACTTACCTACCAACAAATATATTGAAAAAAGCCATGCAGATATACTACCTGTGGTGTGATACTTATAAACTCTTTCCAAAACCGGCAAGAAATCGAGCTTAACTCACAATTCCAAATATTATATAATTATTATATAATATAATTATTTATAGTAACTGATGTTGGTAGTACTTAAAACGAATGCTGAGGTTAGGTTAGGTTATATATATCAAAATACTAGGATGATCAGACGAATTGAGTCCAACAGTCCAATCTCATCAGTTACTCTAGTGGTATGTATATTTATATATAAATATAATGCTTTTCGCCCGCCCCATTGTTTAGTGAATGAGTTATCTCAATGAAGACTATTTACTTAACCATACTTTAGTTTAAGTTTAATTGTAAATATAGGTGTAATCGATCTGAGCTTCTCGGAGCCCCCAATACAGCAAATTTCAATTTTTCGGTTGACTTTGTTTTTATATATCCGTTTATATTTGCAGGAATTAAGCGGATATATTTTATCCGGACTCCGGACTGTCTGCGCGTCCATTCCTCCGTCCGTCCGTTCGTGCAAACAATAACTTGAGTAAAAATTAAGATATTTTGATGAATCTTCGTACGCGTGTTCTTTGCCACCGTAAGACGGTTGGCATTGCAGATGGGCGTAATAGGACATCTGCCACACCCACAAAATGCGTGGACATGCAAATAAATTAAGATATAAACGTGTTGTTGGGTATTGAGGAACCTCGTAAGGCGGGGCATTTGTGATCAAAAATCTTTGTGAAAGGGGATATGGGCCCGCCGCCCAATAGGTTTAATATATATATCTCGGAAACCGTTAAAGCTATATCAACCACACTTGGCCCGGGTAATATACTGCGAAAATGAGTGAAATCGTGTAATAATAATATTAATATTATAACGCCCGGACGGATAACGGATAACGGATAATAACGCCCACCTCCCATACAAAAGTTTTGTTGAAAACTACTAAACGTGCGATAACTCAATGAAGGAACACGTTAGAAACATTAAGTCTTGCAAAAAATGTCATACGGAAGGGCTGTATAGGAAGCCGTGTAAAGTTTTGATGATGGGAGTGGCACCGCCCACTTTTAGGAGAAATCCAATATCGCAAGAACCACTCAACCGATTTGAACAAAATTTGCTATATGACATAATATTTGCATTCGTATGTCACGCTGTGGAAATGGATGAAATTGGCCAAAAACCACGCCTATTTCTCCTATAACGCGATTTTAAGTTTAATCTGATCCTTTCACTTTAAAGTAGATAAATCGAGCAACAATTAAGATATGAAAATCAAATTTTGCAGAAATAGTGATTTCAAGATATGCCATCTCATGCGTAAAAATAGGCGAAATCGGATTATAACTTTTCAAGCCGCTATCTCCATCTACCTCTATCTGACTTTTTCTTGAAAATATCGGTATATCTGTAAGATATTGTAATGACATTCGAGGATTGTCTTTCCATGATAATAATGTGCGCTTGTGTCAAAAATAGGGAAAATCGAGTAAATACTTCCCATAAGCCCCATATACCTAATATAAGGATTTTCGACCATCCTGTGGACTTTATACCATATATAACGGTCAATATATGAGTTATCTCTTTGGAGATATTAGAAATTTAGAGAGCGTCTTTTTCTCATAGCAGTGTGTCCATGTGCTTAAAATGGCTAAAATCGGGTAAGCACTTCCCCTAGACCTGAAGTACCTAATATACGGATTTTCAACCTCTGGGTAGACTTTGTACCATATATTTCGCTCAATATGTAAGATGTCTTAGCAAAATTAAGTGAACGTGTAATATGGGATATACCATAGTTTACTGCCGAAAATGTGTGAAATCGGTGAACGAATTATCCCACCTCCCATATACTACATATAATGATTTTCACTATTCTAGCAGATTTTATGCCGAATATGTCGGTCACTGTGTGAGTTACCATCACAAAATTGAGTGAAAACACGTTCCCTAATATACTTAAATAATGAAAAGAGTTAATGTGATCAGTGCAAATCCCGACTTTCCATCTGATTTTAAACCGTTTATGTTGGTTAATTTTTGTAATATTTTAATGAAATTAAGTGGATATGTTTTCTTAAACACAATGTGATTTCGCACTAAATAAGAAAGAAATCGATCTAGATCATGATCTAAGCCGCTTATACCTCATATATTGATTTCCTTTTCTCTGGTTGATTTTTTCTTCATGTATCTAATATATTTATTAAACTATTTTGGTTGAGTTTAAATCGCATATATCACTTTTGAGTTAATTTGATAGATTTTAATATAAATATATCGGACACGAAGCAAAATATAACAATGAAAGTACATGAGTCTATGGCCTGTAACATATGTTAATAAAGTACCAAATATGATTGCAATCCATTGGCAATTTCTTCGAATAATGAATGTTGAATTCTTCCGCAACATTTTTTAATATAGAATTCTGCCAGCACCTGAAAACCGTTCCCCGCCTCTGATTCTTGCACATTGCGAGAGTATAAAATGTTCGGTTACACCCGAACCTAGCCCTTTCTTACTTGTTCTGGTTGGCTTTATACTGTAAATATCGATGAATGAGGAGGTATAGAAAAAAAAAAAAAAATAAGCAAGATTGTTTTGCTAGCTCCTCCTGGCAATATTTTGATGAATAGAGATGTAATAGAGACTGATTTAAAATAAAGAAAAATACAGTAATAAGATAAGAGAGTACTTAATCTATGGGATAGGTTAATTTAAGGCAATAGTTTAACAAGTATTTCCATGTCTATGGTTGTTGCAAATTGTGAGAGTATAATACTCGGCTTTCTTTTTTTTTTATATTCTCTCAACATGTTGCAACAGAGTATATAAGTTTTGTTCACCTACCGATTGCTTGTAACTCCTAAAACTGATCGAGATAGGTATAGAGTTAAGTATATATAAATGACCAAAATGACGAGACGAGTTGAATTACAAGTGTTTGTCTAATCGCCCGTTTACCCGTCTGTCCGTGCACGTGATAACTTGAGTAAAAATGTAGATATCTTGATTCTGGCACTCGTAGAAGGTTGGTAGAGCAGATGGGCGTAATCGAATTATTGGCCACAAAACGCCGTTTAGTAAATAGATTAAAAAATAGAAAATTAAAAAATAGAAAAAATATGAAGTACTTTAACTAAGCTCCCAATTGAGATGTAAAAAAATTTGGCACAAGCAATCACAGCAGTGGCTGAAACAAATTTTTGGCCACGTCTCCATAGGATTAATGTACATATCTCACGAATCCTATAAGTTATATCAACCAAACTTGCTCAGAATAAGTCTTTCTACTATTTCCTCAAACAGTAGGAAAATGAGTGAAATCGAATAATAACAACACATGCCTCCCATACAAAGGTTATGTTGAGATCTACTGAAATTGCATTAATTCGCTGAAGAAATACTTCAGAAACATTAAATCTTACAGCGAAGGTAGTACCGGAGCAGTGCTTAGGAATTCATGCAAATTTTGGACAATAGGGGTTGTGCACCCACTTCTAGGTGAATTTGCCTATCTCAGGAACAGTAATGTCGATTTCAACCAAATTTGGTAGATAACATTATATTTACATTTTTATATCCCATTGCGAAAACGGAAAAAATCGGATAAAAACCACTCCTTCTTTTCTTATACGAAAATTTAAATTTGATCTGATTATTTCACTTTAAAGTATATAAGCAGCACCAATTAACATATTGGAAAGAAATATATATATCTATATCTAACTTTATGTGTGATGTATCTGTGAAGTATCTTAATGAAAGTTAGACAGCATTTTTTCCTCGTAATAATGTGACGTTATCCCTAAATATATATATATATATATACATCGGTAAATATATGAGATCTTGTAATGACAACCGAGGAGCATCTTTCCATGATAATAATGTGCCCATGTGGCAAAAATGGAAAATGGAAAGAAAATGCCGACAAAATTGTGAAATCCGTTAATGAATTATCTCAGCTCCCATATACTACATAAAATGATTTTCGTTATTCAAGCAGAACCTATTCCGTAAATATATCGGTCAATGTGTGAGTTATCTTCATAAAATTGCATGGAAATTTGTTCTCTAGTGGACTTGAGTAATGACAAATATTAATGAAATCACTACAGACCTCCCTCTACCCCAAATATACCAGAGATAATGATTTGCGAATTTCCAGCTGGCTTTAATCCGTTTAAGTTGTCAATATGTCAATATATGTGAAATATTTTAATGAAATTAAGTGGATATGTTTTCTTAAACATAAGGTGGTTCAGAGCTTAATATGAGTGAAATCGGTCTAGAACGTTGTCTAAACCTCTTATTCCTAATATAATAATTTCCGTTTCTCTGGTTGACTTTTTCCTCGTGCACAGAATATATTTAATTATTCCACTTTGGTTGAGTTTATATCGCATATTTCTCATTTGAGTTGATTGGTAGAATTTAATATGAATATCTTGGACTCGAAGCAAAATATAGTAATGAAAGTGCATGAGTCTATGACCTGTAATGTAATTAAATAAAATATCAAATATGATTGTAATCCATTTACGCTTTCATCGAATAACGAGTGTCGGCATCTGAAAGCCTTATCCCCTCCATTGATCCTTGTACATTTGCGAGAGTATAAAATGTTCGGTTACACCCGAACTTGGTGTTTACTTTCTTATTTTTAAGTTACAATAAATCACTTTAAATTAATTATTACAAAAATATCAGATAATCTAATAGAAAATTTATGATTTTTCAAATTAATATTTCAGGGTAAAATTGTAAATATCTAGAATAGTGTACAAGAAAGTTTTGTATAACCGACATAAACAATAGTATATATTTGCACTATATAACTATTGATAACGGAACAAATTAGTTTTATGAAACAAACTGGTACGTAAATTTATGTTTCTGGAAATTTTTGTAATTGGCTTAAAATTAAATTTGATTATTGTAACATTCTTCATGTATTGTATATATGTACATAAGTTTCAGCAATTGATTTTAGGCTTTATTTTACACATGTATGTATTTCATTCACAAAATAAATCGCCTTTTTGAGTAATTTTCTTTCCACACCTCTGATATTATGTGTGGTGTACAAACATCTAATTAAAATGCGAAATTAAATCTAAACCGAGATTTAGTACGTCCTTTTCACCTCACGGAAATTGTACTAATTTGGCTATTATTGCCACTATTGAGGCGGAATTGTTTTCGGGTTGTTGGAAAAGTGGAGCAAAGAGTGATTATTGCGGATACTATTTCAAATATGTATGTGCCCTCTGGTACCCATATACAGACACATACAAATAAAAATAGTACTTCTGCTTCGAAAATTCGTTTATTGGCATTGTCCCAGTTTTATCGGCTTATTTAGTTTAATTTATTTAATTTATAGATTTTCAATGGCTTTGCACAAGCTAATTTTCAAATTTACACAATAGTCGAATTTTCAACAGACTTTGCAATTTAGTTTGCTTATTTACATTTGTTGTTATTTGTAATACTGACTCTGGCTCTATTGGAATTAACAAAATTATTTCATTTCAACACTCGGTTTTGAAGCGAATTCCAACTTTTTGT
Source organism: Bactrocera minax (assembly GCA_021498325.1). NCBI lineage: Eukaryota > Metazoa > Arthropoda > Insecta > Diptera > Tephritidae > Bactrocera > Bactrocera minax. The sequence continues at coordinate 506,832 of JAKEEE010000111.1, read as the reverse complement.
TGCTCCGATGCTAAAATAACACATTTTTTACTTTAAAAATTCGTCGAACGCAAGGTAGAAGACTAGATGAAGATATGGGACATTTCTTTTTCTCTTTCGGTATCAAATTTTAATAATATGTCTCACATATTTACCATTATATGTGTGATTGTGCAGAACAGAAATGAAGGAAACCTTTATACGAGGGCTAGGGGTTGGCTCGAATTCATCCCTTTCTGCTCGATATCCTTTAAAATATTTTTGTTATCTATTTAATAGTTAAATAGCCCGATAGAACTCAAAATGTCTTTTATTTTGTTTTTCAAGAGATTATACGCGCGATTAACTGCTGAGGAAGAATTTGTACTTCAATCATTCACCTATAGTTAGGGCGGTAGTATAATCTTGAGTATCTGTTTCATTTTATATTAAGTAAATTTTTTCTTCTCTAAGAGCAATTCCTCTATTTGCAAAAATTTATGATTGTTTCGGAGCATTCCTTCAGTGACAACATTTTTTCTATCACAGTTAGCCCCCTCCTTTATGGCAAGTTAATTTTTCATATGAGAAAGGCTCAAATTTTAAATTATTTTTCAGATCTCTGCTTTTAGTAAATCTTGCCATATATCTCAATTCGCTGCTCGCAAGTGTATGTTACTTAGTACCATATATTATCTCTCTTTCGTCGATTTTTAGAGCTTGCAGTCACAAAGATTTTCCGCCTTTCACTAGAAATTTTTATTTTATATTCGCAAGAGGTCATTGCTAATTCGAATAATCCTTCAAATACTTTAGTGCTACGGCTTAATTATGGTTCTTAAGCTAAAGTATAAAACGTGTGGGTAATTAGCTTAAAAACCATTTGCTTGCACATAGCCAAGACCATTCACAACCACACTCATCACACTCGAACACCGATCGTCGGACGTTAGGCGGCTTTATATTTGACCTTGGCCACCAGCAAAGGATATGTAAACATTTATTTTCTAGTACGAAAAGTTTTAATATGACAAGCCAGTCTCCCTGCCTCTCACCGTCGCAACGCCAGCACTAAGTGCTATTACGACCGCATTCGTCCGACACGCGCTGACTCATTTGAAATCCTTGCGGCGCATCGCTGACCTAGACTTTGATTTTCCCGCACTTAGGCTGAACTCAATTAGTGGCAGCTACTTGCAATAGCTTTCGTATGCCCATGTGTGTGTGTGCGTTTGTTGAAATTTGCATGCCAAAGCACGCTAACAAATCTTGACACGCGAATAACATTGGAGGGATACTAGCTTGCGGCGCACAAGACTCTTCGAGGATGCAAAACTTTTGGCTTACGCGGCCATCAGCGCGTTGCAAGCAAATAAGCCAAATATAAGCAATATGCTGCGCTCAGCCATAAAATTCACCCCTAATGCAACAGGTAACCACCGGAAACGACCACAATGGAAACGTTCACGTTTCGTTTTGGCAAAGCTGCTGTGTCATTGAGTGGAACTCATAAAAATTTTATTCAGTTGAACATTTTGCAACACATTCGGCTTTCATTTCCAAGTTTGTTGCCGAAAACTATGCTAATAGAAGCAATTAAATGCCATCTGGAAGCGATGTCATTGCGTTAAAAGTCACGGCGTCGCTTTGACTTTGCCGCTGATCGCTGGTGATATGCTGATCTCCACTCCTGTCACTCCACTTACAGCAAGAATGTATCCAATTATCTTAATGTAGCGTTTTGTCTACTGCCTGCCAAAGATTACTTATACCACACAGTATTCCTCATACTTTGTTGGCTTATGTAAACACATATAAGAATATTTTCAAACATATGGACTTGTTTGCAAAAATTAGAAGAATTTTCAGCGTTGTGCCTTTGGTAGGAGACTTTAATTTCTTTCCATGGATTATATTCATCATAAAGTCGTCGGCATAATCGGCAGAAATTAAGCGTATTTGTTGCGAGAAATTAAAATGTAATTTGTAGAAGATGTGGAATAATAGAAAAATAGATAGAAATAAAATCCAGTCAAGGCAAAATGAAAAATTTGCGCAACGAAACTGTTACACATTCTGTAACAATTTAGAGAGCATAAGTGAAGTTAACCTATGACCAGAGTTTTGGATTAGGAATAGAATTTGTCGACAGTTTTCTATAAGACCAATGCTCCCAATTTGTTTTCTCCTTCTCGTTCCAGAAAATTAAGACGAGATATAAAATGTTAACATTTTACATTCCCACGTAAACACACAAACGAATACAAGAATATTCTAATTCTTTTCCAGACACGAAAAATAATTATTTGTTGAGCCCTGAACTTTTAAGAAATAACTGAGTCCTCTTAAATGTAAACCAAACCCCAAAATCTTAAAACTCAACAAAAAATTGATTTACTAAACTCAGGAAACATCTAGGCCCTCTAGGAATCCAAAGATTGCACGGTTGAGCAATTTAAAAAAATTTAAAATCATAGGAAAATTTTTTGGGTACAACATAATTGATATTTTATTGGTGTTATTTATGTTTTTTTTATTTATCTTTGTATTTATATTATTTAATTTATATTATGCTTATATTTATTTATATTATGTTTTATTAGTCACAGCAAAATGAGTTGAGTGAGATATTGCTCGTAGTGCTATTGAAAGAAATAACCATCAAGACCTTTTTTACGCATTTTCGAGCAGGCATAATGAGCCAATATCCGATCTAACATCGATATCGATTTCCATCAACCGTTTCGTTTGATTTTTCCAAAGCGACGTCCCAAATGGACATGCAATGGAGTTTCATGGATCACGAGTGAGTTTTGTGTTCCCAAATACAGTTATTTTCGGTCAAAACATTTTCAAAATGGATATTTTCAATGTGGACTCTCAATATTTCAGCAAAATGTGTATGTATAAAGCAATTTATTGTTGAAGGTTTTCCTGATTGAAGTTCACGAAACATGTCTAACTAACTCAATCGGTTGGTAAGTGTCTAAGGTATTCAAGGACTCCGTACCATCGCGAAGATGGCGCACCCTGTAAGTATCTGAGTATAAAACATTGATGTTGATCTGGTAACTCCATAAATCCATCTTCGAAAAGATATTAACTTCGTATATAGTAAGTATTCTAAAAAATAGTATTTTAAAAGGTATTTTAGTCAATCTCAGTAGAAAACTGAAACTAATAAAATTTCTTTAAAAGGCAGGAGTAAAGAGCCCTTTTAGCAATGAGTGAATGATAGAATATCTGTTTACGGTTTCTTATATAATTATAATTAATTGATTATAACTTTAATCATCCAAATTGTATTGTCAAAACTGAGTTATGATAACAAAGCGACTTGCTAAAATGCGCATTCGGGCCATGTGACTTTCGTCATATCAATCAACCGAAATGTACATATTTAAACTGTTTTTCCTTTACAACTACACTCAGTAGCTCCTTCTGAACTTTCGCCATAAATCTTAAATAATCGCTCTGCTCACTTCCAAGTTAAGTTCTTCATGCTTCAATCCCAAAGCGTTTCTAGTAAATTTCCGAGCATATTTCATTTAGTTTCGGAGAGAGAAGCAGAGTTGTCTTTTTATCATCTTCTTTATTTATGTGCAAACATTGTTGGTGGTCTTCAGTTTTCAATTCTCTTTGCTGTTCTCCTCATAGCTACCAAGTAAAAGTCGTCAAGACCATATTTAAAACTGAATTTCGTAAACAACAACAACAACACCAACAGATTCTTTAATTAACACAATATTCATCCATCAAATGAAGTCGTAACTTCCTTGCAGTAAATGAAATTATGGCGACTTTAACGAACACAACTCAACGTACATATCTACTTACGACGTCTGCTTTGCCTTGCTCTGGCCTTCAACGGTTCGTTGATGCTCCTTTGCAGCTTGTGCGCCTGCATGACACAAATGTGTGTGTGTAGTAAAAGCGTGCGACAGGATAAAAGTGCTGCACTTAAGTGTTTGCCACCAGTGTTGTTCCTGTTGTTGTTTTTGTTGTTGAGAAGCTTTTCCGGCGCTTGTTGCACGCGTTGTTACTCACTCGCTGTTGACACTGCCATCAACTCGTGCTGGCTGTTTGGATCTGTCGCAAAAGCTACTGAAATGATAACAATAACAACAACAACACCAATTTCAACATCAACATCAGCAAAACCGAAAAATATTAAAAGCCGTTGCAACAGCATTTACGGACTGGCAAAGAGCGCTGCCAACACAATGCGCCATGCGTTGAGTTTGCTTGCAACATGTCGGTCATTTGTACAAGAATTCTGTCCATAAACACACACACACACACACACACAAATATACTAAATACATACATTTGTACTCATTTCCTTTCGAAATATTATTGATATTGGGGTGAGTCCCAGAGTTTTGGCATTCACGACTGCGGCACGCAGTCGGAGCGCTTCGTAAGAGGTATGTATGTAGGGGTTGTTGTAGTATATGTTTGCTAATTTGAAAATGGTATTTAAAGGACATCATCATCGACAGTGTATGTTAAAGTGAATTTAAAAACGAAGTCGACATTTCCTTCTATTGAATATTGCTTCACCACCTCTTCCATACTTGGCAACTTTACTTTTAAATTATTATATAACAAAACTAGATGAGTGTTTTGAAATACTTGAATTTGAAAAAGGTAAGGTATAAATATTGCCTTTCAATCTTATCGATTGTATTCTATATAGTCAAAAGCTATTGCTTAAGGTGTCACTCCCTAAAAGTTAAGATTGGATTAAGTGTTCTAAATTGAGATTTTATTTATATAGCTAAGAATATAATATCAACTTCCCTTAGTCTTTCGTCAAAAGTTTTTCTGGACTTTTTTCAGAATTATATTATATACCTTACCTTTTATATAATTATATTATATTATATACTTGGTTCACAGTTAGGTACTAATGTTTATATTACATATTTATATCATATATAAAAAGTGTATTGATTTCCAAATATTAATAAAATGGTTTTCTAGTTTTAAAAATCTTTTCTTTGGTGAAAATGTTACGAAATTGCAATGGGCAGTAAAGCAGTTCTGCTTAATTGATTTTTAAGTCCCAAATAGAATCTACTGAAATATTTTTTTCTAAAATTTTATAATTCAGAAAGATTTATTTCTAAATCACAAGTTATCTAAATATTATTTTAATGTGTGTTAGGTGTGCTTGTAGGGTGGAACCACCAATTGCGGCTTATGAAATATGCTCTAAAACCCATTGCGATTAAACCAGCTTGTACTTTCTTCTAAAAGAGTACTATTCTTCTAAATAAGTACTAATAAGCAAAGATGTGTGAGCCAATTCTTATTGAAGGATTATTTCATTTCTATAACCAAAATCATTGGAAGTAAGTAAGTGGGCTGAAAATCCACAAAAAAGTTTCCTTTTTCGAATATATCAGTTCTCCTCATTAAATAACTTCGTTGGCAATTAGTTATAGTTGCGACTTATTTCAAAGAGATATTTAATTATTGTACAAAAACTAATTTCACAGAAACATAAAATAAAAGAATACAAATGTTTGTCTAGAATGGAAACATAAACCTCAATTTTATTTTTTAAATTTACCCGATTTTACATTCCTTGACCGGATGAAAATTCCGATTTGTTATCGAATTGATCTAACTTTTTGTAAAACCTACTATCGTGGGAACCCGACAGTTTGTATAACCAGGGATTTGTTAGAGGCATAATGTTCCAGCTTTTTACACATTTACATGGTTTCGTCCAATTAGAAGATTTGGATATGGAATACATCTCGTTTAATAGTCATCTTTATTTCTAAAGCTCAGGAATATTCGTGTTTATTTACTTTTTTAATTTTGTTTCTACAATTCCCGATTGCTTCGACATTTTCGTTGGTTTTATTATTTATTAAAATATTATCTTTAAAAGTTTCCAATTATGTTCCTATTAATGTTTGATTTTCTACGGAATTTTTTCAGAAAGCAATATTGCTTCTGGTTTTATAACCCTAATTTAAAAAATTTTTTCTTTTACTCTTTTATATTTTCTTTGTTTTTTATTGAAATTTTCTGACAATCATGAATTTGCTTGAAATTTCGGCTTTAAAAATTTTTATGTTAAAAAATTTATTATAACAATTCTATATGATTCTGATCAATCATAAGCTCACCATCTAATTTAGCAATGGCTCTTACATCATAATATTTACATGTTAATTCTATTTTTGGATATTGTTTGTAAAGTACAATTATGCCGCCTTTTTGGGTTGTTTTAAAGTTTGAGATGTCCATTTAGTCTTTCTCTTTTGTGTATGAAATTTTAAAATAATTGGATTTAAAATTCCTATTTCATTAAAAGTTATTATATTTATTATGTCTTGTAGTTCAAGTATTGTATAATTTCTTTTCTTTCTTAATCTGGTTGTGGCATCATATTTAATATTGTTTACATTATCAGTTAACTCTGTTATTGCTTAAAAATTTTCCGAATTTGTAGTAAACTGTTTATTATTATTTATTATTAGTTCATCCCATGTATCATTCATTTTTATGAAATTATCTTGATGTGGTGTTCCCGCTATCCTTTTCCAAAGTGTTCCTAATTCATTTATTCCTCTTTTTTGTCTAACTTGCCATAACGGGCACTGCTATAAAAAATTTTTTTTCTTCTGTTATTATATTTTAAAAATATAACAAATTATTAATGTGAAATATGTCTCCACATTCTTCATAAATAGAAACGTTTTCATTTTCAATAAATACGTAGTCCTGTCGGGTATAGTCTATAACATCAGCTACCGCTGAACCAGTTAGTATTGGAAAAACTTACCCTGAGGTAGAATTTCGTTCCCTTTTTTCCTAAAAAATGCTTATCCTGAAAAATGTTATTTCTTTTTGGGCCTTTTTCTGTGGACGGAAGCAGTAGTTACTTTCTCTTGGTCGCTTTACTCCTTGAGCGATGTGGGCTTGTGGACTGCTTGCTTGAGTGTTTATATTAGTTGTTACGTTGCCTAAGGTTTTGATTAAAAAAACCCAAATTTTATTGTCCCCTATTGGCTTTAGCGTTTCTGCTACTCATTGCTGTTCCAACATTTGGATACCTGAAGCCCCCATTTTGTTGAGGCTTAGTGTTGAAATCCCTTTCATACATTCTAGAGACAGATGGGTCTATGTCCATAGGTTCGGGATTCGGCGTATTGTTTCATTGGGGGAATCGTAAATTATTGTTCAGATAATTTTGTTTCATGCCAAGTTTTTCGTTTTAAAATTTTTAAGCAAACCAAGCTCCTTGGTTATTCGTCTCCAAATTTTCAACCTTAGCCAGTACGTCTGACAAGTCACATAGCATGGGTTATATTTGTTTTATTTGTTAGGAACATTAATATTTGTTGATTAGGTTATAACAGAAAACTCAGTTTCTGCTTTATAATGTAAATGGAAATTTGTCCGAGTATGCGAAATCGAGACGTCCAATACCGTGGTTGGTTAATATGTCATTTGCAACAAGGGTAATTTTATTACGCAAGATAGTAAAGGCAGCGAAGTTTCTCTTACTTCTTACTAATACTTATACTAATAATAATAATAATAATACTAATACTTATATTGTATTTCCGCAACGGTTTCTTATTTTTATACTTTCGCAACATGTTGCAACAGAGTATTATAGTCTTATTCACCTAACGCTTGTTTGTAATACCCAAAACTAATCGAGACTGATACAGATTTATATATATATATAAACGATCAGAATGACGAGACGAGTAGAATTCCGAGTGATTGTCTGTCCGTCCGTCTGTCCAAGCGATAAATTGAGTAAAAATTGTGATATCTTGATAAAATTTGGTACACGTGTTCCCTTACATTCCAAGGAGGTAAGTATTCCTGCCGTGCGTAATGGGATGGTACGAAAACTTATAAAATGCTATAACTAAGCTCCCAATTAATATATACAGTTTAAATACGGAGGGGCATCTGTAGTGAGAAAAATGGTGAAATCGGATAATAACCACGCCTACTACCCATATAATGGTTATATTGAATATTGAATCAGTATATTGAATATTGAGATAAGATTTAGAAACATTTTAAACAGTTTAAAATTCAAAGTTTCAAGTAAAAAATTAGCCCTCATATACTTAATATACGGATTTTCTACTTTCGGGTAGACTTTATACCATATATTTCGCTCAATATGTAAGATATCTGAGCAAAATTAAGTGAACCCGTAACATCGGGTATACCATAGTTTACTACCGAAAATATGGGAAATCGCACTACACATTATCCATGCTCCCATATACTAAATATAATGATTTTCGTTATTCTAGCACACTTTGTGCCGAATATGTCGGTCACTGTGTGAGTTACCTTTACACAGTTGCCTAATATACTTAAATAATGAAAAGAGTTAATGTAATCAGTGCAGATCTTCCTCTAATGCGCGATATAAGAGTTCCTGACTTTCCATCTGACTTTAAACCGTTTATGTTGGTAAATGTGTGCGATATTTAAATGAAATTTATTGGATATGTTTTCTTAAACAATGTGGTTTCGCGCTAAATGTGAAAGAAATCGGTCTAGACCATGGTCTAAGCCGCTTATTCCTAATATATTGATTTCCTTTTCTCTGGTTGACTTTTTCCTCAGGCATTTAATATATTGATTAAGCCACTTTGTTCGAGTTATTCTAGCACCTGAAAGCATTTCCCCGCCTTAGGATATGATTATTGAAAACTGCAAGAGTATAAAATGTTCGATTACACCCGAACTTAGCCTTTCCTTAGTTGCGTAGAATCAATTATTTAATGATCCGCTATTTGTTTCGTTTTCACTATTTGTTTGAGCCGATTCAACTTTTTGTCTTTAAAAATATGCGCAAGGAGAACTAATTCGTTTCTTGAATTCTTTACAAATTTGGCAAGCCCCACGTTGGGCGACAATTAATTTTATTAACTGGGGAATAGTTAAAAAAAAATATATTTCAAATCCGCTAGACGCGGATCAAATAAAAACACAGGTTGTTGTGTTCGATTATCAATTCACAATCAATTTTATATAAATTGTTATTATTTATACACTTAATTAGTATTTACTTAAAGATATTTTACAAGGAAGCTGAAGCGTTGCATCAGATAGTGATACTGATCAGCATTTGTACTGCAGAACGTTATGTGTTCGTTTTCTGCTTAGGGTCATCAATATTGTTTTGATAAGAATGGATTACTCCATTCAGAAAGGAAAATGTATATCAACTTTTTTAATAAGCAAATACGTAAGTTGAGACTGTATAATTTCTGAGTGCAAAAAAATACCATGTTATTTACATTTATAGTGAAGCTACTGTGTGGAGGCTGCCGATAATTTGCATGCCGAAATAACTTATGAACTTAAGTATATTTAAACACCAAAATACTCAAGGAACCTTTAGGACATATGACCAAGGGTAGATGGTCGAGTTAAAGGGATACAGGTCCCCTAGTATACTTATTTTAGATAGACTTTTAGATGGAGATTAGACTTTAGATACTTGTAGTTAGAAGACTTTGACTTTTGTTTGAGTGGTTTCAATGTAAGTAGTATATATATATTTATACAATGTATATGCTTAAATACATATACTTAAATACTTACATACTTATACATACAGAATAATCCCATATTTTTTTGACGATGTGATAGCGATATTTTAAATAAAGCAAGCTTACTGCAGCTGTTTAGAGTATTTGCGGCGGCCCCGCTCAGTTCAATTGGGCCCATCACCCTGCTCTAACATATGGTTTTTGAGCTTATGTTTTTGTATCGTTCGCTTTGCCGCTCGATTGCACTTTTCTCCTTTTTGCCACGCACAATCAAACGCCGTGTTCATGATTCTTTTTCCCGACTTGCTCTCCAGTTCTCAAAATTGATGAGCCAGTGGAATTTTGTCTAGGGCTTCATCGTACTATCGATTCGAAATAATTGCGCCGAGGAAGCCCTTCAGCCCTTGGGGTAGCACATCATAATGTTGACATGCTTCATTGCGTCAATTTCCATTTTCGTTCGTGAATGCAAAATGTTTAGACTTTAGTAAGTGGTCTTAAATTAACTCGCATGTCGCAGATTTTATATTCCGCCATGAACATTATTCGAACGCTCAAAGGGTAAACTCGCTTGAATGCATGTCACACTCGGCGCTTGACCACAACGCACATTCAAAAGTACATTTGAATTAAATTTATTGCATTAAATTTATACGAGCATATCATATTTACCGCAAGCAATGGCTGCCTAGCAATCCAATTACAGTTATGCACGCAGGTTTTACTCTCAAATGATATGAGCTGCCGGATTGACTTAAATGCATACACCTCCTGGATTATAATATATGCGTTTACGGTTACTTCCGACGTTGTTGTTTAAAATCATAGTCAGTAGGTAACTTTTGAGAAAAACGAAATCCTCTTTCATCGCAATAATGTTCTCAAGAAGTTCATAACGAAATTGTGGTATCAGCTTTGCGAACGCTTTAGAGTCTCACTGGGCTTTATAATCTATTATCCGAGGTATTCTATACGAAACTATATTGATGAAAGGATCCTCAATATTAGTTAAAAAGTTTCAGTTATGTAGAAGAGTTAATTTGCTGAGTGTTAGAAGATGATGAATTGGCTTGGGAAAAAATAATACCTCTCTTCCATATTTGATTCAAGTTCAAGTGGTTTAAGACACACCGGTATTGCAAAGCATTACTCTTGATTGTATTAATCAAAGTAGTTATAAATTTCTGTTGTGACTAACAAAATTCAATTCAAAGTTAAAACTCCTCGTTGGTTGGTTGAAATGACCTAGCCTTGATTAAAAAATGGAGTGATTCGTCCTCAAGGAAATTAATTTTTCAAATTCAATTTAATTCTTATATTTATACAAATTACCATGGAAAATGCATGTGTAATAAAACTTTAAATATAACAAGTAAGGAAGGGCCAAGTTCGGGTGTAATCGAACGTTTTATATTCTCGCAATGCATAATGATCAAAGGCGGGGAAATGCTTTCAAGTGTTGACATAACTTTATATTATGTTGCTGAAGAATTCAATATGCATTATTCGACGAAACCGTTAATGGATTTCAATCATACTTGGAATCTCACTAACTTATATTACAGGTCATAGACTCATGTACCTTCGTTGCTATATTTCGCTTCGTGTCCGAGACACGATATTCAAATAAAATATAGGCGATATAAACTCAACCAAAGTGGCTTAATTGAATATATTAAATACATGAGGAAAAAGCCAACCAGAGAAAAAGAAATCATTATATTAGGAATAATCGGCTCAGACCACGGTCTAGACGGGTTTCATTCATATTTAGCGCGAAACCACATTATGTTTAAGAAAACATATCCCCTTTATTTCATTAAAATGTCACACATATTGACCAAAATTAACAGTTTAAAGTCAGATGGAAAGTCAGGAACTCTTATATCGTGCATTAGAGGAAGATCTGCACTGATTACATTAACTCTTTTCATTATGTAAGTATATTAGGCAACTGTGTAAAGGTAACTCACACAGTGACCGACATATTCGGCATAAAGTGTACTAGAATAACGAAAATCATTATATTTAGTATATGGGAGCTTGGATAATTTGTAGTCCGATTTCCCATATTTTCGGTAGTAAACTATGATATACCCGATATTACGGGTTCACTTAATTTTGCTGAGATATCTTACATATTGACCGAAATATGTGGTATAAAGTCTACCCAGAGGTTGAAAATCCGTAAATTAGGTGCATGAGAACTAAGGGAAGTGCTTACCCGATTTCCCCCTTTTCTTACTCAAGTATATTAGGGAAGATGTTCTCACGCAATTTTGTGAAGATAACTCACACTGCTACCGAAATATTCGACAGAAAGTCTGGTAGAATAACGAAAATCATTAAATGTAGTATATGGGAGCTTGGAAAATTCATTGAAAATTCATTCACATTTTCGGCATTAAACTATAATATATGCGATATTATACGTTGACTTAATTTTGCTAAAATATCTTACATATTGACCGAAATATACGCTACAAAGTCTACAGGGAGGGTGAAAATCCTTATATTAGGTATATGGGGTCTATGGGAAATATTGAACAGATTTTCGCTATTTTTGTTACCAGACCACGTTATTATCTTGGAGATATAATCTCCAATTTCATTACAATATCTTACAGATTCACCGATATTTTTGACAAAAAGTCAGATAGAGGTACTGAGGTTCATGTATTGGGTATAGGTGGCTTAAAAATTTGTAATCCGATTTCGACTATTTTTACGCATGAGATGGCATATCTTGAACGTACTATTCGTGAAAATCTTTATTCCAATATCTTAATTGATGCTGAATTTAAAAGTGTGTTATATGAGAAGTGGGAGTTTCTCATTGACAATGAGACACAAGAATGCAAATATAATGTCACATACCAAATTTTGTTGAATCCGTGGGCGTGGCTATTATTCGATTTCACTTATTTTTTTAGTATATAAGGAGATGCTAGGAAAACTTACTCGGAGCAAGTTTGACTGATATAACTGTAAGAGTTTCTGCGATATGCATGTTGAAACTATTTGGGAACGGGGCCATTAGTCGTCTCGGGACTCATAGTTGACTTAGTCGAACTAAGTTCCTTAGTTGGGAAAATACCTATTAGGGAAATAGCTGCTCGTCTACTGTTATTGGCGCGTTAGGACAATATACTTATTGAAGATTGTGATTTCTCATAATTCATATATAGCCAATTGGTACTGATTTACTCAACATCATATTTGCAGAATGAATGTTAGCTTTATCAAAACGAACAAACCAAAGCAACATTTTTAATCGATCCAAAGATAATTGCATTATAAATATCAAAATGCCGAGAATGCCATAGAACCTTTGCTTGGATGTTGTTACAGTGAAACATACCGGAAAATAATAATAATCCGGTTCGTCTATCGGCTGCCATTCGTTTGTCTTAGATGTTAGATTAGCCTCATTTCAAACTGTATTACTTCTTCTGTTTTCCAATGTGGCTGCCGGTGAACCAGTTCCAATACCGTGGCTGCAAGCGGTTATTTTTTCCAGAACATATTGCTAATTTTACATTCGTAATAATGTTCTTTTTGGACTAGTAATCGACACAACAGCATCTCCAATGTTCGTATGTTAAGAGTTATTAAATATTGATCTCAGAGAGCAAGTTGTAATATATATATGAATATGAATTGTGAATGAAATGAAATGGTGAATATGGATAGATAAGTGATATCCAAACCGTGAACCCTCTGCCGTACTCGCAGTCAAAGGTGTATGGTATACATATCTGATATATATGAAATAGATAATACGACAACTTCCTTCCGTTTTTTTTTAAGGTGTGCTTCCCAGAAAAATGCTACGATCGTAACGATATCAAAGTAACCTTTGTTTTCAAATATTATGAAAGATTGATAGTTTTGCTAAGTTGCTTCTTTTCTTTCTCTCATGACATTGCCTGTGGAAAGTTTTGAAGTATTGGGTTGTTCGGAAAGTCATTTCGTTTTTTCCCGCCAGAGGACTTAATTACGTTTTTCGAAACTAACTTCACACTTAAGCCCCATAACCATTATATGTCATGAGAGCTGATATTGCAAGGCTTGTGTGTGAAAAAGTTCTATTAATTCTACCCAGTAGTTTTTGGTTGGTGCCTTTTTAAATATGGAGAGCAATAAGCAGCATTTTCGTCATATTTTACTTTTTAACTTCAGAAAAGGTAAAAATGCTGTCCAAGCGAGAAAAAAATTGACGGATGTGTATGGAGAAGGCGTGTTAACAGTACGCCAGTGCCAGAACTGGTCAGAATTTCGATCCGGCAATTTTGATGTCGAAGATGCACCACGGTCTGGAAGGCCGGTCGATGCGATAAAGGCATTAGTTGATGCAAATCGGCGAATCACCACACGAGAGATCGGTGAGAGGTTAAATTTGTCGAATTCAACTGTTTATGGCCATTTGAAAGGCATTATACGAAAACTGTCTTTCATGTTCCCCAAAAAAACGAAATGACTTTCCGAACAACCCAATATTTCCTTCCTGACACGCAATGGAATGCCCGTTTTCGAATTCGTACGAGTGAGACGGCTACAGTCCTACAACTCCAACATCTACATATGACTTCAGTTTTGATATAGGGCAATAACAGCAAATCTCTATATTGAATACATATATAGTATATATTGGCTAGGGAAGGTCTGGACTAATTGCATTAACTTTTGTCATTATTCAGGTACATTATAGAACACGCTTCCACGCAATTTTATAAAGATAATCCACACGCTGACCGACATATTCGTCATAAAGTTTACTGAAAGGTTGAAAATCGGTATATTAGGTATATGTGAACTGAGGGAAGTGTCTACCTGATTTTCGCTATTTTAGGCACACGGGCACATGTTTATCATGAAAATATACTAATCGAATTACATTAAGATGTTTCACAGATTGACCAATATTTTCGGTGTAAAGTGAGCTATGACCAAAAAAAAGGTTTTCTTCAACAAAGGTTGAAAATTCGTATATTAGGTATATTGGGGCTGGAGGTAGTATTTACCCGATTTTCCCTATTTTTGACACCAGATCACATTATTATCATGTAAAGATAATCCTCTAATTTCATTACCAATATTATCGGGGAAAAGTTAGATAGAGGAACTGATGTCCTTATATTGGGTATCTGGAGTAGAAAAGTTATGTGAAGATTTCAACTATTTTGAAGTAGGATATAGTATATCTTGAAAGCACTATTTGTAAAAAGTTTTATTCCAATATCTTAATATCTTAATTGGTACTTGTCTTATATACTTTAAAGTCAAAGGATTAGATGAAATTAAAAATTTTTTTGTATGGGGAGTAGGTTGTTATCCGATTTCTCCCATTTAGGTATGCCACATAAGGATGGAAATATATTGTCACAAACCAAATTTTGTCATGAGATATTGTCATATTGTCATAATATATCATGACATATAGAAATTCTCTTAAAACTTACCGGTGCAAATCCCATTGTCATAATTTTACACGGATTTCTATGCATCCCCTTCGTACCATTTCTGCTGTTAGCTTGAATGTTTCTTCAGTGAGTTAACGTACGTTTAGTGTTTTTCAACAAAACGTTTGTATGGCAAGTGGGCGTGGTTATCATCCGATTTCACTTATTTTCATATTGTATGAGGAGGAACCTGGAAGAATTGTTCAGAGCACGTTTGGTTTATACATCTTAGTGGTTTGTGAGATATGTTTATTAAAACTATTGTTGTGCGAAGCCATACCCCCTTTTACAAAAAAATTTTAACTACGGATGCCCCTGCCCACTCGATTCTCTCATGGTGACAAGGAACACGTGTACCAAGTTTCACAAAGATGTTTTGATTTTTACTCAAGTTGTCGCTTGCACGGACGGACAGACACTCACTCGGAATTCAACCCGCCTCGTCATCCTGATCATTTATATATACATAGCTCTATATCTATCTCGATTAATTTTAGGTGTTACAAGCTATTATAGAGTATATACATTATAGAGTATAATTACATTAAGCAACTTCATGCTGTCTTTCGAAATCTCTCTCTCTCTCACACGATATATTGCTAGGTCGCGTTCATACACGAAGACTTTTTTTGCTCAGACTCGTAATTTGATGGCGAGAAGGCGACGAAGAAAGACGAAGGGTACCAAGTTGCTCGTGTTCGGGCAACACTCTTTGTGTTTTCGTCAGAAACAGTTTGCTTCTAGTTCGGCGTCCACTTCCATTTTGAAAACCTTTTCATAATTGCAATTTGCTGTTTCGAATGAATATTTGTAATATGCTCGAAAATTTGGATTTTATCAAGTATTTGGTTATATATAATATGCAAATATGTATAAAAATATTCATAATATTATAGAAATATAATATTTTAGAACAATTTCAATAAGAATAAAAATAATTAATTCCACCTTAAACTTCGCGTTTGAAAGTAAGAAAATGCTGCACATTGAGCTTCTCGGATATAACACTACATTACAAAATAACCTAAAAAGGTAACGGTAAGGCAGCAGGTAATATTTTTATAAGTCTTACATATCTCTCTCTTTAAATTTGGACTAAGAGCGTGGATCTCCAGTTATTCAGTAAAATTCACATCTTACATAGCAGTTGCTCACTTTCCATCGGAAACTCTGTATACTTGTATACTACCCTCTTAATCAAATTTTAAAAATGGAAAGGTGAGGAAACGAACATGCTTATTTGCAATGAACAGCCATTTTGACTTCTAAGAGTTCCCTCGATATCATTGTATAAGCCTACAAGTAACCAATCTGAGATTTTTCACTCATACATACGCAGGCGAACGCTTTTAGAATGAAAGAAATTACAATAAGAATGAAATAGAATGAGGAAGAGAAGGGGCAAAACATTAGGCACTTGATTACGTTTGCCTCAAATAGTCTACTACTAAAGCAGCCAAATGCCTCAAAAAAGGTTTAAATCTGCTATAAAGTGTTGCCGTGTTTGGTGCCGCTTGTCTACCTATGTCAGTCGGAATTTATATCTATGTCTGTTGATCTGAATTATTTGATAACTGTCCAAATATTTGTCTGTCGAAGACCGCAATTTCCCTAGTTTCTTTGATGTATTGCTAATGTACCTGAATTGTACCTGATTTTTATATATTTATTTTTGTTTAAATTATTACAAGTAGTTTGGTTGGGCATTGTAAATATCATATGGGTGAAAATAGGCCTCCTGGCGAACCGAACACTCAAAAAAGATCGGTAACACGCCAACATTTCAACCTCAGAGGTGGTGAGGAAAAGCAATTCATATAACAATTAACTATTCAATTAACTTTTGGCTCTAAAATTTGCCAGAAAACTTTCTTTAATATTTTCCATTAAAAATATCCTTTCATAGGAAACGTTTTTATTTTAAAGTCCTTCTATTTAAAGCTCTGTGCCGAAAAAAGAACAAAATTGATCAGGTGATCACAGCTGTGTGAAAATATTGAAAACCATATGATAGTTTGGTTACTTGTTGGCCTATACAATGCTCGATATTGCAGTAATAACTGACCGCTTGGTAAATATTCAGCAAAGAGCAACTTTAATGAAACAACTCGAACAAACTAACTTCATTATAGAGGGTTTCCCTTGCAACAAATACCAAAAAGGTAACGATAACGCAAGACTCTCTTACAGCAAATATTGCTTTTCGTTCGTCTGGTCAACTTTTATTGTGATATCATGATCAGTTACTAATAGTTTTGGCCTACGTTCAACACTTTATTTTTATTACATTTCAAACATTTTAATATAATCTTTTTTTTGAAGAATTTGCTTATCAATTTCCAAATTTTTGATATCGAAAATAGTGTTTGTAGAACTTATTATTTTTTTTTTACTTGTATATTTATAATAGGTGGCAACATTCTAACTTTTTTAAATATACGAGAATTACACCGAGTAACCCAATAAAATTTAAGATAACCAATTCGGTTCAACTTTAACAGAGATGGTGATCTTCAGTCGAAAGATTTCACTAGCACCAAATTTTTACTTAAATAATGGGTCTTCTCAATTTTCCCAGCCCTGTTAAACCAGCATCTATTTACTATATCCAACTATCTAGTGAAAACATTACACAATGGGTCTATCATGTAAATCGACGTGTGATTTCACCTACACGTGGGTAACGTATTTAAAGCCCATTGATTCCCTGTTGAGTTTCACACCCACGCATTTGTAAACCAAAACCATTGTATAAGCCTACGTAGGCCTAAGTAGACCTATACAATGACCAAAACCCCGACTGCATTGTCACGTATTTCGTTTAGTTCGTATGTCTCCTGCTACTGGTACGTTTTACCTTTTTACCGCTAAATAAAATTTGCGAGTAAATTATTTGTTGTATATATATGTACGATAAAGCTGCCGTTTACATTTTACGGCTGAAAATATGTCGAACTCGACTTTCCCATTCATTTCATCCTATTGATATTGAACGCACACTTGTTATGGCCACATTCCACACACTTTTACGTAAGTATGTCTATATATAGCAGTAAAGTAAGGTATGTTGTTTTAAATATGTAGAGTATGTATTTACCTTGATTCCTTGCTGCTGCAAATGGAGAATATAGCAAAAATATTTTATATTTAATTGCCTCTATAAAAATGAGAAATGTACTCATATATTCTGCAAATATGAGTATACAAATGATTGCTTCCAAGAATATATATGTATACAACTGTATTTATGTACTTATGCGCATAGCTATCGGAAATATGCATGTGCTTGGCAAGTCTTACTGTAAATATTTTCACACATGTGAAATTTTGTAAGCTACGCACTTTGGCATTTTTATTTACCACGCTAAAAGCTCCGGAGTCGCTTTCATGCAGACATACATGTTCATATTTAATATATGTATATAAAAACAAAAGAGCAGCCGATTCTCAATATTAAAAAATTTCTAAGCTGTTGCACCTAATAAATATAGTCTATAAATCTAGCAGAATCGATAGACGCTTATTTATAAAGTTATTTAAGAACAACGAAACAGAATAACTTCCAGCAATCAATATAAATGCAAATATAAATGCAAATCATTATATAATAAGAGGATATGTGTCTGACGGTTACTATAAACATGTACCTTAATGCAGAAGGCCTTCAGGAAAAGTTTTTTTATATTTTTTTTATAGTTCTGTTATATTAAATGCAATAATTTTCGATGCACTTTAATTCCTCAGAAAATAGGAAATCTTTGCAAGATTCTTACATACCTATAAAGGAAGGGTTAAGTTCGGGCATAACCGAGCATTTTTTAGTCTCCCAATATGCCAGGACAAAAGGAGGGGAAATACTTTCAGGTGCTGACAAAACTTTATGTTAAAAAAGTAAGGAAGGGTTGAGTTCGGGTGGACCGAACATTTTATACTCTCGCAGTGTGCCAGGATCAGAGGCGGGGAAACGCTTTCAGGTGCTGGCACAATTCTATATTACAAAATGTTTTCCGGAAGAATTCTACTTTCATTATTCGACGAAGTTTTCGACGGATTGCAATCATATTTGGTATCTTATTGACTTATATTACAGGCTATTGACTCATGTATTTTCATTGCTATATTTAGCATCGTGTCAGAGATATTTATATTAAAATCTTCCAAATTAACTCGAATAAGTTGTATGTGACATAAACTCAACCAAAGTGACTTAATTGAATATATTAGATAAATGAAGAAAAAGTCAACCACAGAAAAGGAAAATATTATATTAGGAATAAGCGGCTTAGACCATGGTCTAGACCGATTTCATTCATATTTAGCGCAAAAACGCACTATGTTTAAGAAAACATATCAATTTTATTTCAATAAAATATCATACATGTTGACCAAAATAAACGGTTTGAAGCAATTGGTAAGTCGGGAATTTTTATATCGGGAATTTTTGGGATATAGGAAGATCTTCACTGATCACATTAGCTTGTTCCATTATTCAAGTTTATTAGGGAACATATTTTTACCCAATCTTGTGAAGGTTACTCACACAGTGACCGACACATTCGGCAAAAAGTCTGCTAGAATAACGAAAATCAGTAGATATAGTATATGGGAGCTTGGATAAATCGTTCACCGATTTCACACATTTTCGACATTAAACTATGTTATATCCAAAATTACACGTTCACTTAATTTTGCTAAGATATCTTACATATTGACCGAAATATATGGTTTAAAGTCTACTCGGAGGTTGAAAATTCTTGTATTAGGTACATGAGAGCTAGGGGAAATGTTTACCCGATTTGCCCCATTTTGGACACAAGAGCACATTATTATCATCGAAAGATAATCCTCCAATTTCATTACGATATCTTACAGATTTTCCGTTATATCTGATATAAAGTCTACCGGAAGGTTGAAAGTCTGTATATTAGGTACATGGGAGCTAGGGGAAATGTTTACCCGATTTTCACAATTTTTGACACCAGATCGCATTATTATTATGTAAAGATAATAATCCAATTTCATTTTAATATCTTACAGATTTTCCGATATTTTCGGCAAAAAGACAGATGGAGGCACTGGTGTCCTTATATTGCGAATCTGCTGGCTTCAAAAGTTATAATCCTATTTCGTCTATTTTTACGCATGAGATGGCACGTCTTGAACGTACTATTCGTAAAAAGCTTTATACCAATACCTTAATTGCTGCTCGATTTATCTACTTTAAAGTGAAAGGATCAGATGAAACTTAAAATTGTGTTATATGAAAAGTAGGCGTGGTTTTATCCGATTCCGTCCATTTTAACAGCGTGACAAAAGAATGCTAATATAATGTCATATACAAAGTTTGGTTGAAATTGGTTGAGGCGTTCTTGAGATATGGGATTTCTCCGAAAAGTGGGAGGTGCCACGCCCATAACCAAAACTTTACACGGATTCCTATGCAACCATTTCATATCATATTTGCTGCAAGATTTAATGTTTCGGACGTGTTCCTTTAGCGAATTAACGCACTTTTAATTCACTTTTTTCAACATAACTTTTGTATGGGAGGTAGGCGTTGTTATTATACGATTTCACTGATTTTGTCACTATATGAAAAGATTCTCTAAAAACTTACTTAAGTTTGCTTCAACGGTTTCCGAGATATATATTGAACCTCTTGGTGGGCGGGGCCATACACACTTTTACCAAAATTTTTGCCCACAGATGCCCCACCCCACCAAGCAATTTGTGGGCATGGCAGATGTAAAATTACGCCCATCTGCAATGCCAACCGTCTTACCATGACAAAGAACACGTGTAGTGATGAACCGAGTGTCATCAAAATATCTTAATTTTGACTCAAGTTATCGCTTGCACGGACGGACGGACGGGCGGACAGACAGAAAGTCATTCGGATTTCAACTCGTCTTTTCATCCTGATCATTTACTATATATGTCTATATCTAACTGGATTAGTTCTAGGCGTTACAAACAACCGTTATGGAACCAACCAGATGGAAATTTTCCAGAAATTTAGTCTACTATACAACTCAAATGTTATATATTCTTATTTTGTCTTAGTATGTAGTCTGTTACAAGTAGCTTACAGTCTGGATATAGCTGCATTCCAAGAACAAGATGTTATCGGACAAGAATACAAAAAATTAAAAATACGCGAATTAGAAATTTCTCGGAAATTATCTTTCAACATCCTATTAATTTCACTAAAAATGCATACATTCCGGGATTTTCCAACATATAAGAACTTTAAAAATACGATGAAAACCTGTAAGAGGGAAGGATTGAATTTAAAAGTAATTAAAGATAACATATAAAGCTGGAAACCATTATGAAACCCCAATTTCAAATAAAACGTATTTTTGAAACTTCTACAATTATACAAATATATATTGCGGCGAACGCGAGTGCCAGAACAAAAAGAATCGACGATAACTTGCCGGAAGTGGCGATGCATTGGTAACGATCCACTATATAAGGGATGCCGGAGTAGCAGCAGACACAGATCCATTGTACAAATCCACAAGTAACAAATCTCAAAGTTGATAAAACTTTGAAATAGAACTCAATGAAATAGAATGAGGGAGAGAAGGGTCAAAAAACTAGGCACTTTATGAGGTTTGCCACAAGTATGTCACAAATATAAAACGGTCAAATGCCTAAAAAAAAGCCACAAATCTGCTATAGTGTGCCACGTTATGCTAAACAATTTATTACTTTAAGCATGTTTTTGATTAAATTCCAATTATTTATCTATTATTAAAATTCATAGAGAATATAATTACCAAGTCTTGATTACATTTTTATTTATTGTATCAAAACATTATTAAAAGTTTCCTATTTTATCAGAAGTATTTACCGAAAATTTGTGTAAGGACTAACAAATAATATGTATTTTGTGCAACTGAGTCATTTAAACGGACGAATTTTGTAAGTAGAACAAGCCTTTTAAATTTTCAAATTACATTAATTTTAAGCTTTCTTTCTCTTTTAATTCTCCATTAAAAATAAGCTTTCACAAGAAAAGTTCTTCTTTTACAATCTTTTATTTAAAGCTCTGTGCCGGAAGATAGATATCATTATAAGAATAATGAATATATAAATTTTCATCAGGTGATCTCAACTGTATTAAAATATTGACAATCAAATGATTCTTTCAATACTTGATGCCTATACAATGCACAGTTCTAATTAGAGTGTTGCCGTGTAAAGTACTAAGTTAGTTGAATTAGAAATAAAGGCAAGTCTTCAAATGGTGACTTTTTTGACTTTATCTAGTAAAGCGTATTTTTTTGGAGGTAATAACTTCTATTTCTAATTAGTTAATTAACCCTTTCGTGCCCGAATTAAATCGGAGTGACTTAAACTATTTTTGAGCACATTATTAATATTGAAATAAGTATTAACTTATATAAACTTGACTTTTGTAAACCAATTTTAACTTCGTACAATCGTAAACCTAGTTTGATCCTTGTGAAGTCGACATTGGTCGACTCTGGTATAAAAATTGTTTACACATGTAACGAAATATTAAATTTCATTTATTTATAAACAAAACAAAACTTTTGAGTATTTGAAGGTAAAAGACGCAGACTTTGGTACACTTCCATCCTGCAAATTCTACACAGCATAGTCTACATCTTGCCTTTGAACTCCATTCAACCCAATGCCCCATTTGATAAATTCCGAGTGATATTCACAGCTCGACAATGCACGATCTTTTAGATGTTTTTAACCTAATAAGTTATGGACTTTACATAACTTATCAAAATTCCCATCTCCTCTTCAAATTTTCAAATTGTCATTTATGTGAATTTTTTTTTTAATATTCCCTTATCGACTTCCTGACAATGAATTAGAAATAGGAGTATAGTTAGAACTGGTTGTTCATTTCATAGGTGAAATCTTTAGTGCCACTAAGTAGAGGAGAGTGCTAATATAACCTTTGATCTCAAGGATAAATCAATTAAGCTCAAGACTAACAGTTTTTAGAACTTATATATTGGTTTCTAGACAGGGCTTTTCAAATACTTAAATTTCAAAAAGTCGTTAAAATAACCTATTTGCTCTTTGGGTTTACCTCTGACAAAAGTATTTTCCTATACCGCAGCTCTTCCCATATTTCTTCCGTTCTCCATTTTAATTTATTGAAATCCACTTTATCGTATCTTTCTCGTACTATTATATTTTTTAAGACATCTTCTATTCCATTGTTTCGTCATATCTTTTCTGCAAAATAAAAAAAATTGTCCAAATTTTCTCTTTGCCTTTTTCATTTGAAAGACCTTCGTCATGAGCAGAATTATTATAGTGAAACTGGCAAATTCTGTTATTATGGCAAATCCTATTTAGTTCATTTGTAATACAAGAAGTACTACTTTGAAAACATTATGGTAATGCTCAATATTGCAAATGGGCAATATTGTATTTCGGAAAATTCTAACCACGTTTCTGAAGATTTTGCAAACACTTATAAATGTTTTCTAAGTAACTTCATCTTCTCTAAGTTTTATGTGTAGCTGTAAGAATTTTTTATACTCTCGCAACAGAGTATAGTTTTGTTCACCTAATGGTTGTTTGTAATCAAGATAGATACAGTTATATAAGTATAAATGATTGGATGACGAGGCGAGTTGAATTCCGGTTGACTGTCCGTCCGTCCGTCAGTGCAAGGTATAATTGGCGTAATAATTGAAATATCTCGACGAACTTTGGTACACGTATTCCCCGTAACCGTGAGAAGACCGGTATAGCAGGTGGACGGAATCGAAATTCTGCCACGCCCACAAAATACCGTTGATCGAAACCCTATAAAATGCTATAACTCAGCAACAAATGAATATATAAACTTGTTATTTGGTACAGACGATCCTAGTATGGCGGGGAATTTGTGAGCAAAAATTTTTGTGAAAGTGAACATGGCTCCACCCCAAATAGTTTTAATGTACATATCTCAGAAACCGTTACAGCTATATCAATCAAACTTACTCCGAGTAAGTTTTTCCGTTACTTGAAAACTTAAGGTGCTATAACTAACTAACTATAACTAACTAAACAACCAATTAAGATATTAATGTGTTATTTGGTACAGAGAATTCTAGGACGGGGCATCTGCTAAACCTATCGCACCGCTAAACCTATATCAATCAAACTTGCTCAGAGCAGGCCTTTCTAGCATGTCTCCACATACTGGGGAAATAAGTGAAATCGGATAATAACCACGCTCACCTCGCCCCATATGTTTACAACTAATAAAAGTGCGTTGTTTACCTGGAGAAATGCAGCTGAAGATATAATCTTACAGTAAAGATAGTATGAAAGGGATGCAAAGAAATCCGGAAAAAAATGGACAATGGGAATGGCACTGCCTAGTTTTAGGTGCCTTTCCATGCCTCAATAACCGCTATACCAATTTCAACTAAATCTGTCACAATTTGGCACTACGCTTTTGTCCATATTTCACACTGTCAAAATGGATGAAATCGGATAACAATCACGCCTACTTACTTGTAAGTAAAACACCAGTTGAGATATTGGAATGAAATTTGGTACAAATAATGCTTCTGTGATTATGCATTAGTAAAAATGTTCGAAATCGACATACAGCTTTACAAGTCCCTTAGATACACAAAATAAGAACCGTAACCAAGATACTGATTTGCAACCTTCCGGTAGACTTTGTAATATATATCGGTAAATATATT
The DNA here is from genome assembly GCA_021498325.1 of Bactrocera minax. NCBI lineage: Eukaryota > Metazoa > Arthropoda > Insecta > Diptera > Tephritidae > Bactrocera > Bactrocera minax. Next base: position 482,151 of record JAKEEE010000111.1, on the reverse strand, counting down.
AGATATCGTAATGAAATTGTAGGACAGGACACTTTCCATGATAATAATGTGATCTGGTGTCCAAAAGGAGGAGATCGAGTAAATATTTCTGCTAGCCCTCATATACCTAATATACGGATTTTCAACCTCCCGTTAAACTTTATAAAATACATTTCGGTCAATATATGAGTTATCTCTGTGAAACTCAGATAGTGTCTCTTTCTGATAACTGTGTGTAGATAAAATCGGGTAAACACTTCCTCTAGTCCCCATATACCTATTAAATAATTCAAACTTCCGGTTAACTTTAAACGGTATATATCGGTCAATATATAAGATATCTTCGTAAAATCAAGGGAACGGATAATATTTGATATACTTACCATATACATACCATAGTTGACGCAAATGAGTGAAATCGGTGAACGAATTATCCCAGTTAGTTGAGTAAAACCAAGAGTTAACGCAATCAGTCCAGACCTTCCCCAGCCCAAATATACCCGATATAGTGATTTACGATTTTCCAACTGACTTACCTTATACTTATACTTATACTGACCTTATATGTTGGCCAATATGTATGATATTTTAATGAAGTTAAGTGGATATGTTTTCTTAAATATAATGTGGGTTAGAGGTAAATATGAACGAAATCGGTATAGACCGTGGTCTTAGTTAGTATAGACCTGGTGGTATAATATAAGAATTTCCGTTTTTCTTGATGACTTTTTCCTCATATACGAATGTATTTAATTAACCCACTTTGGTTGAGTTTATATCGCATATATCACTTTTGTGTTAATTTGATTGATTTTGATATAAGTATGTCTGACACAAAGCAAAATATTGTAACGGAAGTACATGAGTCTATGACCTGTAATATAAGTTAATAAGATACCTATTACGAGTATGATTCAATCCATTCACGGTTTCTGGGAGTATTGAATGTTGGATTCTTAAGCAACATTTTTCAATATAAAGTTTTGCCAGCACTTTCCTTTTTATATAAAGTGTCTTTAAATAAATAAAGTGTCTATAATATTTAAGAGGACCCCTTCATTTCTTTCAAGAAATTTCAATTCATCAAATATTCGGGAAATTTTAATATATGCCTAACTGTCATGAGACTCCATATTTCTCTTTATATTCATATTTAAAATTTGTATATAAATTGTCGTACATATGTGCATAGAGACATCGTGGCAATTCCCAATTTATCGTGCAAAATATTTTCGAAAAATATGTAAAAAAAATATTGCCAAATATTTTTATAAACATCGCCCGTGGCCAAATCATTACATCTTTTCTTTCGTTTCCAATTCTTGCACGCTTCGCGGCCGAACCCATCTACATATGTCTGTATGTAATGCAAGTACATATAAGTGGATATGCGCATTGAATAAAAAAGTTCAAAATTTTATCAATAAGAGAGCTATCTGCAGGAGTCATATTGTTTAATGCATTTCAGCTGTGATTCGGTTTTAGCTTAGTTACTTTTTCACATCAAAAATGCGTTGCGCACATAAATGCATAAAATACAAATATGTAAGGTTGCCAATGGGTGTTATTAATTCTTTTTGCTACTTTGATCCACATGGAATTTTATAAAATATGTATGTGTACTTACCTTTTTTGTGTTCGAAATGAATGGCTGACATCCATTGTGTAAGTCGCATAGATTTTCACATTCAAATAAAAGAATCAGACTTTGTGACGATGAATGCAATAATTTGTTATAAATTGGAAAGCACTATTTATCTGAGCGGCCTACTATGAAAATTTATACATTTTTTGCCTTTAATTGATGGCATGCAAATGAGTTATTTTTTCATAGCGAACATTTTTTATTAATCTTCAACACCGTTAGTCAACGAAAATAAATAAGCAATGCTCACAAATAATTCAGAAAGTGTTAATAAGAGGTTAAAACTTTTTACTTCTATATTAAACCAATAAAAACCTAAATCTTATGATTATATTAAACATTAAGTACAATAGTGAAACAAACTTCTTAAAAAGAAAGAAAAAGAGAGTAATTAAAATATTGATAATTTTCTCAACCTATTTTGATTTAAGTAAACCATTCCGCCGCATATCTCATGGTTTCAATTCCCATTCCAGCACAATTGGTATATCAAGCTTACTTTTTAGAATTAAAAAACTTTACTAATTTCCCGTGATAAGTAACATTCCACAGAACAGATAATAAACGTAATTCTAAATTTAAGCTGTTGACATTTTAATTTAAGCTGTCATCAACTATTTACGAGAACTCAAAATATTCCAAGTAGTAGGTAGGAGAACCCCTCCGGCTGTTGTTTCATACAGTCTTAAATAGTCAGAATTTTCACCTCTGGTAATCGTATATTCGACTGGTATGACTCTTTTTATATTTTAACACTAGGTCGACTAGTTTTAATGCTTTCATATATTCTCATGTCATTAAACTTATTTTATTTTCCTGTATTCTTTATAGCATTTTCATTGTTTTAGAAAGATGCGTCTCACTGAGAACTAACAATCTACTATACTTTCTATAACTCACATTGGAGATAGTTGAGCGTGTGCTGAACCACCAAGAGGTGGTTGTCAAGGAACAAGGATAGCCAAGCATTTTTCCAAGAAATAGCGCAATGCAATCGCTTCCAGTCGTGAGCGCACAGTCTGTGATCTCAGAACCAATACAGTTGTCCTGCTATCGGCTAGAATACTTCTTCATAAAGAGGTTGAATTTCTAAACTTCTGTTTTAAAATGTTACAGTGCCCTGGGAGCCTGAGATAAATTCCATACAGATTCCGCGAGACTAAATTCACCCACCTATTTTCCCATTGACCTTTCAACCACCCGTGAAGAAGCTCATCGCTGCTCTACTAACTCCACTCTTCCACCTATCCCTCGCTTATGATTGATTTACGTCAAATTGCTTTAAAACGCTACATACAATCGTTCAGTTATAAAACTAATAAAGAACAAATATTTAATTTAAAATGAAATCTCTAAACCCGGTGCTCGAAAAATGCGAAAATTTATTGAAAGTTTCACAATTGAAAGATTTGCTAAACAAATATATTTGTTCACATGCATGCCTGTATTACATAAAAATACATGCTTATGAATTTAAGCATATGTTTTAAATACATAGTATATATATAAATACATAGTATAGTGTAAAGTATGTATGCTTTTTCTCAATGTAATAAACACACTCGTATATATGTATGTACATATATATTCGTATTCTGCTAACGAATATTGTGTTGAATGTACAAGGTGAGCAGTATAATTTGCAATTCAAATGCAATTATTGAATATTGAATAATGAATAATTACATTTTCACCTGCTTGAAAAATATTTAATAAATAAACATCAATATGTAATGTGAAGGAGTGTAAACGTCGAAATGTTTTACTGCTATTGTCAAATGGTAAATATATAAACATATATAAATATATATTATTTATTATATTAAATAAAATTTATATTATATAAAAATATATTATTTATGTATGCATATTTATAAATACTTATACAAGCATTGCGGAATACAGTTAGTTAGTGTTGAAATTTCTAATATGCGTCGCGATGAAAACCCTCCTCATACGGAGTGGATGGCTTGCAATAGCTGTTTGAAGAAATTTCTAAAATAGTATATTTATCGCAGCCAAAATCATAATTCAAGATTACACGTACTTAGTGGTAGACCCGGACTAATAGCATCCTTATTTTAACGGCCTCAAGGTCACTTTAAAGAAAGTTAATGGGACTTTTAGTTAAATGTTTTTATTTTTTATACTCACGCAACATGTTACAACACAGTATATTAGTGTTATTCACATAAGCGTTGTTTATAACACCTAAAACTAATCGAGGAAGATATAGAACTATAAATACATAAATGATCAGGATGACGAGACGAGTTAAATTCCGAGTGACTGTTTGTCCGTCCTTCCGTCCGAGTAAGCGATGTCTTGAGTAAAAATTCAAATATTTTGATGAAACTTGGTACACGTGTTCTTTGTTACCGTAAGATGTTACTATTGCAGGTGGGCGTAATTGGACATCTGCCACACTAAGCAACAAATTAAGATATAAACGTGCTACTTGGTATAGAGGATTCTACTAGCGTGGGGTATCTGGGTAAAATTTTTTTTGTAAAAGTGGAAATGGCTCCGGCCCCTAATAGGTTTAATGAACATGTTTCAAAAACCGCTAAAGCTATATCAATCAAAGTTACTCAGAACAATTGTTCCTTGCATATCCTCATATACAGGGAAAATAAGTGAATTCGAATTTTAGCTGCGCCCACTGCCCATACAAAGGTTATTTTGAAGACTGCTAAAGGCCCATTAAGAGCGCTGAAAAAATACATCACAAACATTAAATCTGAAAAGATAGTACGAAAGGGATGCTTAGGAATCTTTGTAAAGTTTTTACTATTACTATACCAATTCCAACCAACTATGGTGCATGTCATTATATTTACATTTTTATGTTATAAAGTGAAAATGGGCGAAATCGGATTACAACCACGCCTATACAATTTTAAATTTCATCTGATTCTTTCATTTTAATTATATAAATCAAGCACCAATTAAGATATTGGAATAAAACTTTGTACAAATAGTCCCTTCCAAAAAATGAATAAAATCAGATAATTACTACCACTAGCCCCCTAATACGTAATGAAATTATTTCAAACTTCCGGTTGGCTTCATACGGTATATATCGGTCAATATGTAAGATATCCATGCGAAATTAAGCGAATATATAGTATTGGATATACGACAGTTTAATGCCGAAAATGTGCATTTGCATAGTGCAATAAAGACGAAAGTTACTGAAATCAGTCCAGACCTTCCCCTAGCCCGAATATACCCAATGTAATGATACCCGACTTTCCAGCTGTCTTTAAAAAGTTTGCCAATATATGTGATATTTTAATGAAATTAATAAGATATGTTTTCTTAAACATAACGTTGTTTAGCGCTAAATATACATGAAATCGGTCTAGAGGTCCAAACCCTTATTCGCAATATAATCCATTCACAGTTTTGTCGAATAATAAATGTTGAATTCTTAAGCACCATTTTTTAGCTCTTCAGTACTTGTTAGTTTAAATATACACGTGTTGTAGGAATACACTCAATAATCCATAGCTTAATCCACCTAAAGGTGGCATATTTGTGCAGCGGTATCCATTTGCTATTATTGTTTTACAGTAATTTCTCTTTGTTTGTCTTTCGAATTTATTTTGCATGTTGAGAGCAATTCAATCTGTCGGAGTATTTTATTTGATTGGATTTGATTGATCATTATCTGGTTATGTGGTTTTTGACTGCATAGAATTCAATGATTAATTCAATTAAATATCAGAATTCAATAAATTTATTTTTATATTTGTTCACTAGATGCAACGCTGTATGTAAGCTGATCGATTCAACATGGACATTTCACTTACTTGGAAAGTTAATTAAATTTATATTCAATAGTCATTATTTGTGGATTTAGATCTCAGCTCATCTATGAAATATTTTCCTGTTCTCTAAATTTTTTTTTAATGTTTATATAATCCACCACAATTTGTGATAACTCTTGAAATATCAACGGTTTCAGCTTTTTATATTGTGATTGGTGGCAAATATTCATATTATACTGGTGTGTATTGTGTAACTTATTTAGTAAATTTCTTAGCTCTGCAGGTACAGGTGCTATGGGAATATTATTACCCGAGAAATTATTATGGGGAAGCTATTCCGTATAAATATATTGAAACAATCTAGCATCTTCGGCAGGTGCAACAAGAGGAATTTCTTCTTTATTATTGAATCCTGAAATTAAGTCCTCATTAATATTATATAATATTGCATGTATATTGTGGTCATGATACAGAGTGGTGTTTACTAAGAATTGCAAAGCTTCCACAATCTTTACGGAGCGCATTGTATCAGTATAGTATCAGTATAGTATTGTATTGTATTATACAAATATATATAATACAAATTGTGTCCTAAACGCCTTCAATAATTAAATTTGTATCACATGAGCCTCATCAAATTACCACAGTAGAGATGTTACAATGTGGTTAAGAACAAGTAAGGAAGGGCTAAGTTCGCGTGTAACCGAATATTTCATACTCTCGCAAAGTCCAAGGATCAGAGGAGGGGAAATACTTTCAGGTGCTGGCACAATTCTATATTAAAAAATATTGCGGAAGAATTCAACATTCATTCGACGAATTTGTCAATGCATTGCAATCATATTTGGTATCTTATTCACTTATATTACAGGTTATAGACTCATGTACTGTCATTTTTATATTTTGCTTCGTGTCCGAGATATTTATATTAAAATCTACCAAATTAACTCAAAAGTGATATATGCGATATAAACTCAACCAAAGTGGTTTATTAATAAATTAGAGACATGTGAAAAAAGTCAACCAGAGAAAAGGAAATCATATTAAGAATAAGCGGCTTAGACCATGGTCTAGACCGATTTCTTTCATATTTAGCGCGAAATCAAATTATGTTTAAGGAAACATATCCACTTAATTTCATTAAAATATCACACATATTGACCAACATAAACGGTTTAAAGTCAGATGGAAAGTCGGCAATTCTTATATCGGGCATTTTTGGGATAGAGGAAGATCTGTACTGATCACCTTAACTGTGTTTTCACGCAATTTTGTGAAGGTAACTCACACGGTCATCGACATATTCGTGATAGAACCTGCTAGAGTAACGAAAATCTTATAAGATTATTAGAAATTATATGGGAGTATATGAGAGCTGGGATAATTCCCAGCCGACCGATTTCACATTTCCGGCAGTAAACTATGATATGTCCAATGTTACACGTTCGCTTAATTTTGCTAAGATATCTTACGTATTGACCGAAATATATGGTACAAAGTCTACCCAGCGATTGAAAATCCTTATTTTAAGTATATGGGGACTTGGGGAAGTATTCACCTGATGTTCGCAATTTTTGATACTAGATCACCCTATTATCATGGAAAGATAATCCTAGAATTTCATTACGATATCTTACAGATTCACCGATATTTTCGACAAAAAGTCAGATAGAGGTACTGAGGTTCATGTATTGGTTATCTGTTGGCTTGAAAAGTTATAATCCGATTTCGACTACTTTTACGCATGAGATGGCATATTTTGAACGTACTATTCGCGAAAAGCCTTATTCCAATATTTTAATTGATGCTCGATTTATCTACTTTAAAGTGAAAGTGTCATATGAAACTTAAAATAGTTTTATATGAGAAGTAGGCGTGAGGTTTACCCGATTTCATCCATTTTCACAATGTGACATAGGAATGTAAATATATTTTCACGCACCAAATTTTGTTGAAATCGGTTGAGGTGTTCTTGAGATATGGAATTTAACATAAAAGTACACGGTGCCACGCTCATCACCAAAATTTTGCATGGATTCCTATGCAACCGTTCCGTATGATATTTGCTGCACGATTTAATGTTCTGACGTGTTCATTCATCGAGTTAACACACTTTTAGTAGTTTCCAGTGGAACCTTTGTATGTGAGGGGGGCGTGGTTGTTATCTGATTTCGCCAATTTTCTCAGTGTATGAGGAGGTGCTAGAAGAACTTACTCGAAGCATGTTTGTTTGATATAGCTTTAACGGTTTTCGAAATATATATTTAAATTTATTGCGGCGGGTCATTACAAACATTCACAAATATTGTTGCCCACACATGCCCCGCCCTACTAGAATCCTCTGTACTAAATAATGCGTTTATATCTTAATTTGCTGCTTAGTTATAGCACTTTATCCGCTTTCGATTAATGGCATTTTGTGGGCGTGGCAGATGTCCAATTACGTTCACGAACATTACATCTTACAAATGCCAAGAACACGTGTACCAAGTTAATTTTTATTTAAGTTATCGCTTGCACGGGTTGACGGATGGATGGACAGACAGCCACTCGGATTTCAACTCGTCTTTTCATCTTGATCGTTTGTATATATATATGTTTATATCTAACTTTAGTTTCTTAGTCTAATCTTAGTAGATTAGTTGTAGGTGTTACAACAACCGTTAGGTGAACAAAACTAATATACTCTGTAGCAACGTGTTGCGAAAGTATAAAAATGCGTATTTTAACAACAGCACCTATGAGCAAACTCCGCCCTTGATACTCCAAAGGATGCATGGTCATAAAAGGCAATCCAGACATTATTACCCTTTGTCAACTGTGGTTAAAACTTTTAAACAGTCTGGTATTTTAGCAAAGTGAAGTCCATTTGATAAGCGTATTTTTGAAAGGTTTTTATTTTGGCAATTGCATTTTTCCTTGCATCCTTCTTCAGAGGGAAATTTTTTATTAAAAAGAAGCCTAATGCAGCATTCATGTGTCCTTAAGCAATAGTTTACGTAAGCGCGTTTAAAATATCTTTCTTAATAAAATTTTCTCTAAACAGTGGCAACCGTTTTACTAGCGCAATTGAATAAAATGCTAACATGGTAGTTCTCATACGATTAGACTAACTCAAAAATTTTTAAGCAAATCTTTTTATTTTAGTTGAACATTAAGCCACTTCAAACATGCGACATGTTCTGTCCATCATTCGAGATAATATATGCTCATGTAGCATGTATATTTGCTAGGCCTGTGTTTAATATCTTATTTGTTATTTCTTTGCTGCTGTCATTGATGAAATCGATAACTTTGTTGCTGTTGTTGACGAGGAAACAAAGCGTAAGGGCAAAGCGTATAAAATATTTTTACGTCCATTCAAAAAAAAAAAATTAAATTAAATGAATTTTTTTGATATTCACAAAACCCTGTATTGATGATTTGTCAATTTATTTCCAGTTTGTCGCCGGCTATTGAAATTGATAGTATGGAGTTTACAGCAGTTTACAGCAGTTTAATGCATTTTTTGCAATTCATATGCAAACATAATCCAGGCATGTAACTTTTTGCATACGAATGTATGTATATTTTGTATGATATGAATGACTTAGCATATACTGAGCAGTGGAATAGTTTTTTTTTTGATAATACGTATATATGTTATATGAGGTGGCTGCAATAAGGTAACAGTTGATATACTAAAATAAAATGTATATTGATATGATCATAATATCAAACCGCGGGAGTTTTAAAGCTTCGCCAAGCTTCCCCATCTTGTAAACTCTCGCAGCCTTCCATCAGGAGTGCAACAGAAAACTATATTTTTTAAATATTCAGAATGATCTAAAATTTATTAACGAAAGAACCTTCATATCAACATATATGGAAAACGACATTGATGTATACGTGGAGTGGGTCTCATCAGTTCAACATAATTTCTTGTTATCCTTGTACAGTATTCGCTGGAATATCGGAAACTTCATTCAGTGATAGATATATACCATAGAGGGTTTCAGCCCCTACATTGAAATCAGCTAGTTGTAAACTATTATATTTTGCAACAAGTGTAAACTGTGCCCCAATAATAAGCCCCCTTCTTCTTACCTTCTTTTCATCAAGCAACTTATATTGACGTCTTGGGAAGTGTCAATTGTCAGATTTCGGTAAGAAAGATACCAGTCTCAGATTAGTTAAAAAATTATACATATCTGATAGGGTCAATTAATATTCCTAAGAGCAGTTTTAAAATTTGGGTTTTTGTGGACCATGTGGAGTTTTTATGAAAAAAATATTTATTAGCCGACGTAACTTTTCCATATTCCTTAACCAGCTTTCCAAAAAATTGTGTATCCAATTGTAAGAATGACAGCATATGACGAGCATATGAAACGAGCTGTCAAATTTGTATAATAATTGTAAACAAAGAATTCCTCTTTTGCCGTTCCTGCCGTCATGACACATGGTCATGGAATACATCTGGTATTTTGTTGCCAAACTCGCTTCAATGAAGTAACGGAACTCCACTCTCGAATCTTTATTTATAAACAATGCATACTAATTTGTTAGTTCGGCGACAGCTGCTAGTCGTTTAGCTAAACTTGTACGTTGTAATGAACAGTTGTACGTCAAATGGAAGGACGTGCAAACTTTAAATCATCTTTGAAAAGCTTATTAATTCTTATGAGGGCGTGTAGTTTACCAGACACATGAAAATATTGAATAGCTAGATGAATAAATGACAACATTCAGTTCAAAGCGCCTTTAACTCGCCTTTAACACTGATCATTAATAGATGTTTTGAATCAGCGCCAGCTTGCAAAAAGTTGTTGAAATAAATTCAGGGTTTTCAGAACTCCTCATTTTGTTGTTCCTCATTAAGTTTTCGTTAACTGTAAGCTGACCTACCGATATCCGTTGCAGAACATTGGGAAATACAAAGGGTATATATAATGTGATGCACTGTGCCGACTAATGGATTTTCTATAACTATTGTGAACAAGCAATTACATTTTGTTATTCATACACACTCACAAGTCAACATTCATTGCACCACACACATCTTCTGGTCCATTGTGCGCAGCGTGTGGAGAAGTCCTCAATAAGTTCGAGCATTTCGCAATGGATATTATATTCGACTGTGGACAAGTGCCACTAGAAAGCGACAGAACCATTAATTGCTGCTGCTGTGTAATAATAATAATACCATCGTTGACATGAAAGCACAATATTCTTCTGAGGATAAGCGTGCAGCGACGCATGTACTCCTATTTGGGTGGTATTGATGAGAGTTTCAATTGAATTTGCCACTTCATTATGACACCTATGCAAATGCTATCATTTCACTACAAACAAATTTTCATACACCCGTACATGTATTCACGAGGATCTACGTGCGGTTACTCTGAGAAAAATTGCTTTAGTAAAGAGCGTTTGAGAGGCAGATTTGAATAGTAATAATTCAGTACGAAACAACTTTAAGAAAAATCTAAGAAAACACTTTAGTTATTTAAAATGTTTTCTGCTTTTTACATCTCATATTAAGAACTTTGAAGACATCATCTAATATTTTAATTTACTCTTTAAAAAAAAGCTCATAACAGCGATTTCAGAGGAATCTCTTTTGGTTGGGGTTCCCATGAACGTGCAGATATTGCACTGACAAATATTATATATTGCACATAATCTCTCCATCTCTCAGATCATTCTAAATACTTTCCTTTATACAAGCAACCGGTACTTTTAGCCAGTTAATGTCCTATGATCGGGCAATTTTCCCAGTTCGCTCAGATATATACCAGTTTCATTCCAGTTCATTACAGATACATAACTCCCAAGTTCAGTTTATATTATAGGGAATAATTTTTATATCGATTTTGTTCAGACTCTCTGAGGTTTTATGTAAATAATTCAATTTGATGCAACTACGCTCTCTTTTTGAACTAACTGTCCAGAAAATTGACGAAAGTCTTCCGAAATTAGTCCAGTATTGAGCGTCCTAAGTTGAGCGTTTCACAGCGGTTGGCAGGATATAACTATGTAATACCGTTGAATAGCTCCGGTTATTTCTCTGCCCCAACACTGGCCTTTATTTTTCGTTTGAAATTAAATATTTCTAATATTGTACACTTACATCCATACATATACTTAAATACGCCTTGACGGAAAGTAAGCATAGTCAATTGCCTGTGTAAAGGATATATAATGCACATAATGCCATCGAAAATTTCAGCATTTTTTCAGAAGAACGTAGCAACAGCAATAACACTATCCCACAAAGAACAACAAATATTATTACTTACGAAAGAGCACTTAGAGACGCTGCAGAAGCGCTGAGTGAAGACAAAACAACAAAAGTCAAATGACATAAAGCAATTTCCAACTAATGACATCCAAAAGTTTGACTTTACTTTGCAGCGCGTGGGTGAAACCGACAAGGGACGGTGATGAGTCAGGCAGACTCCGTCATAGTGGCTGAGTGAGCCTTTCAGGAGCGATAAGTTGTGATTTGGAATGTGAGACTAGGTGGCACACGGGGTGGGAGAGCTCAGAGGAGAAAGCGAAATCTTGTGTGAACGTAGGCAGCAACAGTCTTAATATATCAGCCAAATCAAACAAATGCGCCACCACACTGGAAGCTGGCAATGTTGCAGGGCAAATTTGTCAAACAATGCTGCTACACGTTCCGCACTCGAATGCACACTATTTATTTGTGTGATTGTGCAATTGTGCGCGCATATCAACTTCCTTTTCCATCAGCGTAATTTTCGTTGCGGTGGCGAATGAATTCGTTTCCTTTTTGTTCGCTTCTAAATGAAAGCGACACACAAAGTATCATTATTGATGGCTCCCAGACAAAAAGTAGAGCAGACTGTCTCGGGCGTAGAGAAAAAGGTGCTTATGCCCTTGCTCGCCCTCATAGCCTTTGACCTCGTTTATTGTGCGAAAAACAAAACAACATATACCAAAATAGAAATTAATAACACAACAACAACAGCAGGGCAGAACAAAATATCATATGAGAAGATGGAAAGAAGTACAAGTGAAATAAAATAGCAATTCATTTTTATGCCGTCAGTTGAAGCCTTGTGCAAACGGCTTGTGGCAGCCACGAGTTATTGCATTCCGCCCGACGTAGAGACATTGACTGACACATAGATGCCAGCGAAACATCAATTTTTTAAACTTGCCGTGTTTTGAACATTGCTGCCGCCTAAATACTCCCCAATCAGTTAAAGGCCCAATCTATGATTGAGCCTCACACTCTAATCTATGATTTTTTCTTCGTCTTATTGATTTGCTACTGCCGAAAGCCCGAAGGGAGATTGAAAGATGTCGATGATGAAATTTTAACTTCTGTTAGTTTTCCCTTATTGTTTCGATTGAAACATTTTTAGATTCAATTACTTTGACACTTTCTTCAGTTCGGCGGACTGGTTGTCAGTTCAGATTCAATTAATGTCATTGAAAGTGAGAGATGCTTGTGTTTATGATACATATACACAAATATATACACACATATATATTTTAATACACACGTATTAATGTATATATTGTTTAATTAAAAATGTGTTAAATGAAATTGGCTGTATTTAAAAAATAAAGTTCAAATTGTTGATTTTGGACTTACAATAAATGAATGTTCCTGTCTAAGGACATACGTTTTCTTTGATTCGCTTTTCTCTTTTAACAATTTGTGGCTTCTATTTTGATACCATAATGCCAATCACACATGTGGAAATCAACCAAAATGGTTTCGAAGCAAGAGCACGAAGACCGAATACTCTTTCATGTCGGAATGCTTTCTAAGTAAAACTACTTTAAGCAGGGTAATAAAATCATGTTCCAGCACTCAGAGGAGCAATGAGGGCTGAACCGATTTTAACAGCTTTTTTTTTTAATGTTTGGTGTAATTCGGAGTGTTTTAAAACAAAAAATAGTTAAAAAAATAGCCTAAAAAAAGTTGGAAGGTATTTATTAAAGGGGGTTGCCACCCTAAAGTTAAAGTATAAAATCGACAAAATTGATAAAAACAAGCATTTATTACAATATATTATGAGTATTAAACTAAGCATATTTAAGAGCACCGGGTGTTGAAAATATTGTTGTGATGGATTGCTAACATTTACCATTTTCCATTTAGGTAAATTGATGAAAAAAATTAAACATTAGCATATGGATATCAAATTAAACACGAATCAGGGTTATTTGTGATAATATGAGTATAAAACTGAAGACTTCTAAGAAAACTTATGGTGGAAAATATTTTGACAAGTTAGGAAGGGACACTTTCTCAAATTTTAAAAATAGATATCGGGGGGATGCTTTCAGGTGCTGTCAAAATTCATACGAAAAAATGTTGCGAAAGAATTCAGTATTCGTTATTCGTAGAAATTGTGAAATGAAAACAATCTTATTTGGTATCTTAGTAACTTATTTTACAGCTCATAGACTCACGTACTTTGATTACTATATTTTGCTCAAATAACCAAATTAACCCCAAGGATATATGCGACTCAATCAAAGCGGCTTAATTAAACATATTAGATATACGAGAAAAAAGTTAACCAGAGGAACCGTAATCATTATATCAGCAATAAGGGGCTTAGATCACGGTCTAGACAGACTTCATTTATATTTAGAGGTAAACCACATTTTACTTAAGAAAACTTATCCACTTAATTTCATTAAAATATCATACACGGTGACCAACATAAAAAATTTAAAGTCAACTGCAAACTCGGGAATCATTGCATTGGTAATTTTTGGGCTACGGGAAGGTCTGGACTAATTGCATTAACTTTTGGTATGACTCAACTACGCTAGGGAACATGTTGCCACCCAATTTTATAAAAATAATTCACACGCTTACCAACATATTCGGTATAAAGTCTGCTAAAATAATGAAAATCAGTAAAAGTAGTATTTGTGAGCTGGGATAATTCATTGACCGATTTTACACATTTTCGGCAATAACCTATGGTATACCCAATGTTATACCTTCAATTAATTTTGCTAAGATATCTTACATACTGACAGACATATACCCTTTAAAGCCACCCGGAAGTTTGAAATTCTTATATTAGGTATATCGGGACTAGGGAAGTTTTTATCCGATTTGGCCCATTCTGCGCACACGGACACACTGTTATCAGAAAGAGACTCCCTCTAAATTTTACTATGGTAATTCGTATATTTACCGAAATATATGGTATAAAGTCTAACGGGTGGTTGAAAATCCTTAAGTTACGTAAATGGGGCTAGGGGAAATATTTACCCAGTTTTCCCGATTATTCACACAAGAACACATTATTATCATGAAAAGATAATCTTTGAATTTCATTACGAGATCTCACAGCTTTACTTATATTTTCGGTATAAAGTCAGCCAAAGGCCCTGTGGTCCTTATATTGGGTATATGGGGCCTTGAAAAGTTATATGCGGACTGCGGATATTTTTAGGCATGGGATGGCATATCTTGAAAGCACTTATTGTACAAAGTTTCATTTCAATATCTTAATTGGTGCTTGATTTATATACTTTGAAGTGAGAGAATCAGATTAAAATTAAAATTATATTATATGAAAAATAGGCGTGGTTGTAATGCGATTTTCCCCTTCTGCAATACCAACCTTCTTATATTGACAACGAACACTTGTATCAAGTGCTATCAAGATATCATAATTTTTACTCAATTTAGCGCTTCCACGGACGGACCAACGGACAGACACTCGGAACTCAGGACATCCTTATTACTTATTTATGTATATATAACTCTATATCTATCTCGATTAGATTTGGGTGTTACAAAGAACCCTTAGGTGAACAAAACCGATGACTGTCGCAACCTGTTGCGGTAGTATAAAAATTTATGAAATAAGTCTTAGTACAAAATGTAATAAATGCTAAATGTGTGGGAATATTTGAGATATATTCAAGAATCAATCTTAAAAATTAGTATAATTTGTTCACGCTGTAATATGTTTGGGTAGATGATGGAGATAACGAAGATGAATGTTTTAATAAAATAATTGTACTTATTTGTTAATTAATTATATGCACTTAATTGTTAACAGTAAATAACCGATTAACATGCACATCTCTTAATTTCGTCATTAGTATTTCAAAAAATATTTTGTGTTGAAAAATAAATTAAATATTAAAAATAAAGATGCGTTTCGCATAATTATTATATATTAAAATTGATAGTATGTATGTATATGTACAAGTTATGATTTTCTTTTTCTAGGTACGTACATACATATGTCTGGGCTACTTTCAGCTGCAGCGATTAATCAATCGCAAATGGATTTATATTCGGAGTATGAAAATGAGATGATAAAGGACTTTGTTTCCATCATATACTTACTACAAATTATGTGTAGGGTAGTTAGGAATAGTCCATCGGTTTTACATCCTGTAATTCAAAACAATATTGCAATTCAAAACAACAAATTTGCAGACTTGATTCAATACTTTGATCCTTTCAGCTGACAACATCATTATGAAACTTTTCAAACGAATGACATAGCAGTTTCCCTAGTGATAATGTGGAAAAGTCAGTATACCTTCCAATTGATTCAATAAAAATCTATGAGTATTCACTCATAGAGATTCGCTCATACTATTCACCCACAAAGACGTAGTCTGGTGTCGAAAAAGGATTAAATCGGGACTAATATACTAAATCTACTGATTTATGGTCCACTAGTTAATTTTATACCGTTTATATAAGTGGTGTATTCAGAAAATAACCAGAAAGTTCTTTTTACTTTAATGGCATAGTGTATCATCAATTCTTGCCTCAAGGTCAAGCAGTCAATAAGTAGCACTACCTACAAGTTCAACGCCGTTTGCATGAGGCCATCCGAAAAAAACGTCCGGATTGGTGGAAAAACAATTCATGGCTTTTGCTCACTTTGCTCAGTTCTGCTTACACTTCGTTGCTTGTTCGAGAATTCTTGGCCAAAAACAATACAGTAACGATGCCCCAGTCTCTATATTCGCCAGTCATGGGTCCTTGTAACTTTTTCCTATTTGCAAAAATAAAGAGAACCTTAAAAGGTCGTCGTTTTACAAATATAGATGGCATTAAAATCGCGTCGTTAAAAGTGCTAAAGGTTGTCCCAAAAACCGAGTTTGGGAAGTTTTTCGACGATTAGAGGAAGCACTGGCATAAGTGCATAATATCGAATGGATACTATTTTGAAGTTGACAACTTTAATGTAGACGAATGAATAAATATTTTTTTCAAAAAACGAAAATTCCCGTTATTTTTTGAACACACCACGTACGTCAGTAAGTGAAATAATTTGATAAATTTGCGAAAATGTACATTGGAAATAGGTGGGAAAAAAAAACTAGTCACAGTTTCCATACGTTTTTACAACTTGTGAGAGCTTTTTTATTCTCGCTTCGGTTCGAAATTCTTTCTTTTTTCCTTTATAGACGCCAAATCACTGTGTTAAAATACAAACATATTTAAAAGAGAATCATTACCTCATTGGCTTTAAGGTAAAAATATTTATGTTTGGAAATGCTTTTTATGTTATAATACAGATAGTTATTTTATATTATAACAACAATTTGCTTATTTTACTACCTTATATGCTGAAAATGCTTTCTACATAAGTGTTTACTTTAATATCTAAATGAATATTTTGGCACTCTGAATTCTAGCCTACACAATTCAGCGATTTACACAGATTATTTTAGAAAGTTTAAGCAAATTTTGGCTGGCAAGCGACCCCTTACTGATTTTATTTCTGCAGCCCTGAACTTAATTCATATGTGACACATAAACATTTTTCCGTCTTTGCTTTGCCTTTTTCTTAAGCATATTCTTCAATTTGCCTTTTAATGTGGGCATATTTGAATTTTAATAGGACGGAAACAACACTCCCAGCTGGTCCTCTCTTCTGAAATGTTTGAGCGGCGGAAGTAGCCAACCTTCGTGAAAATTATCTGCTTGGGAGCTGTGGCCAACTAAATAGGAGGCGCACATATGAATATACATATCTAAAAGCTTGGCTATACTTACCATATATATTTATACGAGCAAAGGAAACAAAATTTGAAAGAATTTCTCCACGTCCCGACATACTTTAATGTTTTATTTCCATTTTGGGGAATTACCCCGTCACTTTTGCCACTTGATGCCCTAAAAATCAGCAACAACCAAGACACTCGTTTGCGCTTACATACAGACATACATATCTATATATTTTTTGGGTGTGGTGGTGTGTGTACCCTGTGTTGCAGTACATAATGTTGGTGAATAAAAACAAGAAATTTATTTTGCGATCAAATTTAATTTAATTTAATTTGTGACAATTGCTGCATAGCCTTCGCATCGTTTGTGCGCGTCGCTGCCCTGTGGTCGTCTGTGCTGCTGCCGCCACTTAAGTTATAGTCGTTGTAGCGCAACAAGGCATGTTAAGATTGCCGATAGTCACAAAGCAGTGAGCACTCTCTGAGCCTCTTCGGCACTGCTGCCAACCATACAACAAACCGCGCCTGTAACGTTCTTATGCGTTCAGTATCAGTGGACTCAATTAGTGATGAAGCTATAGGTGCTGTGTGCCTGCTGGGACGCTGCTTCGGTGGCTTGCGATTGCTTTAGTTTGGGGTGTAAATCTTTTTGTGAATATTGCCATCGTCGGAGTAATAATATTGCGTTTTGTAAATTGTAAACATTCTATTCTTCTTCTTCTTGTACAACATTGTAGTAGTTTTGGTGCATTCCGCAACCCCACTGATGATTATGGTATAGACAATTTAACTATATTTTTAAACCTTTTTAGAGTTGTGTAATTTTAATTCATTAGAAACCCAACCGATCGCTGTATATAGTCAGCTCCATTCACATTTCAAGTGTCATTAGTAAATTATATTAACAAAATAAGACAAGAAATAATTAGAAACAGGTGAAAACGAAATACAACCGTTCGGATAATGAATTGGTGAAAAAACCATTAACGAGAAATTTAACAAATAAGGCGAGTAAATAATAATAAATTGCTTAATTTACGATTAATATGCATCAATAAAACAAAGTCGCGTTATTCACATCATTTGCAACTCAAGAAAGACTGGATCGATTTTGATAATCTCTGATCTCTATCGGAATATCAGTACAAATTAAGCAAAAAGATTTCCAAATATATAGAAAAAATGCTAATATTAAATTTTTTGACACACACCGTCCGACATATTCGGCGTAAAGTCTGCTATATTAAAGAAACTTTTTATATGTAGTATATGGGAGCTGGTGTAATTCGTTGTAATTCGTTGACCGATTTTACACATTTTCTGCATTAAACTGTGATATATCCAATATTATACATTCACTTAATTTTGCTGAGTTATATTACATATTGACAGATATATATCCTATAGAGGCAACCGGATGTTTGAAATTCTTATATTCGGTATTGTATATGTATTGTAATTGTACTTTTTAATTGTAATGTAATTTCATAGCGATAACTCATATATTGACCGAAATATTTGGTAAAAAGTTTAACGGAAGGTTGAAAATCCTTATGTTAGGTATATGGGGGGTAGGGAAAGTATAAACCCGATTTCCCCATTGTTGACACAAGAGCCCGTCGTTATCACGGAAAGATAAATCTCGCATTTCATTACAATATCTCACAGAATTTCCAATATTTTTGGTATAAAGTCAACCATGGGTACCGTGATCCCTATATTGGGTATGCGGTGGTATGAAAAGTTGTATGCAAAATTTTACACAAATTCCCATGTAACCTTTCAGTGCCATATTTACTGTATGATTTAATGTTTTTAAGTTTCTTCACTAACGCACTTAACGCACTTTTAGTAGTTTTCAACATATCCTTTATATGGGATTTGGGCGTGGTTATCATCCGATTTCACTAATTTTATCACTGTTTGTGGAGGTGTCAGAAGGACCTGTTCTGAGTAAGCTTGATTGATATGTTTTTAGCGCTTTGTGAGATATGTATGTTAAAAATATTGGAGGTAAATCCCACTTTTGAAAATTTTTTTATCCACAGAAGCCCCGCCCTACGAGAATTCATTATACTAAATGACATGTTTATATCTTAATGTGTTCCTTAGTTATAACCCTTTACAAGTTTTCGATTATTAGCATTTTGTAGGGCTGGTAGGTTTCCAGTTACGCTCGCTTGCAATAACAATCTTCTTATGGTGACAAAGAACAAGTGTACTAAGTTTCAACGTATTTCAATTTTTACTCAAGTTATCGCTCCAACACCAACGGAGATATAGTCACTCGGAATTCAACTTGTCTCGTCATACTGATCACTTATATATATATATACATAACTTTATATCTATCTCGATTAGTTTTAGGTGTTACAAACTACCGTTAGGTGAACTAAACTAATATACTCTGTTCCAACATGTTGCGAGAATACCGTCGGTATTATTCTCAATCAACTTTATTATAAACAACAGTCTCACAGTAGGATAATGAAACAATAATTCAGCCTTCTCTGATGGGGTTTCGAGTTTATTGATTTCTATGGTTCAATTAATCAATTTGGAGAATAGGTCTCACCATATATTATGTATACTCTGGACGACAGAGACCTAGTCTCATTTTTAATATTTCGACAGAAAGTCGCAACGGCCTTAAAACCTTTTTTGTTTAAACACATACAAAATTTTCTCTTACATCGAATTGATGAATATTGCAATCGGAGCACAGCAGTGAAACTCAAGTGCGAATTTAAAAGTTGCCTGTTATCTCAATTTGAGTTGTTAAACGCATGCTTTCACCAGCATTGAAGCGGGTGCAAGATACGTATATTCTGCAACAATTAGTGTTAGACTCTCGAAAAGAGGCATGACTTTCATCTGTCACTGCGATATTAATCGGAGGACCTTTTATTCTTGTCCTATAAACGGCCATGCTTCGGACCTAGGTGAAGTTGATCAATTTCATCCAGATTACAGTAATTTCAAACTTTCTTGCTCACACTCTATTTTCACACCAGTTAATAAAGGTGCCATTCAGTACGCGAAATGGGTTGGTACTGTAACTGGATGGAACAAATATTGGTGTTATTTAAAAGTACATTGTTTAATATCATTTATTAGATGTACATATTGATGGTTGATGGTTATTCCTATAGCTTCGACTAGTTTCATATTAAAAATTTCGGAATTCTTTAAATCATATCGGTTCTGATTCTTGACGTTTCAAACCTATTCTGAAAACTGTGGAATCTGCGAGTACCTTCATTAGATGACTATGTAAACTGTAGAGATTAATGTTTATGTGTCAAATTCATGTCATTATTCTTTTTATTATTTTATTTGTTGTATTCGAATAATGCCGAATTTTTGCTTAACTGAATATTTTACACACAAAATAATTACAATTTCAGGAATGTCACATACATGTTTCATTATATTCACATCTCAGCAGCTTCCAATCAAGATAGTAGCTGGCAGGGTTTGTCCATAAATTTACATGCATATATGAATGGAGATATGTGTATGTAAGTAGTTGTTTTACTCGGAAATCCGTATACTGGTACAGTTCTATCTTATTGCCTCCTAATGATTCGGCCAAATTGGAGGTAGCGTTACTCTTGGTTTTGAAAAGCATAACGATCGAGTAATCTCACATGAGTAAGCTTCACACCAGCTTATGCTTTACATGTCTCAGAGCGCAAGCAAAAATTTTTTAATGCATTGAAAAGTCATCTGCAGTGAGCAGCGAAATATCAACTGAAAAGCGGCTTTGTGGAAATCCATACGCCTAACTTGTGCGAGGTAAATTAATGGGAAACACTCATAAATAGGTAGATGTAATTTATTTTGTTGTTGTTGCTATTAACGTAGCAAAAGGTCCTCGATAAGTTTTCGACTGTACACGATGTCGATAAATTTTTTCTCCTATTGTTATTTTCTGTTTGCATAATAATTTCAAACTTTTCGCCCGCAGTGTTAAGGGTGAATTAAACGGGAAACTAACAATGGCCCTACAAGCGAAGCGTTCCTTACTACAGCGGTGCTGATGAAAGCAGGGTAGAGTAAAGATAAATATAGATATATAACTTCCATTTTAGGATGCAAAATTATGTTACTATATTATTTATAGTAACCAAACAAAATTTATTATTATATTATATTACTATAGAAGCATGTGAGTTTATGACCTGTAATGCAAGTTAGTGAGATACCAAATATGATTGTAATTCATTCACGGTTTCGTCAAATAATAAGTGCTGAATTCTTACGCAACATTGTAAATATAAAGGTTCGCCAACACCTGAAAGTATTCGGTTACACTCGAGCTTACAATTTTCCATTTTACGTTCTGTTATCGTTCACGAATTACTTATAAAGGTCAATTTGACTTTTTAAATGTTCCGTAAGAACTCAAGGTAAAAATAGAAATGAATCTTGACAAGTTTCGCTTACGGCGGTTAAAATATTGGTGTGGATGGACGTGGATAATCTTCAAGTTTAATAGTTAACATTATGTTATTAATATCAAAGTTTTTAATATGACCAATAACTATTTTACGAGTCTGAAATGAATGAATTAAAATATGAGCACAAGACTGTCTTAGGGCTCGGTGGAGTTTTGAATGGCTTTACTCATAGACATGTTGTGAAATCAAGTCAAAATGTCCTAAGCATAAGATTACTTCGGAAATATGTTATATAAAGAAGTAAGAAATGGTTAGGTCGGGTGTAACCACATGTTTTACATTCTTTCGATTTGTAAGGCTTTCAAATATTGGCCGATATATACGGCATAAAGCAAACCGGAAGTTTGAAATTCTTGCATTAGTTAGATGTGGGCTAGGAGGCATTGACCCAGAAAAATACGTTCTTTGACTTTCATTAAGATACCTCACAGATTGACCGATATATATATATGGTATATAGTCTCGCGAGAGGTTGAAAATCCTTATAGTAGGTGTAAGGGGGCTAGGGGAAGTATACACCTGATTTTCCCCATTTTTGACACAAGAGCACATTATTATAATGGAAAGATAATACTCGAGCTTCTTTACAATTACTCATATAATTACCGTTATATATGGTACAACGTCAAGGGGAAGCATGAATATGTTTATATTAATTATATGAGGGCTAGGGGAAGCATTGCCCCGATTTTGCCCATTTTTGACACAAGGGCACATTATCACCAGGATATGATTTTCTTTGCATTTCAATAATACGATATCTTACAGATTGACCGATATTTTCGGTAAAAAGTCCGTCATGGGCCCTCATATTCGATAACTGGAGATTCTGAAAGTTATATTTTGAATTTGACAATTTTTGGTATCGAGACGGAATATCTTGAAGGCCCTATTGTTGAAAAGTTTTATACCGATATCTTCATTGGTGCTTGATTTATATTCAATAAAGTGAAAGAATCAGAAGGAATTTAAAATTGTGATATATGGCAACTAGTCGCGTTTCCACTCCGATTTTGCCAATTTTCACAATGTAATATAAAAATATCGATGTAAATATAATGTTGAAATTGGTTTAGTCGTCTTTGAGATATGGAAATTCATCAAAAAGTGGACTGTGACGCTTTTTACAGATTTTTCACTAATTTTTTACAGATACCTATGCATCTCTTTCGTACCATCTTTACCGTAAGTTTTAATGTTTCTGCCGTGCTTCTTCAGCGAGTTTTAACCGTTGTATTGGTAGTGGGAGTGGTTATAATCCGACTTAATCAAATTTCAAGCTGTTTGAGGAGTAACTGAAAGATTTGTCCTCGGCAAGTTTGGTTGATATGCTCTTAGTGGTTTGGTAGATACGTACATTCAATCTTTTAGCGGGCGGGGCCATACTCACTTTTTAAAAATTTTTCAACGGCAGATGCCTCCTCCTACAGCAATTTTATGGACAGAATTATAGTATGGTTTCTTAAATTTTGCATTTTGTGGACGTGGTTATTGTCGGATTCCGCCCGTCTGCAATACCAGCATCCAGAGTGCACAGGAACTTGTATACCAATTATGAAGATATCTAAATTTTTCAACTCGTCTCGTCAAACTGATACTCTACACAACTCTACATTTATCACATGCTCTCTTATGTTTCGAGGAAAGTGTTTAATTTCAAACCGAAAAAACAAAATTTTTCGGCCAAAAACAAGAATGCAATTATAGTTCTGGATATGAGGATTTGGAGAAGCTTACTTCACACGTAAAACCGATTTTCCCATATCTAACTTGTTATTTTTAAATCGGGGTGGAATACAAAACTGTATATCATCAGCAAAGGTGTTCTTCTCGAATCTAAATATAAATATTGGCTTCGTTGGAGGAGCTAATACTTCTTAGAAGTGATCTTAGATATTTATAGGTTTGAATAAGATATTGAAGTTATTATAGCAACGTAGCTAATTTTTGCTTCGATATCTTCAAGGTGCTTGATTTAGCTATTGTAAAATAAAAGGATGTGATGTAATTCAAAATGGTCAGTACATTTCGCGCTTTTTCAATCATAGGCATGTCAAGTGATTGTGACCAAATTTCGTTCAAATTTATTGACTAGTTGTTAAAATATGATATTTAGCCTAAAAGTAGACCTTAGATGGACCATTTTACAATTTTTGAACTGATGTTAAATGTAATAAGTCTGACGTCATTTGTTCGGATCCACCCTCACTCCTGATCTAAATATAAACTACACTTGCCTCTCCATCCTTTGATGGTACGTATCCTTTTACCGTAATTGGTAACTACACTTTGCAAACCATTTGAGGAATTAAGGGGTTTAATTGAAAATCCTGAAATACTACATTTTTGGTATATCACTTGTTATGTACATATTGGTAAGTGCAATTTCCTAAGAGATAACTTAACTTGATTATCATTATATTGTTCCAATATTCCGAGCATCCGTTGTAATCTGTTGTGCGTCTTCTCCAGTACGTGTCATTCATTTGAAGAGTAAACAACAATAATTTTTTTTCACTCAAATATATCGAACTTTGTGTCTGAAAAAGTCTTTTTGTTGGGAGTTCTTCTTCATTACTTTAATAAGAAAAAGTCAACTCAGCGAAAGTCATCATATTTTGGTGGAAGTTTATGGTGAACATGATCTAGCTGAGCAAACATGTAAAAAGTAGTTTGCACGATTTAAAAATTGGGATTTTGGCTTGGAAAATGAAGAACGTCCTGGGAGGCCAAGAAAGTTTGAAGATTAGAAACTGGAAACATCAGTCAATGATTGTTATTGTTGTCAAAAACAAGAGGAGCTCACAGAATCTTTGGGAGTCACTTAAGCAGCCGTTTCAAAACGTTTAAAAACAGCCGGACACATTCAAAAGCAAGGAAATTGGGTGCCATATGAATTGAAATCAAGAGACGTTGGGAGACGATTTTGCAAATCAGAAATGCTGCTTGAACAAATAGAAGTCGTTTTTGCATCAGATTTTGACTGGTGAAAAAAAATATCCATTAGGACAACTCCAATCTCAAAAAATCATATGTGAATCCAGCCAAATCAACGGCAAAGCGAAATATCTATAACACCAAGGCAATGTTCTGTATTTGGTGGGATCAGAAGTGCGTGCTGTATTTTGAGCTTCTAAAACCGGGTGAAATCATTAATGGGAAACGCTACCGTCAACAACTAATCCAATCGAAGCAAGCGATTGGCGAAAAATGCATGGAATTTGCGACTATGGACTTGCGAGGTAATAATTTTCCATAATGACAACAGTCGGCCTCATGTCACAAGACCGCTTAAAACCTATTTGGAAAACATCCGCTGGGAAGTTTTGCCTCACCCACCTTATAGTGCAGACCTTGCTCCTTCCGACTACCTGTTGCTCCGGTCGATGCAGAAGGCCCTTATTGGAATTTTGTGCACATTAAAACAGGGTATCAGAAATTGGCTTGATTCATTCTTAGCCGCCAAGCCGGGGCAGTTCTTTTGGGATGGAATCCACAAATTGCCAGAAAGATGTGAAAATGTTATAACTTCATATGGGCAATACCTTGAGTAATACCATTGTATTGGTTTTTCTTAAACAAACTTTCAAATTTTGTATACACTCAATATAGTATTATTGTTTCAAGTCTTTGTGACACTGGAATAGGTATGAAGGCCAACTAAAAAGCACTCTCGCTTCCAGCTGGTCTCTGGTACTAAGCCCATCTCTTAGAAACAGTCTTTGAATGAGACAACTCCTAATTTTAAATACAAATTAGGATGTCGGTTTCCGGATTCAAGGACCTTAGTTATTCGCATTTTTCTTATACAAAATATATAAGAAATATTATTAAACTCATCTGCGCCATACTTACGAACACAAGCGCGTACTTACTTATATAAGTATGCTCGCTAAAGTCAGCATAAAATTTCAATTTATGCTTTAAGTAGGAGTAAAAATAATTCGTCCTTTCTCGCTGCAAGCAACGCTTCGCTAGTAATAAAGCCACGAATTGTTCACTCTTCTGCACAGGGCACTAGTACTCAAGCTTTCAGCCAATCATATCGCTTTGTTGTCCTCTGTCGCTCAATTAGGCATTTTTATGTGCCTCTGTGTTTTAGCACGCATTACAAATAAAGGAGACACTGCCAATAAAAATAAAACCGAAAAAATAACGAGCAGAAGCACTTCATCAGCAGTAATCATCAGCACCATCATCGCCGTTGCCATGGCCATAAGTCTCTCCGTGCCTTTTATGAAAGCAATGCTGAACTTTGTCGTGAATTGACACCGTTAACATCCGCAGCAATTTGATTAGCCGCATACGACGGGGACACATTTCCTGCGAGGGCGAAGAAGAGGCAGCGCTTTCGCAAGTCAATAGGTGCGTTGAGACGTCTACTAAATTGTCGCATATATCTCACTCTACTACTTATGTTATACTGGTTGAGTGTGCTCAAGTGATAGGCGAAAACTTACGAGTATTCTAAATAATTTTTATAGCGCAGACGCGCTTTAACAATTGGTAGAACTAAATGCATTGAGATACATCCCCGTGGGAAAGTGCATGGTCAAGAATTATAACGCTCGTGACCTTTGCAATCTAACTCAAAAAAAAATTATAAAAAAAATTGTAAATTCTATTAAGAACTAAATATGTTACTACTCAATAAGTAATTCAAGTCAGTCAAATCCCTATCGATCTCTTAGAACTATAAAAGAGATGTGCCCATTTTGTAAAATACAATATGGTCCCAAGATGAGTTGGTTGAGAATGATCGTTGCTCGAATCTATTTGATCATAAAAAACGTTGTTCGGTATTTATTGGTTAATTTGGATTTTCTTATTCACAGAATATTTAAAAAAATACTAACAACTTATACGCAAAAACTTAAAAGAGCCTTTTATTTCTACAAATCAATCCTTTACTTACTTCAATGGCTTCCCATGATTTAACATTTCAATTACGGGATTGCAAATACCCCTTTCAGTTCTAAATAATTATTCGTTTATATGGTAACTTAAGTTATCATTGTTGTCTCCAGTTTTCTTAAATGCCCTCCCCTAGCGAAACTTCAAAAGGATGTATTTACATCCGTGCTCCTTTGGGATTTGTGGCAATATGTGAGTCACAAAGAAAATGTCGACGAATTTGGTTTAAGCTGTCATCTAGAAATATATATAAAAGAATTTAAATCTAGTTTGCTGCAAAAAAAAGCATAAACAGAAATTCCTTGCCGTGAGATAACCATGTATATAAAGAGTTGAATTGGTTTGAAATTTTCACTTTTTAGTTTAATTTCGCATATTCTTTTATTATTTGTTTGTTTTTCAATAACAGCAGTAACGATTTTTTAACATTTCTTTCCCAAAACCACCAACACGTACTCAGAGCTAACTTTAGTTTGGAAAGAAACCTTAGAATTATTATTTATTCTCTTTAGTTTATTTTTTTTAAATTCAAGAAATATTACGTGATATGTGTGTCTGATTATATTATGCAATATTATCGGTTGCTGAAAACACTTGCGTGTCTCTAATTTCAGCGGATATATCTGAGACTCAAAGCATATCATAAAAAATCCTAAAAAAATATGTCTTTTTTTTGTGGCAATTACGGCAGGAAGGAACAAAATTCCAAATATTCGATTGCTGTCTTGGTTAGACCAAAGCAGCATTTAGGGACTGTTGTAGCCCAAGAGTATTTTATTCTTGTCGAATTCTTACCAATTTCTCCGCTCGGTATTGCAAGATAAAGCGTATAATTAATTTACATATCTCCCGCTCACCTTTTAAGGACCTAAAAGTTGCAGCTTTCTTGCTTCGTTTTCTAGCTTCCTAGCTCTCGGTTCGAAATGCATTTCTTATTCACGTACCGCATATACGGCAGCACTACAAGAAATCATCAAGCCTTCTGCGAAACTATCAGATTGTTATATAACAGTTGTTGTTGATTATTTGTTGGTCGTTTTTTTGCGGCTTGTGGATTGCGGATTTATTTACCGTTTCAACAGACATCGCACAATCCCGAATCGCTAAGGAGACGCGAATACAAACTCGGCTTTGAATATCGGCTGCCAATGGCCCTTGGTGGAATGCTCACTCCCAGGCATACTCACTTGTGTATTAGAATGCTCAGCAGAAGTGAAAGTTAACAAAGTAAGTGAGAGTGAACAGCTAAGGAATAAAGAAATTATTTCACTGCTAACAGGCAACGACCGTCAAGCGTCGACCGCCAAATTTATTCAAAAGAAATAAGAATACGAGTTTATTGGCCGCTTTCAGGCATTTTACAGTATTTTCCCGTAATTGTTCTTGCTTTTGTTCTATCCTATTTATTGTTGCCTGCGCTTTTTGATTTATGTATAAATATGTACTTATTTGTATATAGAGCCATACATGTGTATGTTTTGCCGAGAAGCACGTCGAGATATGTTTGAACGAATGAATTATTCAGCAGCTTAAGCCACTGGGGGCTGGAGATGAAATGACAACGGCAGTGCTTGGGTACGTACAGACGTTCTTCTATAGACGAGAACACCACCTAAGTTTCTTATAGGACCACCTGCCCGAACCATATTCCAACTTATCACACGCGCATACAGAACTGTAGATTTTAAGTTTAATAACAACGAAGTCGTGGCAGGAAGCGTAAGCAAAGCCTAAACAAAACACATTAACATCCTTTTTAATGCAACAACACCAACAAATAAAATATTAAATAAATATGAATATTTTGGCAATCACTGCTGTGCAATAATCATCTCATGTGTAAGCCTATGTTGATAAATAAAGTAATGAAAATAAGTAATGTAGAGAAAATATTGACGAAATTGCATACTGCCTATAAATTCAACTAAACGGAGCTTAGTAGAAATTTATTGGACTTTTTATGGATGTAGTACGGTATTTAACTCTGGTTCAAGACATATAAAACAGTATACCTGTGCAAAATATCAAAATATTTTCAAGATACTTAGCCCATAATGGATTCTTGGGATGTGTATATACGTCCGGTTTCTTCATTCTAAATTATTTTATACGTTCGGTCCAGCCGAGCGAGTCGAACTCAGTTGTATGCCATCCGAATCTATCGACTTTTTGTAAGTAAAAATTCGCAGTCAGATGTTAAGTAGTAAAAATATTTGCACTTAAATCATGTCTGGCGGTCTTCTAGAATTACTTCTGTGACATAATTACTTTTCTGCGCTATTTTACATCGCAACAATGTCCTCCTCGTCCAAATCCCTAAAGGTAACGCTATTAAAACCAAGCCAGTTTCATATTCATTTGTGCATTTGGCTTTCCAGTGGATAACATAAGGATTAAGAAAGCTATGTAATTTACAACACATTATATTCTTTGTATGAAGTCCATTCATCGTTTATCGCAGCAAGGATACATTATCGAAATTATGAATAATTTACATTAAAAATTTAGTAACGTTGGCAGAAATAAGTCCATGCCTTCCACTACCCCTATATATAAAAATATACTCTAGATATAACTGACAACAAATGATTAATTAAAATGATGAACTAATTGTGAGTATTACTCTTGAAAAAGGTACTATTCCACTAAAGAAATTTACGTCTGTCTGATAACTTTATTTCGAATATTTTCCATATATAAATATCCATAAAATATCCATAAAATTTTGTGAGGAAGATTTGCATTAGGTTAATACTTGCGTAGTCACAAGATCTTGCCCTCGACAAAGTTCGCCTATCCTTATCGTGGTCCCTGTGGTGAGTTTGAGAGCAAAAATTTGTTTGAGAGAAGACGAGATATTATCATCTCCAATTGACCTCGCTTGAAGTTACAGAATCGTACAAACAATTGACATAAATCAAATACACTAGCATAAATCAAATATAGTAAGCAAGTGGTTGTATCTCTTTAATGAGGATACTTATAAAAGATTAAGTGTGTTATTACTTTAACACCTAAATTCTTTAACAAGAGGACAACATTCAAGTAGGCTCAAAAGTAGAGAAAACTGATGAATTGATGATGAAAAGCTATAAAAAGTTCTTTTTGCTTAGCGTTACGCTTCAAAGATGTTTATGTTCAACCGTACGTCATGACGAGTTCCAACATCCTGAAAATTTTAATGATCATATGTTAATTTCTATATCTAATTCTACTTAGACCTAAAACACATGTAGCGAAATGTAATATTTTTGATGTAGGCTAAAAAATGTATGCTCCAAAAAACAAATCATCTCAGAATAACTAAAATTAACAGATTAGAGTGATCTCGAAGGCATCCTTATGTCTACAATAGACATCAGTGAAAGGATTGCTCATGCCGGAACTTCCCTGTTTGTCCGACCACACTTTCTGTTGGTGGTCTCCAATACGATATGACAACTAACTAAACAATTTTCCTAAAAGAATTTAATAAACGAAGAATTAAGTAATAATGATTATTAGTATTAAACATCAAAGTGATACAATTTATTCCATTTTCCTTTTTAGGCAATAATAAATGGGAGTACAGGCTAGTAACTGCGCGAGAAAGAAGTTCAAATGGTTCCCATTTTAGTTACTATCACGGCTTGAGTGGCTGTCTTGTCACTTCAGGCTGTAAACTTTCTAAACCTTGGGTGAAATTTGCTTTTGGAAATGCAACGCTGCGTGGTTGGGGTTGCTTTTAGTGCGGTGGTTGTTTTGCCATCGAACTAAAATACATAGCTGTTTTGAGCTTGATAAAAATAAGGGTGCCTCCTGTGGGAACGTTCTTATGTTGAAAAGAATAAAAAAGTTGCATCGCTTTAAAGAAACACAATTAAAAATTGATTTTGTTATTAATCATAATTATCATAGATGGCGATATATCGTTTGAAGCGATCTTCCAATTCTTCCTATCCTTTTTACACAGTCACGGTGATAACCTCATTGTCGCTAAATTTTTCTCAATGAGCATCTATTTGAGGTCTAGAAGAAGGAAAAATTTTTTAGGCAGAATCCGGATATGGATACAGAAGCAATTCGAAACCCAATTCATACAAATTTGCCACCATTTTCATTGAATTGTGACTCAGTATATTGTCTTGATGAAATAACATTTCTTCTTCTTCAAATTGAGCTGTTTGCCGACATTTTATTCTTCAAGCGTTTCAATAACCCTACATAATGATCGCTGTTAATAGTTTTTCTTTTTCAAGACATTCGACGAAAGTTTATCCAAGGGGATTGTAGAATAAAGTACGTCTGCCAGTAGCTTAGCCATTTTCCTATATGTGGCAAGTAGACTGAGAGTCTAGCTACGATCTTTTCTACTTATCGACAAGACCTTACTTACTATATTCTGGTACATGATTATTTCAAACACTCCATAGTCATTAAATAACTTACTTAACTTTGAACCAGGCAAGTTCTCATAATTTTCAGTCTTGAAGCTTTCCGTAACTTGGACCGACCCTACCAAGCCGTGGCTACCGAGACACCCTGTTGTTGGCAGTGTGCAGCGGCATGGTTGCCATTATGTTCGCCTGAAATATTTTGTAGACTTCCTTTGAGGAAAGTAAGTGGAACACTTAACAAGTAGTCTGCAAAAAAGATTCCAGTAAACGAGGTGCTTGGCACTAAGGATTATGACTAGGGTGGGTATTACTGGGTAGTATCGGCACTGCGGAATGCGAACGGAAGTCCATGACTACAAGCCGAAGCGAATATAGACACATCAAGTGACGGTTGATAAGCCTAGTCACTGAAACGGGTGGGTGGAAGGAGTGTCGAACGTGCGTATTACCTCCATGTGTTTTCACGCTTGGCTCAGCATTGAGTGTTTGCTGGAAAAGTTTAACCAGCACCTAGTGCTTGGCTAGTTAATGCGGATAGGTAGGTAGTTGCCGAACAAGCTACCGCATACTTACCCTCATACACACAGGTATTTTATATTTATGTACTTAAGTTGTGAAAATGCCGAATAAATTTTCGACGCCATGGAAATGCACTTTTCCGCCACTTTTCACGCTATAGGCAGGAAGTAAACGTGTGGACTGCGTGTGTTCGTAGTTGTACGGTGACAGTGGCAACTGTGAAAGCGTCTGCAAGTGCTGTACGGTGGAAGTTGTGATGAAATTCAGAGAAAATGTTGGAAAAGTCCACCAAAGTGTGGCAGCCCAACATAGCGTTGTCCTCGTTGCAGACAAACGCATACTTTAAACTGCCGCCCTGCCCTCGGCCAGGTTTGGCTTTGCGGATGCGCTGTGCAGTGCATTCGAATTTTGCAACAAATTTTTCGAAAATGCAGCACCTCTTGGCTGACCAGTTGGCTTGAGTGGAATTTTGGAATTTCTCCCCTTGCAAAGTGCACAGATGTGTCCGTTTTATGGCATGTCAATCGTGCACAGCCAACTTAAAGATTCTTAGAAAGGTTTAAGAGGAGATTTTTCGTATAATCTCCAAGTGTACGAAAGTAGGAATCTCTCTATTGATTATTTAAGTGTCAGTAGGAAAACTGCGTAAAGAGCTTCCACAAAATCGATAACTGATTACAATTAGTTATACTACAAATTACTTAAATTCGTTCAAGTCGGCTTAGAGAGGCGTTTGAGTATTTCTTTCTCATGAATTCAAGGCGAAGGAGGAAATCTCAAATATCAAATATAAGAAGACTCTTTCTCGGCAAACCTTGGAGAACAACTTCATCGGATTAGTTCATCGTTCACGCTCCTTCAAAATAATAAGGGTTACTATGAAAGTCGAATGTGTTTTTAGTATCGTCAAATATATGATTTATATTATATTAGATATATGGGGGTTTTACCGATTTTATATATTTTTGGCATAGCGACATATTATAATCAGCAAATATGCTCTCCGAGTTTCGTTAAGATACCTCACAGAATGAGCAATATATATGGTATAAACACTACCAGAAGAAGAATCCTTGTATTAGGTATATGGAGATTAGGGACAAGTTTCACCCGACTTTAACTATTTCCACCTCATAGGCAGATTGTTATCAGAAAAAGGCGCTCTCTGAATTTCAGTGAAAAACTAAAATTTTTGCCGATATTAGGCATATTGAGGTTAGGGAAGTATTGACCCGATTTTACACATTTTTGCCAAAAAGGAATATTATTATTAGGAAAAGATTCCCTCTGAATTTCAATAACATATCTGAGAGATTGGATGATAGTTTGGGTATAAAGTCAACCATAAGACTATATATTGGGTATCTGGGGGTGTAAAAATTTATGGTCCGATTTCTGAAAATTTTGGGTGAGAAACGGTAAACCTTGAGTGCACTATTTGCGCAATGTTTCGTTTCGATATCTTTATTGGTGCTTGATTTATATACTGTAAGGGAAAGAATTTCGGGTGTGAAAATGTATACTTACTTAATATATATACTTGGCATAATTATTTAGTGAGTTATTTCACTTTCAGCAGTTTGCAACAGACCGTTTATATCGGGAGCCAGTATGGGGGGGGGGGAGTCAATTATCCGATTTAATTCGTTTTCACTCAATATGAGAAGGCGCTTAAAAACTTGTTTTTAGCAAGATTGGTTGATTTAGCTTCAGTGGTTTGTGCGGTACTTATTTTAAAACTATTAGGAGAGACATGCCCATTTTTTAAAACCTTTACCTGCTATTAACTGAACCAAATTACGCCTTTGTATCTTAATTTGCAGTTTAGTTATAGAAGTTTATAAGTTTTCGATTAACTCCATATTGTAGCCGTGGCAATGGTCTGATTCCTCCCATCTCCAATTCCAACCTTCTCGTCATCCTGATATATATAACAATATATAAATCTTTATCCATCTTGATTAGTTTTAAATAACCGTTATATTGTACAAAACTATTATACTCTGTTGTAACATGCTGCGAAAGTATAAATATGGTTATTACCCTGAAGATGTTGGAGCTTTTGAAAAGAATTTGTCTTTTACTTAAGTGTCAAGCAAAATGAGCCGTTGATCCAAAATAGCCTCTGTGGAAATCAGACCGGAGTAAAACATAATAAGTCGGTATGGCAACACTCAAGTAAGCTCTTGTTGAGCTATAGTACAGGGCTCATGTAGTGCTGGTTACCGAATGTTGCATAAAGGAGGTTGTTCATAGTGCGAGGTTGCGGATAATAATGAGAGTTGGGATTGGGTCTCTTAACGGAACTCTGTCTGCAAAGAAGATTTTTAATGATACTTTCCTCACATAAATATTATATATAAAAGTATGCAGGTTGCAAGAGTACCCCTATTCTTATTTCCAACCGCCATCAATGTAATTGTGTAACTTTAAGTGAAGCTTGACTCTTAAATCCGTTGCTCTGCGCTGAATTAACGACGCTCACAAAAACCTTAAGTGCACGTTTTTATATACCCCCACCTTAGCGGCAGGAGATATTTTCATAGAAAACAGCATTGTCATAAATTTTGGCAAACATTTAATTTCTAAACCAACTTCTATCTCATCCAGGTCAATCGTGAGCCACTTGGCCTGCATCGGTGTCCATGAATAAATTTCCGTTGAAGCAAAGTAATCAATGAAAGTTAAGAACTGAAAAGATAAAAACTGTGTACGAAGTATAAAAAAGAATTCAGCAAAACAAAATAGAAGTAAAACAAGAATGATATTATCAAGTATTTGTTGCTTATAAAAAGTGAGTAAGAGTGAACTCAGCAGTCGCCAGCAAGAAATCGAAAATGTTTGTTTTCCGTCCATATGCAACGACGTTCGTGCTACAGCAACGCAAATGAAAAGTTTTTACCAAACCCAGCAGCCACTTTCCTTATTTGGCACTTGGTGCACATCGCTTCCGCTCTGAGGATATTTGAAAAATTCACTACTCTCATTCGTATTCACGTTCGCCCTCATCAAAAATTGCGCAAATCAGCTTTAAGAAAAAGTTGCCTGCCACTTAAATATTTGGTAACCTACAAACAAACAGAATTAAATACTTTTTTGTTTTGAAGAACAAAGAAGAATCATATAATGAATTTCACGTCTACGCACAGCTGACGAGGTTTCGCTCATGAGTGTAATTGCGGATGTGAATGTACTTGCGGGTGGAGCGAACTGGAATAAGCATTTACTTGGAGGAAGCATTTCTACAGCTAGATAACGCGATGGACCCGCATAATAAGCACGTTTTCGAGCGGTTGGGATTTAATAGCAAATCCTTGACTTGCTTGAACGCCAAGTTTGGAAACGCAATGTATTGCTTTGCATACTTGATGCCCACTCATCTCTACTTCCGGCGCAGTCTAGAACGGAGCAAGTGTCACCGATCCAAATTGACGATAATTTACTCATTTACAAGCTATCCATCTTCAAGTGGAGTTGCCATTTTGCTGTAAAATATTTTTCTGCTGATAATCACAAGCGTCTTCTTCGTTGGCGTTTTCGCTTATTTGTTTTGTTTGTAATTTTGTCTCGCCGTAGTTATCCTTATCGCTGTTACACATAAGTGGAATATAATTTCCGCTCTAGAGTATTCTTCCTCATTTTCTATTTTCCACATATTATTTTATTCTTCTTTTTAATTTTTTCTTTTCTATCTTTTGACCGGCGGCAGGATAACTTTTTAGGGCCAGTCTAAGCTTACCCATTCTTTTACACTGTCATCGTACCAACATAGCTGCGAAAGGTGACAGTAAGTAGAAACACACAAAACTGCAAAACATGCAAAGTGTGCATGTAGCGTGTCTCGGGGATTCTGAAAAGGGTTGTTACCAGCTGACTGGCGGCTAACTTGATGTAGGTGCATTTGGGAGGACAGCCAATTTCGTTGCAGTGTCAAGTAACAACCGTTACGCATTAAAAGACTTTTAGTCTGCCACGTGAAGTAAGGGGGGAAAATATTGATACGTTAAAATTAAGACTCAATAATCAGGAGGATGGTGCTGAAAAGCCCACTCTACAAATTTGCTTAGCAGAAATAAAATTATGCTTTTTGAAACATAAGCAGAGGAAACAAAAAAGACCATGCTCTTAAAGTGAAATTATATATTTTTACGCCATTAAAAGGAACTAGAAGGGCATTTGACAATAAAATTATAGCGGAGTGTTTTGATGAAGAAATCTGAGTGATTTTGACTCTTGTCGTAGAATCGTAATTGCTCTCTCCCATTCTCTATTTCGTCTAACAGAGCTGTCATTGGAAAAAATAATTTAAAAAAATTTTCGCTTCCGTCCAATTAATTGAAAATTATCGATAAAAAGAGCATTCAAAAATATATTATGGCCTATTTTAATACCCACTTTTACACATACACTTACACTTTTACATGTTGCAACATAGTATATTAGTTTTGTTCATCAAACGGTTGTTTGTAATACTTAAAACTAATCGAGATAGATATAGGGTTTTATATATATATATATAAATGATCCGATGACTAGACGAGTTGAATTCTTAGAGACTGTCTGTCCGTCTGTCCATGCAAGCGATAACTTGAGTAAAAATTGAGATATCTTAATAAAACTTGGTACACATGTTCCTTGTCACTCTAAAGAGGTTTGTATTGCTGATGGGGTACTGGCACGCCCACAAAATGCCGATAAGCGAAAACTTAAAAAGTATACTACTAAGTATACTAAAAGTTAACGATAACTAAGCAACAAATTGAGATACAAATCTGAAATGTGGTACAGGGAATTACAGTAGGGAGGGGCATCAGTGGAATGAAAATTTTTAGAAAGTGGATATGGCGGCTGTCCCTAATAAATTTAATGCGTACACCTCGCAAACCGCTTAACAACATCATTCAAACTTCCTGAAAAAAGAACTTCCAGTCCATCCTCAAACAGTGGGGAAAATTAGTCAAATTGGATTATAACTAGATCCACCTCCCGTACAAAGGTTGTGTTGAAAACTACTAAAAGTGCGTTAACTTTCTGAAGAAACACTCCAGAAATATTATATCTTATAGCAAATATGATACGGAAGGGTTGCATAGGAATCCGTGTAAAAATTTAACAATGGGCGTGGCACCGCTTACTATTAGGTGAAATCCCACATTTCAAGAACGCCTTAACCGATTTCAACCAAATTTGGCACACAACATTATATTTGCATCCTTATGTTATATTGTGAAAATTGTGAAATCGGATGGCAACCACGCCTACTCCTCATATAACACAATTTTAAATTTCATCTTATTTTTTCACTTTAAAGAAAATAAATCAAGCACCAACTACGATATTGGAATCAAACTTAGCATAGATAGTGAATTTAAGATATGTCAACTCGGATCAATGAGTATATAAATTTTCGGGCACCTATATACCCAATATAAGGACCACAGTGCACATGGTTGACTTTGTACCGAAAATATCGGTAAAGCTGTGAGAAATCGCAATGAAACTCGGAGAGTATCTCTTCATGATAATAGTGTGTCAGTGTGCTTAAAAAGAGATAAAATGGTGTAAGTATTTTCCACAGCCCATTAATTTCTAATATAAGAATTTTCAACCTCTTGTTAGACTTTATGAAACTCGGAGAAATTCTGTGAAATTCAGAAAGCCTCTCTTTCGGAAAACAGTGCTTCCGTGTGAATAGATAAAATCGGCTAAATAACCTAGCTCCCATACTACCTACCTCTCTAATCCTATGAATATAATCCGTGAATATCGGTCAATATGTAAGACATCTTAGAAAAATAAAAGTAGATAACGTATAATCTTGAATATACTATATAATATAAAAAAATTTACGAATTACCCCAGTCCCCATATATTACAAGTAATTATTATGGATATTCTGGTTGACTCTTTCCCGAATATGAGTCTAATTTTAAGTTAATCAATATTGACTGGAAATGTGTTCTACAGCACACCTTAGCTTAGTGTCACATCAATATGTGTGATATTTTAAAGGAAATAAGTGTTTTCTTAACCATAATTAGCTTTAGCGCTGAATATGAATGAAATCGATGTAGACTTTGGCTTAAACCACATACTTCGAATCTTATGATTTACTGTTTACCTTTCTGTTTCCTGTTTGATATTCTGTTTGCCTTTTTCTTCATATACATATTGTTGTAAATTTCGTCCATTTGGTTCAGTTTATATCGCAATATAACCACAGAAGATATCTCAAAAAATTAAGCGAGGATATTTCGAATAATATTATGTTATTCGGTAATATAATAAAAATTATGACCCTCAGACTAGGTCTTAGTTAGATTGACTTTATGAGAACATCACCTAATTTAAAAGTTAATATGATGCCAAGTATAATTGCAGTTCATTGACAATTGCTTCGAATAACAAATTGTGAATCTGCTTGCAACATTTTTATACTCTCGCAACATGTTGTTATAGAGTATATTAGTTTTGTTCACCTAACGGTTCTTTGTAACACCTATAACTAATCGAGTTAGATATAGACATATATATATAAATATATATATAAATGATCAGGATGAAAAGACAAGTAGAAATGCGAGCGACTGTCTGTCCGTCCGTCCGTCCGTGCAAGCGATAACTTGAGTGAAAATTAAGATATTTTGATAAAACTTGGTGCACGTGTGGTTTGTCGCCGTAAGACGATTGGTATTACAGATGGGCGAAATTGGACATCTGCCACACCCACAAAATGCCATTAATCGAAAAGAGATAAAGTGCTATAACTAAGAAGTAAATTAAGATATAAACGTGTTATTGGTATAGAGGATCCTAGTGGGGTGGGGCATTTGTCGGCAAAATTTTTTGTAAAAGTGTGTAAGGCCCCACCCCCAATAGGTTTAATATATATATATCTCGGATACCGTTAAAGCTATATTAACCACACTTGGCCCGGGTAATATACTGCGAAGATGATTGAAATCGGATAATAACCACGGCCACGTCCCATACAAAATTTATGTGGAAAACTACTAAAAGTGCGTTAACTCGCTGAAGGAACACGTTAGAAACATTGGGTTTTGCAGCGAATAAAATACGAGAGGGTTGCATAGGAATACTGCCCACTTTTCAGAGAAATCCCATATCTCAAGAACGCCTTAACCAATTTTAACCAAATTTTGTGTATGACATTATATTAGCATTCTTATGTCACACTGTGAAAATGGACGAAATCGGATCGGAAAATACGCCTACTTCTCATATAACATAATTTTAAAATTCAACTGATTCCTTCGCTTTAAAGTATATAAATCAAACATTATTAAAGATATTTTAATAAAGCTTTTCACAAATGGTATTTTCAAGATATGCCATCTCATGACTAAAGTAGTCGAAATCGGCAAATAACTTTTCAAGCCACCAGATACCCCTATATGGACCTATGTGCAAATATCTGACTTCTTACCGAAATTATCAGTAAATCTATGAGATATCGAAATGAAATTCGAGGATTATCTTTCCTTGATAATAATGTGTGGCGTTAAATCGTTTAAATACTTCCCCTAAGCCCCAAGAAACTAATATAAGCATATTCAAGCTCCTGTTAGACTTTATACCATATATTTCAGTCAATACATTAGTTATCCCTGTGAAATTCAGTCCATGTGCCCAAAATGGATAAAATCGGATAAATACTTCTCCTATCCCCCATATACCTAATAGACGGATTTTCAATCTCCTGGTAGACTTTATGTCATATATTTCGGTCAATATATAAGATATCTTAGCAACATTAAGTGAACGTGTAATATACCATAGGTTAATGCCGAAAATTTATGAAATCGATCTACGAATTACAGCGAATTACACCAGCTCAAATATACAACATATAATGACTTTCGGTATTCTAGCACACCTTAAGCCGAATATGCTGGTCACCATATCAGTTAACTTCACAAAATTGCGTGGAAACATATTCCCTATTATACTTGAATAATAAAAAGAGTTAATGTGATCAGTGCAGATCTTCCTCTATCCCAAACTGTCCGATATAAGAATTCCCGACTTTCCATCCGACTTTAAACCGTTTATGTTTGTTAATATGTGTGATTTTAATGAAATTAAGTGGATATGTTTTCTTAAACACAATGTGATTTTGCGCTAAATATGAAAGAAATCGGTCTAGATCATGATCTAGCCGCTTATTTCTAATATAATTATTTCCTTTTCTCTGGTTGACTTTTCTTCATGTATCTAGTATATTTATTAAGCCACTTTGGTTGAGTTTATATCGCATATAGCACTTTTGAGTTAATTTGGTAGATTTTAGTATAAATATCTCTGACACGAAGCAAAATATAAGAATGAAAGTACACGAGTCTATCGTCAGTAATATAAGTTAAGAAGATACCCAATATGATTGCAATCCATTGACAATTTCTTCGAATAATGGATGTTGAATTCTTCCGCAACATTTTTTAATATAAAATTATGCCCAGCACCTAAAAGCATATCCGCGCCTCTGATCATTGCACATTGCGAGAATATAAAATGTTCGGCTACACCCGAACTTAGCCCTCTCTTACTTGTTTCTCATTTCAATAGAACAAGTAGGGTTTTTTATAAATCCCTACAAACGAGAAATGGCAATACTGCTACTGAGCGAGTCACGATTATGAAGAATTTCCATTTTACAATTCCCTGTGCTGCAGGCTATATTTAGAATCACTTTGGGGGATAGTTACATAAACAATGGTTAAATCAAAAATTGTCCAAATGCCAAGAATGATAGAGTATAAAATTGGAAGATTCTAATTTTAAGAGAAATGAACTGGCAAGCCTTCATAATTGCAGCCTTCGCTGCTTTCGTTCATGAAGCTACGAACTAATACATATTTCTGTCACAAAAGTAAGGGGGCGAGGCTGCCATAATCTCTATTTCTATAATTCTTGTAAAACGCGTAGAATTTTCATATAATTTAGTTGACGATCTTAATTGCTCACATTACCCAGCAAAACCATTACTTTATTATTAGATATCGAGTTAGATATATGTACTCAGGTGAGTGGATGAATCCTGATGAAGGTTGGTAGAAGTGTTCCTTAGCAATTTTAGGCGGGTTCTCTTCTACAACCAAATTAGTTGCAATATTTCAATTTGATTGAATATATCTAAAAAAAAGTGATTATACTGTAATGGATGAATACAGAAACATAAGAATGAATACAGAAAAATTGAGCAGAATGAATTACATGATAATATATTGTAACGGATTTTCCCAATTAATCGTTCACGTTGAAACTCTACTCTGAGTTCGATCACTGGATTGATCAATTAAAGTCACAATTTAATGGCTATACACTTTTCTTTATTTCTTATTTAATAAATTGATACTTTGTTACTCGCTATTCCAGCTTACTTATAATTCACTTATACTTAACTTAGCAATACTCTTATTTGAACTGTGTATTGCTGCCACTCCGGCAGCCCTTATATAGTAGATCGTTACCGACAGTTCATCACTCGAACATTCTGGCAACTGCTAGGTTCGCTATCTGGTTGATTCTGGCAGCTTATCGCCGATTCTGTTTTGCTCTGACATTCGAGTTCGCTCAATTTCTGGTAGATTCTGGCAAGTTATCTTCAATTCTGGAATTCATATTCGCCACAATATGTATAATATTAGTTGACTTTTCAATAGACACATGATGCCTTTGAGGTGTGACATATCGGGTCTCATCTCTCAGCTGTTGTCATCTTCGAATTTATATGCTTCATAAAATAATTATTTTTCTTTCGGTTGACTTTATATCATATATAAGTATAGTAACTGTCATTTTGCATTAAAAATGGATGGGATATATCCAAATGTTCCTCTTGATAAAATGCAATAAAAATATTGACTGATTGACGTAGGCATGTACGCCAGGTAACATAATAAATTATTATACAAAACGAGTCAGAGATGAGTCCTGGAGCCACGTCCATAACAAATTTAAAATTTCGGGAGTTCCGGACTTTTGGATTCCATTTCCATAGGGTTAAAAATTAATTGGTGACTAAGCACTGATTGTCAATTAGTTAAAAGCGCATTTTTAGTAAAAGCTCGGTTACGCAGAAAGAGATTCCTTCATGATAACAATGGAAAAATTCGTTAGCTTGTATGTATGTATGTTTATATATGCAACAGTTGTATCGAGATACAGAAAAGGTTGTTGTCGACATGCGACGTAAATCAGACATCACATCACAACAGTTCATTTTCTCTTCATCAACACGTCGTCAATGGCGCACCAGTTCTGTTAACCGTTAGGGTACCGAGGACGGTCGACGGAGCAGTCTGGCAATCGAGCGGTGAAATGCGTCCAGGGTTATCTTTTACATTAATCGCGCATTACAGCAACAATAAACATTTGTATACCACACCATAAGAATCTCTTCGACTCTTCGACTGTTATTCGTTTAGTTTCCCGTTTCTCCTTGCTGCCGTGTGTATTTATTTGCGGTATTTTATTTTGTTACTTAATTTCATTTCTCCACAAACAAGCAATAAGTTTTATATCGCCTCTTCTTAAGCGTCGCAGCTGTAAAGACGACATAGAAAGGTTACGAGGCACGACCGTTGCAGTTTCTTCCATAAATATTGCCACAATTTTTTGTTTGCAACAATTTTGTAGCATTGTAACACTTCCTAATGCATAAATCTTCTCTCACCCGCTCGCCGTAGTGAAGGAGGGCTAAAGTCAAGTAGCTCTCCTACATCAGAGTGACAAGCGATGATTGGCCGCGATATCAAAAAAGGACCTACAGACCTGCCGGAGATATGGAAATATCAACAAGCATTACAAACAAGTAAACTTGTAAAAGTACAACAACGATACGACAAAAACCAAAACATAAGAAGTAAAGTAAATATTTTGTATTGTCAAAACAATGGAAAATGACATTGCTAAGCTCCGCATTGTTGTCTGTTGACTAGGGTTAAGAGATAAATTCCGATAAAGGCAAGTGTTCTCCTCCATTCCGAAGCCTTTTGGAAGGTAAAGTTGTTCTGGAGCGTAGCTTAGCGTAGCCATTTCATACTATTTACAATCTAATTATTTATCGATTTAGCTTTGATAATAAAAAGGGGCTCGATAAAGGGGCAAATGGGTTTCGACGCAAATGAGGGCCGAATTTTATATTTAAAAAAAAATATAGCAGAAAATGGTTTCCGAATTGCTCGCCAATGAGTTTGTGAGTGTGTAAAGAGAGAGTTAGTTTTATATTACCATGAGTGGTGGACCTTGTAATAAACGCTGGAAGATTTAACAGCTGGTAAAAGGTGTTTATTATATGGAAAGTGCATGGGTCATGAATGGGCGCAAAGCTCGTCCAGTTTCTCTTAAATATTATTGCCGTATATAAGAAGAATAATATGTAGTCAAGGTGAGCTCTCTTTTATTCCCTATATTTGACGTCAATTGGAAGATTCTCATGCTTGTTGAGAATATCGTACAGAAAGTATGTACATATGTGGGTGATAGTTCCATGTGGGGAATTTTCAACTCTACTTCTCCCTATTTATAGCAATCCCGATGCTCCTAGTCTAAATGGTGTTTGACAGTCTTTGACACATGACACCCCATTTTGAAAATGTCTGTAAGTTTACAAAAATCGATTGATTTATCAAGTAGTAGAGAGTTGTGACGCTTAACCACTGAATACTCGCTCCAAATTATTTCTAGTATGTGATTTGTCTAACTTTATAAATAAAACATATTTTAATCTAAGGTTTTTAAGTCTTTACCAAATTTCACAGCTCTATTTTATTCGAACTAGGCAGATTTTTATCATAGTAGTTTCGCAGTTTTGAAGAAGACACATATGCAGAAGAAAACTTAGACAGAGTTAGTTTCATAAACATATTTTGTGGGAGGTATATATTTATTTGGTTGAATTAAATTGTGAGGTTAAAAACATATATTTATAAGGTGAATTACAACTAAGGAGAGGCAGTGGAGATTAAGAAAGTTCTTATAAAAGTGGTTTATATTGGTTATTTGTAAACCATATCTCCGTATATGAATGATTATTGAACTAATTAATTCGCAGTTTAAAATTGAATGTGTTGATG
This sequence comes from Bactrocera minax, assembly GCA_021498325.1. Classification (NCBI taxonomy): domain Eukaryota; kingdom Metazoa; phylum Arthropoda; class Insecta; order Diptera; family Tephritidae; genus Bactrocera; species Bactrocera minax. Next base: position 438,414 of record JAKEEE010000111.1, on the reverse strand, counting down.
TATAGGTCAGTAAAAAACACGTTTTTTAACAATATTGAAAAATATATTTAATTCCATGTTCCGGTTTCAGCAGTTCTGCAAATTAATATTTTCGATAGATGGCGCTATCCAAAATTAGTAGTCCAAACCTTTTATGCTTCTGATTATTATTACAATTATTAAAACAAACCAATTTCAGTATTACGATCTGGCGATATGGCTGCACGACATGACATTTTTTTAACATTGTATAACACAATTTCTTTTTAAGAAAAAAAATTATTTTTTTTAAAAACTATGCTCTTTTCTCTTGTATGTCAACTTACCGCCCCTAAAAGAGAGGTAGAAATCATAACATTTAGGAAAACCTTAATGAAGAACATTCGTGCTAGAAATAGGTATATACAGGAATTTTTAAGGAATTTTTTATTTATTAATTTTTAATTAATTTTTAAATGTTTATTTTTTTTTTTTTTAAATTATGTTTTTATAAAATTATTTTCTCTTATAAATATAGTTGGTCTCCACAAAACCGCTGACACACTTTCACTAGCAAGTGACAGAGTGAACAGCACATATTTTCAAAATCTTATATATTCGACAGCTATATATAGCTATATCGACAGCTTCTGGCACCGAATAGCGCTCAGCATTTCATATCATGAAGACATCTCAATTTCAATCCAGTAGCTAATTGTGGAAGAAGAGAGCTAAGTCTGGCTCCTAGGTTCAAATCCTCGAACCCTACTTGACCAGTCTAAAAGGTCTGACATCATACATTGTTTGTGACTATAGTAGCAGTAGTAGAACAACTATATGTGTTCGAATAAGTGTCAACAATAATAATAACCCGAAGCATGCGTATGTATATGTCAGCTCAAACGCAAATAAAAGAGGGCTTTGTGGCCGAAATTCTTCTCTAAACACATTCATGTAGATATCAGTTGTAAGCGCTTTCCTTCAAACGTGATAGGAATATGAAAAGCGAGTGCTGATTGATCTTTCTCAATATACTGACTATTATATGGAATAGTTTTAGATATAAAATATATCATGCGATTTTTTCTTATTTCGTATAATCGAATCAAATAAGAAATAAAATATATGCAGCGTTCTCAACTCTTGATTGCGGAGGAGACGGATTACAGTGAGTATTGCAAAAGAACGATTGTTTAAATACTGCGAGTTCATGCATGTGTACATACCACTCTGCTACCAAGCAGCTTCTTGAAGGAAATTGAATTTTTAGCTGTGTATCCTTTCGATGGCAATATTCCTTGTCATTTATCTGCGAGTTTTAGTGTCGACCCAAAGGGGGCAAGTGCACGGAAGCTGGGGGTTTACCGCTGTCGCATTTCTGTAAAGCGCTTAACGAGTACTCTCGTAACGTGTGTTTGTATGTGTATATACCGCGTACATATTTCTTACATACATATCTACTTGTGTCTTACATTAGTATACTGCAATGCAGTCATTTCTTAACTGTCGCTGGCGAATTTTAAAGCAGCAACAATAAATTTGCGGGTCAGATGTTTCGTGTTTTAATACAGCTTCACAGTCAACGAGCTATCACTGCGCGCAACAAGAAAAGCTGCCAGGCGAGTGCCTGATAGAAGATGCGCCTGCAGCTAGCTGAAGTCAGTTGGCAACATGAAGCTGCTATTAAAATTCACACATACATTCTTGCAATTCATTTTCCAGCAGTTTTATTAATGACTTCCTGCTATACCTGCTACCCATTTTTGCGAGTATAATTATATTATGCATATCTTGAGAAGTTTTAATTAACTTCATGCGTTACTGGAATTTTCAAAGCGGGCGCTGTTGCACCGACCTTACATATACATGTAATATATATACATATGTATATATATATACCCCATATACTTTCATTTATCAGATTTATGAACTCCACTTATGGAGTAACTTTTTGTCTTTTAAAGTTTTATTCTCTCGTTTACTTTTTAAATGACTTTTCAGTGGGTAAGTGGGTCCCAAGTAAGAGAACTATGCAACCGATCACTAAACCACTAAAAAAGTTTCGCAATTAAATTAGAGCAATGAAAGTAGGCTAAATTCACTATTTCAGTTACTAGAAGGTCCTTTAAACTCCTTCAATCATTGATATTTGGCTTTCCAGTTTGATAATTTTGAATATTATGTTAACTATTAATCATCATTTCCACATCTTAGGCGTAATTAGTACTTAGTACTACATGTCAAAAGTCAAAAGAATTTACCAGAATTTTTTTGACTTTTTTGAGAATATCATCATTGCAGTATTTTTTTTAATTCATTGTAATAAAAAGTATTTGACATATTTGCCGTTTTACTCTGCAAGTGCTCCGGCTCCTTTTGGTTTTGCCAAAGAGTTTAGAGTACTACAGATTCTTCAACAGATACATTCAGGAAGAAAGGAAGCAATGCCAATTTTAAAAGGCTATATTTTACAATCCAATTTTTTCCGTTTTGAATATTAAAAATTAATATTTATTTCAAATGTCATATACTAGCAGTTAAAGCAATACAAATATTTTAAAATTTGATCTAAGACTGAGGAATTTCGGAAATTATCGAAATAGCGGCTATATGAGTCATATAAAAGGGTGCTATCAAAAATTACAATATCAAATATATGTTGGAAATCAACAGATATTACCTTACTTACTTATCTTATCTTACTTCACCTTTCGAGGAATAAACATAACCTTTAATCATTTAATTAGAATATTCAGTGGCCCCATAAAATCAAATATAATCATAAATGTGTACTTTGTTTCATAATATTTCACTCACAGAACTGCTTATAATTTCATGTGTCTACCAATATATCTTTTGGCATAATGTCCATCGAATCATCTACATGGTTCTTCGTAACAAAGTTGGGGTTTGAGCTTTGGTGAGGTGTCTCAAGTAGCTTTATTCTATTATAAATTAGTCAAATATTTCAATTTTCGAAGTTTGCTTCCGACCTGAATATCTCTTAATACATCTAACTTTTTTTGTGCTTCGCCCTCCGAAATAAAAACTGCCAGCGGTGGACTCGTAACCTCTAATCGTTACATTGCCGCTCCGTGCTAAATTTGGCAACTTTGGAATTTTATGCAAAAATTCTTCATTTGACTGCAACCATCTCCATTTTGCCCTCTGAGCCGTGCAAATTTCGTCTGCAAGTTCATCCCTTGACCTTTTCTACGCTTTTATAAAATAGCTTAAAGTTTTCTTGATGTATTGTTAAGAAATCGTGAATAATGAACTTAACTTTTCTGATGAAACTTTTGGTTTAAGGGATTATAGAATTTCAAGCGAAGATTTCTTAAATGGGCGACTATTTAAACAAGCAAAAAGAAAAAATGAAGACCGACATATCGCTAGTAGATTAGCCACTTTTATCCCTTACTCTTTGCGTTCTTCGACCAATCGTTAAACGATTAAAAGTGAGACTTTTTCTTTATTATCATGAATTTACTCGTTATTTTGAGTTTTTCTCAAATTCCGTTACCCTGACGCAGTTTTAGAAAACAAACAAATAAAATAAAAAATATTTTTTTTAATTTTCTCCGATTACTCGTTGGTGCTATTCTACATTGAACACAATATGTCACGAAAGTCTACATATTGCTCCTAAGCTCCGCTGAGAATTTTGTCAACTCTGAATGTGGTTAGACTGGAGTGAAATGGAGTGGAGCAATGGAATGGAGTATGGAGGGTTCTAATCCCTTCCCCCGCTCCATGTTGCCATGTCGCGCATCCAATTCGCTTCACGGCAAACAAAAATTTGCATAAAATATGCCAACAAGCGCATCATCAAGCGCGGCGCATGAGTGGTAATAATGACAGCGACAGCACAAGTGTGTAATGCGCATCAACAACAATCGTTGCAGGTACATTTCCGACGGCAGACAACTTTGGAGTGGCTGAAGTGTTGGCAGCGTTAACGACATTAAGCAGAATATCATTATAAATTAAGCATCTTCCATAAATCCGTTTAAACAAATACTCGCAATGCCATTGCGGCATGTCATGTGCCTCTCTCGCTGCCACTCTCTCCCGGTCAATGGCGGAATGTTGACGATAAATCGTGGAATTTCATAGCATCGTATTGCCCCTCTATGCCAAGTCTAAAAAAGATAGTAAACGCAGCTAAATATTTTTTCTTATTTCAAGCATTTCATATCATATAAGTATCAATCAAAGGCGGAAGAAAACATTCTTTTTATTATATTGAAATCTCAAGGATTTGCATAAATTTGCAGGATCTCGCTCCTTATTGCTCAAGAGCATGATGCTTATTTCACAGACGTTTATAGATGTGAAAGAAAATTTTATATAAATTTTTAAGACATAAATCCAGAAACCTCAAAATCAAAAACCTCACTTACGAATAAGTCTACTAAAAACGGCAAGGGGCATGTACCACCCTATTTCACTTCTGCTATTTTCAAGTGCAGAATGTACTACTTAGATCCAGTGGCACTCTATAGCAGTACATTCTTCTTACAGATCAGCTTTGCCTTATTTACCAGCGTAGTAAAATATTTGCATCGCTTAGACTTTTATACATTGGATACGGTAAATAGTTGTAATGATACTATTTTGAACTAACAGAGATAACGGGGGTCACAATTGGATAGCTGCAAGCCTGTTCGTTCTGATAGCAAGAAACTCCTAAAAATAGATCGTGTAGATAGAAGATTTAGAAATAAGTCATTTCCAAAGCCTAACTTTTGGGTTGGAAAGAATTCAATAGTCTTCAACGAAAGCTGTAAATTTTTCTTTAACAACCTTTTCCAGTATTTTACTCACTGATAGGAATAAACTTATGAGACGGTAAGAATATGGGTCTCTGATGGCTTATTATGCTTTTTTATTGCTTTTATTTTACTTTGATTTTAGCTTTTCCCTATACTTTAGGAAAGTAACTCAACCATTAAAATTTAAATAAATTTCTTTTTTTTTAACTTTAAACTTTTAAAATTCTAACAATTTTTGACGAAATAAAATTTGGGATATCAGCTTCAATAATTGAATCACTCAAATGAGCAGATGCAGTGAAACAGATGAACCGCATATTTTTAATTTTTCATCTTTCGAATGTTTGAATGTTTCTTCTTTAAAACTTTTTTTATGTTCTAAAGGGAACTTTTCTCCGGTGTTGAAAGAAGATTGTTATTAAAAAGTTTTTGCCGATTTTTAACATTTCGCCTTTTATACATCTATTAAGTCGATTTAACAAAATTTGATCACTTATCAACCTGTTATCAGCCGGTTCCGTCGAGTATGACTTCCTAGTTGCATTAACTGTCGAATTTCTATTGGTAGTGGCTTGTGTGAAACCATTTAAGTTAGAGATCATCGAATCGACTTGATTCGTGCAACGAATAGAGTTCAATTCAACAATTCGTAAATTTGCAGAGATATATCTCGAGTATTGTGCCTAGTTTACATTTTTGTAGCCAAACTTGAAAAAAATCTAGTATCAACTACTATCTAGTAATCAACACCCGTAAATGATCAGAAAATAGTTCGTTGAACAAAGTCGTCTTGGACAATACAGACGCACAGTTTGTACGAAAAATGTTGAGCATTGAGCATTCCCCTCCTCTGACAGCAGGAATGTGGGTGTGACCGCAAGGCAAAATAGTGTAAAATTGTATGGAACTATTTTTTTTTTTGTAATAATGTAATGTAATAAATTTCCACAACAATTGAATCTTACAGAACCCCAATGTTTATTTCTTCATTTGAAGTCACCACCAATTATATACTTGTTGCTTCTACTCGTTAACTTGTGAATATCAGCTTAAACCTGTTGTCTTTTGTTGTTGATTCTACCTGCTTGACCCCCTGGAAAGTTTCAAGAAAATAAATCGGTGTAAGTGTCAGCCGAATTCGAAATTTGAATGTCAATATTTTTATTTTTCCCAATTAATATTGCTACCCCTCTACCCCTTAAATTATCACGTTCATTACGATAACAACAATATTTACGATGGCTAATAGACGTACTGTTTTGGTTAGTGGGGGTTTACGCTATACTGAGAGAGAAAATAGAAAAGTCGACTTTTTTTCTAGTAATGCCCTTGGCAACATGAACATTTTAAATATGCACTCCCTACGAGTTGCTGTCATGCTTATGGACCCAAGTTGGGGAACTGTTCCAAGTTCCAGCCGCAAAAATGCCATTTAGCAATGTCTTTAGAATCAATATGCTGTAGAGACGAGGCCGATTTGAGATGCAGCACGACTGAAAAACACACATCAACATTAAGGTTAAACTGTCTGCGCACACACCGTAACATGACACGCTCATATACACACACACTTATACTCGTGGTACTGGATCATAAGAATAGTTGTCTTGTTTGTTTTTGCTAGCGCTGAAGCCCAGTTTTGCATGCCAAACACTTGAACCAATCCACAACTTAATGTGTCAACAAATTAACGTTAAATAATTACCAGCTTTACACAGACTGACAATGCGGTTAAAACTTACATAAACATGAGAGCTTAGTCTGGCCACCGAGCATATGCGAGCCCACATAAGAACACTCCCAGGCGTATATGTATGTAGGTGCTTGTGAAAGGCAAAAGTTTTTACACGCACCCCCCTCTTTGACATGCGACGGCATCGTACCGCGTCGGCTTTACCGTAACGAAATATAATTAACTTTCGCTTTTGATAACACTTCAATGCCTCCAATCCGCCCCTCTGCGTGCCAGCATATGCGGCTGAGCTTTTATTTGCTGTGAGGAGCGCTGTTTGTCAGCACATGTATAACCGAAGGCAAGATTACGCATTTATGTACATAGGCATATGCATAGCTAACAAAAATGAATATTGGCGCTGTAAAGAGGGAAGACCCACAACAACATGCGACTCAAATGCGAAAAATGCACACAGGTGAGGCAATTTATAGCAACAGATTGCAACAGCAAACATTTCAACCACATGCTGCGATGTGACAAAATTTTTTGTTCGCTCCACTCCATTTTCAACTCACCAAAATGCTTTGGATGTTTCATTGCTACATGTGGACTTGTGTATTGCAATTGAGCGTTGGTCGCACCGGACGGATAATTAACATTTCATTCATCGCGTTTATGCATCCACGATTTGCCAGGCTCAGCTGCAGGTTTTTTTGGCATCGGAAGATTGCACGCCACAAACAAATACTTTTGTATGAAGTTTATATTTACATTAACCAACAAATAAACTTTATGATCTCTCTCACTGACGACACTAAAGCTTAATATATAATATGAAAGAGTGGGAAATGAATATATTTATATCAAACAAATTATTAAAAATTTACACCCAGTAGAACTCTCATCCCATCCTTGCTAAGAAAATAATTATAACGAATTATCCTACATAATATGAGTGGCAGACTCATCTATGCAGTGAGTACCACTCGGGTCTAACTATATTAAGAAACTGTAATGCCGGGCGTAAATCTTTTTTTGAGTACCAAAAGAAACAACTATCGGAAATTAATTGGAACATACTATTTCTGGCTAAGCAATTATCATTTAAGTGTACTAAGTTTCTTTGAAGTTTCAGCTCAGTATCAATGTCGAATTGATGTTAAGCCCAGCACCAAATTCATTGCTTTTGCAAAGTTCAAAATTCATAAATTATCTGAACTTTTGAAGGAAGAAATCAACATCACAAGTTTCAAGCTCTACTTGGAATAGCAGCATACAGTTGCATAGCTATTTAACCTGTTACTGAATTATTTTTAAACTTTTTACCGAATACTGTTTGTCACTTATGTACATATGCTTAGATGTGAAATTAGACTCCATAAAAATTTAATAATTTTAAAAAACTCCATTAAAACTCTGATTAAAGATTTTAAGTCATGAATGAAAGAAATAATGTTTACAACAGTTTTTTCTTGTTTTTTTACGGAATGCGTTTGACATTATTTCGTGACGTCAATGACCAAATGTTTACAATTATTAGATTATTATTACAATTATTAAATGTTTACAATTAGGTAGTTCGTTTCAAACTAAAACTTGGTCGCAGACCATGGATCTCGTAAAATAAACCGAGCACATCCTCGAATTGGATTATTAATAATTACTCCTTTCGATAAGCGCTAATGTTATTGGTTCTATTGTAATTAGCTTTATAGTTGCATATATACTCACATCGTTACTCCTTCTTCCATCTTCTGCAACTTTTCACATGCTATGTTCAATATCCGAGTATTTCTAATCAACAGAATTTCGGAAGTATTTTATTGTTGTTGTTACAGAATCACATCTGTACATAAAAGTACAAAAGCAAACGCAGCTGCAAATTTCCGAACTCTCTTAAGCCAAACATATTTGCGTTGGATAGTGTTGGTTGCATTTTCGCCCAATTGCGAAACAATTGTAAACAAACGCCCAATTGTAAACAAACTCTTCAAATTTCCCACAAATTTTTTTTTGTTATTGTTAGCGGTTCGTCATGAGCAATCAGTAGAGTGCGAATTGAATTTGGAAATTTTCTTAGGAAACGCCTTCACTCACCTTCATACAGATATCTATTTGTATGCTTGTATGTGTTTGGAAAAATTTCTATGCGCGCGTGTGAGGAGAATAACAAATGCTGACATCGGTTTGAGCAGAAGACAATAGCCAAAGTGAGTTTGCTATGAAAACGCACAGGAAATGCTTTTTAAGGAAACAAAATGCGGATGAAGATGTGCTTCAATCAGATATTCGCTAAGGTGCGCAAATGCAGCAAGAATTATTGCAGAATAGAGAGTGGAAGAGAGAGTAGAACATTGGAGGAAAACTCTTCAGAAAATCAGAATAACAATGAAAAGAACTTATCCGATGCTTCAACCTCTGCAAATCGTTTCAAATATAAAACCAACAAGCATAAACAGCTTAAAGTCAATGTTACAAACTTCTATATGTGTAGATATGATTACGTATTTCGCGCTTATATTTTTGCTAGATATTCGATGCTCGATCAATTTTCACATAAAGATGTTCAAGCCTGCTAAGGAGCAATTGCTTTTAGAAAACAATTTTTATAATTTTCGAGTCGTACTTCGTTCTGTCTCTACCGGAAATTATCATAAACTTTTTAACTCTCAAATACTAACAAGACGTCAAGAAGAAGTTCTCATGAATTCTCACAACAAAAATTATATCATCCACATTAGCCAATGTCAGTGGTTCCAATGGTTCCAGGACAAACTTGTAGAATTAGCTCTTGGTTTAGTAAGAGTGGAACAGAACAGGAGATCACTTTGACACGGCATAATAATATATGTATTTTCCACGACAGTCTGGTCTACGGAGCGGACCTATATTTGCATCTGGCCAAGTATTGTCAACTCAGCAGCACTTTCCAGAATAATTTGGCTACGGTTTTCTGCCGCTACAACTACGTCTAAAAGAGAAAGTAATTCGGAATATATCGAAGAAGCTCTAACTTTGATTTCCCTTTGTGATATTTCGGAAATATATTCAGCCTAATAATCAATGTAAAACAATTTAGCAATATTTAATTTATGAAAAAAACCATAATGGATACATAATACAATACTTTACAGAGTCCTATGCATTTTCGATGTTCGAATCGGTTTCGTGTTTGTCTTTTCGCTATCCAAAACAAACGAGTTTCTTGGCAAACGTGTTTTCAACGGTAAGTAAGCGGTAAGTAAACGGTAAGTGTATCTCATTTCGAGTGAGTCACATTAACAATGCTTGCGAAGGAAAAAACATGCCAGACTTGTTACCATGTTTCAATGTATTCGTAGAACATACGTAATTACAGATTTTAATTCGTTATCTCCGTCAACACACTGAGAACGAGCCTACTACTTCCAAATACAAGCTAATTAGTGCTTGAAATTAGTCAAATCGAAATGTACGAAAACTCCACATTTTAGTTTTAATTAAAGACACATTTGTGAGCCCATTTTGTTCCGTGTACATCCGGTAGTTGTGCACGTGGACATTGTTAAAACCCAGTTTCAATGCGAACACATACGTATGTCATTTGCCATTTGTGTAAATACCATGGATACCGTTCCTGTGCGCCTTGTTTGCGCCCGCAACTCTCAACATTTTCAACTGATTTATATGCAACAGACACTTTGCTGGTGCAACACTGAAAAGTATGTTAATATTATCAAAAAATTATCTTCTAAATCCAGTCTGAGTGGCTTTGTGCCTTTTGGGCAAATACTTACACACACAAACACACCTACTTTGGCTTCTAACAAGGCGTTCGGGGCGATGGTTGTGCACGCATTTGCCGTGTATACTTGGGACTTGAGTTGTCGCTCTTTTTCCATGTCACTGTTGGCCAGAGGCGCACCACTAAGCTGCAGTAATAGAGAATGACTTTGTGGCACAGTGGCGAAAGCTGGCGCCCAGAGGAGTTTCCATAGCGCTCACTCTCAATAAATATTTACTCTTGCAAATACTGACCAAATTGTCAAACAAAGTCTTATGCCACAATATACATCCTTATTTCAAGATGACGCCAAAATACACGCAAGACGACGAGCATAAGTTCGTGTGTTGCACTCAGTCCGGATGCAGCGGGGACAGTGACGAATGGCAAGAACTTTTTGAAACGTGCAGCTACATTTTACTGTCGCTTTTATTTCGTTTATAATTAAGGTTATATAAGTAACTATGTGTGTACAATGTGTGTAGATGTTCGCAAATAAAATTGCGTCATTCCTTGACTCCTTTGGGTCAATTTTAATTGTCTATGACCAGATAGTGAGAACAACAAGAACATTGTTATCTTCACTTGAATCCCTGCAAGGGTTTTATTATTTAGTATTACATTGGTGCTATTAGTGCATAAATGTATCATAGACCTTAACACTTACAATACCAACCAATTTAGACAAAATTTTAAGAAATCACTATTCATTTATTTAATTAATTAATTATTATTTTTTTTTTATTTCTAGTAGAAAGGTCAATTTGAGAGAATTTTATCCAAATGTGTTTGGATATATCTATTTAGTGCATGTCAAACTTGATGGACACCATTCAATACAAATGAGATAGTTAATAAATTTAATTTGCAATAGTTATTTTTTATTGAAATAGGCCAATACGGACATTTAATAAGTTTAATTATTTATCAAATAATTATTTATGAAAGGTCTTATTAACTGAATAACAAACATTGCTGTGTTGTAGGTATTGCATTCACTAAGGATATAAGTAAATACCAGAATTTTTCTTGAGTAGAAAAATTTTTTATACTTCAAAAATTGTTTGGATTTTTAATTTTTCGATTATTATATTTAAATGGAAATATGGTCGGGTTGTCAAAAGCAAAATGCATACATCAACCGTTGATCCATTGAACATATTTTATGCACTTCGAAGATTTCACAAACACCTTTCATATTGTAATATTGATTTTATTTTGTCAAAATAATAATTGAGTAAACGATTTTAAATAAGTGGCAACTCTTCTGAAATAAATTTCTATTGCTGACCTTTTGTTTGAATCAGTTTGTTCACAGATTTTATTCTTTATCTTATATGTTTTTGACTCCAAGCCGCTGGCAATCCTTCTAAAAAATATTTCTGACAAAAATCTGCCTTAGACCTGTACTGTAATTATTTCTCATTCAATTTATCGACTTTTTTGAATAAAATGTAACCAGATGCCAGCCCTATTCAAGATATATTCAACTTCAAGCCAAGGTTTAAGACCTTTTCTTCTGCCTTTTAAACAACCCTTCTTACACATCCAAAATCAATTTAAGTCCAACTGAGCAGTCCAGTAGCATGATTCAGCATGAGTTCGTGCTTCCAAATTATTTGTAAAACCCAGAGGTTCATATCAAAAACTACTGAAAAGCTAAGGAATGCTTCTGAGGAACAATTTAATTTTCGAAATATTCTTGGATATTTGGTATTGACCTTTTCAGATTTGTTATTTATCTTCTTTGCTAAATTTGTTATTTACTACATACAAAATATTTCAATATGTAGAAAACTTAGTTTCTTACCAACGACTAAAAAGCTATATTAGCCGAATTATTTTAAGTCTCGATTTTAATATCTCGTAAATACATACTACTTTTTGGTCTGATTCAGTATCACAAAATGACTGACTACAAAAGGAAGGTTAGAGTGTTATACAACACGAAATAGTTCCGCATGAAGCAGGGGCTATTGTGTGACAATATTTTTCTCCGGCGTGGTTTTAATATATTACTTGTTCTGATTTGAGCTCAAAGTATTGTTACCTTTAAAGAAACACAGAAATCAACGAAAGTGTGGCAAGAAGAAAAACGTTTTCATGATTCCGTGCTGTCCATATATTTTACCACTCGAATAATGAAATGCCTCCGAACCAAGAATTTAACAAGCTCAAAGAAACATGCAACGTTTTGTATTAATTAAGTTAAAGTTTTTTTCGAAACTAATTCTGTTTTCATATTTGTGGGTGAATTTTTCATATTTCAGGCGAAGCTCGAGGAGAAGCGAAACAAAAATGCCGCAGGTTTCTATTTTCTATTCCAATTCCGCTACTAATAAAAATAAACCAACCGAAAGACCTCCGCTCATAATTGCAATAAAAACAACAGAACAATAAAAACGACAACACTCAACATCGTTTGAGTGAGTCCGCCCGAAGCGCTATTTGTGCAACTATGAACTATGTCAGCGTGCAACAGGAACAAGTAGGAAACGATGGAATGGTGGATGGCGATGTTGGCGACGCCCAATCGGCAACTAACAACGAACAAACATCATTGACAACAGTTCTTACTCTTGTTCATTGTTTATTTTACCAACTGGGTACCACCTCAGCCCCGCTCTCGTCATGTGCAAAAGCACTAGCAGCGCATTTGGTCTGCGTAGATGGGTTTCTACTCGCACCGCACGCCACGAGTGCGTTCACAAATGAGAACACAATAAAGATGCAGGTAGCACTAAAAACAAACAAACGATTGTTGCAAGATGCAACACTGAACGCCTCGCAGCGAAACACAAAAACAGCGATACGGTAAGCGCGGAAATGCCGAAACCCCGCATCGGTATTGGCAGGCTAATTATGGTATGAAATGCTGCCGCAATGTTATTCTGCTTCGGCGATTCTATTTTCAGTAAATGCCTGGGCTTCAGCAAATGGCATTTGAGTGGCGCCACTTTGTACACCGAAGATGTTTCAATGTAACAATTATTGACAATTTCAATAGAAGTTTTTTCGTCTTTATTAGAAATTGTTACTCTGTCACTAAATTTCTTGTAGGTTTTAATATACGCAGAAAACTCTCGAGAACAATTGTTGTTGCTTTATAAAACATCTCTCAAATATTTTTGTTTTGGGGAATGCAGCAAGTAGTCAAGAATTCCCAACCAACTTGCATGCGAAAATCATTTGCATTGGGAAACTTTTTAACCGAATAAAGAATTTAGAATAATTACATCCTTATAAAATGGTATGTATAGGTAGGCATAGGTTCATATAGGTTTATATTCAAATTAGTTCGGTTTAGTTTGATTTTGAGGTAGATGATAAGGGCATATAAAAAATAAAAACAATTTTATATCCCCTATATTAATATAGATATAATGATATGAATTCTACTAAAGCTTCAGAACTTCAAAACGGAATGTATCAAAGGCTTATATATCAATACACTTGTAAATGTTCCCATATTATATATGGTTATCTATGATTAATCTGGTAGGTGGTGAATTTTTCGTTTCTTCTATCGATAAAAAGGGATGTGCTTATACCGAAAATTGCCTTAATGACCCTTGGGTTTGGGCTCTGCGTCAAGTGCATCAACCATTCATTGTTGGTTTACTGATACAGCCCATATGAACACCGAAAACGATGAATGAATTGGACCACCAAAAGGAAAAACATCCACTATATGGTTTTGGTGTCCCTAAAGACATAATAGTGCGTTGACCATATTGCTCATGAATATTTGAGTATGCGAAAGCACTGTACAAAGTGGATGCCGCCGATCTCATATTCGTTAGATTGACCATATCTCAAATCAAAAAAAAGAATAAGAAGTAAGGATACGCCAAATTCGGATGTAACCAAAACATTTCCACTCTTATAATTTGCAATGCCAAATGTCGTCGGATATTTTCAGATGTTGAAAAAGCTTTATATTAAACAAGTAAGGAAAGCGAAGTTCGGGTGTAACCGAACATTTTATACTCTCGCAATGTGCAGGGATCAATGGAGGAGAAATACTTTAAGGTGTTGGCAAAACATCGTATTAGAAATTGTTGAGTAAGAATTCAACATTCATTATTCGACATAATTGTGAATGGAGTGCAATCATATTTGGCATCATTTTGGCATCATATTATATTTTACTTTAGGTCATATTCTTATAAAGTCAATCCAACTATGGCAGATCATCTATATGATATTAGTGCTGTGGGAAGTCACAACAACCATAATTTTTATTGCCAAATGACATAATATTATTCGAAGTATTCTTATGTAATTTTGTTGGGATATTTCCTATGGAGTTATTTGAGATATAAACTCAAAAAAAAGGAACGATATTTGTTATACTGAGTATATGAGGAAGAAGTTAACCGGAGGGACGTAAGTCAGAACGTTAGAGGTATAAGGTTTAGACCAAAATCTAGATCGATTTCATTCATATTCAACGCTAAACCATATTTTCGTTAAGAAAACACTTGAAAATATCGCACATACTGACCAACATAAACGCTTTAAAGTCAGCTGGAAAGTCGCAAATCACTATATCGGCTACATTGGGGAAGGTTTGAACAGATAACATCTACTTTTGGCATTAAATTAAAGTATGCTCGAGAACACATTTCCAGTCAATATTGATCAACTCAAAATTAGACTGACATATTCGGTATAGAGTCCATTAGAATAATGATAATCATTATTTTTAATATATGGGGACTGGGGTAATTCGTACATTGATTTCAATCACTTTTGCTACCAAACAGTACATATTATCAAGATTATATAATATACAAGTATATTCAAGATTATACGTTCAATAATTTTATTTTTCTAAAATGTCTTACATATTGACCGCTATATACAGAATTTTGAAAATTATCATATAAGGTATGTGTGGTTTGGGGAAGTATTGGCACATCTTATAAAGATTTGGCATCAGCACACATTATTACTAAGAAAAGATGGTGGGTCAAGCGGGATTTTAAAAACTATCATATAAGCTATATGGCGAAGTTTTGGCCCGCTTTCATAAATTTTTGTCATCAGGACAAACTGTCACCAGGAAAAGACGTTGTTTGAACTTCATTAAGATATCTGGCAGACTGAGCCATATATACGGTAAAAGTCAATTGGAAGTTTGAAAATGCTTATTTTGTGTATACGCGAGCTAGGTTAAGTATTAACCCGATTCCCGATTTCACCCATTTTGGATATTAGAGCACAAATATAAATTTTCAGGCAAATATTTGTTCTGAATTTCAAAAATATGTTTTACAGATTGACTGATATTTTCGGGAAAAATATGCCATGGGCACTGGGTCCATATATTCGGTATATGGTTGGCGTGGTTGTTATCCGATTTCACCATTGCACAAATGCAACCCAATTTAAATCACAAAATCGTTAATTGAACGAAACTCTTGTACACTGTGCTATACGTTTTACTATTCTTGGCTATAGCGAGTTTTAATGTTTTTGGATTTAAAAAAATTGTCACTGGAAAGAAAATGTCGTCAATCAAGAGGTGCTTTTCGAGCCGGAGACCTACTTCGAAATATTTACTACAAAAGTGGTATCGAAAATTTGGAGGATCGCAAAAATCTGTATCCTCGATAACAACTATAATCAAAAATCTACCCGAATTTTTGTTCATTTGTTACTGTTAATAGCACACCACTGAATCTAAAATAAAATAAAAGTTTAAAAATGTTCCGTAATTGTTTAATAAAGTTCATGTAAAAGCCGTAAGTCTTCCAAATCGATCGATTTGGGTATCACAGTGAACCCTAAACCGAAGCCTTATATTAACGAGCCTTCACTGCAGCATATTTTATGTATATTTATCCCTCAACATAAAGAAAACGAGAGGGAAAACCATAGGGAGTAATATCAATCAAATTTGTAAAACAGAGGCCAAAATCTCAAATGAATATTCGAATGAAATCGAAATGAATTCATTTCAATTCCGGCAGACTGCAGTTGAGTACGAGTCAAAGGCATCGTTTATTATAATATGAATTACTTTTCATAATACGATCCCGAGTAAGTAGCAATGAAAAATTAAGTCATTCAATGCTGGAAAACACGTGCAATTTTATTTTGTTTTAAAGGAATAGAGAGTCTACGAGAAAAGCATAAAAAAGGTGCAAAAATTGTTTTTTGATCCCTTTTTTAACTTCCTTAACATTAAACTTAACTTAACATTGTTCTTATTTCACGCCTTGTTTTCATTTAATTTTATAAAAGTGCTTGCGTTTCGGGTCAGTCGAACATTGTGTGATACACACTCTAACTGTACTTAGCAAACTTAATATATTCCATCAAGCCCACTTCACTGATTGCCCACGATGTAACATGAGTAAAATTTATTGCAAAACATATATACGAAGCACTTCAAATTTTGTAATGATAATTTAATTTTTGAAAACGGCTAATGGGTATGCATACAAAACGACGAGTTGAAAGTAATTAAAATTTTAAGCAGTCGCAAATTTTAATAGCAAAAGGCTTACGCAATCAAATTTCAAAAGGGCAGTCTGTACTGTGCACGTGTACAGTACTTACATACAGTATAAACTACATATATACAGTACAATCCCTACATATATTGGGTTGTTCGGAAAGTCCTTTCGTTTTTTCCCGCCAGAGGACTTAATTACGTTTTTTCGAAACTAACTTCACACTTAAGCCCCATAACCATTATATGTCATGAGAGCTGATATTGCAAGGCTTGTGTGTGAAAAAGTTCTATTAATTCTACCCAGTAGTTTTTGGTTGGTGCCTTTTTAAATATGGAGAGCAATAAGCAGCATTTTCGTCATATTTTACTTTTTAACTTCAGAAAAGGTAAAAATGCTGTCCAAGCGAGAAAAAAATTGACGGATGTGTATGGAGAAGGCGTGTTAACAGTACGCCAGTGCCAGAACTGGTTTGCAAAATTTCGATCCGGCAATTTTGATGTCGAAGATGCACCACGGTCTGGAAGGCCGGTCGATGCGATAAAGGCATTAGTTGATGCAAATCGGCGAATCACCACACGAGAGATCGGTGAGAGGTTAAATTTGTCGAATTCAACTGTTTATGGCCATTTGAATGGCCATTATACGAAAACTGTCTTTCATGTTCCCCAAAAAAAACGAAATGACTTTCCGAACAACCCAATATTTACTGGGAGAAATTTAAGTGTGTTGCACATACGATGATATCTTTCCGTCTGTTGTATAATTTATATATTTATTGGAAATCAGGAAACAAGATTTTCGAGAATAAATTTTGCTCTTGTCGACTCACCTTTGTATAAGGAAGTTGTCTAAGTAATCATACTGAATTTTGGAAATAATTTCGGTTTTTTGGATATCGTTGTACCTACGCTCGGATATTTGGAGAAAACAGACTAAGAAGAAATATAACCACCGAATAACATCCGAGCTTTAATGCTTGAATTTATCACGAAAATTCTACTTCATACAACGTATAGCTACACCACATGCAGTTGTTCAAATATAAGACCTAACATTTGCCAGTTATAAAAAGGTCATATTTAGGCTCCCTAAGGATAAGAATTTTAGGAAAAAGCCCTTAATTATAATATAATTATTATCTTATCATTTTCTCTTTTAGAAGTTGGTATTTCCAAATAGGGTCGCTTCTTGTGGACTTTACGTCACACTATGTTTATGCTTCACGCATCAGTGCCAAATTTATGCTGCTCGGCGGACGAGTTTTTTATCCAAATGTGTAAGAAAGAGTCTTTAAATTTTTTGTGATAAACTTCCATCTGTGCAGTATGTGATTTAAGGTGCCAGAGACTATCTTAACAAATTAACTTATCAAAATCAGTTAGCTCTAAGCGGAACATAATATTCTGAAGACGAAAGGTTTATGCTGCAATCGTATGGTAGATATTCATAGAATCACTAGCACCGACGACAGCCTTTTCTCACACTGTTCAAAAGTATGGAAAAGCATTTTTCGGTACCAATTTGTAGTGGGGAATGGTCCCACTAATCATCTTGGTAGAGTTCGAAGGGTAGGGCCTAAAACCTCTGTTTTTTCTTTGGCTACGGCACCCGGTTGCAATCCAACTACACATCAGGCTAACACAAAATCAATTCTGCCCTTATTTGGGCGTCAAACTGTAACCACCATAATACTGCTCAGAGCCGTGCCAAATGTGCAGGCTGGACTGAATTTCAATAGCTCCTGTTCCACCTGGTACCAGAGTTTAGTCTGCACTCAGATTTCCTTGCCAAAACTACTGTTACTATACTATTCTGGACTCATGCCAGGGCTTTCACCTCATACTCACATTACATATGTACATAAATTACTCAAGAAAATCTTAATAATTCAACTAAGCACCTTCCCCGTCTGAACACTTCACGTGCAAACAACGCATACATACTCGGACCTGTCGGACAGATTCCTTTGATACGTAAATGCAGAGTAAGCTGGAAGCCCATAATCAGACAGATTCTGAAATCTAAATTTTCGTCAACAAATGGAACGTCCCGAATATAATCGCATGTTATTTGAGTTGGGGCTATTGTCCCAATAGTCTAGAATCAAGAAAACAGATGTTTGATGATGCAATAAATTAATATTTTAAGAAGGTTTCTAATTTTTGTATTATGTTTACATAGCAAAAACGAACAGACACACTTCTTCAAATATTTAACTTAAATGTTAATAAAATTCCTTTCTTTTCTCGAATTGAAAACGTTTATTGAGTCACAAATATGTATATGTATATAAAAATAAATTTAGATGCTTAATAATAAAAAAAATAAAATCTCTACTGAAACAGTTAGTGTTAGGTTAGGGGTTAGGTTAGGTTAGTTAATTTTATGGTAAGATTTTTAACCCTACCGTCTGAATGCCGATTGGATTGGGGAATGACCAGTTAAAACTACTACGACTTGATGATAAAAATGCCGAAAATAACAATAAAACTATATTCTTTTGTACTAATTTTAAGAAAGACTGACATTGGAGGTTTGTTAGTACTATACGTGTAAAGATTTTTTGGACTGAGGAATAATTTATTATACGTTTAGCTTTCACAATTTCTTAGTCAGAAAATTGTTTAGAATAGATTTTTACTGTAAAGCTTAAAGCAGGAATTATATTTCCAATAAGTTTCATAGTAAAATTAATACAGACTAATTTGTTTTCAGAAAAGTGAAAACAATAATATTTTTTAAGATTTTAGGTCTAAATTATTTACAATTAATAAAAATTAAGCAGTGAAACTCTTTTTATGACCAACACTGGAATGAAATATACAAGAGCAGCATTTGTTTTGCACTTAACTTTAATAGAAACACTCAGGTCATTCAATCCCTGCATGTGTCTTACCAGCTCTAAGTAATGAAATAAATATATCCAACTGAGTATTAATTCCTATTAATAACGTTATAAAAATTTTAAATT
This sequence comes from Bactrocera minax, assembly GCA_021498325.1. Lineage (NCBI taxonomy): Eukaryota > Metazoa > Arthropoda > Insecta > Diptera > Tephritidae > Bactrocera > Bactrocera minax. The sequence goes on along the minus strand of JAKEEE010000111.1, from coordinate 418,805 downwards.
TGATTCAAAATTTATTATTTCTATAAATATAAATTTTATTAAATAAATACTCACAAATAATTGATATTAACTAAACACCCAATAAAATACACCGACATACAAATAAAATAGATTAGTATCATCTCCTAGACAGCAATCCCCCCAAGCAATCCACCGTTTTTCATTAAAAGTTTAAAAGAAAACAGTCTCAAATTGAACAAAGTATATATCCAACTGAGTATTAAACAGAAATTGTAGAGTAATTCTAAGTAACGAGGATTATAAAGAATTTAATCTCATTTTGGCACTTATTGTGAAGAAGCTACTACATATTTCGCCAGTGCGTTCACCTTTTGTTTTAATTCACATCTGTCATTACCGTTAAACGTAAGCGCTGATCCGTAAATATGTTGCTCAGTGTGCGCACGGCGAAGAGATGTCTTAAATAGCCTTAATTATTCCATAATTTCGCAATAACGAGCACGCAATAAAATTCATTTAAATAATTGCGATACTTTTAAGTTGAGCACAACGTAACAGTGGATGACCTACCAACAGCCTTTTTAAATAAATATTTTCTTTGCGTTCTGAAGCACAAAGTTGAAACTAAAAGAGCGCCAGCTGAATACATATACAATCGAAAAAGTAAAAACCCACACAAAATGCTCAGCCCGTATGCCCGATAGCACATGTAAACACGCATGGATGTGTGTGGCAGAGGCAGATTTTGGTTACACGAATGTATTGTGTGGTGAGTTTAAGCTTTTTGGTGTAGTTTAGTTCGCAACTTCGCAAATAAATCAAATAAACTACCTGTTATGCCAACGCTAGTATGCCTGTGTGTGTTTGTGTGTGTGTCAACTTGTGGAGGAGCGCGTCTCAAGTTCAGTGAAGCTCGAAGTCGCAGCACGAGGACTACATGTGTGCACTCTCCCGCCCAGGCGCAGCCAATATAGAATTTTGTGCACTTGAGCTGCTGCGAAAGATTTCGCGGTACCCCTAATGCCTTCGCAGCCAGTTTTACGAGGCAACCACATGGTTGGTGCACTCGGCTTATACCAACTGACAGGCGAAAAACTCAAGAGCTCCTGCCAGGATGATATGGCCTAAGGAGGCAAGGACAACAATCTGAATTTAAATTTTCAACGAGCATCGCTAATCGCAGTGTTAGTGTGTTGCCACATAACCTGCCACACATACACACACTCATTCACCCAGTATGGCGCAACGGTCAACAACTGTAACAGGCATCGCTGCGACTTACCACTTGCCATTTGCCACTTTAATCGTAATGAATGCAATAAATCACATGAACTTGCCTCACCAGTACACGTACTTGAGTGTTAATCTGCACACTTGGCTGTATGTGTGTAAGTGAAAGTGTGTAGGTAAGTGTTGGTGTGTACCCAACAAGCCAAACACTATTAGCTAAACGCTTCCTGCAATACATTGACTTTATCGTTGTAATAAACATGACAAGAATGGCTAATTACCATTAAGCATACCTGGAATATTTCGGTGAGTTGGTGCTCATGATTATATTCATATTTAGATTCCTGTTTGGTGCTCAAAACAAGTTTATGGCAGCTCCGCTACAAATGTTATTGCATAGGTTTTATAGAGCTCAATAATTTATTTGTTCGCCCCAGCTTTGCCTTATTAACTTACTGAGGGAATTGTAAATATATATAAAGTGCGATTTTTCGTCTCTGTTGTTTTTCATATATGAGCAGTAATTTTCAATATTAAGCTGTTATGAAGTGGCTATGAAGACAATCTGGTCTAATCAAAATAATCACAAGAGCCGAGAAAGAAACAGCGTCAAGTTCAATTAAGTGTGGATATCATCATTAGAACAGAAATGATGAGACGCATTTACCATTCAAGTCTTCAGGAATATAACGTGAGGGAGAGACAGAAAGATCTATCAATGTGAATGAATCAACGCGAATTATCCGATGATATCTGATATCTCTATTAATAGTCGCTACGCAAATAAAAGAAATCGAGTGCTGAGAGAATGAGGTAATTTAAAAAGTGAAACGCTGGCTGAAGCTAGCTGGACTGATCCAGAGCATGAAATGAAAGCAAACAGCCTGAGATAGTTTTGTACCAATAGCGAATTAAATTAGTTTTTTGCAGTTTGTAATGTTAACTGAACATTTCGTGAATATTTCCAAGTATTCTGAACCTTTTTATCCAGTTCTTGAAACCTAAATCATTCCCATAAATTCTTTGGATCGAAATATAACTCCGAATACAAACTCCGTTTGAATGGAATCTGTGGAAAATATTATAGCATTTTTTTATTTTTTTTTTAATTCTCACTTTCATTTCACATTTAATTTTTTTCTCATTCGATCCACAAATCTGTGAAGAGTGGCATAAAAAAAGAAGCAAATAATGCACTCCTCATATTAATAATCTCAAAAGGTTATATTTAGTTCATTGAGAATTTTCTCCACCTTAACGCGCTTAGTATGCATGTGTGTGTGCATGTAAATGTAAATGTAAATGTGTGCATGTAAAATACACAGTACGCTTTCTTTTTTTTAGTTCTAAATAATTTTTCAAAAGCATACTCCGTGCCAATCATTGGGCATCATTGCCCATAGTAATATAATTTTTAGGCGCGCGCACATAGATATAAATACATATACATACATATATATTTATATATCTTCTAATGAAAACAGTGTAAGCTGTTCCTCATTGCTCAGCTCTGTGCAATTGCTGTAAAATTTATTCCACTAATATCCACTCCCTTACAAAAACATGCGGACTTACTAGCACTTAATATCAGCTTCTCATTTCCCAGCGCTCACATACACATAAAATATGTGCGTGTGTGTGTTGCAATTATAAACGAGCGTAGTCAAGGTTATGCAAATGATGATTGCACAAAACGCACCTTCCCCAAGCGCCGTTCGGCGCTTCATTTCAATATTCTTCGAGTCGCATTTGATTTCGGTGCGTGCAAGCGCGTGTGTGTGTGTGAGAGCTGGTCAGGCGTCGGTGCGACGCAGTTAATGTATTTAAATTAACGTGTATTATTTCAGTGTGATGACTACACTCAAGTTGAACTCACCGCTGGCGTTAAGTCACAAAGGGACGCGTAACACCGAGCTGAGCTGTTCTGAATCGTGATTTGACTGTTTCTTTTGTGTGAATTCAATGATCTGGAAGGTAGTGTTAATTTTGAATAATAATGTTTGGGAAGTTATTTGCACATTTGTTGACCTCGAGAAATCACTGCGTAAGTGTGACCAACCGCAATAATGGAAATGTTATCTCGATCGGAGTCAAATTGGAAACTAAGCTTTTAGGTTAAATACCAATTGCACTTTGAATACTGTGTATTCAATAATGTGGGATTTGTTAGCATATCCTTCATGTTGTATAATAGCAAGAAATTAAAATTTTTTAACTTCCCTACTTTAAATTCCCAAACACTTAAATACATATAAATACACATGCAATAAAAACAAGAAAGGAAGGGTGTAACCGAACATTTTATATTCTCGCAATGTGCAAGGATCAAACGCACAGAAATACTTTCAGGTGTTGGCAAAACATCATATTAAAAATTCTTGAGTAAGAATACAACATTCATTATTTGACCAAATTGTGAATGGATTGCAATCATATTTGGCACTATTAACCTTTATATGAGGTCATATTCTCATAAAGTCAATATGACTAAAGCAAATCATTTATGTATATTCATGATGTTAGTGCAGTGGGAAGGCACAACAGCTCTCATTTTTATTATATTACAGTATAACAAAGTTATTCGAAATATCCTCACTTAGTTTTGTTGAGATATATTCTATGGAGATATTTGCTGAGATAGGGACGTAAACTAATATATTAAAGGAATGAGGTTTAGGCCAAGATCTAAACCGATTTCATTCATATACAGCGCTAAGCCACATTGTGTGTAAGAAAACATGTCCACTTAATTTCATTAAAATATATACACACATTGATCAACATGAATGCTTTAAAGTCAGCTGGAAAGACGGAAATCACTATATTGAATATATTGGCACTAGGGAAAGAACTGGACTGATCACATTAAGCCTTAAAGTCCGAAATACTGAGAACATGTTTCTAACCGACATATTCAGTATAAAGTCTGCTTGAATAACGAAGGTCTTCAGTAATCTGTTTTTCGCAATAGAAAGATAAGATTTTGTACTGAAATATCTTTTCAGACAGTTTTCAAAGATGGACACCAGGTATGAGAAAAAGCGCCATGTTTTACAGTTTTTCTTCGATAAAAACGAAAACGCAAACCAGGCGACTGAAAATGCGAATAATGTTTATGGTCCTGATACTGTAACTGTTAATCACGTGCATTTTTGGTTTCGCTTGTTCCGTTCGAGTAATTTTTATGTCAAAGATGCCAAAGATGCACCACTCTCTGGAAAATCTATTGTCGAAAATATGTCGGATATCGTCGAGTCCCATCATCGATTACCCGGGAGCTAAATATTGTACAAAAAGCCGTTTGGAACCATTTAAATAAGGCTGGTTGGATTTTAGAAGCTTAGAATAATCTCGATGCGTGGGTTACATCGACTCATTTCGGACGCGGATGGTTACTGGTGATGAAAAGTGGGTCACTTACAATGTCAAACGAAAACAGTCGTGGTCGAATTGCCGTCAGCCGACGCAAACGGTGGCCAAGACAATATAATCAGTCAAGAAGTTCTCGCTATGTAGGCAACAATAATCAAACAAAACGGTGCATAAGTGACCTAAATTGGAGCATTCTCAATATGATAAATAAAACCTTAAAATTTAATGTAAAAATAAAGGATTTCTTTTTACCAAACCAATATGCAGTTTATGGCACCTGCGGTTATTCGTGGACAGATTTCATACAATTTTGGATTAAACTACAGTATATTTATTATTTAATTTAATAATAAATAAATTTTAATAAATTTAATAATAAATAATAATAAAATAATTAATTTAATTTAATAAAGTTGACCATATTTTACCAATTTTTGACACACGAATTTCATTAAGTCACAGATTTACTAATATTTTTGGTAAAAAATCGGCCATAGGCCTCAGGTTCACATATTCGTTATCTGGGGACTTGAAATGGTCCAATCCGACTCGAATTTTTTGGATCGGAGATGGTATACCTTGAGGCCTTCTTTAAGTTTTTTTTCCGATAACTGCATTGGTGCTTGAGTTATTTACTATTAAATTAAAGAGTTAGATGGAATTTAAAATTTTGTTATATGGGAAGTAGGCGTGGTTGCAGTTGGACTTCGTCCATTTTCACACCGCAATATAAAGATGACAGGTTGGTATTATGCATCAAATTTGGATGAAATTGGTTGAGTTTCTGTTGTATGGAATTTTACGTAACACTGGGTGAAGCCACATCCATTGTTAAATTTTTGCACTGAACTATACAGGCCTTCAGCATCTTTGCTGAGAAATTAGGTGCTTCGGACGTTAGCGAGTTAATGCACTCGTTAATAGTTTCCATCATAGGATCCACCGATTCATTGGTGCTAGAAAGACTAGTCCTCGGTAAGCTTGGTTGATACAGCTTTGGTGGTTTGCGAGACACCTACAAATAATCCATTAGGTAGCGGAGAAATTCTCACTTTTTATACATACATATGCTGTTCCCTACTTCGATTCCCTGTACCAAATTACACTTTTGTATCTTAATATGTTGTAGTTCTTAGTTATAGCACTTTATAAGTTTTCATTTAACGGCATTGTGAGAGCGTGAAAATTTTCCCATGTCGCCAATCAGAAACACCAGCCTTTCGAAGTGCCAAGATACCAAGTTTCATCACCATATCTCAATTATTACTCAAGTTATCGCTTGCACGAACAGTCAGACGAATAATTCAACTCATCTCGACATCTAGATCGTTTTCTTACATGTAACTCTATATCTATATCGATTAGTTCAAGGTGTTACAAATAACCTTTAGGTGAGCTAAATTACTGACTCTGTAGCAAGAGTTGCGAAAGTTTCAACACACTTTAGAAAAAATCGGCGTATTTGTCGTTGAAATTCAACAATGACTAAGGAGAACGTTCCTGTTTCTGAAGTTTAAAAGAAAAATTGAGAATAGTGAGTAAAGGGGAGATACATATGTATAATGATCTTGTAAAATTAAAGAAAAATAAGTTCAATTGCTACTTCTTCGAATACCTCAATAAAGGTACACGGAGTGTGATCTGCAGTCCATTTACTGTCAATATTTAAAGACAAGTGATAAATAATAATAATAGTAACAATATAATAGTAATAATTTGCAAACCACCTGCCATATATTTACAACCAGCTGCTTACAATGCCAACCAGCCTTACTAATGAAATCTCTTCACTTGTACTTGTATTGTTGTAATGCATATATTACATTGAAAATAATTAAAAAAAATCATTATTAAAGCATTAAATATAAAAGTATATATTTTTTCTAGTGAATCCTTCTTGAATAAAAATAGAGCCAAGACTTTTGGAGGCAATAGTATGAACATTAAAGCTTGACCTATATTTGTCGTATAATATCGAAACACTAATTCAAATAGGGAGAAAAACTTAGCCAAACAACTACCACAGTGAAAAACTGCAACCAACCTGTCAGGTATCTCTACTCTGCACTTTTAACCTGCCGCAACTTATACGCAGACTATTTATGAACCGTCATACACTGTTGTTTGACCAAAACTAGTATCAAAAACCATGAGTAAGCGACGTCTATTTTCTAATGAGATGATGCGATAATTTTCGTCAACGCCAACACAATAATAACAAGTAAGAAAAGATTAAGTTTGGGTGTAACCGAATATTTTTTACTTTCGCAATGTGCAAGGATCAGAGGCGGGGTAATGCTTTCAGGTATTGGCAAAACTTTATATTAAAAAATGCTGCGTAAGAATACAAAAATTCCTTATTTGACGAAACCGTGAATGGATTATAATCATATTTGGTATCTTATTAACTTACATTATAGGTCATAGATTCACGTACTTCCATTACAACATTGTGCTTCGTGTCCAAGATATTTTTATTAAAATCTACCAAATTAGCTCAAATGATGTATGCGATATAAACTCAACCAAAGTGGCTTAATTAAATATATTGTAAATATGAGGAAAACGTTAGCCAGTAAAACCGAAATCATTATATTAGGATTAAGGGGCTTAGACTACGGTCTAGACCGATTTCTCTCATATTTAGCCACCACCGTTTAGCCACCGAAACCACCTTATGTTTAAAAAACACATACCTTTAATTTCATTAAAATATTATACATATTGACCAACTTAAACCGTTTAAAGTTCGCTAGAAAGTCAGGAATCATTACATTGGGTACATTTGTAACAGGGGAAGGTCTGGACTTATTGCATTAACTTTCGCCATTACTCAAATACATTATAGAACACGTTTTCCCGCAATTTTATGGATATAACTCAGACACTGACCTACATAGTCGGCATAAAGTCTGCTAGAATAACGAAAATCATTATGTGAATATGAGGGCTAGGATAATTCGCTTACCGATTTCACACATTTTCGGCATTACACTATATTATATACAATATTAGAAGTTCACTTAATTTTGCTTTGCTTTGCATCTTACATATTAACTGATATATATAATGTGAAACCAACTGGAAGTAAGAAATTCTTATATTGGTTATATTGGAGCTAGGGTTGAGATTTGACTCGATTTTATCCATTTTTGGCATCACGACATATTTTATTAGAAAAAGATGTTATCTGACTTTTTTCAAGATAACTCAAAGATTGAGCGATATATGCATTATATACAGTATAAAGTATATAAAGTATAAAGTTTTAAAATATAATCGTAAGTTTAAGATCTTTATATTAGCTATATGGGAGCTAGGGAAAGTATTTACCCCATCTTTCTCACAAGGGAACACTATTATCATAAAAATATCCTCCATAAATTTGATTATGATATCTCACAGATTTACCGATATTTTCGGTATAAAGTCAGCCATTGGCACTGAGTTCCTTATACTGAATATTGGGGGCTTGCAAGGTTATATGCCGATTTGGACCATTTTTACGTATCAGATGTCATATCTTCAAGGCACCATTTGTACCCACTGTCATTCTAATATATTAATCGGTGCTTTATTTATATACTTGAATCAAATCTTTTAAAAATAATACTTATGGTTATAATCCGATTTACCCAATTTTCCCACTGTGTAAGGGGTTGGATCAAAGACTTATTCTGAGGTAGTTTGGTTGATATTGATTAAACGGTCTGTGAGATATGTAAGTTAAACCAATTGGGGCGGGGCCGTGCCATCTTAAACAAGTTTTATACCGCCCACTGCAATCGCCTGTACCAACTTAGTGAGTTATAGCACTTTATAGGTTTTCGATTAATGCCATTTTGTGGGTTGGGCAGATCGACCAAAACGGTGACTAAGAACACGTGTACCAAGTTTCATCAAAATATCTTAATTTTTACTCAAGTTACTCGCGCGGCGGACGGACGGACAGACAGTCAGTCGGAATTCAATTCGTCTAGTCATTCTGATCATTTATACATAAACAGCTGTATATCTATCTCGATTAGTTTTAGGTGTTACAAACAACTCTTAGAGGTAAACAAAGCTATTATACTCTGTTGCAACATGTTGCGAGGGTATAAAAACACTTCTCTGCACGCACCATAGGCTCCGTAAGCCGACTTTATCACTGACTTTTACACCTAAACCAAATACTTGCGTTTTCTACCTCTATTGTGTTGTGTCCATATGTATGTATGTATGGTAGGTTTGTATGAGTTGAGTACTGAGTGAGGTCGATGACGCAGCCAAGAGCAGCGCGCCACGTAATACAGAGACACTGCTGAGTATTGCGTATCTGCGACTGACACAAATCCTCTTAACGAAATCAATTTCCATTTAATTCCACACCAACAGCAATGTGCTTACCTTCACACGCGGGTTCATACAAATTACAAATTTACTTACACCGTACAGAAATGTCCTGGCCATTGTCCAGCTCGATGCTGAAATGGAGACTGGAATGCGTGCATCATAATTGCTGCTTTTATGCGAGAGTCTGATACTTGTCATTTGTAAACGTGACATTACTTAGCAGCTTTCGGACTTGCTCCGTTTCAGCAGATAAAAGTTTCTTCACGCAAGGTTTTTTCGTAAGAGCATAACGAAAAAAGCTATAGTTCTATTATTTTTTTCTTCTTCCTTGTCTATGTCTAGTAAATATTGAAGAAGCTCGATTAAAATAATACTAATTTTGTAAATGAACTTAATCGGAAAAAACATATCAAAATGGTAGAAAGACATCTTCCTCCAAAGAAATATGAAGATTGTCAACTAAAATGTTTAATAGCGTGTATGAATTTAGTTTAAGTTGGGTGTAATTGGTAAATAATTGCCCTAATACCCATATAACGCAGGTATTTATAAGCAAAAGGAAGTAATTGCAATTCTAATGCTGAATATATTTCGAGTGATTTGTTAGTACAAGACACCTCACGTTCTATTGAAATATTTCCCATGTGTAATTGGTAGCATTCGAACTTGCCTCCGTTTACTTCTTTTCTCTCTAGAAATTATTGTAAAGAGACTTATCACGTGAAACCATTAAGTATTTTATAAATAAAACTTTTGTTTTCCTTCGTTAAAATTTTTACACCTTTCTGTTTACTCTTAAGCGAAGATTATTGTAGTTTGAATAGCAATATAAGTTACATATGATTCGGTTACTGTCACAAATTTATAATTATACTTGGTTGAAATATATATCCGTCTGTTCAAAAAGAAATATACATTTACATGTAAGAGTATGGTCTGTTGTTTATATCATTAATTTGACAGATGAGAGAAAGTGTTTTTGGGGGACTTTTTCTTCATATCTTTAATATGAAGAAAATCTCAGCCGACAGTCATCGTATTTTGGTGGAAGTTTGAGGTGAACATGCTCTGATGAGCGAATGTGCCAAAAGTGGTTTGCACGATTTAAAAGTGGTAATTTTGGCTTGGAAGACGAAGAACGTCCTGGGCGGCCAAAAAAGTTTGAAGATGAGGAACTGGAAGCATTAATTGATGAAGATTGTTGCCAAACATATTAAGAGTTCACAGAATCTCTGAGAGTCACTGAAGCAGCCTTTTCAAAACGTTTAACATCAGCCGGATACATTCAAAAGCAAGGAAATTGGGTGCCATATGAATTGAAACCAAGAGGCGTTCAGAGGCGATTTTGCATATCAGAAATGCTGCTTGAACGCAGCAAGAAGAAGTCGTTTTTGCATCAGATTTTGACTCGTAAAAAAAATATCCATTAGGACAACTCCAAACTCAAAAAATCATATGTGAATCCTGACCAACCAGCCAAATCAACGGAAGGCGAAATATCTATAACACCAAGGAAATGTTCTGTGTTTGGTGGGATCAGAAGTGCGTGCTGTATTTTGAGCTTCTAAAACTGGGTGAAATCATTAATGGGAAACGCTACCGTCAACAACTCCAATTGAAGCAAGCGATTTTCGAAAAATGCCTGGAATTTGCGACTATGGACTTGCGAGGCAATAATTTTCCATCAACATTCCATCAACACATTTGGAAAACATCCGCTGGGAAGGTTTGCCTCACCCACCTTATAGTCCAAGCTTTGCCCATTCTGACTATCAGTTGTTGCGATCGAGCCACTCTCACATTCACACCCGGTCACTTCACATTCACTTCAGTACAAGGTATCAAAAATTGGCTTGATGCATTCTTTACCGCCAAGCCGGAGCAGTTCATTTGGGATGGAATTCACAAATTGCCAGAAAGATGTAAAATTTTTATAGCTTCAGATGGGCAATACTTTGAATAAAACAATCGCACGAACTATTTCCCCCAATTAAAGACCCAAATTTTTAAGTCAAATTTCCTTACCTTTTCTATATGATTTAAAAAACTCAATCCATTTAATTTTCATAAATTAACATACAAGCTTTCGCTTCCTTAAAAATGTTTCCCCTGAAGTTGTTTTCGCAGTATGTCATTGTACTCGTATGAATCTTTAAGGTGCTTTGTTTATTTCGCTATATCATACCAATTGGAAGCAAGTCTAATATGGGCGTAATTTGTATAACCTTTGCCGAAAGCTAAAAATGCTTAACATTAAGGAAACGAAAAAACTCACAAAAATCTCTCGAAAGCTATTACAAAGGTTAGAGGATTTATTTATATACAACATTTGCGATTATGACCAAATAGTGCATAATTTACCCTTTTGAATTAGCCAAGTGTTGCGCAGCGGTTCAGAGCTCACACTCAATGAATAATAATTTCAATTTTCGAAGACAAGAAATAAAATAATAAGTATTCGAATTTTCTAAAATAGAAATGTAAAATACTTGTATTAATTAAAAGGCAAATTTGTGGATTCAACAGGGAAAGTTGCCTTGAGATATTTAGCTTCCTATATTTCTTTGTGGTTTTTACTGTGTGTTGTATGTAATTTCAGCTGTACAAATGTACTCACAAAATTCATTTTTGTGGTTACCATAGAGCCTGCGAACGAATTTCTATCACATGAAAGCGAAGTTAGATTCTGGCATTTGTAGAATTAATTCAAAGTACAAAGCACAAATGTGGCAGAAATAATAAAAATGTACTTAAATTCAAGAAAACCCACGCTGCCATTACAGGAAGAATATCCAGCAAACCCTCATTTGTTCTTTATTGATGTGAATTATTTTAACAGTGCGAGTTGAAGTTTTTCAACAAAGACTGGAGAGGTGCTTCATAAATTGTTTGGTGTTTTCTCGAGACTTTGTCACTTTCTTACCCCAAGACAATTTCACATTTCCTAAGACCCCCGGGCCACCATAGTGTTATATATTGGTTATGCAGATAAATATATTGGTTATTGGTTTGCAGATGCATATATGTTCATACATGCTTGCGTACACACGTGCCTTCGGACCTTTTTGCAGAAAGCGGAGTAAGTAGAAGTACCAGTGTGTTTGTATGTGCGCCGGTCTCAGTTGCAGGTGTTCAGGATGTGGCAGACATACGGAAGTTCATAATTTCGAAGCTCCACTGGGGAAAAATGCAAATGCTGCTTTTTCTTTTTTTGTCGTACGGGAACTTCGCGGCAACCAATCCTCAGCTTGAAGGTTGCAAAATCCCCAAAGACGTACAACACATACGTTAGGGGAATCAGGCCAAACTGTCATATATTTATTAAAGTTTATGTGTGAATCTCCTAGGTGTACGTTCTAGTAACGTGAATGTTGTTGTTGCTATAAATTTACTTAACAAATGAAAGACAAGCGGCTTTTAAAACTGCAACTTTAACTGTGCTATCTCCCTAGCGGAATCCGAAAACAGTTTCATTTTACTCCAAAATTCAAACGTTGTATGAAAGCGGAATGCCGAATTATAAGCACATTCAGCACTTGTTGTTCTTTTCTGACTATAAATGCAAGACAAACCATGCGATTTACATACATACATACGGTTTTTATTTCGCTTGCTTGTTTTTTGCCACCAACACAACTCGAGACTTATCTGAAAGCGCCTGTTGGCAAAAGTGTGGTCACTGTCTAATGCGTCGGTGTGGTGTGCGGAAATTGTGAAGCAAAATTGCGCATAAACTGTTGATGCCTATATGAATTTGCCTCTGCACATTTATACAAGCGTAGAGGGGAATATTTTTTGATGTATGCTCTCTCTTGAAACAGTCTAATTTTAATCTCAAAACTAGTTTGAAGTTAAGAGGAAATCATGATAAGGTTAATGAAAACAACTAAGCGCCTCGAGTATAACACCGATGGCTAAGGGGGTGTTGCTTGGTGATTTCTACTAAAGCAACCGTATTTACATAAAATAAGGATAAGGATACTCGAATGAAATGTTTAAAAGGAATCAACTTGAGCTCAACTGTTGTGCACATATATTAATTATTTAAAGTCAAGTTTCCTATCCTCTTCCGAAATTACCAAAAATCTGAATATCCTCTAGTCATATTTAGCAATGAAAATGATAGTTGGGAAGTATAAGTAAGTATCAGTATCGTTATACATATAATTGTATAGTATAGTATAATTGTACTTTAGTATGGCTTCCTTTTTCAATTACCCTCCTAATAGATATAGGTATACGCAAATAAGCATAAGTACAAGTATAGTTACAAGTGTAAGCGTAAGTATTTAGCATTGTTTAGCATGACTGTTTTCAAGTATAAGCACAAATTTATAAGAATAAATATGAGGAAGGGTATAATTTAATTTTTTGACATGAATATAAGTATATGAGTATAAGAGGAGAGAGATATGAGAGAGCTAGTACTTAATTATGCGTATAAGTATCTCATATACTTTATCATCTTCATTCATTTCCATTAGACTTTCTTCTTTTTCATTTTCGATACTTAATGAGTATGTATATAAACATATAAGTATGAGTATAAGTATCTGGAATACTTTCACATGCTGGTTTCCCATAGCATGCCAGCAATTAAAATAGCATTATTATTTAAAATATAGGTTATCATCGGGTTTCCTCCTAGCATATTTTTTCGATTTATTTTGACAACGATATATATATTTAAATGACCGTTGAGCGCAATTTATTTGCACTTAGCGTCATTATTTGATCAAAACACTTTACGCACGTTTTAAAGCTGCTGCTCGTAAAACACTCACATACATACACATGCATACATACACATATACGCTCTTACATATGCATATGACCTGAACCCTCGTAAATCGGATAAGTAAGAACGTTTGTTTGTTTGCCTTTATCATATGATTCTTTATTATTGCGGCGCAGCGTATCCTTGTGGCATTGGCATTAGATTGCTGATAAGGCGCAAAATACTCGTAAGGCTTGTACCGCTTATATTTTAGCGCTTTCATTTCCTTCCTTTTTCCTAACTTTCGCAGCTCTGGTCGGGCTTCCGCAGTGTCTGCGAAGTCAGCAGACTACAATAACAGTACATTCAAAGCAATAACAGCAACAAATACAAGTACACGTAGCATTCCGAGTAAATTATATTGCCCAATATTTGGTTTTCATGCCCCCCTGTCGGCTTGTCGGCGCTCTTTTATAGGCCTTAAGTTCATACAAACAATATCATTTATTCAGCGTACATATGCACTGTATCGCCACATTTGTACTCATCTAACACTTATAAAAGAGTATGCAGCAACTCATGCGCGCGTATGTCTGTCCCGGGGCACACCCAAACAATAACTGGCTTCAGCTTCTCACACCCGTCTGCGCTGTTGGCTAGTGGCATCGAAAATCATCTCACACATACGTACACATATATAAGTATATCTATATACATATGTTGGCATCTACGCATGCTTGTGCGCAGTGCTCATTGGGCTCGGTGCCGTCCGTGCGTATACGTAACATTAAATTATGCGGTTTAACAGATCATCAGTTTCAGTTTTTCAGTCCGCAAATTAGCATCGGTTAAAGGCTAATTTGCACAGTTTTATGTTGTTGTGATGCTTTCATGACCCTCATGCTTTGCACGCAAACACATACGTGGGTGTGTTATTCATATAATTTGTTTGTATGTATTTCACAGCACACCCCATGTCAATTCGTGGACAGCGAGGATGTTCACCAGCACTGTTTACACCGTTGTTGACTTGCTGGTTTGTTGTTTTTGGTGGCTATTGCTAGTTGCTAGTTGCTAGCATGCCAGATTTTCAATTTGCATTTATGTGCTTAAAGAGCTTAGTGACGTAGATTATTTTGCGCCACTTTTCATTTAAGTTTTTGTGCTGCCACATTTTTTCCATTTCCGTCAACATTATCTTTTACTGTGAAATTTGACGTCTTTCGACTTGTCACTGCTTACGCGCCGTGTATATGTATTTCATTATCCCACCGTTACCTCCTCTCATTTCGTTGCACAGGTGGCGTTCCTTTGCACGTTTTTCTCTCCTATCTCTGTCAATTGAGCAACTTCCTCCGAAATATTAATATTTGTTTGTTTTAGTGTGTATACAAAGTCTACATGAGTATCAAATACCCAACCGGTGTGCTGTATCCTAAATGAAATGAAAACCCATTATATGTGTGGCTGTGCATAAGTAAGCAGGAGCATAAATCATCCCATAGTGAACATATATGAGATCGTGGAAAATTTTAATTAAATGAATGCGTCTCCACATTACATAGACATATGTATTGTGGTGTGCATAGATACAATGAATCAAGTTTAGTGCAAGTGCATTTCTTAACATAATCCGGATTATTTGCTATATGTTATATTTGCTCTTTCTTCCTTCCTTAATTAAAGAAGAACATTAATGGTAGAATGTGAAATAAATTTCTCTTTTAAAAACAAATATATATATATATATATATATATATGTGTGTGTAAATTCGTATGAAAATCTGAGAAATGGTAGTTGATTTAATACACTACCCTGTTCAACGCTCGTTTTCCGCTACACCATCATCATGCTACAGTTTCGCCTGAAACATTTTTATGCTGACGACAACCTATAACTGTGATTTCATTACAATAATGGTATGCAGGTATTTACCAGGAATTACTTCCAAAGAACTTCTGATTGATATTTTGTTTTTATGTCGAGGAGATGAGAATGATGACTCAACGGTGGAATGCACTTCTGTTCCTCCTTAGTTGACAATTTCTATATTAATCGCTTGAAGAATGATCGTGTCGCGCTGTGACTTCCCACTCAATTACCATATCTATCCTGAAATTTTCAAATTTAAAATACGTGAAGAGTGAGGTATCCATTATCGAAATGAAGCTTTAAAAACTTCAATCGATTGCAACAATATTTTAATATATTTGTTCAGTTCTTGGATGGATTAGAACAAAAAATATAAAACATTTAAATGATTAAATTAAATGATAAACTACCTCAAAGTAAATAGTTTTAAAGAAGTTCGCAGTTTAAAATATTTTTGTGGGAGCTGCCACCTGTTTAAACTTTTAACTTAATACAAATGAATACATGGACTTAAACAGGCTCACAGTTGAAAACAAATTTTGTAAGTGTTACCTGCTTTCACTTCAGTTGTATTGATAAAATAAAACAAATAAAGCAATATCTACATCAAACTAACCAGTTTTATGCAGAACGTCTCCCAGAGATATTTTGAAAAGTTTTGCCACATGTTTGAAATATTTAAATTCAACAATGTTACAAAATGAAATGAAAAGCTATTTCTTCTATTTCTTCTAAAGCTAGATCTTCACATCCAATGAATATAGTACTGATAATACGTATAATAAAACCTACCACTCATCTTATTAAATTCAAGATCCACAAGATTGAATTCGAAGACTATTACAGATCTTCTCATAAGGAATCAACTCCTTCACAAGTGTCAAATTTCTTCCTTTTTAATATAAAACGCTCAGTTAGGAGGCATTCAAGTAATTGAGTGAACTCAATTCACCCATAGTAAGTTTCACGTATTTATTGCATAATTTGAAAGATAACAATATAGATTTAACAAATTAAGAGAAAAAACCAGGATGTTAGTGATGATGTCAATAATCTCTAAATAAACCCTCAATGCTATAAAAAAAAAAAGTTTTTCTAAACACACATACCATATCTATGAAACTGGCTCATTGATGAATATTTAGCTGAATATCGCTTGGTAAAATATATATTAAATATAGATGATGAATATGACTTTTATTAGATTTTTGCAGATGAAATAATGAAATTCCGTGTTGTATTCCTATATTGGCGATATAGGCCAGATAAACACAACTCTAATTTACACAGTTCATCATATAATTCTCAAATAGATTTTCAGTCCTCATTGAAATGGATAAGTGTTGTTGAGAAATGACATTATTTTTCACTACGCATAACCCTTTCACCAGCGAAAATATTAATAGGGCTTGAATGTCATTAGCAGTTTCGTATAAATTTTGTAATTACCCGCGCTTGCTCGTTTTCTACTCTCTGATCTGGCGTAAACCCGTGGTATATGGTGCCTCCTATATGAACATCCACCCATTCAATCTAATCACGTCATTCAATCTATTCACGCGACTCACGAAGCCAAGCCGCTTATAGCTATGTACCTATGCTTTTGCGGCGTCACGTGTGCAAAACGGCAGAAACGCGCAACGCTAGCCAATTTGGCAGCGCGACCCACGGAGGCATCACTACTTACTGGTCGCCATGAGTGCTAACGATGGGAGTGTAGTGTGGTGTGTTGTTTGGCAGTGCAACAGGCATTTAATTTCACTACAAACTGTGGCACATCCATTATGTCACTTTAAAGTTGTGACGCTCTTAGGAAAAAGTTAGTGATTCATGTTTCCAATACTTCAACAAGTTGGTACTTGTCCTTGTACAGTGTTCTCAGAACATTTGCATGTATGAACCTGTGAATGGATGTGTTTATTTTTGTTGTAAAATGTACACGTGAAACTGTGTGTGCTCTGTTTCGTCTTCTGTTGTTGACAGTCCGTCGACAAGTGGAAGCATTAAAGCGAGACCGACGCTATAGCCCAGCAACATTGGCAGTTACCATCAGCGCCGAAGTAAAGTGCACTCAGCAGACTCACAGAAGTGCACTAAATTGTTTATACACTGGTGGCCAAACCTAAAGCTACCAAGATTAATCACTTAAAATATGGACAATAAAAACCAAAATTTTCAACGAACTCAAAATTTTTTAATTAATTTTCAATTGCAAATAATAAGAAGTACAAAAATGTTTCCCAATATTGATATATTTTAAATTAAATAAACTATATTAACTATGCTGCTAATAAGATGCTAACAACCATTAAATATGTCCCTTTTTACTTTTATGATTTACTTCGTGTGTCAAAAATTATACTTTGGAGGTTCTGACTGCGAAAAGACCTGGCAATTTTCGATTCTATGATGTTATTAAAATAATTTAAGAAATGTTTTGGAACAAGTCAAACACGCAAAAGAAAATTTTCTCAAAAAAAGCATGTTGAAAACTCTTTCAAAAATAAATCAACGAAGTTTTACATCGTACTGGAGTAAAACCACGAAAAACCTCATAGAAAACAGTACTGATAGAAAAAAATAAAGGAAATAAAAAATCTTTCGCATGAAATTTGAGCTGTGTTAGTAAGAGAGTTATACATAAAAGCACGCATCAGAACTGTTTGTTGACGGGCTGCGGAGGTAGGATTTCATAGTCGGAAACCAACGAAAAAGTATTTATTTCACTAAAGATTAGGAGAGCAAGGGAAGCTTACTGTGATTGGAGTGCTACACAATGAAGAAATAAAACTAATAAGGGATAGATAAAAAGATAGATAGATAGCGATAAACGTTCAAGAAAAAAAAACGCCACTTGTTCGAGTATTCCCACATGAAAATTACCAAAACATTAATAGATATTTGTTACAGATTGGTTATGTGAGTAAGTAACAGTATTATGGAGCTCCGACCGACACACCATTGAAAACCTACGAAGTATTGTCAACCAAAAAATTAAAATGGATCCTCAGACAAAGAAACAAACCATTTACAATTGCATTAAAGATGGTTGGAAACATTGAGCCTCGGAGATGTGCTACAAAATCAAAAAGTAAGACAGGGCTAACTCCGGCTGTAACCGAACAGTTTATACTCCACCAATTTTCAAAGATCAAAGCCGGGGAAATCTTTTCAGGTTTTGACAAAGGTTTATAATAAAAAAATTTTGTGTATGAATTCAACATTCACTGTTCGACGAAATTGTGATTGGACTATAATCATATTTGATATCATGCTAACTTATATTATATGTCATAGACTCACTTAGTTTCATTACTACATTTTGCTTCGTGTCCGAAATATTTATATTATATTTATATATAATATAATATATTATATTATATTGGGTTGTTCGGAAAGTCATTTCGTTTTTTCCCGCCAGAGGACTTAATTACGTTTTTTCGAAACTAACTTCACACTTAAGCCCCATAACCATTATATGTCATGAGAGCTGATATTGCAAGGCTTGTGTGTGAAAAAGTTCTATTAATTCTACCCAGTAGTTTTTGGTTGGTGCCTTTTTAAATATGGAGAGCAATAAGCAGCATTTTCGTCATATTTTACTTTTTAACTTCAGAAAAGGTAAAAATGCTGTCCAAGCGAGAAAAAAATTGACGGATGTGTATGGAGAAGGCATGTTAACAGTACGCCAGTGCCAGAACTGGTTTGCAAAATTTCGATCCGGCAATTTTGATGTCGAAGATGCACCACGGTCTGGAAGGCCGGTCGAAGCTGACAAAGATGCGATAAAGGCATTAGTTGATGCAAATCGGCGAATCACCACACGAGAGATCGGTGAGAGGTTAAATTTGTCGAATTCAACTGTTTATGGCCATTTGAAAGGCATTATACGAAAACTGTCTTTCATGTTCCCCAAAAAAAACGAAATGACTTTCCGAACAACCCAATATTATATTTTATTATATTATATATTATATATTAATATATATATATAATATATATATATAATATAAATATTTATATTAAAAAATGTAATATATAATATAATAAATATAATATAATATATTTTTATTATATTTATATAATATAAATATTTATTTATATATTATTATATAAACCAAAGTGGACTAATTTATTATATTGGGTATATAAGAAAAAGGTCAACCACAGAATTGGAAATTATTATAATAGAGAAATGTGGTGTAGACCAATGTCTGGACCGATTTCATTCATATTCGGCGTTAAGCCACATTATGTGTAAGAAAGCACGTCGATTTACTCATTAAAATGTCACAAATATTGGCCGAGATAAGTGGTTTGAAGTTAACTAACTAACTAACTTAAGAAAGTCAGAAATCACTACATCGGGTTTAAGGACAGCTTTAAAGTTGGAAATCCCTATGTAGGATATATCGGTGCTAAGGGGAGGACCGAATAGATTGCAGCAATGTTTGGCGTTACAAAAAAATACTCGACAATATGTTTCCATGCAATTTTATGAATATAACTCGCATACTGATCGACATACATTTTCTTCATAAAGTCCAATATCCAGTAAGATATCAAATACATTAGCATTAGGATACTATTGATATCGCATATAGTCAACTAGAAGTTTAAAAATCCCTATATTAAGATAATGGGAGCTAGGAAAACCATTTATCCTATTTTATCCAATTTATTCAAAAGGATACACTGTTACCAGAAGGAGACGATATCTGAATTCTACTGTGATAACTCGCATCGACCGATATATAACGTATAAAGTTAACCAGAAATTCGAAAATCTTTACAAGCGGTATACGGGTACCAGGAGAAATATTTACCCGATCTTAACCAATTTTGACAGCAAGAGCACTCAAGAGTTGCTCCGAATTTCAATAATATCCCACATATTGACCGATATTTTCAATGAAAAGTCACCCGTAGGCCCTGGGTCCACAAATTTGGTATCTGGGGGCTTGAAAAGTTGTATTCCGATTTCGATATTTTTTAGGCGTGATATGGCATATCCTAGGGGCACTCTTTGTACAAAGTTTTGCTGCGGTATCTTTGTTGGTAATTGATTTATATACTGTAAAGTTCAAGAATCATATGGGATTAAGTAGGAGCGGTTGGATCCCCACTTCGCCTATTTTCACATTGTTACGTAAGGATGCAAATAAACTGTCACATATCAAATTTGGTTGAAATTTGGTAGAAATAGTTCCTGAGACATAAGATTTCACCTAAAAGTGGATGGTTTCACACCCATGGTCCAATTTTTACACTGAATCCTTCCAAGGCCTTAGGTGCCATATTGGCTGTTAAATCTAATGCTCCGTGCGTATTTCACCTTTACTCATTTCATAGGTGCATGAGGAGGTGGTAAAAAGACTTGTTCTGAGAAAGTTTGATTGATGTAGCCTTAATGGTTTGGAAGATAAGTGCATTAAACCTATTAGGAGTCGTGGCCAAAACTACTTTTTAAAATTTTTCAACCCACAGATGCCCCTCCCTACTGCAATTGCCTGCACCAAATTACAGTTTTGTATCTTAATTTGTTGCTTAGTTATAAGACTTTATAGGTTTCCGTTTAACGGCATTTTATGGGCGTGACAAATATCCGATAACGCCCATCTGCACTACCGACCTCCTCAGAGTGTGAAGGAAGGTGTGCATTAAGTCTTCAACTCGTCTCGTCATCCTTATCAGTTATATATTCATATAATACTATATCTTTCTCGATTAGTTTGAGGTGTTACAAAACTCGTTAAGTGAACAAAACTCTTATATTCTTGCAACATGTTGCACACTATTGGTTTTATTTTAGTGTTAATTTAATTATGAAATAAAAATTTTTTAGTTTTGTCAAAAATTTGTTCCAATTCTTTTTTTAACAAAAAAAATTATTTTAAAATTAAATTTTTCTTTTTGGTTTGCTTAGCATCAGCTGCTTTAATTTTGGCCACTAGTGTATACTTCGTTCTAAACGGAAAAGTGGTATACTCCGAAGTTACCGTGCCAACAAACTAAGCGTGCCGTTCCATGCTACTACGGATAAATTCGAATGTTGTAGCACTTGCGAAGTGCGAAATACGAACACTCAAATGTCACTCGTCACTGACGCTTTGACTTCACCATTCTTCCTCTGTTGCTGGCAACTCACCACCTCGCATCGCACACCTCCACTTTGTCCACCTGCAATGTGTTATAACGAGATTTATTGCATTTTTTTTATTGCAGCCTGACGGCTTCTATGTCAAACTGTTTGTTATTGTTGTTGGCAATTTGGTTGCGTACATTTTATGTGCAATGATTTCACAAACGTTTCAAAAGCACACTCAATAGTAGTTACTAATACGCGGACAGCAATGGAGGTTTGCGAACACCGATTGTTTGCTGGAACAGTGCCTTTGACACTGGCATTGATGGAAATGTAGTTATTCACTCATACATAAAGGTTATTTACCAAGTGCCGTACCATTGTTGCGCTCTGTGAGTGCTCTTAGTAACCAGGTTAGAAGCAGCCACTTGCTATCCTACTTCGAGCGAAAGGTATCATTTTCACAACTCCGTCTTGTTTACCACTTGCAATTTCGTCACCGGTGCGAAAGCCAGCACTCCAGCAGCTTTTCACATTATTACTGTTACTATATTGGTGGATTGTCTGCTGTCGGCACCGTTGTTGGTCTTGCCGTTGCCAAGTTGCTGATTGTTTGCACTGAATATGTCACAGAATTACGCTCTTTCAGTCAGTCAGCGAAACACTTCGAGTCGAGTAAGAACCGTTCAAATATCGATTCCATCGAAGATTCATTGCCACTCACCGGTACTGAGTTCGTCCCTCACTTTGCTTGGGAACAATACTTTTTGGTAGCGCGCGAACTGTTATATTTGTAAATTGAAGATCTGGCGACTGATACACAGCACCTACATCGTTAATTATATTTAAAGTTGTTATATCCTTGGCCGTTTTGTTGGAGACGCTGCAACTTCCAGTGAATTGTATGGTTAAAAGCAATAATTTCCAGGAGTATCACCTTCAGTATCGGGAGTTATCACCTTTTGGTTTGAGTTAATTTTTCATGAAGTTCCCTTCGAAATTCTGTAAGGTGTTGTTTTTAAAGTTTCCAGACCAGCCAGACTCTCTTTAAAATTTAATGACTTCTAGGCAGGATTTATAAACCTGACCGCAAGTTTTTTGGGGAAGCAACCTTAAACATAACTTGTTCATGAGTTGTAGGAAACTCTTTTCATATGGGTCCTTGTCGATCTCTGTTGACGGTGATAACATGGAAGTCGAGAAAGAAAGAAAGAATTTTTTGGAAGTTGTTTTAGAAAGTCTTGAGATGGCGGACGAATTTTGTTTGGGATTTATTTTGAGTTGTATAACAAACATCGTTATTAAACAACATGATTACGGCCTTGTAGTACGACTTCGGGTCAAAACGCATCAGCTGGATATATAGATAAGGCTTTTTTCTTTTGAATACTAGCTTGAGACTTTATCATTGGTACTTATTTCATGTTATTATACTAGGGATAGAGATAAGAAAGAGAAATAAATTATTTAGTAACGAATTCCCAAAGGAAAAGAGTTTTAATCAATTATATTCTTGAAATGAAAATATTTTGAAAGAACATGAAAATATTTTTAGAAATGCTTTTTAAAGTAGAAACTCTGGTAACGCCGAGATGTTTGGGGTTAAAGTTGGTAGTTTATATATTGGATATGAAGTAGTTTTACTTCTATGCATCCAAATGCTGAATAAATACAATGCACAATATATATAGAAATTTATAATCTGACTGAAGATGGAATGAAGACATTTATAATGGTCATTTTGTAGAGCTCATTTGTAGCACCGTTGTCCCTTTTACACAAAAATAAAGACACACAAAATCAGTAAGGTTCAATAGAGTTCAAAATGTAGGATTTTTGCCGAAATAGAATGAAACTTAAACCATTAAATATTCATTCAAAAACCAAATTCAACAACGGGCGTATGATTATTAGCGCAAATCATGCTAATAAAAGCGAAAAGTATTGAAAGACAGGGGTGGGAAGAAATTACAAAACGTGTGGAATATTAGATCCACGTTGACTTCATTCCAACAGTGGTCATCATAGGTAAAAATAGGTAATAGGTAAAAATCATAGGTAAATCATAACAAATTACCGAATTTTCGAAAATTTCGCATTTGTTTTGGATTTCATACGTATGAGAAGTGTTTTCGGGGATTGTTCCAAAATTCAATATAGCATATTTCAAAAGCCCAGTTTCAATACTTTATTAGCTTGCAACACTATTTATAAAGCCACCAGTTCAGTAGTATTCGGTAACATATTAATTAATTATATTTTTATATTATAATAATAATTATTCGGTATACGTTAAGGCATTAACTTATATTTTTGATACTGAAGATATGAAACTTATAAAAGAACATTATTATGTAATATATATGTATATGTACATTTCCCAAGAGCAACATAAAATGACCTGCATATTTCAGATAATACGATCTATTTGAGTTTGATGAAGTTCTGTTTCTCTGTTTCTGAGTTTTCTCAGAATCAGTCAGAATCAGAATCAGAATCTGTTTCCAACTTGAGTTTTAGTGTTGACAAAGAAAAGTAACTGATTTATTGTAAACGAGTTCTAGAAATTATAATCTCCATATAATTTATGTCATTTTGGCATTCTGGAGTAAAAACAAATAAAACGAAATAAAATTGAATAAATTCTTGAATCTTATTTTTAAAAGACCTGAAATTTAGGTAAATGATTTATTATTCCTCATCTTTTCTCCAACAAATCTCACACTGACCAACAAATAAGATGATAAACTTCATTTAAGTTACCTAACCTTTAATTTTATTTAAATTATCACATAATGATTCAATTAACTAATTACCCAATTAGTATTTAAACGAGAATAAATTGATATAAATTGATGAAAATAACTCTCAAACTCTCTGGAAATAGAAGTAAAGCGTGCGCTTAACATGAAACAGGAATATCATGAACCAAAAATTTTATTAAAAATTGGTTTCCCAAATCAACGTTGACTATATTTAAAGACTTTTTTCATGAATGTTGATAATAACAGGCAAGCCGAAAGGTTCATATCACTTTTAAGAAAAGCGCATGTTTTGCCATTCTTCTGTCATTCTGTGTTATTATTCAACACACTTTCTATCGCTACACCGATTATATCGATCTGTAAACCTATCGAAACCATTTTTAGAGTACGAACGCTTTTTTGCTACAGAATAGACCTCCGTTTAGGCGGTTTCTTCTTTTGTGTAGTTAAATTTCTTTCTGGCGACCATCATTGGAGTTTTATGCAGAGCTTTCGCATACCCTAATATATAATCTCTATTAATATATCTTTAGAGTGGCGGCACTCTTGGCTAATACCATTTTACAGATATTCGAATCCATTTTATAGATATTTTTAAGTTTTGATGTCCTGTCTTTTGACCTCATTGTCTGGCGCAGAGTCCGCATAAATCTCATTAATAAAGTTTTATTGCCATATGAATGAGTTTTAATCAGTTGTTTTCAAACTTTCGAAACTTGGGTCAATCAAAAATATGCACTACATGAACCAATTGTCCGACAGCCAAACCAACTTATATACGTGTCTTTTCAGACTCTAATGCAAATATTCCTATCACAAACTAATAAAGATCGTTTTAAAATTAAGTTGCAATGTGAATAACTAATTAATTACATAAATTTTAGTTCGATTGATCAATTTCATATTCCTTTCATCGAGATAACACAAAAGAAAGCAACTTTCAACGGTGTTGCGCTCAAATCTCTATTAAAATGCTTCAAAATGGTTTATTAAGCTTTGAGAGTATTTCTTAACCTTTCTCTTTTTGAATGCCATTTGAGTTGAATGAAATTCAGCACTATTCAGCAGTTAGCGCGTGGCTTAAAAATATTCGGAGATAAATGTCGTGACGTGTGCACATGTGTGGAATTCCTACATTTACGTCTACAACAACACTTGGACGTGCTTCGTAGAGAGACGCAGAAGACAACGTGTTTGTGGCACCTCCAACGTCAATTTAAATCGTAAATTGTAATTATTTTAGGCAATTGCTGCGGAATGAAGTACTCACCGCAACATTATATGTAAGTATAAATGTAAATTCGTAAATTTCAAATTAAAGCGAAATATGTCGTACGTTTCTCCATCGTCACCAACTACCAGTGACAGTTGCTGGCACAAACAAGCGTGTGAATGCCGTTTATTTGGGCGGCTGATGTGTGACAAAGGTACCTACGCACTGACACTATATCCATTTTTCCGCATTTATCGCTGATTATGAATGTCAATGTGTAAGTGTGTGTGTGTTTGATATTTACGCGCCATTAACTCTCTTTCACTATGCCACCGACTTACTCCACTTGATGGTCCTTAAGTTGAAGCTCCGTCAAGATTATGATTTCAGTTTATGCCAAACAGCGCAACTACAATTCACTTAAGCTCATACACACATACGCAAGATGCTGCTCACTTCGCTATTAGCAGCCATATGAATCTTATACATATGTGTATGTTCATCTTCTCGCGACTCTCAGCCTCTCACAGCTCGAGCAGAAGTTTTCAATGTGCTAAAATACTGAAACATGTTCTCGTCAGTGATATTTTTCCAGGATTTTATTTCATTGCCCACTTCTGAGTGGCACTCTCGTTCACAAGAAGAGCACATGTAACCTATAAAAATTTGAGCACCAGGTGGTCTAAATGAACAATGTTTTCCAATGCAGACCTGGTTCATACCTAACCACATGTTACGCAGCACTGAGCTATGTCAAAAGTTAAACATTATCTGCTTCGTGATTGTTCGGCTGGTCGATTCGGTTCTACCTAATTCCACCCATACACCTTTACTCAGTTGTTGATTTTTTTTCAAAAGGTCAAGCGCATTATTTAGCGCGACTTTCTATTTCGTGGATTTCGGTAACTACATTGTGTATATTATTATCAATAAGTATAATTCAAATATTTAATGAGTGATTAGTAAGTGTTATATGTACATATATAACTTACTTAGTAAGTGTTATATATATATATATAACTTACTTAGTAAGTGTTATATATATATATATAATTTACTTAGTAAGTGTTATATATATATATAACTATATATAGTTATAGTAGTATAGTAGTATATATAACTAATATGGTATATAACTATATATAGTTACATATGCATATATATAGTTTACCATGCCCACATTCAATTATTTTTACAAACAAAAGGCATTGCCAACTGGTTTCTAAAGGAAAAAAAATTCATTTATATACTTTTACATAAATCTAATACTAATTATTAAAAGTGTTATAATAAAAAATGGAAAAGTAATGGCTATAAAAACAATTGTTTTATTGGAAAAGTAACTTCGTAGTCAGTTAGGTATTTTTAATCCAAGCTGTGGGCCACTTAGCTCACAATAATAGCTAGCCTAGTGCAATTAGAATAGATTTTGGACTAAGCGGAGTAGTTTGGTGAGTGGCCCTATGTTTTGCAGCGTTGGACCAGTTCCGATGGCATCGCAATATTAATGTAACTAAACTGTTAATATATTTGGAACACTTCGGTCACTAGTGTTGGTTACAACGTAGTGTGGCCATGTCCTAATACGTAATGCGGTCCTGCTTTTTGTAGGTAAGCGTTGGCTGTGCCACTTCACTGCGCCCGCTTAGTTATCCAGTGCCTTATACCGGCGTATTAAAAAATTGCGCATACTGAATTATTTGCCCGCCGGCAGCGCTCCGCTTTGCTCACTGATACTTAAAATCGAGTAACAAGGTACTTTAAACGCACGTAAACTTTATGATCCTTAAATAATTTCCCTAATGTATTATACATGTAGGTACATTTAAGAATGCCCTCCCCATCCATTTCTACCTTTCTTTCTTCGTCCTGACTAGTGCCTAAGCCCAATTTAATACCGTTAAGCTTCCTCTAGTTTTAGAAACAGTAGTTTTCAATTACGACTTTCGGCAATCTCCGGCGTGAGGACATAAAAATGGATTTTGCTTAAATACAGTTAGAAGCCAAATACAATGGTCAACGGCATGAAGAATATTTGGTGCTAATTGCTAACGGTTTTGGGTATATATATACTTACACAAATTATCGAAAGTCGTAAAAAATTATTAAGACGCAAATAATATGGAATTTCAAAGTGAGCTCGGCTTAAAAAGAATGGGGTATATAATAAGAGATTTGTGTTAAAAATTTGAATATACTCGTAGTACCCATTGCAATAGAAGCCTGAATATGGCAACAAAAATGTGCTAGCAGGCTTGCAATATATGTAAAGAAGCGAATAAAGCAGTAACATTGTTGACAACTATTTTGTAATATTTTGTTTTTTTATATAATATTTTCGACAAATATTTTGTATAAAGTTATAGCTTTCGCTGTTTTGGTTGCTGTTATAAAATTAAGAAAAACAGCTAATGTTTTCCTGAGTTGAAAATTTATAATTTATTACATTACAGTTACTGCAATTGTGTACGGTTAATTATAATCTATTGAGATAACTTTTTCGCTGGAATAACCAGCTTGACGGAAATCTGTGTTATCTTTTGTGTGTATTTAATGTGCTTTGGAACGAAAATATAATATATAACCGTTCGATTTCCCATTAGAATCACCTCTGTGGCACAAATTCAACCCATTGTATTTCATTATATGCAATAGAGTTCCAACGGATATTCCTTCTCGGGGGAAATAAGTAATCGAAATTGACTAATTCCATTTTTAACAAGTAAAGACCAAGGTTTAGACCAAGGCCTAGATCGATTTCATTCCTATTCAGAGCTATTGGTTTAGCTTATTTATTGTAGTAATTTATTTATTTAATTTATTTATTGTAGTTTTATTGTATTTAAGGCGACATATCCACCTAATTTCACTAAAATATCGCACATATTGTCCAACATAAAGGGTTTAAAATCAGCTGAAAGAACATGATTCCTCGCAATTTTATGAAGATAACTCACACACCGAGCGACATATTCTACATAGAGTCTGCTAGAATGACAGAAATTATTGTATTTCCGATTTACGACCGATTTCATCGATTTTCGGCATTAAAGTATAGCATATCCAATAGTATACGTTCACTTCATTTTGCTGAGATATCTTACATGTTATATATACGATGAAAAGCCTACCGGAAGTTTGAAATTCGTATATTATGTATATAGGGCTAAGGGAAATATCTACCAGATTTCATTAATTTTTGACACAAGGAAACAGTATCAGACGAAGAAAAAGACGGTCTCTGAATTTCTTTAAGATAATTGGCATATTGACTGATATGAGATGGAATACCTTAAAGGCATTAGTTGAGCAAAGTTTTATTTCGATATCTTCATTGGTGCTTAATTTATATATTGTACAGTAAAAGAATCAGATGGAATTTAAAGAAGTGGTGAATTGTGATTTCATTGATTTTCACACTGCAATATGAAAATATTGAAATAATGTTAGACACAAAATTCAGTTAAAGTAGGTGGAACAGTTCCTGAGATTTAGAATTTCGCTTAAAAGTGGGCAGTGCCCAGCCCATTGTCCAATTTATACACCGATTCCTATGAAGCTTTTCCGTACCATCTTTACTGTAAAATTTAGTGCTTCTAATGTGTTTCTTTAGTAAGTCATCGCCCTTTTAATAGTTTTCAACATATCCTTTATATGGGGGTTATCATCCATTTTCACACTGCATGAGGAGGTACCAGAAAGAAGAACTTGCTCTCAGCGAGATATAGCTGTAGTGATTTCTAATATATATACATTAAACCTATTAGGGGGGTAACCATACCGACTTATGCAAAAATTTTAAACCCCAGATGCCCTTTCCTACTTCAATACCCTGAATTAAATTACAACATTGTATCTTAATTTGTGGCTTAGTTATAGCACTCTATAAGTTCTACAAAAATTTTGTGGGAGTGACAATGAACCGGTTTCCCCGTCTGCAATACTAAGTTTTTCAGAGTTCGAAGAAACACGTTTACCAAATTTCATCAAAATATCTCTTCGTTTACTCAAATTAACAGTTGCCCAAGCAGACGGGGACGGACGGATAGACAGTCACCCGGAATTCAACTCATCATCCTGATATATAGTATCCTGGTTTTGATATATACAACTCTATATCTATCTCGATAAGTTTTAGGCGTAACAAATAACCGATAGGTGAACAAATCTACTATACTCTGGGACAACGTGTTTGCAATAAATACACTTTTTGATACAAAAGGAAATTGTCCGGAATAATCTGAATGATTTTTTAAAACCAAAAAACTAGTCATAAACTACGCCTTATCTTTCTACTTAATTATTGGAATGACGACGACACCTATTGAGCAATAAGCAGCCCAAATACTGCAAAATGGAAACCAAGAAATATGAAGATAAAATTGCGACCCGCCGGGTCTTGATCTCAATGAAATGTCAAACTTGAATTGTAATTGCCTCCCTCTTTCGTTCTTGATATCATAAAGTGATGTATTTCCGTCAAACTCACTCCAATAAAGTAGCGAGACGAAAAAATCGAAAATTTTAATTCTGTGTTTCAGTTTCTATTAGCGTGTATCATCCAAATTATTTTTAAAAAGTCCATAACAATTCTCATTACCATGTAAACCAATGTAATGATTTCAGGTTCAGAGGAACAAGCTGAAATCTGACTGTCACAATATGTCGATTTAGTTCACTCTTTATCGGATGAGCTGTTCAATACTCTTAATAATTCTAATCTGTCTCCTACGTGCCCAAACAGTTCTAAATAACTAACATACGTATTAAGCAACATATGTACCTGACATGGTATGTATGTACAGATTTTAAATACATACGTTTTGCTATGGAAGTAGAATGAGAAACGAAACTGCCAACGTAAAATTAGGACAGGTATGTGCCAATAAATTCTTCGGTAACCAGCTGAGCGGAAAAACAGCCATGCAAATGTCGGAAGATGTTGCTTTCGGCGTTAAATGTCTCATTGTCGTTACTTACTGATAGAGAACACTTCCAGCGTTGTTTAGGCGCAGGCCCACGCTTACTTTGCTACATACATGTGGCATATGGCATGTGGCGGCTGTGTCTTTATTGTGCTGTGAACCAAATTAGTGAAATCTCATTACTGCTTTACATTAATGCAGATTATTGTTCAGTTGAGGTTGAAATGGGATCTCCTGTCTACCGTATGGAAATAAGCGCGAGCGGATAAGAAAATGGTTAGTTGAAAAAACGCACATATTAAATAAAGCGAAAGTGGGTTATGAACCTAGTTACGTGTACATACGTTTGCTACTGACACTGGTATAAATGAATTAATTTACTAGTAGGCAGGCGAGTTGGGACTATCATGCAAATTCATGGAAGACAGCTATTAATGCCACCTGATTTCAATTAGAATTTACATGCGTAGCGCAATTCAATAGTACTCAAGCACAGAATCTAATTACTTCCTCTAACGTAAAAAAATTTTTTTTCGGAAAACACCATTAATACTAATTAGTCGCTTGTCTCCTTCTAAAATTTTCTAGCGTTAATTATAAGGTGTGGCACAAATAAAGAAAATATCGCTTTAAAATTTATTATTATAGTTACATTAAATTCGTAGCGTTATAGCATGTAAACCAACAACTTGGAATTATCTGACCTGATAAGCTTCAAAGTCAAGAAACGAACACTTTCTGTCGGTATCTATTTCATTTGTAATTAATTGAATCAGGAGCAAGAACCTCACCGCATTCATTAGAATAGACAGTGGGCTTGATATATACTTTGCATACTCGAGATCTGCCAAATGCTTGAATATTCATACTCTCGCAACATGTTGCAACAGAGTACATTATTTTTGTTCATCTGACGGTTGTTTGTAACAGCTAAAACTAATTTAGATAGATATAGAGTTATATATGCATAAATAAGCAGGATGACGAAACAAGTTGAATTACGCCTGACTGTCTGTCCGTCCGTGCAAGCGATAACTTGAGTCAAAATTAAAATATCTTGATAGAACTTGTTATACATGTTCTTTGTCTCCATAAGAAAATTGTAATATCAATAATAAGATGGCAGATGAGCGTAAGAGGAAAACTGCCACCCTACAGAATGTCGTTAATGGAAAACTTATAAAGTTCTGTAACTAAGCTCCCAATCAAAATTTTTAATATTTAAAAACTTGGTATGGCCCCTCCCCCCAATAGGTTTATCTTACATGTTTCACAAACCGCTCAAGCCATATTAATCAATTTTGCTGAAAATGGGTCTTGCAGGCTCCCCCTCATACAGTGGGTAAATGAGTGAAATCGGATAGTAACCGCACCACCTCCCATACAAAGGTTATGTTGAAAACTACTTAACCCACTGAAGAAATACGTCAGAATCATTAAATTTTACAGTAAATATGGTACGGTAGGGTTGCATGGGAATTCGTGTAAAATTTGGACAATGGGAGTGGCACCGCCAACATTTAGGTGAATTTCTATATCACAAGAACAGCGTTGACGATTTTAACTAAATTTGGTACATACTCGTAGCATTATGTTTCCATCCCTATATCACATTGTGAAAATGGGCGAAATCGGATAACAACCATGCCTACTTCTCACATAATGCAATTTCAAATTTCACCTGATTCTTTTACTCTAAAGCATATAAATCCAGCACCCATTAAAATATTGGAATGGAACTTTGTAAATAGTCCCTTCTAGATATGCCATCACATACGTTAAAACGGTTGAAAGCAGAATATAACTTTTCAAGCCCCTGATACTCAATATAAGGACCTCGTCTGACTTTTTACTGAAACTATCCGTCAATCTATGAGATGTCTTAATGAAATTCAAGGAGTAACTTTTCATACTAATAGTGTTCCCTTACGTCAGAAATGGGAAAATCGGGTAAATACTTCCCCTAGCCTTTATATACATAATATAAGGAATTCAACCCTGTGGTTGGCTTTATGCGGTATATATCGGTCAATCTGTAAGTGTGTAATCTGAACGTGTGATACTGGATATACCATAGTTTAATGCCATAATCGTGTGAAATCGGTCAACCAATTATATCAGTTCCCTTTACTTATTTTCAAATTTTAAAATTCGCGAAAATGTATTATTTTTTGAACACACCCGTACTTAAGTAATGACAAAGGTTAATGCAATAAGTCCAGACCTTCCCCTAGCACAAATATGCCCAATGTAATGATTCCTGCCTTTCCAGCTATCTTTAAGCGTTCATGTTGGTCGATATATATGCTATTTTAATGAAGTTTAGAGGATAGGTTTTCCCCGAAATATGAATGAAACCGATCCAGACCGCGGTCTAAACCGCTTATTCCTAATATAATGATTCTTCCTTTCCTTTTCTGTAGTTGTTTTTTTTCTTAAATACGCAAATATATTTAGTTAAGCAACTTTGGTTAAGTTCATATCGCATATATCTTATTTGAGTTAGTTTGGTTGTTTTTAATATACATATCTTGGACACAAAGCAAAATATGGTGATGAAAGTGCGTGAGTCTGTGACCTGTAATATAAGTTAATAGGATACCAAATATGATTGTAATCCATTCACGGCTTCATTGAAGAATGAATGTTGAATTCTTACGCAACATATTTTATTATAAAGTTATGCCAGCAACTGAAAGTATTTTCCCGCCTTTGATCCTTGCACATTGCGAGAGTATAAAATGTTCGGTTACACCAGAACTTAAAATAACAATAAGAATAGAACAATAAGAATTACGAAAACCAGTATAAGTATTTAGTATATAGTTGGGGTAATTCATTTACCGATTTTACACAACCCCAACCAAACTATAGTATATCCGAGATTATATGTTAACTTCATTTTTCTAAGATATCTTATATGTATATTGCGCGATATATACAGTATAAAGCTAAATGGAAGCTTGAAAATCCTATATTAGGCAAATGGCGGCTAGAGCTTTATTTTTGTATCATTTTTCGTGCTTGATTAATATACAGTAAAGTAAAAGATTCGGGCGTGGTTGAATTCGCCCATTTTCACACTGTGACATAAATATATTGAAATTTGTCACTGGTATAAGCGAATATGTAATTGAGAGTTAGCCATAAGAAAGACCCAGGGACATACTCTCTCCATCGTTAAACCTCGCGTATTTATATACCAGAAACCATCGCAATACAATCCAGGAAATACCTAGCAATATGTCAAGAATTTATTTTCGAATTATGGTAACCAAGAGACACTAAAAGCATTGACATTGACGCTAGAGACTTGCGCCGAAACGACACTTCCTAAACGTATTTTCCTTTCATAAAAACGGACCTTTCTCATATCTCAAATATACCACATTGTCCCTGCAAAAGTAGTTTGATTTGCTGTTGGTTCCTTAAAAAATGGCAAATATTGATGTGTTACTTATCCTTCTCGCCTAGTTTTTTCATAATGTTGTGAAATAGGCAAATTGTTTCTCCATCTCCTCGTATTCTTTTTGCTGATGTTCGATTAGATATGAGATAAACTTATGTGACATTTATATAAATATTTATATACCACTTATCACAGATAAAGACTTGCGCCAAATTAGAACATATCTGCGAGATCATGAAGGAAATATTCCGATTAGTGACCCCTATATACTTTAAAATTTACCCCGAGATGCAACGCTTTCAATTATTTTCAGAAAAAACTTAAACCACTTACAAAAGGCCGGAATGCAGTCGCAACAACTCGAACTTCATCGAGATTAAACCGAAATAAGCAATAATGAAGAAGTGTTCACAAATTCACTCAACTATTGTTGGGTTCTTAGTTAACGATTCTGGCAGCATTATTTGGCTAATACAGCGAATTCCTGGTTTGCTATTGCAAAATAAACGCCTTTTTCATATTTCCGTAGAAAATCTTCGCTTGTTGTTACATCCCATTAAGTGATTAGCTGTTTACATATTTGTTATTGTTTTCAATGGCTCTTCATAGAGGATTCGCGTGCTTTGTTTAAAATTTCAATTTGTTGTTGTGGTTACAATGTATGCTGTTGGTACATTGTAATATATATTCGAAGCAATTAGAGCCGCACCACATGTTGCATGGAAAAGTGTAAACCACTAATGCCGCCCCCTCTGTTGTCGTTGGTGTAAATTAGTGTTAGTTTTTGGCCTTAAATATTTTCAGTATCTCAAGGGCAGCCATTCAATTTGCATATACTGTTACTCTATAAACCCACAAACATACACAGCCGATTCATTTACAACCGTTTCCATTCCGTTTTGTTTTCATTTTCAATTTCGCTCTTGATTACCTCGGATGGCTGCCAGAAAGGAAATATTTTTAATCATTCAATATAAACTGTGGAGAGTAGGAATTTGAGAACTACAGTGGACTAAAAAGAATAAGATTTACATTTGGTCTAAAAATTAATAATTAATTTTAAAAACAAAAAAAAAATGACAGGTGCCGTTAAATTCTAAGCACCATTCTGTGGTGAGCTGTGAAAAGAATTCTCGCTAACATATGAAAACAGTTTTGAACTCTTCAGATTTTATTTAAAAAGATAATACTGCAAATTGAACAAAACAATGAAAGGAAAATGTTGCAGTTCTTAGGATAGGATGTCTCAATTTCAAAAAACAGTCCTACTATCAAAACCAAAGGCAGAAATTTTCCAGTCAGTATCCAAAAATGAATATTTCGAAAGTATAGCTGGACCGAATAGTGGTTTAATACGAATATTCGGAGCTGAAAAACAGATACTAAACAATTTCTGAAATTAGTTTACCATAAAATTCAGCTTAAATTAGTTTACTACTAAAGTTAATTTATTATTTTTATACTCTCGCATGATTACTGCACAGAGAACAATAGTTTTGTTCACCTAACGGTTGTTTGTATCATCTAAAACTAATCGAGATAGATATAGAGTTGCATTCCGGATGAATTTCTAACTGTCCATCTGTGCGTGTAAGTGATAACTTGAGTAAAAATTAAGATATCTTGAGGATTAGCAGTAGGGGAGCAGCTCGTAGTAGATATTTCGCTGCCAATCTCACCAAACACATAGCAAAACCTTCCTGACCGTCAATCCTGGTTTGGTCACCGTTTGCGCCAGCTCACAATGATTCGACCAGAATTATTTTCTCTTGACATTGACGTAAGTGACAAACTTTTCATCACCAGCAACCATCCACTTCGATCGGTTTTGTTGCGATTCAGCAGTGATTCATACATCGAGGTTTTCTTATCCGGGCTTATTTAAATGGTTCAAAACGGTGTTTTGTGAAATCTTTAACTCCGGGGCAACTAAAATAGTGCTCACATGATGTTCGGTCACGACGACTTCCATTATTTTCCACAATTGACGTGACGTGACGTCCACAATTCAGAGCGTGGTGCATATTTGACATCAAAATTACCGGAACGGAACAAACGAAACCTAATTTGCACGCGATTGTCTATTTCAGTTTCAGGACCATAAACGCTATGCGCATTTTCAGTCGCGTGGCTTGCGTTTTCGCCTTTATCGAAGAAAAGCTGTAAAACATTGCGCATTTGCTCATTGCTTGTGCCAGTCTTTCAAGCGTGCTTACCTCTGTCAAGCAATCACAAAATAACGGGAATTTTGAGAAAAATATTTATTCATTCGCCTACGTTAATGTCGTAGCCTTCTAGTTTATAATAGTCTCCATTCTATATTATACACTTATGCCAGCGCTTCTTCTAACCGTCGAAACACTTCTCAAACTCGAGTTTTGGGATAGCCTTTTGCACCTTTAGCGATGCGCTTTTAATGTCATCTATCCATATAAAACGACGGCCCTTTAAGTTTCTCTTTATTTTTCTAAATAGGAAAAATTCACACGGCGAACATGACTGACGAATATAGAGGCTGGGGCATCTTTACAGTATTATTTTTGGCCATGAATTCACGAACAAGCAACAAAATGTCAGCAGAATTGAGCAAAAGTGTACTCCTTATTGATCGTTTGAATTTGAGGCAAGAATGCATGATGCCCTATGCCATTAAAGTCGAAGAACACAGTCCCAGAACATTTCCTTTGTTTTTTGAACACACCACGTATATGTTTTCCCGCAGTTCCTGGGTAGAACATGTGTCCTCAAACTAGGTCTGTTCTCCTAACGATTGATTATAACTTCTAGAACTAACCGATTTAAATATAGACATATATATATGTATAAATGGTCAGAATAAAAAGAGGAGTTAAAATCCGAGTGACTGTCTGTCCGTCCGTCCGCTCAGTTATGTTGAAAACTACTAAAAGTGTGTTAACTCGCTCAACGAACACGTCAGAAACATTCAGTCTTGCAGCAAATATGACACGGAAGAGTTCCAAAACTTCGAAACTTCATCTGATACTTTCACTTTAAAGTAGATAAATCGAGCATCAATTAAGATATTGGAATAAAGCGATGCGATAATGCGAAAAAATTATAGAAATCAGATTATAACTTTTCAAGCTACCAGATACCTAATGTATGGGCAGTTCATCTATCTGACTTTTTACCGAAAATGTCGGGAAATCTGTACCGTAGGAATTCGATAATCTAATATCGTAATGAAATTCGAGGATTATCTTTCCATGATAACAATGTATACTGGTGTCACAAATGGAGAAATCCGGTAAATACTTCCTCTAACCCGCATGTACCTAATATAAGGATTTTCAACCTCTGTGTAGACTTTCTACCTTACATTTCGGTCAATATGTAATATATCTTAAGCAAAATTAAGTGAACATGTAATATCGGATATGCCATAGTTTACTGCCGAAAATGTGTGAAATTGGTCTACAAATTATCCCAGCTCCGACTACATATAATGATTTTCGCTATTCTAGCAGACTTTATACCGAATATGTCGGTCACTGTGGGAGTTACCTTCACAAAATTGGGTAAAACCATGTTCCCTAATATATTTGAAGAATGAAAAGAGTTAATGTGATCAGTGCAGATTTTTTCTATCCAAAAAATACGCGATATAAGAATTCCCGACTTTCCATCTGACTTTAAACCGTTCATGTTGGTCAATATGTACGATATTTTAATGAAATTAAGGGGATATGTTTTCTTAAACAATGCGGTTTAGTTAATTTGGTAAATTTTAATATAAATATCCCTTATATACATTATATATACCTTTTCTCTGGTTGATTTTTTCCTGATGTATCTAATATATTCATTAAGCCACTTTGGTTGAGTTTACATCGCATATGTCACTTTTGAGTTAATTTGGTAGGTTTTAATATAAATATCTCTGACGCAGAACAGCTGAAGCTCTGAAGCAAAATATAAGAATAAAAGTACATGACTCTATCGCCTGTAATATAAGCTAAAAAGATACCAAATATGATTGCAATCCATTGACCATTTCTTCGAATAATGAATGTTGAATTCTTCCACAATTTTTATAAAATAAAGGTATGCCAGCACCTGGAAGTATAAAAAGTATAAGCGAGAGTATAAAATGTTCGGTTACACACAAACTTAGTCCTTCCGTACTTGTAAATATACAGTTTTGCCATCGCCCGAAAGTATTATCCCATATTTGATCCCGGATAGAAAAATACTTTCTCATATTAACTATGGAAGTTTAATAGTTCGTTTATGACATAACATGTCGGAATCTTTGGATCTTTGATGAAAACAGTATAGAATACTTTTCATAGAGTGCAATCGCATGATTCTCTGCTCGCTACCTATGTTTGAGGTGTGCTCTCTTATTACATATGAAAGCAACGCCACAGTTAACCCATGTACTTATCATGTTCTTATAATACCATGTATTAATGCATGTACAAATGCTTATGTATGTAGCTACTGAATAGCAAATCAGAATAGTTCCCTGATTGCGATAAAAATGCGAATAATTAATTATATTTGTGTCAAATAGTTCATGAGCTTCACTGGATCTTTCACTCCTATCGGCATTGAACAGCTTCAAAATAGTAATAATTTAATCGTGGTCTTAGTACAAGTCACCGGATATGCTTTTAACTTCTTAGGATTTTTTACTTCATTTACTTAACACACGAATAATTATTTATATGGTAAAGCTCTGACATATGCTTCTTACCAAATATATAATTTGTCGGAATTAATAATTGTGTATTCAAAGAATTATCTCACTTTCACAAATTTGTATAAGTCTACCCGAACGCTAGCTCAAAAAGCATATCTTCCAAACGGGCAGGTGTTTTTGAGTTCGCAATTTTCCTCACGTCATTTCGTTAATAAATTTTACACGTAGCACAGAAATCAAAGCAATAATTCAAAGCTCAACAAATTAAGTAAATAATGTCATATTTCAAATGAAATATTCATAATACCACACCAGTTATAGCCCGCATCCCGCAACTTGACACTCACACACACATATGCAAACAAACATAAGTATTCTGCAGAAAAAGTATAAATAGCAGAAGCGTTAAAAATCATCAGGCGGTGTAAAACAGGACAACAGCAATAGCGTGAGATGATTAGATTTTCCAGCGTAAAAAGTGTGGAAATACACATATGCATGCAGCATTAAGGTGTGTGCGAGTGGAAGCAACATTGCTTTTTAATAAATTTTTTTCAGCTTGAGTAATGGCACATATTAGAAATTTCTTTGATGCATGAACCGAAATATTTATCAAGAAAACATGAGCTTACAAGTCTTCCGACTTTTTTAAAAGACCGCAGGCCTTTAAAACTCAGTGTTTAGTTTTAATTTAATTTCCACTCAAACTGAACAATTTTTAAGCTTCAGAAAGCACTTTGCCTCCAAAGTAAAATTCCGTTTCTTCAAATATCGGCTTGAGCTCACACCTCTAACACACTGCCCAGAAGAGTGTCTCATCAAAAACGAATTCGAAAATTTTGGTAATACTGCCACCTTAGTGCGTGCACACACTTGCGTAAGAGGTAAAGTCACGGTGATATCAAGCGAAAAGAAGGTACCTTATGCTGAGCAGGAAGATAAGCGAACGCATCTGAGGATGTGTGCTTAACTCACACAGAAATATGAATTCGTTTCTAGAATTTATATCGCCAAACAAACGCTTTTTCATACACATATGCATGGTTACTTGCACACATACTGGCATTTATATACTTATGTATGTAGATAGATACTCATGGCCATATTCATATTTCGTATGCAATATAGCCTTGGTAATTGTGACTTCATGATGATGTCAAGGCGCTCACTGACGCCTGCAAGAAGGCCGTGTATATATTATTACGCATATAGGAACCGTGTTAATAGTATGTAGAAACCAACATTAAGGTGATAATATTATGGTACAGATTTCTGGCTAAGTATGTATGTATGTGGGCTCAGTATACGGCGATATTCTTTCTTTCAGTATTATATGAGCATATTCTAAGACCTAATGGGAACATAAAGAACCTAATGATCAGGCGTTCTTCCGAAATCCGCTTTCAGTTAACCAACCGAGCTATCAAGATCTTATTTATAAAAAAATATATAAAATAATGTATTATATATATAAATATTATAATATATTTATAAATATATATAAAATGTATAATATTATATAATGAAATTTATAATATATGAAATATAAATAATAATTTATAAAGAAAAAATTTTAATTTAATTAAATTAAAAATTTAAGCAAACAACTGTTGATATCAGATTCGTATAAATATTCCGGTATATCCGAGATTTTTCTCCTTAACAAATTTTTACTACAACGGATATGTTTTTCATTAATCTGCCAAATAATTTTTCATTTTCACCACTGAATGTATATTCTTTTTTTATAAAACTCTTTAATCAATAACATTACGAACCACCCTTAAATATGTGAAATTATCTCCAAAATTATAACATTCATATGTGTTTACGCTATGTAACTATGTATGTGTGTGTGCAAAAAAAAATAAGACAAACTGAGTTTTAGGAATGTATAAACCCTTCTGGCCATGAAAGGAAGGTGTGTATACATGTACATTTGAATAGCCCCAGTAACTGCACATAAATTTATGTACAAACATGAATAAATTTACATGTCTTTGTCGACAATATAAATCAAGTCCACAAAGGAGTTGTTGTGAGGTGTCCGCGTGTGTGTCTGCACGCGCCGTTCATTACCCACAAGGGGTTTACAACTCGAAGCTTTTTAAAAGTTTGTATAAGAATGTACAAGCTTGCAAGGCGCAGATCTCTATGCATCTTTATTAAATGAGAAACTAATTATTTTGTAGAATTAGAACAATGTTCACTTACGTCTATTTTCCTGTCTAAACTTCGTACATGCATGTATGTATATATTTGTACTTATTTATTGTACGTAATTGTAATCTTCTGAAAAATATAGAACTTTTATTGTCTGCATTGAACTTGAACTTGAAGCTTTCTCATAAATGCTTATATCCAATCGAATCTGTGCTGTATGTAATTCCCGCTCCAAGAATTAACTTTGTTTAACCAGATTACGTATTTCAAGAAATAATTTAAAATCCAAAATTTCTAACTTTCATTTAGAATAATCATTCTTTTTATTTCATGCAAACTCAGGAGCCAAAACTTCGAACTTGTTCATTAAGTTCTATATGGCGTATATGCAACTTCCGAATGTTCTGTAGTCGACCTAAAAGCATACTCATAGCCCTCCATACGTATATGTAAAAAGGAATGAAAAATAACATCCTATAACAAAATATGCTACAAATAAAAAGAATACCATTAAACTAATTATCACATAACGTGGTCTTATCGAAACTGGGTCAGAGTAAAAATGCAATATTTCAAATATAATATTTATTCTTATACAACTTTAATGTAACAGATATTTATAACAACATATGCCAAAACGCGATGGTTAAAGACATTTATCTGAATATAAACAAGTAAGAAAGGGTTAAGTTTGGGTATAACCGAACATTTTATACTCTCGCAATGTGCAAGGATCAGAGGCGGGGAAATGTTTCAGGTGCTGACCTAACTTTATATTAAAAAATGTTGCGGGAGAATTCAACATTCATTATCCCACGAAATTGCCAATGGATTGCAATCATATTTGGTATCTTATTAACTTATATTACAGGCCATAGACTCATGTACTCTCATTGTTATATTTTGCTTCGTGTCAGGGACATTTATATCGAAATCTACCAAATTAACTCAAAAGTGATATATGCGATGTAAACTCAACCAAAGTGGCTTAATTGAAAATATTGGATACAGGAGGAAAAAGTCAATCAGAGAAAAGAAAATCATTATATTAAGAATAAGCGGTTTAGAACATGATCTGGACCGACTTCTGTCATATTTGGCGCTAAATCACAATGTGTTTAAGAAAACATATCCATTTAATTTCATTAAAATGTCACACATATTGACCAACATAAACAGTTTAAAATCAGATGGAAAGTCGGGAATTCTTATAACGGGCATTTTTGGAATAGAGGAAGATCTCCACTGATCACATCAACTCTTTTCATTATTCAAGTATATTAGGGAACTAAAAGTATAAAGTTTATATGGAGGTTGAAAATCCTTGTATTAGGTACATGGGGCTAGGGGAAGTGCTTACTCGATTTTATCCGTTTTAAGTACATAAACACACCGTTACCAGAAAGAGACACTCTCTAAAATTTAAAGGGATAACTCATATATTGACCGTTATATATGGTATAAAGTCTACAGGAAGGTCGAAAATCCTAATATTAGGTATATGGGGCCTATGAGAAGTATTTACCTAATTTTCCTCACTTTTGACACCAAATCACATTATTCTTATGGAAAGATAATCCTCGAATTTCATTACGATATTAGATTATCGAATTCCTACGATACAGATTTACCGATATTTTCGGTAACAAGGCAGATAGAGGCACTGAGGTCCTTATATTTGGTATCTGGTAGCTTGAAAAGTTATAATCCGATGTCAACTATGTCTACGCATGAGATGGCATATGGTGAATATGCTATTCGTGAAAAGCTTTCTTCCAAAATCTTAATTGATTCTCGATTGATGAAGCTTAAAATTTTGTTAAATGAAAAGTAGACGTGATTTTTATCCGATTTGGTCCATTTTCATAATATGACATAAGAATGCAAAGGTAATCATATACTAAACTTTGTTGAAATCGGTTAAGGCATTCTTGAGATATGGGATTTCTCCGAAAAGTGGGCGGTGCTACGACCATCACCAAACTTTTACACGGATTCCTATGCAACCCTTTCTTATCATATGTGTTGCAAGATTTAATGTGTCTGGCGTGAACTTTGAGCGAGTTATCGCACTTTAAGTAGTTTTCAACAGAACTCTTGTATAGGAGGTGGGCGCAATTTCGCTAAGATATCTTACATATTGACCGTTATATATGGAATAAAGTCTACCGGAGCTTTGTAATCCGTCTAGGTATATACGAGCTGGGGGTAGTATTTACCCAATTTTCACCATTTTTGATACCAGAGTACACTATTATCATGGAAAGATAATACTCCAATTTCATTACAATACCTTGCATATTTACCGATATTTTCGGTAAAAAGTCTGAT
The DNA here is from genome assembly GCA_021498325.1 of Bactrocera minax. Taxonomy (NCBI): domain Eukaryota; kingdom Metazoa; phylum Arthropoda; class Insecta; order Diptera; family Tephritidae; genus Bactrocera; species Bactrocera minax. Next base: position 375,760 of record JAKEEE010000111.1, on the reverse strand, counting down.
AGAGGTATTGAGGTCCATTTATTGGGTATCTGGGGGCTTGAAAAGTTATAATCCGACTTCAACTATTTTTACGCATGAGATGGCATAGCTTGGACGTACTATTCGTGGAAAGATTTGTTCCAATATCTTAATTGATGTTCAATTTATCTACCTTAAAGTGAAAGTATCAGATGAAACTTAAAATTGTGTTATATGAGAAGTAGGCGTGGTTTTTATCCAATTTACCCACTTTCACCATCACCAGCACCAAACCATTACTCGGATTCCTATGCAACCCTTCCGTATCATGCCTGCTGCAAGATTTAATGTTTCTGACGTGTTCCATCAGTGAGTTAACCAGTTTTAGTAGTTTTCGGCATAACTTTTGTATTTCTTTAAATTCTTTTGTATGCTAATTTTCTCAGCATATGAAGAGATGCTAAAAGAACTTACTCGGAGCAAGTTTGGTTTATATAGCTTTAACGATTTCCGAGATATATATATTAAACCTGTTGTGGGGGGAAGGGGGGCATGCCCACTTTTACAAAATTTTTGCGCACAGATGCCCCACTCCACTAGGATCTCCTCTAACAAATAACACGTTTATATCTTAATTTTCTGTTTAGTTATAGCAATTTATCTGTTTTCCATTAATAGCATTTTGTGGGCGTGGCATATGTCGAATTACACCGATATAGAATAGACACCAACCGTCTTACGGTGACAAAGAAGGTGTACCAAGTTTCATCAAAATATCTTAATTTTTACTCAAGTAAAGGCTTGCACGGATGGACGGACAGATAGTTACGGGGATTTCAACTCGTCTTTTCATCCTGATCATTTATATATATGCACGTCTATATCTATCTCGATTAGTTCTAGGTGTTCCAAACAACCTTTAGGTGAACAGAACTAATATACTCTGTAGCAACATGTTGAGAGAGTATAAAAATATGAAAGTGGAGCAGAATATTTACTAAGCCATGCTCTGATATTGTTGCTGTTATAGCATTTAGCAAAACCATATTTGGATAATTCTTCAATGTAATCTAACGGTACTATGACTGTCTGTCTGTGTAGCAATAACTCAATTGAATACATAGTGTCTGTATCCCATTCGCTACAAAATTTGTGTGCGAGCCAAATATATCAGACTTAAAAGCAATTATATTAAATTATTATATTAATTATTAAATTATTAAAAATTAAATTATTAAATTAATAACAAACCTTTATATATACACTCTGTACTCTATACCAAGCAGTGAATAGTTTATCTTTTATATTTTCTAAGACAGCGAAAAGCCTTAATTATTAACTCCTTGAAACTGCGCGCAAATTGCGCAAGAAGGTGTGAGCAGACTTCAAAAAGAATATTAGCTTTCAAGTTGTTGTACTGCGTTCTCTCGTACATGTACGTCAAATTAGTCTCACATATGTACATATATAAATATATGTATACAAATACGAATGCCATTTCTGGAGCAAGTGCTAGCTGTAAATAATCTTTATAAGATTCTCTAAGCAGATTTGCGAAGAAGCCGTAAAAGGCTATGATGAGCTGATTGGATGACGCCTTTCAAGTTTAACCACCGCGAATGCAATACAATCACACCCTCTTCACCGAAAGGAAATTTCAATCTCAAAAATTAGCGAAGTTAATTCCGTTGATAAACGAGTGCATTCAAAGGGAACTTAATGCAGACACTTTTCCGACTGCTTATTTAAAAGCGATAATAAAATCGCAATAATAAATTTAATAAAATGGAAAATGAAAGCGTTTGAAAGTGTGTAAAGAGTAAGCAAAATACTCTATATGTATACTAGAAATATAAGCTAAGAACTATTTAGTAGATTTGTATGGGTGTAAGTACGAGTATTTTGTTAGATATAAAGCGCTTTTAATATATGAAAGACAACATTCTATGACAATAGTGTGGAATTAGGTGAAAGGAAATAATAACCATACCCACTTCCTGAATAATGGTGATATCCGAGACTAGTAACAGTTATATAACTAACAAATGACCTCAGAACAGAATGACTACAAGGATGATACAGAAAGGCGATGTAGGGCAATGGTGAAAATTCATATCTCATAAACCTGTTGACACAATTTGTTTCGGGTTCGTCACACTTCAAAAATATGTACAATGAGACCCCAGTAAGATCCCTTTCAATGTACCAACTTCCTCATATCTCTTGAGTTATTAGCTGGAATAGCTAGCGAACTTCTTGTGACAAACGAAGCATGATCATCGATTTATCGACATGAATTGTATTTTTCAGTTGGCTAAAGCTTACTCATATCAGGTGAGAAATCGCACATTGTTCTACCGCTGTACCCGGTTTGCATGCAAATGCGGGGATCACTGTAATCCATCTAGCATAAGACAAGTCATTCTGCTGCGGTTAAGCTTTGAAATTAAGAAGAAGTTTAGCTTTTCACTTTTCGTTAATTTTCGTTCAGTGAAACTGATCCAGTGAGCCTTATTAAAGTTAACGAAAGTGTTGTTATCAATTGACAATAAAAATTATTATGCTTCAATACTGTGGTCCGTGGTACGTATCCAAAGTAACCCCTTATATGTCGCATAATGGCAAGGTAAACATGAAAACAAAGCTGGGAATCTAACCACAAAAATCTGTATTGGATTAAGATTCATAATTGTAGTTAATTGGAGGTTCTACCTCCCAGCGGGCGAAGCTACTTTGAAAACTAAAGATAACATGTTAGAAAGAGCTTTTAGGCTTGTTTTGAATTTCATAGTGGTTAGAGCTCGTATAAATAATTAATCTTGTATTTATTCCGACTTTGAAGGATGATTTCGTGGTGATCGGCCTTTTTATGCCAATATATCCATTGAAGAAAGAGATATTTACGTGAAATTTTTTTAATAATTGATGGATATTTTGATTCATTCTTGTAGTTGTGTATATGCACATGTATACTGTGTTGTTGGCTTTTCTATATTAACTCTATAAAGAAATGTTTACTGACAGTATTTTACGTTCGCACAGCGGAAGCCACAACTGCACGGCAAAATAACAACTACTTAGCAGCAATAAAGTTGAGATGAGACATTGTCGTTATACTCATATATCACCTGAAGCAACACCAACGACAACAGCAATAGCAATGCAAAAGCAACAGCAACACATTGGACAAACAATGAATTAAGAATCCCTGCAGGAAGAGCGCGACTTGAAAATTAGTGCAGTTCTCATCACAGACGTGAACGGGTAGCGAACCGGAAATCAATTTCTTTATTAATTTAAAGAATCATTACCCGAGTCGAAAGTTTTCACAATTTTAATTTGGTTTATTTCAATGGACATAGTTTTTTCATTTTTCTTTTTACGAATTCTGGAAGAAGCCTTTCTGTAGATGAACTTTTTAGAGGAAAGAGAAAATTAGACAATGTCCAAAAGAAGATCACTGATAGATAGTTGATAGATATTTCTATCCTTTGTAACCAAGAAGTGGTCTTGGAATAGTCTGAATTTTCGAAAATTAAATTGGTATTCCCTTCCTAAGATTTACTCTTTAGGATTTAGCAGAAAATATTTAAGAGGAATCGCTGGAATATACTCACCTCGTCGAGTTCAACTGTTGTTACATTATATTCTTATGTTATTACATACAACTATTGCAGACCTCTACTTTAGAAACATAAAGAGGAAATCAAAATTTAAAATCATTGTTCACATTTATTTCACAATCATTGTTCACAGTTATTTGGAGAACTTTAAATTAGGGGAAGAGATTTCTTAAATCGTATCCTCGGATTCAGATTTAACAATCCTATTTTAAAGCCTTTATAAAAATAATACCTTCTATAACACAACTGTATGGTCTTAAGAAAGTTCCGAAGCGTGAATCTTTTCGCAAAGCTTCGTTTCCTCGAACGAATGCAATGAAATTATATGTGAAGCTCTCGTTTTGCCAGCCTAAATTAGGAGCATGTATTTCCACTTTATAAAAATATTTTCGTCATAAATATAGAAGGTTATTAGCGATGACCCTTATACCCATATTCTAAATCAATAAACAAACTATTAACGATATTAATAATTTTTTCCCGGCCATTTGTTTACTTAAGTTCATAGAAATTTATTAAAGGGCTTATATTGATGAGGTTCAACCCTTCGTTATTTTTATTAACACGGACAATACTTAATTTAAATAACTGTAGTGTGTTTTTGAGGAGCCACTTAAGACCGATCTGATTTGCTAAAGTTCTTATTTCCTGCAGGGCTAACATGTATGGGAGTGATTGAATGTGTGCGTTTGGTGCATATAAGCGCATAATTATATGCAAACTGGCACACCGTCACAAAGCCATGTCACCCAGAGCAGACAACGCTGTTGCAACATTTACTTAGAACGATTTGTTTTGTTTTGTTTGAAAGACGCAGGAAGTGTGAAAGTGTTTAATAAAGGATACCTACAGTCACCCGATCAGCACTCCGCAAGCCGCCGAGCAGATGATAGCTCGACTCGACATGTCACATTAGCACCATTATGCAACGAATACACCTACGCACTCGGATGAATCTTCGTTCGTCGCGTTTGTATGATTTGGTTTCAAAGTTTTCACAAGGACACTTTCGCACTACTACATACGTATGCATCTGTATGTATGCGCGTGTATGTTGGCAATTGTGCCCATTGTATGCAAACCTGGGATTGTGCAGCTTTAGTGTTGTAGTAAATTCAAAGAATTCACTCACCACATCAAACGAGTTTTTATCCACTTACACGTTGCAAAGCGTAAAAAATACAAGAAATGCATATAAATTTATAAAAGCACAAGCTCGTCAGCAGGTGGCGGAATGCTTCCGAACAATTAAGCGCATATAACATATATATATTATATATTTATATTTATTTATATATACATATATAATATAATATATATTTTTCATGAATTTCCTTAATCATCCACTAAGATAATTCCATTGCAAAATAAAAGCAACTGAAAACAAAGCAGAAAGCACTTTGGGACTATTTTGCCACTTTCGGTATATTCTCATTTTCACTTAAGTTTACGTTCACAAATTTGTAAATCTCTATGAATATATACATATATATATATACATATATATACATATACATACTTATATACTGTGTATGATAACATAAGCACCTAATCGTCGAGACCTATTTCACACTTGGAAGTTGTAAGCAAGTTTTAAACTAAAAACTGTGAAGATGGAACTAAAATTTTTTGCGTCGAAAACACGCCTCGAGTACTTTACAAATATCTAATGAGATTTATTTGAACTCCAACTAGTTCGTCTATGTGTGAAGTCTAAGACGTTTCACCCTTAGCCTCACAAAGGTAGGCCAGTCAGAAAGGAAGTGCCGAGATTCCACTTCGTCTTCTTCCAAAAACTTTTGTAAATTGGTATCACGCAGGATTTATTGTCATGCAGTGGCAGTCAGACAAGCCAATCGATACTTTATTCACTCTCTCCTCGATATTTGACCTCAACAAATGCATTCTATTCAGTAAAACACCTAAGTGATTCCTATGTCAATAGATTGAAATTAATACCTGCCACAGAGAGGGGAGGAACCTCAAAGACTTTGAATTTTGTGTAAGTAAAACTTGTTCAGTCTTCCTGGGATTGATGGTTAGGCCACTAGCCACCAAGTTAGTCAACACATTAAGATACCTACATTAGATATAAAGTTATTTCGTTCACGATATCCAGGAAATTTCTGTTTACCATCGATAAAGGAGCAACTTCAGGGTATATTCGCTACCCAAACTCCAATTACCAGTCTCATCTTGCTGACACCCTAGGCATCCTTGAATCTGATAATGCGCCCGAAGTTTAAGAAATCTTGACATGTGCATGCTAGTTTATTCCATGAAGTCCTTTTATTTTAATAATATACTTCATATTTTATAAACTTATATGCTGCAAATCCTGCCTTGTACGGTGCCCAGCTATAAGCTGATCCGCTTCTATGGATCTTATTAAAATTTTCATTTCTAATATTACTGAATTTTCAATAGTGTATAGTCCATCAGAGAGGTTTCCCGTCACTTCTCTGAGCTTACAGTAACTCATTTAACCATCACTCCGGTAGAAAGTGCAAAGTCCTCAGCCCCTCCGAGAGTAGATCAGAGAAATAATGTTCAATAAGAACCCTTCTGGCAAAAATCAGAGCTACAGTCGTATTTGAAATCAGGATAAGGAAGGACACGCTTCTTAGTACATTCACAAAAATTTGAGAGTTTCCCAGTTACATATAATATAGTGAGAACTCGTCGTCACCCTCTTGCTTAACTGTGAAAACAACTTAATTACTGAAGTAAGTAATAGCTAATTGTGATAATATTGCTGTAAAACGATGTTATTAATATTCTCGCCAAATCCAAATCGCCTTTAATGCTTTCTGAGCTCTTGAGCTTCACCCGATCAAATAATTCCTTATATCTTATATAATTCCTTATATATATATTAATATTTCCTAATGGAAGCAAAACAAAAGGAACTGATTGGACATAGCCATCAGAGTCCTGCGATAATGTTACAACCGTATGATTTTATTCATAAGTAATTTCTTTTGTTGCAAATCCACCATTATTCAGCCAGAGTATATAAAAAATATATTTACATTTCTTAGAATAAGAGCATTTTTTTGCTACATTGTTCCCTTACGCCTGCTGGGAAGGAAATGAATAACATCAGTTGAGGCTATTAAAATTCCAAGCTGCTTAGATTAAAAAAGACACAATTCAATTGAGAAGTTATAAAGTTAGAGACTTAAAGACGCTGCTGAAAAGAAAAGTCAAAGAAAGAATAAATTTTTAGTTCGTTCTCGTGTACAGCCATTTACCAACAAAAGCACGCTGACTTGCTATACGAGAGCTGGTGCAACACAGAAGGACAAACGAATAATGGGAATATATAATATATATAACTGTAAGGGAATAACGCAATGATATTTACCGCAATTTTAGTGACAGTCATTCTCCCTCCCTCGCAGCTTTGTGCAATTTTACGGATTGACAGTCAAATCTTATTTCAAATCAAAACGCATTACAAGAGGAAATCCAGGAAAATATGAGGCGGAAATTCAAGCATTTTGTATACTTCAAGGAAACCTGCAAAAGCTGTTCCTCTTTTGTAAATTTTTTGCTTATTTCATGGTATGGTAACTTTGTGGACTCTACTCTGTAGCTAAAGGTGCTGTAATATTTAAAATAAAGCGATATACTTTTTCTTAGTTGTGATAAGGAACTTATCCGACTTTCATCACGACCGCCACGAAGGACTACACAATCTAAGGCAAGCTTAAAAATTTTATATCCTTTCTGTGATGGGGCGGTACTAGAAGCAAATCCATTTGCAACCCTCAAAAGACACGTAGATTTCAAAAAAAGACATAGATTTCACAATTTTCGGTCAATTTGTTAGTGAATTATAACATTTTGAGTGAGACAAGTTTGGTATTTTGAAAAAAAATTTATAAAAAAAAAAAATTCGAGCATTCATAAAATAATATTTTTCGGTAGGTCAAATTCTGTTCGGGGTCTGCGCCAGGTAAGGCAACCACTCATAAGTGTTTTGCTAAATTCCTTATAGGTCATCGTATTCTTCGGATTTGGGCCTCAAGGATATTTTCGCGTCCTCAGACTCACAGAAATATGTCTTTTATCCAATAGAGCTGTCTAAAAGTCCGCAATCTTAAAATACAATTCAAAAGAGAAGAGAAAAAACGGCGTTTCCCGTTAACGAGATATGACAGATCAACTTCGTGGCCCGTAACGTGGCTTAATGCAAGAACATATTTGGAAATTATCAAAACTAGTGAAAATGTTTATAGTTTAAGAATTTTTGTAGGCCACACTCTTTAAATGCGGAAACAGTTACCGCTTTTAACATTTAACCATAATTGTTATGTAATATAACACACAGAAAAAAAAACATAACGATATTGAATCAACAAAATATGAACCATCTGATAGTTTATGTGAACTTCGGGTATTTGAGATGTTTAGCAGAGAAGTTCTCTGTGTTTGTTTCATATGTTTACTAAATGTATACTTTATTGCTCAGCGTGGCTTACAAATGGGGTATAGACGCGTTAAAGTTGTGAAAGAAAATGAAGTAATCCACGTTTAACTAAAATTCAATACTATTTTTCGAAGATTGGAGTTGAATATTCAATTGGAAAACGTATTGAGCAAATGATCTTAACAGCGGGATAAACTGGGAATGAAAATTTCCTGAGAAATTCCTGAAAAAAGCCGAAAAATACCGAGTTTTAAATTTGCGAAGGGCGGATAGTTGGAACAATTAGATTTATTATAACGAGTTCAATTATTTCTAAATTAATCTGTCCGATATCTGTAAGATATGTTAAGATGTTGTACGATGTGTTCATTGAGTATTTGTAGTCAAGCGGTAAACTCCAGTTTATGATTTAACGGGACAATACTAGTAAAGACGCTTCAAAGAAGTCAGAGCAGTGCTCTTCTTTTGCACCTCCGGTTGAATATCCTAGAAGTCAAGACCTAAGTCCCATTGAAATTATTTGGAACATAAAATCAAAACCTGACGTATGGAAGACGAAACGACGACGCCTGCCACTCTGCAGGCGTGGCTGAATTTGGACAGGGCGACACTGCAGAAGTGAATTGATTCGGTCCCCTGTTATTTCCCTTACAAAATTTTAAACATACACAAGGGACGGTGGTCCAATAACATGTTTACAGCTTTGCTCCAGTTATTGAAAAAATCCTCAAAGGTTAATCAGAAAAATTGAAATAATATTCCGAATACGGTGAATTCAATTTAAATGTTGTTCTCTATTTGCCTGTGGTTGTATTGATATTACGCTGCGGTTGATTGCTGTATAACAGATACGACCACAAAGTATAGCGATTCAATGGCGGCAGAACGTAAAGCATGAGCGACTGTGCAATCAACGCGGGCATAGGCGAGCTTAAATGTGACAACGCCATCACCACTCGCAGCTGGTACCTGGCAACTGGCAACTGGCAACTGGCAACTGGCAACTGGCAACTGACAACTGACAACTGGCAACTGTCGGCTGGCAACAAACAGGTGATGGTCGGCCGCGTTGTATTAAAATGCAATTACCCGCCTGTCAACGGGGCGGCAAATCATGCGCAAAGGAGCTTATCGCCACATACGCGTTGTTAGACACAATTGCACACACACAGCCATTATTATAGAGAAAAAATATTTTTTATGCACATTAGCTTTTCAAACACGCCGTACACAGAATGTTGCATTGGAATCGTGTATGGCGAAAGTTCGTGCGATGTTAATCCGTTTCCACATTTGCGCTTGTTACCGCTAATGCTTTGAATATTTGATTCAATTATCCGGGCGCTATGTTTTGCAACTCTTTGTTTGTGCTTATTATTTTGATTTTACTGTTATACATACTACCCGCCTTTATTTACATACGCATCTGTCCCTAGTTCTGTGAGATTGGGAAATTTAAAATTAATCCATTTAATCCAAAGTGTGCTGGAAAGTATGCAGTGGGGCAAGCAGCGCATGCTGGCAAAGATGATTTCAAATGCGTGCATATTTTTAGGGCCGCACACTTTCAGTTCCATACTTCAGTCTACACAATTAGCAACACACAAATATTGACATGTTGACAATGGCAATAAACAACATAGTTGGCATAATAGGAACGGCATTGTAAACAAACAAGGATATCATACCATCCAAAGCCAATTTACATTCAACCTCTCCTCTGTAGTACATATTTGTTGGCTAGTGTCATTCAAATGAAGTATAAACACACTGGCACAGTCCATACGAAGAGTCAGGTGGTTCGATAGCTGGTTTGCCTGCAATCGGCGGGTAGGCTTTGAGGCTGCTTTTGTGTTTGTATTCAAATATTTGGTTTTTTTGGCAATCGCTTCTAACTGTGCGCTCGCTATGTGTTCTGTGGTACTCCGCCTGAGTGCATTTGGCACCGCTTGGAATCGTTTTGACACCAACGGCAATCACACATGAGTACTTTTGCAAACTCGCCAAAGGACATACCGCACACACACACAACTAAGCCCATTTTGTAGCACTGCAAACAGCTACGTAGTCACTTATAAACGACCTTTTATTTGAATTCAAATACAAATATGTGTACATATAGATAAATGTGGGTATGTATGTACCATTTGGAATGTAAATATGTATATCTACATTACCAGTAAATCCGTGCTTTATTGGTTTAAGTATTCGGGTAGGGAGCCATATCCGGGTGACATCTGTAGAATCACTGATGCTTGTTTCCACTAATAGCAATTCGCTTGGAATTAAAAATAAACCAAAACGAAATGTGTCTTTTAAAACGGCATACCCACTATTGGCTGGAATACTTTTCAACTATGCACACACATAGCTCACATATTTACACATTAGTCTACTACTGCCTACTACTTACTGCCTTAACTGTGAACGAAGTGAATCATTTAACGGCTGTGGTTTTGACGATTTCGAGTACCCCGAAGTAGCTGGAGCTGGAACTTACCGTTTGTTGGTTTTTTGTATTGGTTCAAGGATCATATAGCTAGTAATAAGGATATTCATAAATACAACAGCAACAATCAATAACTAAGCTGGTTTTTTAAGATACATTTAGGAAACAATTTAGATAATTTAAGGTTAATTATTATTCAGAACCAGTTGTAGCTGGTTTCTGCAAGGTAGAGCATGAAACAGAAATTTCAACACTCTCTACCCATGCAGTTCTTGCTAAAATGCTAAAATGTTCGTTTCTTCAGGTCTGTTATTCAAGGCTCTCGTCACTATGTGTGTTATACTAAACATCACAACTTCCACTTTCGATCAACGCCATTAAATTTTGCGGCCCTCAGCCGTTATAACATAGTAATAATACCGATAAAGCTAAAGTTCGTCTTTGTATTTATGTCTCTGTATTTATCCTGAAATTCCTTACTGAAAACGCACATAAAATATAAAGCAAAAATTTTAAGCTGGCTACAGAGTATATTAGTTTTATTCACCTAACGATTGTTTGTAACCCCTAGAACTAATCCAGTTAGATATAGACATATATAAATGATCAATATGAATATATAAATGATCAGGATGAAAAGACGAGTTGAAATCCCAGTAACTATCTGTTCGTCCGTCCGTGCAAGCCTTTACTTGAGTAAAAATTAAGATATTTTGATGAAACTTGGTACACGTTCTTTGTCACCGTAAGACGGTTGGTATTCTATATCGGTGTAATTCGACATATGCCACGCCCACAAAATGCTATTAATGGAAAACAGATAAATTGTTATAACTAAGCAGAAAATTAAGATATAAACGTGTTATTTGGAAGAGGAGATCCTAGTGGAGTGGGGCATCTGTCCGCAAGAATTTTGTAAAAGTGGGCATGCCCCCCTTCCCCCAACAACAGGTTTAATATATATATCTCGGAAATCGTTAAAGCTATATAAACCAAACTTGCTCCGAGTAAGTTCTTTTAGCATCTCTTCATATGCTGAGAAAATTAGCATACAAAAGAATTAAAAAAAATACAAAAGTTATGTCGAAAACTACTAAAACTGGTTAACTCGCTGAAGGAACACGGCAGAAGCATTAAATCTTGCAGCAGGCATGATACGGAAGGGTTGCATAGGAATCCGTGTAAAAGTTTGGTGATGGGAGTGGCACCGCCCACTTGGGAGAAATCCCGTATCTCAAGAATGCCTTAACCGATTTCAACAAAATTTGACATATAACATTGTATTTTCATTCTTAAGTCACATTGCGAAAATGGGTAAATTGGATAAAAACCACGCCTACTTCTCATATAACACAATTTTAAGTTTCACTGATACTTTCACTTAAAGGTAGATAAAATGATCATCAATTAAGATATTGGAACAAATCTTTCCCCGAATAGTACGTTCAAGATATGCCATCTCATGTGTAAAAATAGTTGAAATCGGATTATAACGTTTGAACCCCCCAGATACCCAATAAATGGACCTCAGTACCTCTATCTGACTTTTTAATGAAAATATCGAAAAATCTGTAAGATGTTGTAATGAAATTGGAGGGTTATATTTCCATTATAATAGTGTACTCTGGTATCAAAAATTGTGAAAATTGGGTAAATACTACCCCTAACCCACAAATACCTAACATACGGATTTTCAACCTTCCGATAGACTTCATATCATATAGTTCGGTAAATCTGTAAGACGTCGTAATGAAATTGGAGGATTATCCTTCCATAATAATAGTGTACTCTGGTTCCAAAAATGGTGCAAATCGGGTAAATACTACCCCTAGCTCATATATACCTAATAGACGGATTATAAAGTTCCGGTAAACTTTATTCCATATATATGGTATATATAACTGTAAATCTGTAAGATATCGTAATGAAATTGGAGGATTATCTTTATATGAAAATAATGTGCTCTTGTGTCAAAAATTGCGAAACTCGGGTAAGCACTTCACATAGCCCCCATATACTTAAAATACGAATTTTCAACCTTCCAGTAGGCTTTGTACCATATATAACGGTCAATATGTAAGATATCTTAGCAAAATTAAGTAAACGTGTAATATCGGATATACCATAGTTTACTGCCGAAAATGTGTGAAATCGATGAACGAATTATCCCAGCTCCCATATACTACTTCTAATGACTTTCGTTATTCTAGCAGACTTTATGCCGAATATGCCGGTCAGTGTGTGAGTTACATTCACAAAATTGGGTGAAAACATGTTCACCGTTTATATTGGTCAAATGTGTGATATTTTAATGAAATTAAGTGGATATGTCTTCTTAAACACAATGTGAATTCGCGTTAAATATGAGTGAAACCGGTCTGGACCGTGGTCTAAGCCCCTTATTTCTAATATAATGATTTCTTTTTCTCTGGTGGGCTTTTTCTTCATATATCTAATATATTAATTAAACCACTTTGGTTGAGTTTATATTGCATATATCACTTTCGAGTTAATTTGATAGGAATGAAAGTACATGAGTCTATGACCAGTAATATAAGTTAATAAGACACCAGATATGATTGCAATCCATTGACAATTTCTTCGAATAATGAATGTTGAATTTTTCCGCAACATTTTTTAATATAAAGTTATGCCAGAACCTGAAAGCATATCCGCGCCTGTTTTCCTTGCATATTGCGAGAGTATAAAATGTTCGGTCATACCCGAAGTCAGCCTTTTCTTACTTGTTTAATATAAAGTTCTGCCAGCACCTGAAAATATTTCCCCGTCTCTTATCCTTGCACATTGCGAGAGTATAAAATGTTCGGTTACACCCGAATTTGGTCCTTTCTTACTTGTTTAATATAAGGTTATGCCAGCACCTGAAAGCATATCCGCGCCTTTGATCCTTGCACATTGCGAGAGTATAAAATGTTCGATTACACGCGAACTTAGCCCTTCCTTACTTGTTATTTAATACAAATATTGTGGGAGCCTTTAATCAGTGATTTTAATACACTGAAACACCCCTTTTACAATGCGAAAATTCAAATGTGCCAATAACAGCGTATATACAGGATTCGCAATTTCTTATGTTGGCTTGTAGACATTAAAAAACTTCGATATGTACGAAAGCTATAGTCGCTTCAGGTAAACCAAATTCACTAGATATTGAGATGAAACGTCATGTTTGTACCAAGATTTGTGTCAAAACCATTAAAAATTCTCGAGGGTTACTAGTTTCAAGTTACGTCAAGCCAAGTCATATTATGAATCCAAATATACAGTATCTACAACAAATCTTCCTTGGTGTCACAGGTTTCCAGATTTTACTCTTGCTTACGCCTTTATTTCTTTTTAAGGGATTATGTGAAAGTATATGCCAGCAATCCTGGGGCCATTGACGAAATGCTCGAAAATATTATGGAAAACGCAACATGAAAGGCTCATGATGCTGCGGCCAATAATATCCACTTGATTTATATTATGTTCTAACAAAGGCCGAAAAAATGATCAAGAGCCAGGTTAATTAAAAATATCTTAAACAAACAAGTTTTTTGTTCGAATTCAATCATTTTTTACATCTTTTCTATGTCGAAATATATTGAAAAGTTAGAGCTAAACTTGGAAAGCAAGTTTTTTACAATATAAAATACACTACATGTTAAACTTCCACTGAGTTCCAAAGATCGAAGCTAAAGAACAATTTTTTTGTAAGTTGTGAAAAAATTTACTTTACTAAATGCGTCCCACATACTCTACGAATTTCGCAATCCTTTTTGGGGGCATCTCCCCTTAGCTATTACCTTTTGTAGGCTGCTCCGTGTGCCTGCGCCTACAGTGCATTGCCGGTGATAAATATGCTTCCTCAAAATCATAAATTATGTAACAGTCCAATTTATATCTAGATGCAATAAATCAGGAGTCCCACAGCAAGAAGCTAGTGATTTAATATGGATCAAACATAGTAACGGGAAAACCCATAAGTCAATTTATGCGTAAGTGTAAAATACATGACTGCGGTAAACTATGCCTTGAACGCCCATGTGGCCACTAATGTAAAATTGTATATGGGTACAATAGAAACACACATTTATTCATATATATTCATATATATATATGCGAGAGGCACTTGACAACTAAAAAGCAACCCGTGCCAGTAAATCTTATTTTATCCTTACGTTACATATTTATCGGAGACTGTACATCAGTTCGGACAATGAAGACTGAATATCCTACACTCTTAAAGCATATTATTCAAATCATTGTGACTAGAATCAAGCAAGAGTGAGTCTGTTAGTAAACTCATAACCGATATTTTACGACTCCAAACTAGATTTTATGCCATACGTACCAAAAATATTCTGTAAATTTTTGCTTTATTTAAGGACTTTGATATTGAACTTGACTCTAACTCTACATCGTTTTTTACTGAAATAATTTCAGGCTTTTCGATCACTGTATCTTCAATCTTTTTGTACTCGTCTTCAGTATAATTGCGGTTAGAATATTACGTTATTAATAGATTGCAGTCAGTTGAGAGGGCTTTTATACACTATATATATATGTATATAAGTACCTAAACTTTATATTCTAATTAGAACTATGCTGAAGACGCGTACTGTGCCCGACAAAGTTTGCTGAGCTTATGATATCTCAATATCTGAAATCTTATGATATCTTAACGTTCCCATTGTTTATTATTAAATAATAAATAATAATAATAAATATTAATCGTCGAACTAGTAATGCTTTGCATTGAAAATATCTTTTCGCATCATAACGCATCAAGACTCTCGCATAAACTAATTGTATCTATCACAGGAAATGTTTTACAAAATCCGCAAGAGTCGGTTCTTCGCCGCGATGAATATGTTGGCGGTAGGGGAATTAATTTGTGAAGCACGTTGAAGAAAAATATGAATTTTTTTCCATTTAAAATGCAACTAACATAAAGAATATTACAAGAAAGAACAGAAAGAACACAAAAAACACAAGAAAGAACATTAAAGAACAGTTCCCCAAAGTCTGATATATAATCAGATATGCATTTAGATTATATCATAGACTGATATAATATGCAGATCTCTAGATTTGACTCGGACGAAGTCAAATGTTTGTACGGAAAACAGCGCCATACTGCCCAACATGCTCGAAACAGAAATGGAAAATCCAGTAAGAAACAGCCTAAAATATAAAAGCTATTCGTTTAGATTATCTATAATATTATTTAAAGCTATTATATATTATATTACATATATATTACAATATATTACATATATTATATAAAGTTATTCAAAATTAGATACCGACATAAAAGATTACATACTTAAATGTATTCTCTGTCCGAATCAGATTATTTCAATGTGCTATCGCTAAATCATTTCAGTTTTACTTAGAGTTAAGGACCACCCGTATATACAAAAATAAGATAGAGACAAATTCAAGTTCAAAAATTCTGTTTCAATTAAGTTCAGTTCAAAAACACATTCATTTTCATGCAGGTGGAAAGAAGACAACCTCGAGTATGGAAACTGGTTAATACCCAGTCTTTATAGTTATTTGCCAAATTTTTTCCTTTATTGCTGTGCCTCGCCATTAAAAGCCTTTGTGAGGCAATGCCAATAACTTCATTGATTACAGAATCCATTCAAACAACTCATAATCAGTATTTTCCATAAGCATGTATGAGTATCCATAAACAAGTGACAGTATGCTAAAGTACCTCAAGTCAATTTATCAAGGTAATCTTAATAACAGTTTTATCAAAAGTTGAAGCAATCAATCTAATGATATTATTTATGGAACTACTGGAGTACTAAAATGCCTTAAGAGAACAAACGTTTCTAATACATAAGGGCAAATGTTTTTAGCTTTACATCAATTTTTCGCAAACGGGCGAGCTTGTAAAAAATTATAAAATTTTCTAAAATTTGTAGTAAAAAGTCAGATCAATACCCAAAAGCTTACTAAGGAATGTTACTGTACCGCTACAGTTAAAATTTCCAGTGGATACTTGCGATAGTCCCCGAGTACCATCGTCACCTGATTTGAAAAATATGGTTTTGAGAAAAGCACGCATAAAGTGAACGTGCCGAGCTGACTGACCCGAACACTTCGGTACTAGAGCAGACTCGACAGAGAAACATTCCTTTTTTCGCAATTCAATAATGTTTTTAGGACCCTAAAGTGTACTTTCAAAAACCAGACCAGACCAGACCAGACGAGACCAGATAAAAAAATACAACTATAAGGTATAAGGTAAATAGAGGAGTATACATTAAATTTTTGATCTTTTCGAGTCATAAGACTCTTGCGATAAACATGTCACGTGTTTACTTATGTGCATAATTCTGTTGATTTTATTTTCGTGGGCTCACACACACCCCTTCGATGCTCTTTGCTTGGTGGTTTAATAATCCTTACACAAAGAAAGTCAACACCTTGCAAAATTAAAAAAATTCAATATTTTTGTGATTTCTTTATGCGCATCATGAAGAGTATAAAAAAGCAGCACATTTGGATTATGTGCAATGGTACACAGCCGTGGTGTTTTCAGGGCGATTTGGTAAAGTGCAAAAATGCCTCCAAGTAAAAAGGGCAGAAGAAAAGGTTAACTACCTTCCAAGGCCCAATGGCAAGGCGATTGGAAGAAAACAAATTAAGTAACCAAAGCAGTGCGGAAACATGCTGCCACATTAATGCAAAATTTGACCAACTTTAAGTGTGTGCAAACGTTTTCGATACCCGGCGGTCCGCACAAACAAGGTATGAGGGGTTGATGAGTTTCGTATCTTCAATTAAGAAATTCAATCAGACTTCCTTTTCTTTGCGAATTCTTGCTCTCTTTGAGCTAACCCTTAAGCCGCACAATCAGCTATAGTGGCGAGAAAATTCTGCAAATACGCCGAGATGGGAATCATATTGAAATTCAATGCGAGCTTTGAACGATTTACGTCCGCTGATTCTTATAGGCATATTTGTTGAAAGCATATCTAAACAGAGAGATACATAAATACACACCTTCATATGTACAACAAACGCCTCGCAGTGTTAACGTGTATGTATGCACAATAGTGATAACAGCCATTGACATAGCTCTTTTGGGTACAACAGTGCGTATGTGTAACATGAAATGAAATGTGGCATTACATCAGCTTTAATCAGCTTTAATTACAGCACTCTTAAAGCAACGAATGGAATACATAACTGCTCGAATCCATTAAACCGATCTTCTTTTATGCATATGCCATTGCTAATAAATTAGTGGAAGATTTTCTCCAAATTAATACATTTGCTTGAGGAATTAATACTTAAGTTGTCATGCCTCTCGTATATTTAGACAAATACTCTCAACAAAATTTTTAATAGCGCATCGCATCTTTAGGAGCGAAATATTGTTCTGATGACCGATTCATCAGTGACCC
Organism: Bactrocera minax; assembly: GCA_021498325.1. Lineage (NCBI taxonomy): Eukaryota > Metazoa > Arthropoda > Insecta > Diptera > Tephritidae > Bactrocera > Bactrocera minax. The sequence continues at coordinate 357,868 of JAKEEE010000111.1, read as the reverse complement.
TTAATCGAACTAGTGTTGCCAGAAAAAAAAGTTCATCTTAATGTTTCGAAGTTAGCTGAACAAAGAAAATACACCACATTTATATTATATTGAAATATACCATGTAAGGTTCATAATTTAAGATAAATTTTTTTTCTGATTAAGTAAGCAAAAGATGAAAATTAATGAAATTAAGTTTGAAAGCAATATTTTCATAACCCTACACCTACACTTTAATATTTTTTCAATAATACTCAATAAATGAATATTCCCTCACATATACTTCATTGGAGGAAAAACGATCTAGCGGTGCCAGATTGTCTTCGATGGCCCCAATTCACATTCGTCACAAAAGTAACTGCTTTGGCCAGAAATTCTTAATAGAAAGGGATGAAAGTCAGTAAATTGAGTCATCATTTATATAGTATGCTAACAAAGCAGAATTTTCACCCGATGGGATGGAACTCTCACTACACATATAAGACTATAGAGAAAACGAATATAACTGACAGCAAATTTATCACTAGGCACAATTCGCGTAGCACCCTGGATTTGGATATTAGAGCTCTTGGTCACCACTCACATCCCCTACCTGACACAAACACGCTGGACGTTTACTGAGATAGCGACAAAGTCCCTGTAGCACGACAAGGTGTCTGCCTTTGCAGAGGCATTGAGTATAGGCATGAGTATACATACAGTACACAGATCTGTATGTACATATATATAAAAGTGGATATTCAAACAGGGAAATCAGAAAAATGAAACCTAACAAAGAATAATTAGAATCAGCATGCCAGAATTTTATCTATTACGCAGTATAATTTTTTAATATTCCATCGCTTTTCCAGGATTTCCTTCTTTATTTGATTTTATTTTTTGTTCGAAGGGCATAATTAAAATGGAAAAATTCGACTGCAGGCAATCAGGGACTGAACTGCATTTAGAGGGGCGGGACAAGCTGTCATATAAATCTCCGCATTGAGTTATTATGACGCCTTTCCACTTTCAGTATAAAGTTAAGTCCCGCAGTGGCATATAATAAAAGCATGCAATTCCTGATGATGATTGAGACGCGTGCAAGTGTACGTATATATATGCCGTTGTCACACCGAGAGCACATTGTGCACATAATCGCGCATTTTGTGATTAACTTTGCACAAATGTGTCTGCACTTGTACTGTAATTGCGGCGTATATGCAGCGAAGTTGTAGCATCAGCGGCGGTCTCAAAGTGGCAACACGGCGCTAAGCATTTATCACCACTGTTTTTCGGCCACACTTTCAGTAATTGAAGGCTTTCAGCTCGACAACAGCCAGGTGCAATGAAAACTTGTACTCACCGCTCACTAAAAATCACAAAACGCGATAAAATCCCTCGCCAAAAACAAAAAACAGACACATTCAAGCGCGCTATCATGATAGTACACACTGGCGCGTGACAACTGCAACAATTTGAGCGAATTGCAATGGAATCACAATGTCACAGACATGACACAGCATAGCGGTATTCCAAGCAAGCATATATATATACATATATGTGTGTGGACCGACATATTTACGCTCACGTTATTTACTTAGACGGGTTTTCGGGACAACAATGGCGACTCAAGCTCTGTGTTGCATGCTACCGTTGATATCTGTTATTCCAGCAGAAGTTGTTCATTTGCAGCATTCTACTTAAATTTCCAGCACAAAAATGTCTGCATGTGCTGTAACACGCACACACATTCATTGCATATCCTGCATTTACGAATAGTGGCAACACCTTTTTTACTGTTACCACAATGAGTTCCACAAAGTCAAAGCATTTATTTCGCCTTTTTCATTGCAGTCGAGCATTATATACTCCAGGCGCGAGAAATCAAATGCCAAATGGCCAATAGAAGATATAAAAATTATGGTTATATGTAAGCTAACTTAAAACCAATTACTTACAAACAAGTGTATATATACATATATACAAAATATAGACTTATATATATATATATATATATATATATATAACCTATACTCATATAATACATAGGTTTCCTTTAGGCTATGGAACTACTGCTCGATTTTGGTGAAATTTTAAAGATAGTTCTACCTATAGTAAGAGAGCGTTCCTGTAAAGTATTCATGGGCGGTATTTCAAAAATATATGTTAAAGCACGTTGATAACAAAATAATTAAAAGTGCTCTATATATAATTCACAAACAGAAGGTATTTGAGATAGATTTGAATAGAACTCTGTTTAAATGCGCTAGATTAGAGTTGCCATGTCATCTTCCACCACGATTACAGAAATAAGCAGCGGTTCATTTAAAGTCGTTTCCTCACGCATACATATCTGTATGTAAGCGCATTTATAAGATGCCAAATTTTTACTAAGCCCTTGAGCTGTATAAAATCATGACTTTAGCCTTCACAAAAATGTCAAATTTCTCTCCAAATTTTCTCTCTCTTTTAAATTTTCTGCCGATTTGCACATAACCTAACGTTAACAATAGAAAGCACACAGTTAGTTAACAAAATAATTTACTTCAACATAATAATAAGATGGAGAAGGTCGGTACTGCTCGAATTAACCGATGCCAAAATCATCTGAAAAATACCGCACTGAACTGAACTGACTGGAATCTCGCAAAACGGCGCAATCTTGTTGAGGCCCTATGCTTCATAGAGAAACAACAAAGAAAAATAATTATTATTTATTTTGAGAACTTCGTTGGCAGAGATGAAAAAACACAATGACAGATGTTCACATCACATGTCATTGGAATTAGGTATCCTTTCTAATTTTTAGTATCTAACTGGCGCTGTGAAGTTCACACAAGCCACAAAGGTTCTGAACGTCATTCTCGATATCCGGTTTGTACACATTCAAGTGAAGTATGAAGCAGCCCTTCCAGCCAGTCGGATCATAGTTTTAAACCATTGGAATTAGGCTCAGGGTATCTCTTTCTCAATACCAACGGTAAAATCTATGTGCCCATTGATAGCTTAAAGTGCATAGGAGGCACAGTAGGTGCAGGTTTCTTATGTGGCAACACCCACACAAAATAGATTCAAACTAAGCCACACAATTTAGTCTTTCAGGCGGAGATTGTTGGACTAACAGAAGACACCAAATGGGTTTAGAAGGGGGAGACCCCATTCTCTACCAACGCTTATTCTGATTTTTCGGACACCCTGAAGTATACATTTTAATTTTACCGGGATTTGGCATTATCTCCCATATCATCAGCCAGGAATCCGGTAAAAGGGAAACCTTTGAGTCAAGCGGCAATTAGTACCATCTGCTGCGCCAACACGAAGTCTCACTACGTAAGGTATGTAAAGAGGGAATCAATATATCTGTAGTAGCAAACTTGGTAAACATCATCTCAGCTTTTGGAACATCACCAACACAAGACATACCACAAGAGTACTTTGGGGTAGTGTTGATAGTGGACACACCTAAAAGCATCTACTTTTAGGAAGTAGTAAGCAAGGCAACATTGTAGGGGTCATCAGAGGACATTTACCCTATGAACCCACCTACTCTTTTTTTTAAGTAGGATCAACAAAATGCAGATCATGCGCTGCGGATGATGTGACGATGGAACATTAACTTTGCCAATCTCCAGCTTTCATCCGGTTGATACAAGATATCTTCCACGGTCCCCATTGTTTAAATTTGAAAGAAATTTGGTAGGTAGGAAAAATTTTCGAAATTTCGTTAAACATTAATATAATGGACAAAAATTTGCACTTTTGGTCTGGCAATTCTTTAAATAATACAAAAATATTACTATGAAGCATGCCATTACAAAGATATTTCCAGATGATTCAAAATTAAAAAGAATTTTTAGCAAGCTTCGTTAACATTTCAATATTCAAGGATGTGCAATTTCTTTGATAGGAAGATAACTACTAATGTACTTTGTGAAGCATCAATGTGAAAAAAAGTTTGTATTTCCTAACAAATCTTTCCTCTCACACCTCAAAATTAAACACTAAAATCTGCATACGTATTTTTCTTGTACCAACCATGGCATACGAATTTGTTTCCATAACAACGGCATATATTAGTATTTAGGTACGCGTAGCTAAATAAACATGTCCAAATATGTATGTATAAGCTCAAAGTACTCTTCAACAGCAGATAGAATAATGCTTAACCGCAATCGTTCCGTCGCCTCATCGAGAATCTTGACATTCGACACCAGCACTTAACTTATTCGTGTTTAACACCTGATCACAGCTGGGATTAAATAAGCCACTTTGAGGAGTTGCTTCGCCGCATCATCGGATACTTATTTAATATTTGTATTTACACAGTGTTACCCCTACATGCCATATATATCGGCAGGCATACCCACATACTTGCTATATATCTCTAAATATTCATATTTGTACGAGTATGGCTAGTTTGGTTTAGAAATTTTATATAAAACGCTTTTTGTGATATAACTTATCATATAAGGCTATTGCTCGGAATGTCCACACTTTTGAATACATATGTGTATACATTCCACATGTATATATAATGTACAAGCATATGTATGTATAGCAACCAAACATGCCTGAAATATAAAGCAATAACACTATTGGCATGTCTCCAGGTTGCAAGAAAAGTCACACTTGAAACGAATATGTGTAATAATATGTTAATACATACAAATACGAATGTATTGTACAACACAATTCAAACAATAGTGCATGAAAATTGCTTGCGGCATACAGCATACATTAAGGTCGTATGCAATATATTATACAGCACTTATGTTTTGTTAATATTTGCAAAAACGGTTAGAAAATGGAGATGTTGAGCGTGTGCCACCCCTACCCACGATAGATATCCTTTCCGATTGAATTGCCTTGGTAATGAAATGTTGCATACTATTTCCCATTACACTTTGGTACACTTACTTCTGTGATGATGATGTAGAAAAGTATGAAGTTAATTAGTTAAATTTAAGTTAAATTATTAAGCATAGAAAGTTAATTAATATTATCGATCTACTTTGTTTGAAAGTTAAAGTGAAGTAATAATCGTGTATAAACGGCACGTGTATAAGATATTCTGAAATTGGTCCTGACTTACGTGACTTTATTAACAAGAACGCTCTATCTTAGCTTGGTCGTTGGTTTTATTCCAGTTCCATATGTATCACAGTTTAGGTTATGTAATAAAAAGTAAAGAAGCGCTAAGTTCCGGTGCAGCCGAACATTATATACTGTTGCAATTCGTAAGAAAGGTCTGCAAATATTTTCAAGGTACCAGCAAAACACTTTAAAGAATGTGTAATATGAATCCAGCATTCGTCACTAAACGAAATTGCTAATCGATTACAATCGACCAGAGAGGAAGAAGTCATTAATTTAAGTATAGATCAAGATCTGAACCGATTTCAGCAATTCTTGACTCTAAATTACATTATGTTCAAGATGAAACGTTGGCTGTATTTGTAAAGATAGATTCTAGAGATAAATATAGAGATTTTTACATAATTTAAATACCCTCCAACATATCGATTCACTTGCCAAAATATCGAGTATTAAGTAAATGGGGGCAAGAGTAAGAATAAACCGATTTTCATTCGATTTTTCAAATCTGCGCACCAGATTACATTATTACCAGGAAATGTTTGACACTTAATTTGGTTAAAATATCTCACAAATTGACCGATATTTTCAGTATAAAGCCAGTGCTAGTCTGACATATACCGAGTTCGACCATTTTTATATGAAAGTTTCCACACATTACATTAGGGATACTATACTTGTATATCTTAAGTTTTATTCTCATATATTTAATAATGTTTGATTTAACCAGTGTAGTTTAAGAATCTGGCGGGATTTAAAATGACGCCATAGTTGGAAGAAATTGTGGATATAGTCCGATTTAAGATGATGGCACACGTGGATGTCAAAGCAAAGTTAAATTTCCAATTTGGCAGTTGAGGAGATGTGGGAATTCGACCAAAAGTGAGCTCTACCATGCCTATCGCCTAAATTTCGACCCTATTCATGTACACTTATCTTTAAATTTATGCTTCTAATTTCTTTCGAATGTAATAAAATGAAACACGCGCATATCAATTCTAAATATAGATTTTAAAACCTCTTATGTATTGAGTTCTTTTAATAAAAAAATTTATATATCTATGTATTAGCTTATACCAATTTTTGTAGTCTACGAATAATTTGGAGATATTTGAATGAAACCTAGCCCAAATATTAAAACATTAAAAAGTAACTGTTGAGGAATGAAAGGAAATCAGAATCAATACAACTACTTTGTACTAGAAACGAAGTATATATACTACCATATGTGTAAACTTAGCAGCAATTGTTGTGAATATTCTTCCATTTAAAAATGAGTTATTTCCAAACTACGCCTCTCATAAGAATAAAAAGTATGAATACTCATAGAGCAAGTTCATATGCACATTTAATGCTTGTCAGGCTATTGTAGCGATTACAATTCTTATGGCGCTTAAAATCACATTATGTGTTGTATTTTTAATGGAAGAATCGTTTTAATATTACACCGGGGTCAGATTTATTTTCCATATGAAATGAGGCTGTGTTGGCACATCGTGATCGCGAACCTTGGCGCCCTGGTAGGTATGCTACCCAGTACACATTAGCTATACTTGTCCATATGTATGTCAGCATATTCATAAAAATGTATGGTATGTGCTCGTTGTAACAAGAGATGAATACTAAACAATAAAATGTTTAAAGCAGATTTTACAACCATCTTTTAGCTGCGTTATTGTTAACGTTTCATTATTTTACGTCTTTCCCGCTGTATGTATATAAATAAGTATATTTAAGATCCTCAGAGACTACAAATTGTAATAACCGCGACAGTAGCTGGTATCGAAGTATTATGCTAACCGAGGTCAAATTTATTATTCTAAAATACGAATTAGTTGTCTTACTACACACAAGATGTTTTAAAATGCGTATTTATATTTATAGATGATAAGATTATAAACAATAGAAACTAAAAGAAAAACGGAAAGATAGAAAGAAACGACACTAAAACAATAAAACATAAAAGCAGCATTTCTTTAAGTTACAAACTTAAATTTGAACTAATGCTATTCCCGAAGCCAATTGGCTCAAGCTCTGAAGCACTAGTAGTAGTAGTTTTAGGACAAATATAAAAACACTCGCATCTGAAGATATTCCCACCTATCTTTTTTGTAATGCTAATTATGTTAGCCAAAAGTAATCAGTACCATAGTTCACAAGTATAACATGAGTTTATTCTGAATTAAAATGATTTCCGACCTTTGCCTCTTCTCTTGTTTGTCCACAAACGTTGAAACTTTTTTAGTGTCTATGTGCCATGACTTTTATCCGGCCCAGCACTGTCAACTTGGCAGCATTCCTCAAAAATATTTAAAGAGCATCTTCTGTTACTCAACAACACCAGAATATATTTAGAATCAGGGGTGATATACTCATAAGTCATTCGTCATTCAAACAGCTATGTTTTGATGGACTGTATAATAATTTGGATTTTTTTTTTTTATGTTAAATTTAATTTGAAAACTTTGACTTTTTCTTTCTCTAATCACCCGTTTTTCGCAACAATATCAAATCAAGCAACATTGTTCGGTTAACACCAAAAAATAAAAAATGTTAAGCTAAGCCTAAATCTTAAGAATAAAATATAAAAAATTATTTAATAATTGCATTATTAAACCAATTTCTTTTTCGAAATATTCCCTTCTTCAATTATTAAATTAATTTTTTGAAAAAATTTGAAAAAGGAATGGAAAAATGATCCATTGCAAAAATATCTCCTTTATACAAAGTTTCATGACATTTTAGGTACCGAAACACCTTATTAGCAATAATTTCTATTTGGATTAAAGCTTTTAAAAGTTTATTTTCGTCTCTCTATATAAGACCTCAAAAAATCAGAAAAGTGGAGGCGCTACAAATAGGAGGCATAAACTTCCTAATCAGAAAAAATGAGAACCACTACCACCACATAAAAGTTAGCAGATTTTGTAAATTTTTTAAATCTCTTCATTTTATTTTGTTCGGTTAGAAAAATCAGCTGCTACAACAGTAAATATGTTTGAAGAATTCGGTATTTGCCTCACTTCTGTGCGTAGCGGCTTCATGTCTTATTCAGAGAACCTATCACTGCCGTCCATTCATTCACGCCAGTCGTTGCAGATTTCTCACCTCCTCCTTGGTACTTCGCCCACAGCAATGTTAATTTCCTTTGAGTTCACCGTTATATACGCTTGAACGTGGAAGAGTTAAGTTAACCATCATGTGGAAAAATTTATGCATTTTTGATCTCTTACAACTCCATAGTACACCCCGAATCTATTGCCACCGCACTCAGCAGACGATATTTCAACGTTAATGATACGTAAAAAGCTCTCAAGTGCAGCACGAAGCAATAAGTTTATGACTACTATTTCGTCAGAGCAACATTAAAATATACAACAACAACAAGGTTGCTAACAGCAGCAGCAACCTAAAGGTCGTGTAGGGTAAGCGAAATATTTTGGCAATCCCATATATAGTCAGAGTTTTAATTTGGCTTCAAAAAAATTGTCAATTAAATGAAAATGTTTCCCCATTAGCTTTTCTGTGCAGAATTTGGAACGAACGCTCTATACTCCTGCAAGACGCCTATTTATCAATACGGTTTGTCTCCACTTTATCTTCTTATTGATATCTGCTTCACACATTCAAGTTTTTCCTAGCGGGAATCGGCGTAGGCAAGCTGAACGAACAATTGTTCTGTGATTAGAGCTCGGCAGGGATTCAGCTTTCCTCAGCTTCCCACAGCACTGACAGTCAGTTTGTCTGCGCAAAATAATAGACGGACATTAACAATAAAAATGTAATTCGCAAACGGACTCTCAATGACAAAACACTGCATTAATTGTTCAGAAGATATGAATTTCGTTAAAGCTCTCGCAATTTTCTCAAATGAGTTAAGCATCCAATGCATAATGAAGAGCATAAAATTATATTTCACCGTTTTTATTTTGCGACCCGTTGAGTCCGTTGCCTAAGTTGAGTCTAAGAGGTTTCAAATGGTAAGAAAAGAAATAAACATAGCTTGCTATACATTCATTATTGACATTTGTATTGTATTACATGCAGCCTTGATTCTGCTTGTAATTAATACTATATAAATACTATAGATATGTATTAGGCCAGTTAGCCCATAAAAAGGGCCTAAATTTGACAATTTATTCTGGGAGTAAGGAAACAAACCACTGTCTCATCAATCATCTGGTTTCAAAGCATGATGGCACAAAAAAAAACTTCAGCGTATAAAACGTCAATTTATTGGGACGTACTTTTTGTAGCCCGTCAATCAATCACCTTGGTCATGTAATTTGACTCCGCTAGATAATTTTTGTGGAAGTACAGCGAGTCAATAATGATCTATGTTGATACATAAGTAACGATAGATCGAATAGGAACCAGCTCAAAACGCGTCATAGTTCGGAGATAAAATCGGCTTTGAGGGAAAGTAAAGTGCTAGATTTGCAAAACAGATTGGCTTTCGTGAAAGTAAATTCCATAAAATTTTGTTTGTTTTTAAATTAAAGTTAACAGTTCTATACCTATAATAATTGGTGTGTTTGAAATCAGTTTCGGTCTAATCCAATGAAACGCATGGTTGGATGTTCTGGGCATACATATTTCCTTTATACGTCTCAAATTGTACAATATATGTTATTGTCTGTCACAAGTTTATACATATGTAAATATGTAGGTTTATTTGTAAGTATGTTCTAATATGTTAGGTAAGTATACACATGTATATATATATATATGCCATCATATGATTATGTTAAATTAATTGATATTTAATAAGGATATGGGTTTGGGGGACCTCCGCTCTCCAGTATGAATAAACAATATGAAAATGCATTTCTACGTGTATTAGGTGATTTTTGATTTTCCTTTTAGGTGACTAATTAAATTGGTACGAAAAAGGTTCACTTTTTAAAAAATAGCTTCTGAAAATATAAGGTAGTCATTGTTTATTAAGCATCTATCAAAATCTTACATACTTATTTTTATAATAATTTATCTTCTTGCAGGTGAATAGAGGACATTGGAACCTGCCGGCGTTCATATGTGATTTTTATATAGCTATGGATGTGATATGTTCAACTTCATCGATCTTCAATCTAGTGGCGATATCGATAGATCGGTAAGTGACATCATAGCAACAAGTTTTAATAAAATTTATGTAAATGCTAGGCGTCTTTGAACGTTTTTGTGTATTCAAAGATCATACAAGTTTAAAGCCTCCCCGAAAGGGTTACCGATTTTTCAGACCGTCGAAAAATTATCTGTAAATCTCTAAATGACTATATTTTAAGTTTAAATTTACATAAATTTACTAAATTAAATTTTAATATTTTACTTGAATTGAGAAACTGTAAAATTAACCATAACCATAAACCATAAATTAATTCAACTAAGCTTAGGCTTGACGTCTCCTTTTGACGATTTCCGAAATCCAAATCACTGTAAACGTACTTACCGATTTTAAACCGATTTAGGTATCTACGTCATAAACGATTCTTCTATTGTATTTAATGACGAAATTTCGCCTCGCTTTATGACATTAGGACTCATTTTCGGCTCATAGAATTTTTATATGCCAATTTTCACACAACATATTGGTGAATTTAAGACTATGACTTGAGCGAAACCAGACTATTAAAACTAATTGTATGTGAATTATACGATATCTATTGCCTACTGACGTTAGATTCATTATGCAAGTAAAACTAATATCGAAAATCAGTTCCTAAATATGACTTCTATTAGTACATTGACTTCGGAGCCATTTAGCGAATCCTCAATAGACATTAAAATGGTCTAGAGAAAACGTCTGAAAATTTTAAATATATTCTGAAGTTTTGAAGTTAAGTCCGAACAACGACAATGCTTATTAATATACACATAAATAGACAAGTAGGGAATCGCTAAGTTTGGATCAAAGGATCCAAGGATCAAAGGAAGGAGAACAGGTGTTGGTGAAACTTTGTATGAAAAATCTTGCGGAAGATTTCAACATTCATTATTCGACGAAGCCGTGATATATATTTTGCTTCGTGTCCGAGATATTTATATTAAAGTCTACCAAATTACGAAAGTGACTTAATCAAATATATTAGGTGTATGGCGAAAAGGTCAATCAGAGAAATGGCTATCATTATATTGAAAATAAGGGGGTCAGACTACAGTCTGGACCGGCTTGATTCATATCTAGCGCGAAACCAAATTATGTTTAAGAAACATATTTTATTACATACATAATTTCATTAAAATAGCACACATATTAACCAACGTAAACGGTTTAAAGTCAGCTGAAAAGGCGAGAATCATTACATTGGGTATATTTGGGCTAGGGGAAGGTCTGGAATGATTGCATTAACTTTGGGCATTAACTTTTACTCAACTAGACTGGGGAACATGTCCCAAGCAATTTTATGAAGATAACTCACACATGGACCGACATTTTTGGCATAGAGCGTGCTAGATTCATCAATCATTCAATCATTATATATGTAGTATACAGGAGCTGGGATATTTCGTAGACCGATTTCACACATTTTCGACATTTAACAATATTATACGTTCTCCTAATTTTACTAAGCTGTCTTACATATTGGCGGATATATACAGTATAAGGTCAACAGGATGTCTGAAATTCTTGTATTAGGTATATGTGGGCTAGGGGAAGTATTTTCCCGATTTGCCCCATTTTCGACATAAAAGCACATTATTATCATGTTCATAAATTAGTTCAGCTGCTAAATGTGGCTTACTTGGTTATCAGTTGCGAGCACAAAAGCGGCTCTTTTTCATTAAAGCTTTCCGACATGCCAATACACCATAAGTTAGTATGGGACAAATAATAATTTTGTACATCTAATATATTTACTAAAAAAAATCGATAGACGATAACAGAGTAACCGTTTTAGCGTTGTTAAAGTACCTTCCACTTCAATAAATGCTGCTAAGGCTTTTCCCAACTACTTCATGTAGAGTGACATCAACCAACTTAACTTTGACATGTGCATGTTGTCTGAAAGCCAAACGATTGGGTCGTTTCCTCCTTTCCATACTTTTCAGTTTTTTTAGACTTTTCGGTTTAGAAGCTGTCAGTGCTGGCTGCTTTGAAAGGTTTGAAACTTCTAAAAGAAAAGTGCCCTGCAACCTTGGCTGTCAACCATTAATGTAGTCTGTATGTGGTATTTCGATAAAAATCTTAATTTTTGCTCTACGGTTTCTACTTCTACGCTATCTACTTGTTCGCAGAGTATATGCCATGAGTTACACGTTTGTCAAATCTGAATTTGTACTTATATTTATTAAATGCGGTCTGATATGCATACCAACATTAGTCGCTATTAAACCGCTAACCCTTGTTGAAGGTCCTGCGAGAATTTTTCCAAAGATTTTTTCGTTCCCCATTCACAAAAATGCTGTTAAACACACCAGTCAGATCTCTCGCATGCTTCTTAGGAATGACCATAGTGATTATAGTATCCTAGGGATAAAGTAGCCGATACTTACATGATGCAGAAAATAGTATTAGAATTATTACATTTTTCATATAGTCAATAAAAATCGGTATACTTAACACCACTGTGTGGAGTAAAAAAAAAAACAAATTTTTGGTATTAATTTACCTCCTATTGGAAATACGTGGATTTGAGAAACTTAAGCCGGTTCCATAAATATCTGACAGTTTATACATTTCTCTATACGTGAGCGCGTTTTACTTTGAATTTTCCCGTTACTACACAAAGCTTGAAAGGAGAAATCGCGTTCTCTCACACGCATAAACACCATTAAGCCCTAGGCTTGCCAATGTATAGTTACAACAAAGCAACCTTCTTCGCCTCCTTTAGCTACGCACCATTCACTTTTCACAACTCAGGGTACACAAATTAAATTTGTATTTCATTATTCCTTCGTCACTCAAAGGCAGCATGCAAATGTAGTCGTACTTCGTTGCAAAGCCGCTTGCAGCATTACGAAAGCCAAAGTGGTTCGAATATCAGTCAACGGCACCTTCAAGGCGGTCGGCGTGAATAAAGATGACAATAACGGTGACTCTAAAGGCGGGCTTACGCAATGCTGAAATCAAGGAGCTCAGCACATACACGACAGTTGGGCTTCACCCGCCGCCACCTACGGCATTTTAGTTTGGTACACAGCAGCTACAGAATTGTTACAGAAGAGCACTTTATTTCAAATATTCCGCTCCGACAGTACGCATATTCGCATCAGCGAACGCTTGCAAGCTAAATGCCTTCTAGCAAATTGTAATCAATCAAAATTTAATTAAATCCAACGAAAGGGAAACAAAGTGATGAATATATTCATATATTACAAATCACAAAAAAAATACCAAAAATTCTGGAAAGGAAATTAAACACATTCCATTTTTTCGCATTCTATTCAGCGACAGTCTGACCCTTGGTATATAGTTACGCATGTACAAGTAGTACATATTGTAATTCTAAAGCAAAAATTCACGAATTTCGTAATTTTTCACTGGAAAACCACACGCAGAAACGCACTTTTTGCTCATTTTTATCTGTATTTTTATTTGTAATACCAACCCGGACAGTTATTCTCTAAAGACTCTAGTATAGGTAATTTTCTCTTCTAGAGGTTCCATTGCATTTTCATTCTTGATAGAAACATTAGAACTGCGATAATTCTGTAACTTTTTGCCTTAATTTTATGTCATTGATTCTAAATACATCTTATTTGGGATTTCTAAAACAAAAATATATATTATATTATGTCTCATACATTATATATTGAATTATTTCATTACAACTTGATGTGGCATTTATCACTATTTGGAATGGACCCGAGAACTACAATGCCTATAAAGAGCATTAACCAAAAAATGTGAACCGAGTGAAAATATCGAATGATACGATAGAAATGGTCTTAGTTGTTATTCTTATTCAGAAAAGAGATTGAATCAATTTGTTTTGATTATTAAAACTCTGTTTAAGAAATTAAGAAAAATTAAAACATGACTCACTCTAAGACTATTCGATATATTGTAATATGAATATTAAATTACACTTTTTTTACAACCAAGAATAATATTTTGCCGCTTATCACAGAGATTTAACTCTCCACACTGGCCACATGCCATTTCGATTTTCAAAGGTGTGTATCTTTTTTTTCCATAAAGTTTTTAAAAATCGTTGATAATATATCATATACGCCTGTTAACCATAGAGTCTGTGAATTAGATTAGTGAATAGATTAGGAGAAAAAATCGATTTTACACAAAAACTTCATAAGCCAGGGTATATTGCCTACGCAAGCCACCATTGCACGGCTGCGAGGATGATGTGAATTATGTTTCTATTGATCACGGAAAGGTACGAGTATCTAATATTGATAATAAACCTTAGGTTGAAGAATAATTGCCTTAACATGAAGATATTGATAAAGCTGGAAGAGATGCGTTCCTTGAACAAGAGCCCAATCTCTTAATTGCTGTCAGCGGCGTGCATCGATTACAAGTCGAAAAAGCACATAATTATGAGTGTAATATTGTCAAAATGTTCTTGGAAAAATAACCGCCTGCAGCCGCAGCATGGCGTTGAAACTGGTCCACCAGCAGCAGTACCAGGTCAGTAGGGCCTGCTCGTCGATTTCTGCGAATCCAGTGACTACCTTTCGTGATATAATGTGGCCCCAAATAGTAGATACAATGATGCGTGAGACGAATCGGAAAGCAGGAGAAGTAATCCAAGCCTGGAATGAGGCTAATCTTACATATAAGCCGAAATAAAAGCAACCGACGGACGAACCGGAAATGTATGCTTGGTTCGGATTATTATTATTTTCTGGCGTGTTTCACAGTAACAACATTCAAGCGAAGGTTCCATGGCATTCTCATCATTTTGATATTTATAACTGTTTGTTCGTTTTGATGCAGTTAATGCTTATTCTGCACGTATGATGTCGAGTAAATCAGCACCAATTGACGATACATTGAATATAATGAATCACAATCTTCAAGAAGCATACACTCCAAAGGCGCCAATAACAGTAGACGAGGAGCTATTTCCCTATCGTGGACATACTAAGTTTAGGAAGTATTTTCGGTCTAACCCTCTCAAAGGACCGAGGGGAAAGAGTGGTATTGAATTTAGTTTAAGTAATTAGAAGTATCGTAATTCCAACCGAACAGTGCATTCCGATAACTTTTTCACATCATTCGAATAGGCAAAATCACTGATGGCAAAAGGATTAGCTCTAGTACAGGTACAATGGGTACAAATGAGTAAAACAGGTTCACAAATATGCATCCGGCCCGCTGTCACGAAACGGTTTTTCCGATGACCCCGATCACTTCCTATGCTCACACCCGTGATCAGATACCAATTATATGTTTCTCAAAATTCCACACAAATAATCGCTCTTACCGCAATATGTTTCTTGATCACTGCTCTGACCACTTGTGGAGACCTGGCATTTACAGGACACATTTCTAACATTAGGTCATCACTACCATCCTCGAACACCGAGTGACCTAACAGTCTCCCACCTGAAATAAGAAAAAATTTTAAATGTGTCTCATTTTGGGTTCTTTTTGTTGCCTTTTATTATCATATTTATATTATATATAACTTATTATATAATGTATAATATAGATTATATTTCTCAACAATTTCAAAATTTTACCTATTCCACCAACTTTACCCATCACTTCCTGCTGGTCAACTTAGTACAATACAATTTCAATCTCATATGGCGCTAAATAAAAATAGTTTCCTAATAATACTGTTATTCCGCGGCTCCGACTGCGACCAATGTGAACCCTACGGAAACATTAATTAAAAAATTTGTGGGAACGAAATTTTTGCATTTTCGAACCAAGTGTCTGTGGCTTTCGAAATTGCAGATCGCATACGGCAGGTTCCATTCCATCAACGGAAAGTGCCAACAGTGCTTTTGCCCAATCGTGACACTACCATTAGTATTTTGTATAAGCGACAAAATTTCCAGAACAATATCAACCCCGACTCCTCAGAAAACGATATACACTTTACACTATATTTCATAGATTTCGGCAATATTCCATATGGTTCTCAATTCGGCCACTGTGAGTATATTTACGGTACTCTTGCGTACCAAACCGCGACTGGTAGAAACTTCGTCGAAAACCACCCTTAAGTTATATTTTTAAGAATTTACAATCCATAATAACGCGCCTGCTGAATTTTCTTAATTTTCTCTCTCTCAAAAGTATACCTAGTACCTTTATTGCTAAATATGAATTTTTTTTTAAATCGCTTAAAAGCACCAAAAAAAACCTCAAATTGATATGCCAAATAAGAAAGTAATAGTGAAATGAAAAAAATTAAAAAATGAAGTTTTGAAAACGGAATTATAGCCTCTATCACATTATTAGTTCTTTCTTATAGAACTCCTTTTTGCATTGGCGACCTATGCCCGCATTTATTTTTTCTTGTCTATTCTCCATTTATTATATTTCTTTTATTCCAGGTATATTGCTGTGACGCGACCCATAGAATATGCAAAACATAGAAACAGTCCACGTGTTTGCCTCACCATCCTACTCGCCTGGGCGATTTCAGCGGCTATCGGTCTCCCCATAGTTATGGGCCTCAACAACACGCCTAATCGCGACCCGGGACTTTGTGTATTCTATAACAACTTGTTCATTCTATGCTCTTCACTAAGCAGTTTCTACATTCCCTGCATAATTATGGTTTTCCTATACTGGAATATTTTCAGGGTAAATCAGACGCAATTTAAATTAGTTTATTTAATTAATTCAATTATTGTTTAATTATTCAATTAATTTTTGAAACAACAACACATTTCATACATTGTTTTCAAATTTGTATTTAACACTCTCTCTAAATTAATTTAAGACTTTAACATTGTCTTTATTTCTCTTCCTTATTTCGTATGCCTCTTTACCTCTTCAAACAAAAGGCACTGAGTATGCGAGCCAAGAAGCAACGCGCCGCACGGAGGCCGCACCTATCTGAGCTGACGGGTGGCAGCGTCATTGAGAATGTGGCACAAACGCGCAGACTTGCCGAAACGGCGCTGGGCAGTGACAGGCATGCGGTCCGCATAATTCCTGACGAGCCGGCGACGAACACAGCGTCGGGGTCGAACGAGGAGGAGGAGGATCCCGGCGGTGCTGCCATATCGCCGGACATCGACGATTGCCATGTCATCGTCAATGACAAATCCACAGAATTTATGCTTGCCACCGTGGTGGAGGAGACTGGCATGTAAGTGACAGAGCGCCAACAACAATAACACTTCAATAGACACTAGTTAATTACAAACACACACAAAAAGCAGTAATAACTAATGGAAGTTAGCAAAAACGAAAATTTTATAAAAAGTTAAATAAATTACAATGCGATAGAGATAGCTGAGAGAAAGCTGGATAATTAATAGTGGATAAATGAAAAACTGAACTGGTTTCTGAGGCCAAATATGATTACTAATAAATTAAGGAGAAATTACGAGTTTGTCACTCGCTTTTATATAGTTTTCTGTGAGGATAAAAGCCTTAGAAAGTTTGACTAAAAAATTTTCTAAATTTGGAAAGCAAAGGAAATATTAATGTTTCCGGGAGAACATCATTTACTTTAAAAATGGCGTCATGAATGAAAGAAACCAAAGGCAATTACTATGAATATTTTGTTTGTAACGTCGTTTATAGCAATCTTGGGGCATTCATTCTAATCGTAGTCTTATTAAATCCATACACTATCATATGCATGTTACTTAAAGCTGAAAAAAATCTTTACGAAAATATGCGAAATTGATTTGGACTCCTTAACGCCAATGGATGTTTTCTCAGGTTTAATACTGGCATCCATAATATCCAAAGATTAATTAAAATGATGAAACTTTACCTATTTCCTATTTACCTTTACCTATTACCTATAATACATCTCTTCAATATATATTTTTTTCCCATTTTTTCATTTTGCACACCGCTATCCATCTGGAAATACCACAAACACGCATCGTCACCACATCCACAATGTGAACATAAATTAAAAATACGCTGGAAAAATATTAAAATGAAAAATCATAAAAATCGAATCGAAATCATATCGCTACCCCGCGCCGCGTCATTCTTCGCGATCATCCATGACTGCTGTCACCGTACAGTGTTGTAGCGCAGATCAGCAGCCCGCCACAGCTTGTGGTGGCCGATCCAAATGGTAATCATGATTCTGGTTATGCACCCTCAAACGTTGACGATGTCCTTGCAGGCGCAGCCGCCGATTCGTCGCCACCGGATAGCCCGGAACCTAGTGGGACATACAAACGGTCAAGTGTGAGCAGCAGTAGACGCAACACCGCTACTGGTGATTCGCCCGTGAAACGGGAGCCCTCTCTCAGGTAAGGCGCACCGCTGACCTCTCCATCGCCATGCAGGTATTACTCATTCCACCCATTACTCTGCCTGTAGTGGTTCCTCATGCGTTCAACCCACAGCTAATAGATTCTTTTGAAAGTATAAATTGTGTATGGCTTGATTTGAGTTGCGTTGAATATTTTTCAAATTTATTAGCGATTAAGTTTACATTTGCATTTTCTCCCAACTTACCTGTAATATTTTTCTGATGCCGATCCTGTATATATGTACATATGTATATACGATTCACTGATAACTGTGCGCACGCAGTGTTGCAATGAAGCCGTTGTCCTTTGTCCGCTGCGGAGTCCAAGAAGCAATGACACTGGCTCGCAACGACTCCACACTTTCGGCAGCGTCGAAAAGCTCGTCGCGTAAGGACAAGAAAAATTCGCAGGCCTCGAGGTGAGTAATAGTTCAATGAATCGACCATAAAACACACGGTAAAAGAGGGTAGCAAGCGGTTATACCCAACACATCATGGCTGCAGATTCTGCTTACCGTTGAGCATTTGGCATAGCCGCTGGCTACCAAGCACTCCATAATTAAAAGTTTAACAAGCACACAAGCTGTCTTAACACCTTTTTGCATAAATCTCCAATTCACCGCTGTTCTGTTCCATACGCACAGCGGGTATCTTGGATCTCGCACTTCCTGATAGCACTACTCATTTTGCTATGTACAATATATTACACACAACATTTCTTTTTCCTTCATTTCAATGTGCTGCGGTCACTGTCGCCTGCGGCTGTTGCTTCCCGCTGTCAACCGACATTTTCGACTGCTTCTGTCCAAACTCGACGGTCGCTGCTCACCGTTTGCTTGAACATGAAAAATGGCTCGCGACAGGTTTACCATATACAAGGTCCACAAAGCTTCGAAGAAAAAGCGCGAAAAGTCGTCAGCGAAGAAAGAACAAAAAGCCACGAAAACTCTGGCCATCGTTCTGGGTAAGTACCGATAAATTGAACACAAACACAAATAAGTCAAAACTAATCAAGCAACTTTTTAACCGAATTCTCTCAAAAGTTCAGCTGATTTTAGTTATGCGGACGTAATGCGAACGTATTGTTGTGGTATGCGTAATTAATTGAAGGTTGATATGGAAGGGTTCACCAGAAAATTTTCAAATAAAACTGTTACAATGGAATAACGATAATTCTCCGTTTCACAAGAGTTCATGATTAACATTGTGTTTTAAGCAAAAATAGTTTAATCTCTTTTAGTATGGTTTGAGGTTGTTATGAAGTTTTACATTTCGTGGTCTAAGTAACCTATTTAATGCACTGTCGTGTTATTTTGTTTTTATTTCTAGTTGCTAAGATTCATCATTATCACCCACTTTTGTTTAACAAATCTCTAATCCCTAATTTTTTAATGTTCGATGAAATTTTGTAAATATGTCTATGCAACCTTTAAATTTTTTATTATATTTATATACATTGTCTAACAATTTATTTCTTATTGTCCATCCATGTTCCCTAAACATCAAAATTATTTTTTGTCCGCGTCCCTAAAGTATGACAATCGATTTAGTTGACGCCAGCAAATATCCGTTCAAATGGCACATTATTATTATAAACGTTTTGACTACCTTCATTAACTAAGTTTATATTAATAAAGTTACTCTATGAATATGTGTTCACAATGAATTCAAAGGTTACTCAAAAACACAAATTCTGCGTTTGTACTTCTTCAAAAAATAATTTTTGCATAGAACTACTGTTTTTTGTTTAAATATCTACAAATCCTATTGCCGACACATATTCTGTATGTTTCCTCCAATTTTGGCAGTTAGATCACCACTTTAATGGTGCCATTGAAAAGGTGATCCAATTTTGGAACAGGTTACCGAAACGGCCAAAGTCCCGTCATTGCGGCTATGGATCCGTTTAAGTTTCTCCATAGAGACTAAGGCTAAAAATTAGTAAGTTAGCTGAGATTTTAAACTAAGTTTTCCTAAGACTATTTTAGTTAATTTAAATGCGTAAATTTTGCTATCTGAAGCCAAATATCTCTGCAAAATTACCTCTGCTCTCAAGGTACTCGCTCTTCGAAATAGGGAATATACGAGGAACTCAGCAAATCATTTCTCAACGATTGAAAGTGATAACGTAGTTTCCCAACGTTTTCCAATTAATACGAAGTGTGTAGATTGTAGCTAATCGGCTTTAACAGTAAGGGTCTTGGGAAAGTATTAAATATTGTTTACTCTTCTTCAAAATAAAATATTTATATCTCCCAGTGAAACTCCTATTAAGCTGAGATGTCGATATTTTCATTAAAAGACAGAACAGATGATTTGATGGTTTCTTTTCTATTCATGCAAAATTTTAGTCCCAGCTCCTTTTGCTTTCAACTGACTGACAAACATAAGAAATTGTATTTGTCAAGATTTCGTGAAACTTTTCTGAAAATATTTTTCATTCTGAACACGAAATATAACCGATTTACTTAACTATGTTTTTCACAGGCGTTTTCCTGGTTTGCTGGGTGCCATTCTTCACGTGTAATGTCACTGATGCCATCTGTGCCATGCTTGACATAGACTGGCGACCAGGCGTCACCGCGTTCATACTCACCACATGGCTGGGCTACATCAACAGCTTCGTCAATCCCATCATCTATACGATCTTCAATCCAGAGTTCCGCAAGGCTTTCAAAAAAATCATGCACTTAGGGTGATTAACATCATTGCTGATCGGAGCAGTGTGCGCTAAAGTAGCCGCGAGCTTGAAAAATAACGAGCACAAATACTTTTTGATAATGAAAACGGTGGAAGAGAGCTAAATATTTCTTCATTATAACAGCAATAACAACCATAAATATAATAACAAACGCATTGCTCGTCGTTACGAAGAGAGCCATAAGTATTACTTCACGATTTTATAGACAACCCGCACATGCAAGAAAATCAATAACAACAACTTTTAAATATAGACACATACATATATAACTTACAATAACTTTGGAATAATTCTAGATACAAGTTAAGAGAGCCAAATGAAATTGCAAACTTTTGGTCGACCTTAATTGCTGCCTACGTTTACTAAATACATAATACGAGGGCGGGTCAATAAGTACGTGACTTTTGGAATAAAACGCAGATTTTTTGATAAATAAATTATTTTATTTTTCAACATAGTCTCCCTTGAGCTCTATACACTTTGTCCAACGCTTCTCCAATATTTTTATCCCTTCCAAAAAATATGTTTTGACGAGGTCCTCAAAATAGGCCTTTGTTTGCGAGATGACTTCATCATTGGAGACAAATCTTTTTCCACCAAGCCATTTCTTCAGGTTTGGGAACAAGAAGTAGTCACTCGGAGCCAAATCTGGAGAATAGGGCGGATGAGGGAGCAATTCATAGCCCAATTCATGGATTTTTGCCATGGCAACTGCACATGTGTGCACCCTTGCATTGTCTTGGTGGAAAAGAACTTTTTTCTTGGCCAAATGAGGTTGGTTTTTCTTCAAATCGTCATTAAATCGGTCCAATAAGTTGGCATAATATTCTCCATTGATTGTTCTTCGTGTTTGATTCGATTGTTTCGGGTGTAGAGACCTCAACTGGGCGTCCAGGACGTTCGGCATCTTCAGTGCTTGTACGGCCACAACGAAATTCAGTAAACCACTTTTTTACCATAGATATCGATGGTGCAGAGTCCCCATAGTATTTATCAAGCTTAGCCTTGGTCTCGGTAAGGGTTTTTTTTCGCAAAAAATAATGCTTAATAAGCACACGAAATTCACTTTTTTCCATTTTCTCCTCAAATTAGTGGGTAGTCTGATAAAGATAGCTGTCAAACACAAACTAACTGACGCAGCAAGTTCAAATTTTGACAGGAGTCAACTGACAGATGCCTGTTGACGGGAGTAGTGTTGTTTTTTCAGTAAAGAGGTCAGAAATTCAAATTCAAAAAAACGGACTTATTGACCCGCCCTCGTATATTGACATAAATATTGAGATGAAAATATTTATATGTATAGCTGAGGGCTTAGTAAGTGTCGTGCCTCTATCTGTAAAAAGAATTAGCATTTTGGATCACGGTGCACAATTGCATATAAGTAGAAGTCTCTTCCGTCTAAGCATAACGGAATTAGTTTTTAAATATGCATAAATTCGAATAAAATGTCATTACATTCCATTTTTACGTGTGTACAATATGGCGGACGTATACGTAAGTATAAGCGAGTGAGAGAGCAAAGAGGTGCTTTCGAGAACGGTTCTGAGTTTATTCCCATAGAAATTACGAAAACTGTTAAGCAATTTGAAACAAATATTACTAAAACCCCTTCTCCTTCAAATTTCCTTAACTCAAAAATAATAATCCAAATTAGTGATGAGAATTTTATTAAATTACATTGGATAGGCTGTTCAACAGGACTATACTCGTACTCTTCAGAGAGCAGCGAAATTTTGTTTATTAGTAATTTTCCCTTATACTTGTAAGCGTAGAATTGGCATTTCTACGGTCATTTATAACTATTAAATTTATGATATTTTCCGTGATACAGACATAAAGATATCTTTTAGCTCAGAATGATCCGCCATATTGTATACACACTAATATGAATTAAACAAAAATATTAAACCGAAATTCAAGTGCTTTGCCAGCATAGTGCTATAACATTAGGAAGATAACTCCTTTTCCACAAGAGTAATACACCAAGATGGCATAAGCTCACAAGTAAGTATTTAAGTAATTAGATAATCAAAATTCACAAGCTAGTAAAAACTATGAAAATGATCGAGCCAGATTTCTAGTCTCATTTCTCCATTTTTATTCAAGTCGAACATATCAGCAAACCAACTCACAATGAATTTCCTATGAACTCAAACACAAACCAACGATTGTTTCACATATCTAGAAAATGGGCAATTTCTTGCATAATAAAAAACAATTATCAAAACGAAATTTTCTAAAATCGGTTTTCTAAATGGCTTGTAAATTTTACAAACGACTAAATAGGCTTTAATTCTTAAGTGGAGCATGAAAGCTCTGGCTTTCATAACGGCACTAGTTAAGTTTAATAAATTATGTAAATAAAAACGTGCGTAAATTGACTTCTCCAATACACACAAAAACCGAAACCGCAAAAAGAAGCCTCTGCAAGGCGTCCCGTATTTCAAGTTAGAGAAAATCTTGCTTTATTTCTCTAAAAGACATTGCAGATTTTCAAAAAACCATCGAAAATCTACCTCTTTTTCGGAGAATTAAATGACAAAGGAAAATGAGCCCCACTACGAGACTTTTGCAGTTATTTCTTTGAGCGGTTCCGAAAAAAAATTTACGCAAATAAATAAGAAGAATAGAAAAACTCGAAATGAAAGCAATTAGAAGAGCTTCGTTACATAATGAGGCCAACTAAGTGCAAAATACTGTGTATCATTCCAGATGAACTTAAATTAGTTGATTTAATTATGGAACAATTAATCTAAATGAATAATCAAAAATCTTAAAAAACATCAGGGTACTCAAATAAATCAAATAAATATATATAATAATTAACAAATTAAGAGTTATAGTATGTAAGTGTACATGTAGTTAAGTTGAGATTAACAAAGAGATAGTGTAGAGCCTAAAATATGTACAGTTAGTTGGTAATTATGTACGTAGTTCATTCCAATGCCATTACAAACACAAACATAGAATTTGTTCAGTTTTAATGACCGTCCTCTTAGTTGTTTCTATACGACAAATAATTAATTATACACAATATATGTATATGTATACATATAAAACTAATTACTAAATGAAGATGTTTAACTTTAAGAAAGCAAGAAATCTCATTTGAGAAAATGTAACAAAAACAATAACTGCAAAGAAAATTTAGAGGGGAGTAGCTGCAAAATGCTCAACACTTTTGTACTTTCCTATAATTTTGTTACGTGATTGAATAAATCAAATTACGGTATTTGTGTTTAGACTTAAACTACTTAGACACACAGAGTTGTTAGCGCATATGCGAATGTAAGCGTTTAAGTGACAAAATAGTTAATCGATTAACTCTAAATAGGCTTAAGACACATACCTAGTTATGTACCTTGCGAACAGAGGGCGACAAATATGGCCCACACACATACAAACACTGTGTATGGTCATGTAAATATGCATGCTGAGCAAACGGTACAAGTGCATATGTACTTATTAATATATAAAGAAGTCAGTATATAGATACATATGTACATGCATAAATGAACTGTTGCATTGCGGTGAGTAGCATAAATTCTTCCAAAAGAGACGCTTATTAAATATAAATATGTTAATTGATTGCAATTAATTACTAAAGTATGTATATTTAACCCAAATATAACTCATTTAACATGTATATGTAGTCGAGTTGTGTTTATGTGCAACATTTTTCAAATAATTAAATGCGGTTTTACTGGAAATACACACACAATTACATACATATACAGATATGGGAAATGAAAAATTGTTTTCGCTACACAAAGCCATCCACACACGTACGCAATAACAAAATTTCATAACACACACAGTCATGCGCGTTTTTCCTTATTCACTCAAAAAATATAACGGTATGGCACGCCATTTTTATCTGGCTTACACACACACACACACTTATGTATGTATATTCATAATAGTAGAATCGTTAAAAAACCAAGTATGTATTAAGCAAAATGAGCGCAGGGTATTAGTAATATTATTGTTTATAAATAGATTTTAATTTGTTAAAAAACAAAAACAAAACAAAAATGTTGTAATCCTATGTTAAGGATTTTGAAATATATATTGAGCAACAGTGGTATGAAATATTGTAATCCCATTAATAAATTAAAAGTCATTATCAACAAAGGAGTCACATAAGAGTGAATAAAAACCAAATCAAATATTAACTAAATTTCGAGTTTAAATAATTTGGACTGATCGATCATAAGTAAGCACGCATACGACATGCAGCTGAAGGTTTGTCCGAGCGGTAAAGGTGAGTACTGTGATGATGGAGTCAAACTCCAATCAATAGATATTTCCAAAGTTCCCTGTAGTACGGCACATAACACGATTCAACTGTGTTGAATGTGAGTATGAATTTATCCATAGATAGTAAGCGAACATGGAATAACTTGAGGAATAAGATAGAATAATAAGTAGTGAAATTATAACTCCGGCTAAAGCTGAATTAAAGGCACTTCAAATATTTCCAGGGGTCACTAAAACTTAAAAAAATTAGGCGAAATTGTGTTTTATTAACATTTAGCTTATATTGGTTAATGTCAAACTAAGTAGAATAAATCACTATAGTCATCATATTATTAGTCATGTGGGAAGGTAAGTACCGATTGTACTAAATTTTACTGCCAATTGACAAAAGAGTAATCAAAATATTCTGGCTTAATTGTCGTCTGATTCCCCATATCTTATTATCCATATCTTAGTCAACCAGAATAACGGAAATCATTAAATCGTGTATGTAGGGACTAGACGATGTACTGACCAGATTTTATTCGTCTCTAGTGTGAGACCACATTATTTTCAAGAAAGCTTCCAACTTGATTTCCATAAAATGCTCCGCAATTTGACTGATAATTTCAGTATAAAGCCAGCCACAGATACAGCTTCTTATATTCGGTATATTGGGGCTTGAAAAGTTATAGATCGATTTGGACAATTTTTAGAATTTCAATTTTCAAATACTAAGATAAATATATCGAGGTAATATTACTGAGGTTTGCATTTAGCCTAAAAGTGGGCAGTGCTACGCCTATTGTTGAAAATTTGAACTGATTCACACGCAAACCATCTGTTCCTTATCGTTAAATTTAATGTCTCTGACTTTTCATTAGACATTTACACTTAGAGTTACGCGTTTCGTTAGTTTCGTTCTTAGTAGCTTTAATGCATTGTCAATTCGCTCCTCTAACCGCTTAGCTGCGTACGCCCTTCATTATAACAGTCCGTTAACGTAAAGTCGTAACACATTTTTGGTTTTTTTAAATATTCCAAGGTAATTTAAAAAAATGGGCAATTTTTATTTAGCCTTCAGTTGGATTCTTATTTATTATTCTAACATTCCTTAAATACATGAGTACAAGCTTCTTTCAGAGTATTTTCTCTCAAAGTCAGAAAGATGTACCGCAGTAGTTCGAACCAAACCTTCCATTAGATTTGAAAACAAAATAATATTCAACAAAATATTCACAGGAGTCATATGAATAACATATTATAGTGTTCATATAACTCAGTGAAGAATTTCCATATTCGGGGGTTTTCGTAACTCGTTTAAGCAATGTTACGTAATTCTTGGCTTCATGAAGTCATTTGATTACTAAATAATTAAAAGTAAAGAAAAAACATGTCATACCTGCGTATTATATGATTACTGACACGTAAAACTATGTGGTGAGGGCGATGAAAGGAAATTCGGTAAGCACTAACTTATAATATTTTTGTTTACTACCATGACTTCTTTCTTTATTTAAGAAACGAAAATGTTTTATTCGCTATAATTAGAATAAGTTTTAAATTTCCAAACATGCACAGTTTCATACGATTCTTAAACATCACGCTTGTCTGTTTATAAGAAGCCTGAATAACGCAAGAAATATTTATCCAGCGCTTTATCAAATAATCCAGTAGAACTAAGCTAATTGGATGAGCAGTTTAGAAACCAATAGACAAATAAACAGCTCTATACGTCTATTTTCGTAACAATCGCTACGTAATATGGTGACCGTAGACTGAGGCTATTATCTCTGGACTTTTTACAAAACAACTTATTTTACTTTAGGTTTGTTTTACAGGTTTGCTTTGAGAACATTTGATTTGATCTCTCATAAGTTAATTAGAATTAGTAGATGCTTCCTTAAACAACCTCCTAAGTTTTATTGCTGCACTAGTATTAAGGCTTTAGATCCTTTGTGTTTTCTCAACTATCCACAAACACACAAGCCCAAGTTCCTCTGACTTATAGAAGTAAAATCCAAATAAAATCGTTCACTTTGACTTTATCTCTTTTGAAAAAGGAAATGAGAAAAGTTTACCGCCCGGGTACTAAACACAATCTGCTCTTTATTTGTTTACACTTGTACAAAAGCAATGCAATTGCTGTCGGCACCATCATCTGTGCCTGTGGTTGGCACGTTCGCTCCTCTTCAGAACCGGATGTGCAACAAACACCACAACAAAAGATTCCGAGATGAGTTTGTCACTACGCAGAAAACTGTGTCACATGAAGACAGAGTTTATTTACTTGTTTGAGTGCGTAATTTTCCATATTTTTCTCGAGAACAGCCTGTTTTCATTGCTTACATAATTAAAATGACTCGGAAATTTCCTCTTTGTCCAACTAAATACACGCAAATGTCAACACGCATTTATAAAATGGTTTACGACTCTAAAAAATATCAAAAATGGATTGGCTCAATAGTATAGTTGAAGTACAGAAGAAAGGGCTTGCCCAGAGGAGTGATACGCTTAGACTATGATGATACCACGATAATTGAGATTTATTTATTCTGCGGGGAGAAATATTCCAAAATTGCGTGAACTTTGAAAAATTCAATGATGGAATCATGCAATGATTCATCATCATACTCTACTTCTAGTAAACGATTCGTAGTTGCAATTAAACGGCACATAAAGATCTCATAAAGATTAAAATATTGTGACACTATCGATAGAGATGGCAAGTATTCCCAATTAAGTTCGTCTTAATTAATCACAGTGACATGAATATAATTAAAAGAATATGTCGCTTTGGGCCATCGAATCTAGATTCGGAGTGTAAGCTCTAAAAAACCATGATAAAGTCTAATACCTCTTTTCTAATAGCTTTAACAAGCCTTGGAATATATGGAACAGTACCTTTACCATATATATAAAACGACTATTGTTCATTGTTGGTGTACCCCCGGGATAAGAAATGGCGGATCTCTCTGCACCTCACCTCTGCAATTAACAATGATATTAAGCTTTTACTTATAACTATATAACAATCACAGCACAAAAATTTTTTTCGAGTAGTCTAGAAATGCAAAATCGGACCACAACCTATCTTTCTTAATAAATCTTAATATAAAAAATTTCTGAAGTCTTAAAGTTCTGGTCTTTAAAGACCAACCTTCTAACAAAATACAAAAAATAGATGAAATCGGTTTGTATCCTACCTTAGAATCCTAACTTAAATTTGTAAAAAGCTCGGGTGGACCAGAATACTAAATATTCTGACAAACCATAAGCATTCGAAGGATGTGAAAATATCGAGATGTCTACAATAATATTTTGTGTGACATATGGAGTTCAAACTCAGTAATGCTGATTAAGGATGGCTGGAGACTGAATGTCTCTTTTGTGTTAAAAATTTTTCATAAGGGAAAAGTAGTTTATAATTCGCAAAGATATTCTCTTCAAAGTGCTTGGGAAATTTGAATCGTTGCTTTCTATTTTCAATACTAAATAATTTGTAAGTTATTTCTCATAAGTTTAACATTTTCTCACAATTTTATGAAGTCATATCAGAAAGTGACTCAAATATATAGAATAATATTAACCGGAAGTACGGAGATAACCATTACGAATTTCTAGAGGAAGAAAAGAGCCGATTTTACCCTGAATTGTACATTTTACCCGAGATGTACGAAATTACATTCAATTAATGCTCATAGTCTAGCTGATTTTATTGATATATCTTGTATGTTGACCGGTATATGCAGTATACAGACAATAAATTTTATAAGTATTCATAATTTTAAATTTTATCCACACTTCTGAAAACATCTCAGATTTTAGCTCAGTCGTTCATCCGTTGGTGTTAGAGAGGATGTTGACAGTCCGACTTACGTAACTGGAGCCAGTCCGGAGTTTTATCCGATCAAGGACTATTATTAAGGACTAAGGATTATTTGATGTATTGTTTATTATTCGTATTTTTTATTATTATTTATTATAATTATTTGTACCACTAAAACAACAATATAACATTGTACTCACTTAAATTTTTTTTAGATTTTCATGATAAAAACATCCCTCACTTCACATGTTCGAAAGTGTTCACCGAAATGGAATGTACATATATGTATATAACCAAGCAGCAGGCAACATATGTCTTAATATTAAGAGAATTACACAAACATGTTCAAGAGATTGAAGTGTGACAAATTTAAACAAATTAAATATAAATCGGAAACAGATATTGTTCTTATGCAAGGCCGTTTGCCTTTAACCGCAAAATATGTTGTGTATTTATTATTACATCAATTACAAGATGACAGAGCATAAAGTTCAACTTAAGTGGCAAATGACAAATGAGCTCTTTCTTTGGAACACAGATGTCAATACATACATTTAAGTAAATAACATGGCCAAGTACATTAGGGTGTTCATTTTTTTTTTTTAATTATTGATGTTATTATTAATCCTCAAATATCTCTAGAAATATTAAATTACTTAAAACCACTAAAAGTGACTACGATTTTTCGAAAACACCGGTTAACATATGCGTTGAGTTTAAGGTTGACGTTCGGTGGATGAGTTAACATCTATAAAAGAACAACAAAATCAGAAACATTTTCGTTAAAAAATACTGTTTTCAGCACTTTAACGCTCTAACTTCATATACATTCCGAGGAACCTTACACGATTTTTCTTAATTTACAGCAACAATAAAGGTAGTCCAGGTATTACGATTGGAATATATAAAAATAGAACTCTAAACATATATTTATTTGAATTAAAGCTCAAATAAATTAAGAAATAGCCTAAATTTCGACTTTATTAATTCGTAAATTTTATGGTATTAGTATTTGGACAGGGTCTCGAGCATCTGGTCACCGCGATTGCATCTTATGAAGGCGATCCTCTTGCTTAAATCCACTTTCTCTAGCATAGACCACCTCATTTTCGTTAAAATAGTTCAATCATAGTTCATTTACATATAAGCCCATTGGTTTAGAATGTATTCACAACAGAGAGCTTGATACAATCAAATTCCATCACCTAGGCGACCAATTATTTCCATTACTTTCCCATTTTGTGAAATACATCGAACGATAGGATTTTCTGGGTGCAATCTCCACATGACACTCCAAAAATCAACTTTTACTTAGTGTCCCTAAGTTATGCCAGAAATGTGATGCAGTACTGATGCCGCAGAAATTGAGTTTTGGAAATAAATTTTCACAATTTTGAAATCTTTATATATCTTTATCTCTATCTTTATAACCTGTATATCTTTGCATGGAATTAGGCCAAAGTGTACTGAACAGATGTGTTTGCTTTGAGTGCTGATTTGACAGCTATTCCTCTATCAGACTTTATACCTTTAAAAAACATCCTATACGTACATCCACGTAAATATAGAAGCCCATAGTTAATCACATTCTCATTCAGAGTGTAAATTTATGCATAAATAGGCGATCCGAACAGGAACCCTTAATATGACAGCAATGAAAACAGAGACGGCACCTCAGTTTGTAATTCCGCTGTCAACAATAACCAACGGACAAGAATAGATAAGCATGTATACAAACTCGTACACGAAAGGAAGGAAGTGATGTAAATCACAAGCAGCGTGAATGTGTGTTTGTTTATTACCCAAGCTCGTCAAACTAACCGGTCCTCGTGAATATCACAAGAGGCGTAATTTATCGCTCACATTTCGTACACAAATACACCCTCATGTCCAAGCATATGGGTGCACAAAATGCGACTGAAGTTATGAATTTATCTTTGCTGTTCTTGATAATCAGTCTAAAGAAGTAAGGTAAATTTATCTGGTCCATCCAAAGGTTATTCAATCAAAGAAATAAGGCACCGTATAATATAAGAGGAGAGTAAAATATATGTATATAAAATAAATAAGATATTTCTTTTCTTGCAAAGGTATTGGAGTCTAATTCAACTCAGGATTTCTAGCTGATTTAACTGATTTTAGTTTGATTATTTTCCACAAAAGCATGTGGCAAGCATTACGAGATTGATTCAATATACATTAACTTAAGATTAACATATTCATTATTTTCCTGGAAATTAACATAACTTTATGAATATGGTAAACTGACTGTCGGATTTGATGGATATTAATATTTTCCATCCTTTTTTATAGACATACTTTTAGATGAAAATATTTTTATTATTCGAGAAATAAATGCTGATGTCGACCGAAGTAATTTCATTCAATATATTTGGGTTATAGGAAGATATGGATCGATTCCGTTAATTTTTGAAGAGAATATTGTCACATATGAATATGCATTATTTAATGGGAAAATGATATTCATATATGTATATTCGCCTAACACCTAAAGCTAAACGAGATAGATCTCGGGTTAAGTAAGTGTCCTGAGACACTATTTTGAATCCTGCTTATCCCATTTTCCAATAAATAATCAATGCGTTATGTGAAAACATGAAGTTTAAATATGAGCGAAGCTGACCAGATCTCCCTATAGCCCGCACATATTAAATAAAATTACTTCGGTTGACATCAGCATTTACATATTTCTCAAAAAAGATATTTGCGCCTAAAAGTATGTAACCTGAAAGTGGGCAACCGGATCAACAATTATGAACTCTCGTCTAATTTGGAATACTGATAAATTAAGGCTTTATTTAGGCTATTATTAAGCTTTTACTAAGGTGTTTTTTTAAAAACACGTTAGTTGATAGGTAGGACTTTCTTCCATACATATACGAGTAGTTCGATATATCATAATAAAAGGTCTAATAAATTTAGGGAAATATGCCGGTACATCTGTCCTTTCACTTTGTGAATGCCATAGCTCGATTAAAATTGGACGCATGTTCATATAACGAAGTGAATGTCAATTTACTCCGAATCAAACTAGCCACAAATGTGTGGAAGCATTACAATTGTTCTATAACTTTGTTTAATTTTTGGGTTTTGATAAAGCGTTTGATATAAGCGTTGATTTGATATAAAAGCGTTTTGATATGTTATTTTATAAAGAGAAAATTATATGAGTGGCAACATTGATGAAAGCAAATTTCATTTATATGCAAAGCATTGGTACATACATACTCCAATACACAAGCACATATATCATCAATGAAGCAAGGCACACTCATAAATGAAGTATTGAATCTTATTCATTTGACCCCGTCCGCCTTCATTGTCTCTGCTGTCTCAATACAGAAATAGCTACATACGACATCAGCCCGAGCAACAACCTATGTTGACATTTAAAATTTATACGCTTTTCCTATTCATTAGCTGGAATATGGCATGCATCATATCAAACAATGCCAAGCGGTTGACAAACAACTACATCAAGAAGTAAGGAAGAACTAAGTTCGAATGTAACCGAACATTTTATACTCTCGCAATTTGTAAGGCTCAAAAGAGGTGAAATATTTTCAGGTGTTGACAAAACTTTACTACAAAATTTTGCAATTGAATTCAAAATTCATTATTCGATAAAGCCGTGAATGGAACCTTGCTATGTCCAAAATATTCATATTGAAATCAACAGAATTAGCTCAAATGCGATGTATACGTATATGATATAGACTCAACCAAAAGGATACTAAAGTAATTGTTATTATCCGATTGCATCCATTTTAAAAATGCATGAAGAGATGTTGGAAAAAGTAATTCTCAGCAAGTTTGACTTTGGTGGTAACTCAAGCTTTGGTGGTATGCGAGATGTATTCATTAAACCTATTAGGGAGGGCCACATACGCTCGTCTTGTCATCCTGATCATTTTGATATACATATGTAACGCTATATCTATCTTGATTAATTTTCGGTGTTACAAACAAGCATTAGGTGAACAAAACGATTATACTCTGTTGCAACATACTGCGAGAGTGTAAAAATAACAATGTCAACCTCATTTCATATCGAATAAATGTTGTTGCAATTGCCGATGTCCGTCCAAGAGTTGGACAAGTTCGCATCAGATGCTGAGGACATTTTGAATTTGTGAAACATGTTGAAGACCGAAGATAAATTTGCATGTGTATGAATCAGGATTTAGTGATTTTCACACACACACACGTGTCCACAGCACTTAATTCGAAACACAAATTGGAGTATTTAAATTCCAATTAATTTCGTCTCACCACACAAAAGGGAAACCAGGCATAATAAATTGGCTGCGGAATGAAATACATGTGTTGTAAGTTTAAAATAGATTTCAATGCTTTTATTTCCCCTCCATTGCATAAACAGTTGCAACAAATTATTTCCCTTCTTCTCTGAGAATAATTTGTACGGACTTTTATGATATTTTTAATTAGAAGATTTTTGGGGAAATAGCTCCAACCATTCAAATATACTTACGTAAATCCTTATATTGATGAGATCAGTGATCACTATGTCATTACCAATGATGTAAATGCCAAACAGTCACAACGGGTTTTAAACTAAAACCTTAAGACCAGAGCTCTTTGCGAAAGATTTTGCCTTGCTTGCGACCCCTGAGTTAATAAAATTTCGCTTATCCGCGAAAAAGGCGCTTACGTCGAAGTACTAAAGGTACTATAAATTTTGTTTCGCTCCAGGAAACATCTAAAGAAAGAAAGAAATTATTGAAACAAACAAAGTTCTCTGATGACGTTGAAAGGAATACAAAATCGTGATTAGGGAACTCCGTACCACACCTCCGACGTCGGCCAACACCAATACTCGAAAGTATCATTACTCGCATCTTCTCAATTTAACCACCACCAACCAGCACTATAATCAAATGGCCTACAGTCGACCCTAAAGCCACTACTCTAGAAAGGACAAATGGTAAGGAAGGAGTCATTTTATAATGCTGCCCAAGTCTAAGAAGACTGCAACTGATCCGACCCATTTCCTTCCGCTCTGCAATTGGACTAGACGACAAAAATTTCCAACGTGTTATTTTATGATGAAATAGTCATTTTAATTTAAAACTCTCATTTTAATTCTGTAAAACTTTAATTCAAAACTAAACTCAACTCAACCTAGACTATGCAGACGATACACGTTTAATGACACACCTTTATTGACATGGCAAAAAAACGAGTTATGGTTCAAGAAATTGCAGCGAAAGTAGGTCTCAGAATTAACATCAGCAAAACCCAAAAATTGCGTATCCTATACGCAGAACTTCCAAGTCGATGGTATAGAACTCGAAAATGTGAAATCCTTTTGTTACTTGGGCATTATTATATCTGCAAATGGAGGATCGAAAGAAGATATCACCAACCGTATAAAAAAACCAAGCAAGCTTTTTGGCGCCTTCAATGAGGTCTGGAGCTCCTCGATCATTAAACGGCGTACCAAAATAAAGATATTCAACTCCAGTGTCAAGTCCACTCTTCTATAAGGCTGCAAAATACGGAATCTCGTAACCTCCGAGATCCAAAAGATGCAAGTTTTCACAAACCGATTCTATCGCAACATCTGCCGCATTTTCTGGCTCGTCACCGTCTCTAACGCGGGCTTATGGTCACGCACAAAACAAGCACGCCTGCAGGCTGAAGTTCTCAAAGGAATATGTGGCCGGTTAGAGCATGTTCTAAGATGAAATCCAGACACAATCACCTGGAATGCTATCGACTACAATATCCTGGAGAAGAAATTTGGACAACGAAATATCTATGGTCCAAAAAAATTGGAGTCAAATCAAGAGGCTAGCACAAGATCGAAATAATTTTAAGAATCTCAATGTGGCACTTTGCTCCCTCGCGGAGCCATATGATACAACTTTTAGTATTCCCGTGCTTAACGGCAATAATTGCTTTAGCTTTTAGCCTAAGTTTTAGAATACTTAGACCAATGAAATACCACCACAATTGGGGTATGGAATACTCAAAAGAAACAAAAACAAGCAAGGAAGTGCTAAGTTCGGGTGTAACCGAACATTTTATACTCTCGCAATATAAAAGGATCACAAGAGGAGAAATACTTTCAGGTGCTGGCAAAACTTTATATTAAACAAGTAAGAAAGGGCTAAGTTTAGGTGTAACCAAACATTTTATATTCTCGCAATGTACAAGGAACAGAAGCGGGGAAATATTTTCAGGTGCTGGCATAACCTTATATTAAAAAATGTTGCGGAAGAATTCAACATTCATTATTCGAAGAAATTGTCTATGGATTGCGATGTTATTTGGTATCTTATTAACTTATATTACAGGCCATAGACTCATATACTTTCGTGGCTATATTTTGCTACGTGTCAGAGATATTTATATTAAAATCAACTAAATTAACTCAAAAGCGATATATGCGATATAAATTCAACCAAAGTAGTTTAAAGAATATATTAGATACATGAGAAAAAAGTAAACCAGAGAACAGGACATCATTATATTAGGAATAGGGGGCTTAGGCCAGGGTCTACACCGGTTTCATTCATATTTAGCATACTTAATTTCATTATAATATCACACATATTGACCAACATAAACAGTTTAAAGTCAGATGGAAAGTCGGGAATTCTTATATCGGGCATTTTTCGGATATAGGAAGTTCTGCACTGATCACATTAACACTTTTCATTATTCAAGTATATTAGGGAACATGTTTTCACGCGATTTTGTGAAGCTAACTCACACAGTGACAAACATATTCGGCATAAAGTCTGCTAGAATAGCGAAAATCATTATATGTAGTATATGGGAGCTGGAATAATTCGTAGACCAACTTCACACATTTTCGGCAGTAAACTATAGTATATCCAATATTACACGTTTACTTAATTTTGCTAAGATATCTTACATATTGACCGAAATATAAGGTATAAAATCGTTTCAACAGATGTTTGAAAATCCTTATATTAAAATATAAATTATTATTTATGTGAGGAAATTATTTTTGCATGTGAGTGACATGAAATTGAAATTTGTCCGCAGCTAATTTAGACAATGAAGGTTTAGTAGTTTAGATATATACATTAAACCTATTAGGGGTGGTGCCAAACCCATTTTTAAAAATTTTCAACCCACGGATGATCGTCCCTACTGTGATTCCCTGTACCAAATTTAAGCTTTATTAGGATCTATCTTCTATCTTAATTAGGAGTTTAGCTATACAATAACATTTTATAGGTTTTCATTTAACGGCATTTTGTGGGGGTGGCAGTAGCCCGATTACTCCCATTTTCATTACGAACCTCCTCAAAGCGCCAAGGAATACGTGTACCAAATTTTATCGAGATATTTAAATTTTTACTGAAGTTAACACTTGCAGGGACAAACGGACAGACAGTCACTGGGAACTCAACTTGTCTGGTCATCCTGATCAATTACATATATATATATAACTCTATATCTATCTCGATTAGTTTTAGTCGTTACAAACAACCGTTTGGTGAAGAAAATGAATATACTCTGTTGCAACATGTTGCGAGAGTATAACTATAAGATTCGCAAAATATATTAGGTAAATTTTTTCGAAAAAGAAATACCACCTTAATGCTTATTGGTGAGGGACTCGAGTACTTGGAGTTTGCTATTGCTAGAAACAAGACGGCACCGGTGAAAGAAAAACCCGACGACAGAGGAGTCATTATATACCCGCTCTGGACTTACAATCAAGAACCTGGGTGTGTGGGTTGAACGCATAGAATAACTTTTCCTACAAGCGCTACAACGAAACACTACAAAACGCTACAAAAATTTATTTTACGCCCTTTCTACTGTTAAAAGCGATCAATAGGCGAACAAAATGACGGCATATATATATAAAATATCGCGATCGAGTATAACAACTTCAAAGAACGAGCTTAGGTGAACGTGAAATCCCAATTGTCACATCTATCATCTAACTGACAAGAAGAACAAATGACGGCAAGCAAAACACTAAATTAATACAAATTACAAATAGAATTGAATGAAATATGCACCAGGAAGCGGATACTTATAATAAAAAATAAGCAAGAGATGGCTAAGTTCGACTGCTGCCGAATATTATTTGCTCTCGTAATTATACGATTTCAAGGAGAGGGAAAATTCTCGAGGTGTTTGTAAAACTTCTGTACTCAGAAATATTGCATTTAAATTCGATATTCATTATTAAGCGAAATTGTCTACCGATTGAGCCCATTTTTAACATCAGACGGCTGCAGTTAGTTAAGTTAAGCTGTTAGTTAGTTATTGATCAATTGAAATCAATATACCCGCCATATGGTGACTGGAGGAAAGTATAAACTAATTTCCCCCAAGCGTCGGTTAGTATGTGGGATATCATAATAAGATTGAGGAAGAATATTTCGCTTTGAATAACATGACTTGGTGCAGATAAATCACTCAACTATTCCCCCTAGCAACTGTAAAAACTCAAGACCTAAAGATTTCGAATAAACGTTTTAATATATCGTTAATGAGTATTAGTACTCACAAACAAACAATTCACGGTGTCAAAAATCATCGTAGATGGTGGTAAAATTGCGTTAATAAAGCTTTGGAATGCTTCCGCATCTGGTTCAAAGTGATCTTTTTTAAAACGTTCAAAATTTTTAGAATGAATTAGATTTCCGAGTGGAGAGTTTGGCTATCAATTCTATAAATCATGTTTTAATATCACTTTAGCACTTTCACAACCGAATAAAGCAAATGTTACTTACTACTAAAATTAAAAACCTTGAAGGAGTAATTTCTTTTGTTTTTGTAATAGTAAATTGTTGCTCATTTAGGCAAAGTTTTGCTTTTGTATATACACACTCATAAATACATACATACATACCTATGTATGCAAACGTGTTGCTTCTTGTATATATATGTTACTTAATTGACGTTTTTTTCCTGGAATTTCGCTTGACATTTAGTGCTCCGATGTAAATATATATGTACATTGTTTTCATGTCAAATCGTTTTCATGTCAAATCGTTTTTTCCAAAAAAATACCACTCAATTTGACTTGTCTGACACTGGCATACTTGACGTTCGATATTTCATTATTTACATATGTACTTATGTACATGCAGAACCCCTATTTGATGTATATTTTTTAATACCGATGATTTATAATATTACGCCCTCAACAGTTGCGATAGTTTACACACTTCAAAAAGTTGCACCTGAGTTATATGTATTCTTAATAGATGTCATACAAGTGTCAATTACGATGTTGAAAGCCAAGCAAAGAGAAAATAAACGGTGCGTGTCCATTAGCGCTTGAAACCATGGCTATGAAAATAATTTCTGCCTCATGCTAAAAATATGTAATATTATTTCTGCCAAGATTTTAATACAATTTGTTGTTTGCTTGGTTGAAAAGGGAAACCCCAGAAAGCTACAGATACCAGTGAGTCGATTTACTATACTATCCAATTTAGTCGGCCACCATGGTGCAGTGGTGGCACCCTTCGCCAGGTAGCACTTTCTGAATCATAGAAAATGGTAGCCATCCCCTCACCTTTCCGGCCGAAATGACAGTCTTCGCCTTCTTCAGAACTTGTTCGGGTCCGGGGGAAGTCTACTATTTAAACAGTTTCTTGGCCTGTGGATCCAAGTTTCATGAAACTACGCAGAAACTCCTTCAGGTTGCGCTTAAACATACTCAACGTGGTCTTATGTTTGTTGTCCGAAACGAGCAAATACGGCACATAGCTTTCTTCAAGCAGGATATGACCCACGAAATATTTGAAATGCCTTTTTTCTTCAGCTAATCAATCGGCGATCTGCCAATACGAGATTGTGGAATTTTGTCACCTCGCTCACGTTACCCTCCGTGGGATCATCTTAAAGCAATATGCACCGTTGCACCTCGTTCAGCCAATTTTGGTGGTCTCAATCAAAGGTGAAAAGTTCCCGTATATAGCGCTCTTACACACTTCGTTTTCACTGCCCGATTTCATTCCAAAAAAACAAAAAAAAAAGGATCGAATCGCCAACCGATATTAGTCTTTTTCCAATGTCGACAGATTAGGATAGATTATACAATGCAGTAACTTAACTCAAAATACTTCTGACGCTTCCAGCCGAAATTCTTAAAGATCAATCGAAGTAACCATTGCATAATCAGATCTTGACTAAGTGAGAATATTCAGCCGAGGCTGAATCCGTGAAACCGTGAATTCAAGACTTCAATTGATCGATCGTGAGATATTATTAAAAAGCATTCTTCGCAGGAAAACTTTTAAAAGTATTAAATTTTTTTGATAACAATATTGTAAAAATGTATGAAATCGCTAATAACTCTAACTTTATCTAACTAACTTTTAATGAAAGCCGAAATATAATAACTGGATAATTCGAAAATTGAAGAATGAGTTTGGCGCCGCCTATTATTAGGTGGAATTTTATAAGAAACCACTGGACCGTTTTGAACCAAATTGGTTTATCATAAACCGCGATCCCGACATGGAGCATACATTCTCCCTCCTACTCTCTGTTAGACCACATACTCTTATACCGATTATATTTTCGTCACTTTGTACTTTCCGGGACTTTGCTCTGTATAAATTTGTCAATAAAAAGGATGTGTCATTAAAATTTGGTGACAATATAGCATT
This sequence comes from Bactrocera minax, assembly GCA_021498325.1. Lineage (NCBI taxonomy): Eukaryota > Metazoa > Arthropoda > Insecta > Diptera > Tephritidae > Bactrocera > Bactrocera minax. The sequence continues at coordinate 318,016 of JAKEEE010000111.1, read as the reverse complement.
TAGCATGTTGTAATTTATTATTAAAGATATATGAATTAGGACTTGCTTTTCCTTGGCTTCCTAAATAAAATAATTCCCTCCCTTTCTTGACTTTATACCGAATCGAAATAAATGGGGTAAAAGTATTTGATTAATGTGACCTTGTACAGTGAATGGATAAAATCGATAACATTTCCTTAGCCCATACAGCCCGTATATATAATACCACCTCCTACTTAACGGGACATCATTCTTTCAGAACTGTTTACTACTCCACTACTTTAGTTTAAAGCATGAAATTCTAACATTGTTGATAAAGCAAAACCCACTGTTTGTGTGGTAATGGAATCACAAGACTGTATTTTAACTTCGATAAACGGAAACTAAAAAGGCTCAAGCGAGTAAGAATACCTTTTAAAAAGCACACACACACACGCTTTTATTTCCCCTTAGTTTGTTGGAGAAGTATTCAAAATGAAAAGGAGCATTAATTCACTTGGCAGAACGCTGTAAAACCTACTTGTAAATTTACATTTCACTTAAATGAGACCACCATACTGGCCTGTAAATTAAATACAAAATTTGCTTTGCCCATTCAATTTTAAAATAGTTCGCCATTGCACTTCGGCCCTTAAGCCTAAATAACAACAGACCAACCTACGCAATTGCGTTCTCTCTATTTCTATTCACTTGGATTTCTTTCGCCTCCTTATTCTTCTTCTTTCTGTGCAGCTAAATTTCAAAAACATATATTCATACATATTTCATTGCATAAGGAACAGTAACCAGAGGCAGGAGTTTGTTTCTCTTTATTTTTGGGTTCCTGAGCAATACGTTCACAAATGTGGGTAAATAAATACCCTGTAGGAATCGCCAATGGCATATAACTAGAAAACTTATAAAACATGACTATACAGTGAAATCCAACTAACGTAAATTTTAAAAAGATAGGTCGGCTACAGAACTCATAAAATTGTGTTTATTACAAAATTTTTGTTGTCTAACTTTAAAACTGACTCTATGTTTCGTTCGACTAAGATATATACACTTCTGCCGGATACTACTTAGCTGAACTTCTTATCCGACAAATACTACAAAGTGGCATACTCACTACGCCTCCGAATTTCTTTTGAATTTTTAAAGAAGAACTTTTTGGGTAAAAATGCACCCATTAGTGCCCCATTTCTTACAAGAGGGGAATGCTATTAAAAAAAGTATTTTCATGTTGTTCGTAACATAACTAAGATAAAATAAGCTTCAAATTGACCAACAATGTAAAATTTGGGCCCACGCAAGTAAAAATACAAATGACATACGGTTATTAGTTCCACAAAATATTGGCAATTATTGTCCCATATGAATATTTTGGTAAAAGGTTCCTCTATATGAAAACTGAAACTAGTGCCGTGCTTCCTTTGTCCGCAGTAGAGAAGCTGAAATGTCCTAAGACCGTTACGTGGCATGAGGAGTGCGAATGTTGCGAAACCACATTGAAAGATGAATGCAACCATCGTGAATAGTAAAAAACGGTGTCAGAATTAAGCAACCAAACGACCAACTAACCACACTACCTAAAATATCAAGAAGAGCACGGAGCATTTTATGCGCCCAAATCACGTACCGTTGTGGGCACAAATTATTGTTGTTTCATTCGCAACACATGTAGGCAGGGTGTGTGCTAAAGGAATGTTCCATTTCCTAACTACATACATAAATATTTTATATATATACTATACACAACATGTTTATATAATATATATAATTTTGTATAGTGGTTGCACCTCCCGTTGTCATGAAATTAGCGCATGAATCTCATAAACTAATAAAGCTGTCTTCACAAAAATAGGTTAGCAAACATTATACTGTGATGAAATATGGAAAATCGTTTAAGAAGTATGTACATCATCAGACCTTGAGTAAGTTTTGATAATAAGAATTACATATATAGTCAGCCTACTTATGGATTAATTAAAGAAGTTGAACTCTTGAATCTGACAAATTTCTTACAAAATTGCTCGAAATTCGTCCATACTCTCTCCCAATCTCCATGTAATGAATATGAGTTCAAACCTTCCCTAGTCCCCAAATATCCGATATATCGATTTTCTTCTCTTTAGTTGAACCGTGAGTATCGGTGGCAGTGCAAGATATTACTATTAAGTTAATTTGGAATATTTCACATAGCGTAAAGTGTCTCCAGAGATGGTGAGTTACACAACAAAATAAAAAGTGAAAGCAAAAAAAAATCTAGAAATCGGAACGTAAACACATTCTAGTACACACTGAGTAAGTGTTATATCTTTTTCTTTTCTTATTCCACCACATGTTAAATTACCGAAGTTCTCAAATTGCAAGAAATGTACAGATAGTGAGATGCAGCTTGAGAAGAAACAAGAAGAAACACAACAAGAAACCAACTAGAATGATAAAAAATATATTAATTGACAAACGCCAGAGTTAGAAGATTTCATATTTAGAAAAGCATTATTGGAAACCAACTAAAGGACTCGTTTCTCTTCTATAACGAGACCCAAACTTACAATTATATTCTTCTCGTAGTTAGACCCAACCTTTAAAGGTCTGTAATTTTCACTACTGTTGCACAATTCGTTTGAGAGTAAAAGAATTTTGACCGACGCAAGTTTTGCTATTGTGAAAAAGACATATAAAAAGTACTAATAAAATTAAAGTAAAAATTACCTGTTGAATGTTATCCACCCCCCGAATTGAACGATAATGAAAATGCTCAAAAAAAATTATTTTGAAGCGCGCTTACACTGAAAATTATACGATTCGACATTACTTTGTCACTGGTGATTCGATTCTGAAAATGAGTGATAGCGATCAGTATCTTTCTCTAGCCTTTTATGAAGAAAATATAGAGATTTGCAGGATGTCGAATTTTCAAAAGTCAAATTTTTTAGGCTTAAAATATGCTTTAGAGTTCTAACAAGGTTACTCAATGCACAGATCAGTGAAAAAATTTTGTTTCCCAGTCTAATACACTGTACTAATACATTGCGTTTCGACCAGTCAACTTCACGACGTCAAACTTTAAACGCATTTTTCCCGAAACTTTAATGCACTTGAAAATTTAACTGTAGCTTCACAGTTACATAATATAGTAAACTACGTTCGTTGCTTTGTAATTATTATTCGTATGTTTTGTTATTATTACAACTTTTTTTTATAAACCATTTACCGCTCACTCTTACGGTCAAAAATATATTTAAAATGTTTTTATAAGTCCTCCGTTTTTCGAAAAAATTCTGTAATTCTAAGAACATACGTACTTTACCACAGGTTTTGTGTAGATGAAGAACGCGTTTTTATTTTATATCAAATAACACGATAAAATATAAAATTATTTTATAAACTCAAATACACGTTTAATAGAATCTGAAAGAGAGTAATTCGATTCCATTTTCCATACTACCAGAATACATTGTCAGAGTTGGACAATCAACTTTAAAGTCTACTAATGACCTTCAAAGAACAAGCACTTAAACCTTAAAGAGAAGCACAATAAAGAAAGCTGGTTGAAACACTCGCATTTGTTGCAGATTAATCCGAACGAGTTGTTGCGAATGAATGAATACATGACTCTATGAAGAATGCAGTTACTAGTATATTCTCACATCCGTAAGTGCCTGTTGCTATTGTGAAAGGCTGCCGCACAATCACACATACATACACATATAAAGTAGGATGAAATGCACGTGCTTATGAATAACGGTAATAATTCCGCACAAAACTCTTACTCACATTTATTTGCTTCATCGAAGGCTTCTTACAAAAGCGTAACACAATAAAACTGAAGTTCTGATATCTTGGCCAGGACAGCTTCTTCATTCAACATATCAATTTTTGGCGAAGGAGTGAGTTGCGGCGGATTATACAGATATATGGCAGCAACATAAGAAACAAATGTAGTCCATAATGGCCTACATATCTGGGTATATTCGTAAAGCTGTTTGTGCCAGAAAAGTGGGAAATAACTGGAAACCCCTAGAGGTATGTCTCAGCAGCTTTGCTGACCTTCTCATATTATCCATTATAACTTTGACTTTCTGGCTCTGCTCTATCCTCTTAGTTGTTTTCCAGCCCTTACAAACATACATACATATGTAAGTACGTGGAAACGTATGTGTTCAGGATACAATAGCGTAAAAAGGCAGTATGAATTACAAATATCAATGTTGGCAAACTTAGATTAAACGTTTTAAAAATAATCTGCTATATTTTCTCCTGGAAGAGTTAAAATAAACTGTACTTATAGAAAAGATCCTTAAAGGTTTTTGCATGTATCCAGCAAATCGCACATGGGAAAAAACAAGTAATGAAGGACTAAGTTCGGATGTAACCGAACATTTTACACTCTCCCAATTTGCAAGTATCAAAGGCGGGAAAATACTTTCAGCTGTTGGAAAAACTTTAAATGAAACAAGTAAGGGGCTAAGTTCGGATATAACCGACATTTTATACTCTCGCAATTTTCAAAGATCAAAGCTGTGGGCATATTTTTAGGTATTGGTTTTATCATGGAAAGTTATTGATGATTACTTCATACCTGTTTGCACTCGGTTACACTTTAACGAGTGTTTAGAAAATATGTCCGAGTTGGGCCTTAACCAAATTAATTTAAATCCGTACAACTTCAGAAGGTTCTTAGACTTAGTGTACGTGGCGGTGTGATCCTACAGTGCGACGCTACAAGATTCATATCATCCTGCTTTGGAATTAATTATTGAAATCACAGGTAATTCACTTGATAATAGTCATCAAACGTGCAGCCTTTTTACTCGGTTCAACTTTACAAAAACTAACTTTAACAGTAAGGAAAGCCTCAGTTTGGGTGTAACCAAACATTTTATACTCTTTCAATATTCGAGGACCAAAGGCGGAGAAATGCTTTCAGGCGCTGATAAAACATTGCATTAAAGAAGTAAAAAAGGGCTAAGTTCGAGTGTAAACGAACATTTAATATTCTCGCAATGTGGAAGGATCAGAGGCGGGGAAATGTTTTCAGGTGCTGGCATAACCTTATATTAAAAAATGTTGCGAAAGAATTCAACATTCATTATTCCAAGAAATTGTCAATGGATTGCAATCATCTTTGGTATCTTATTCACTTATATTACAGGCCATAGACTCATGTACTTTCATTGTTATATTTTGCTTCGTGTCAGAGATATTTATATTAAAATCTACCAAATTAACTTAAAAGTGATATCTGCGATATAAACTCAACCAAAGTGGTTTAAAAAATACATTAGACACATGAGGAAAAAGTAAACCAGAGAAAAGGATATCATTATATTAGGAATATGGAGTTAGACCACGGTCTAGACCGGTTTCATTCATATTTAGCGCGAAATCACACTGTGTTTAAAAAAGCATATTCACTTAATTTCATTATAATATCACACATGTTGACCAACATAAACGCTTTAAAGTCAGGTAGAAAGTCGGGAATTCTTATATCGGGTATTTTTGGGATAGAGGAAGATCTGCACTGATCACATTAACTCTTTTCATTATTCAAGTATATTAGGGAACATGTTTTCACGCAATTTTGGAAGTTAACTCACCCAGTGACCAACATATTCGGCATAAAGTCTGCTAGAATAGCGAAAATCACTATATGTGGTATATGGGAGCTGTGATAATTGGTCCACCGATTTCAAACATTTTCTGCAGTAAACTATGGTATGTCGGATATTACACGTTCACTTAATTTTTTTTATATATATTTTTTTTTATATTATATTGACCGAAATATATGGTATAAAGTATACCCGGATGAATATTTTTGTATTAGGTACATGGGGCTATGGGAAGAGCTGACTCGATTTTATTAATTTTAAGCACATGGACGCACTCTTATTAGAAAGAAACGTGCTCTGCATTTTAAAGAGATAACTCATATATTGACCGTTATATATGGTATAAAGTCTACAGGAAGGTTGAAAATGTAATATATATTAAGTACGTGGGGGCTATGGGAAGTATTTACCCGATTTTCCCCATTTTTGACACAAAAGAACACTCTTATCATGGAAAGATAATCTTTCAATTTCAATACGATATTGTACAGATTTACCGAAATATATTGTATAAAGTCTACACGAACGTTGAAAATCCCTATATTAGTTATACGGGAGCTAGGGGAAGTATTTACCCGTTGTTTCCCATTTTTAACACGAGACAACATTACTATCATGGAAGGATAGGCCTCAAATGTCAATACGATATTTCACAGATATACCGAAATATATAATATAAAGTCTACCGGAAGGTTGAAAATCTCTATATTAGGTATATGGGGGCTAGGGACAGTATTTACCCGATTTTCTCCATTTTTGATACCAGAGAACACTACTATCATGGAGATTTCCCGATATTTTCGGTAAAAAGTGAGATAGGCGTATTGACGTCCATTTATTGGGTATATGGGGGCTTGAGAATTTATAATCCGATTTCAGCTATTTTTACGCATGAGATAGCATATCTTGAAAGCACTATTTTGCAAAGTTTGATTCCCATATCTTAATTGCTGCTCGATTTACCTACTTTAAAGTAAAAGGACCAGATGAAACTTAAAATTATGTTATATGAGAAATAAGCGTGGTTTTTATCCGATTTCGTCCATTTTTAGGATTCAAAATAGGATTAACATATACATCTTGGAAACCGTTAAAGCTTTATCAGTCAAACTCGCTTCTAGTAAGTTTTCTAGCTTCTCCTCATATACTAAGAAAATTAGTGAAATCGGATAATAACCACGCCCACCTCCCATACAAAAGTTATGTGAAAACTACTTAGAGTGCCATAACTCGCTGAAGGAACACGTCAGAAACATTAAATCTTGCAGCAAATATGATATGGAAGGATTGCATAGGAATCCGTGTAATGTTCTGGTGATGGGCATGGCAACGCCCACTTTCAGGAGAAATCGCATATCTGAAGAACCCCTTAACCGCTTTCAACAAAATTGTGGCATTATGTTTGCATTCTTATATCATGCTGTAAAAATAAACGAAATCGGATAAAAACCACGCCTACTTCTCATATAACATAATTTTAAGTTTCATCTGATCCTTTCACTTTAAAGTAGATAAATCGAGCAGCAATTAAGATAGGGAAATCAAGCTCTGCACAAATAGTGCATTTAAGATATGCCATCTCATGTGTAAAAATAAACGAAATCGGATTATAACTTTTATATATATATATAACCAGATCCCTAATATTAGGACCTCAGCGCCTCTATCTGACTTTTTATCGAAAATATCGGGAAATCTGTAAGATATTGTAATGAAATTGGAGGCCTGTCTTTCCACGATAATAATGTGATCTGGCGTCAAAAATGGATAAAATCGGATAAGCAATTCCCCTAGCCCCATGTACTTAATATAAGGATTTTCAAATTCTGGGTAAACTTTATACGATATATTTCGGTAAATTTGTAAGATATCTTAGCAAAATTTAGTGAACGTGTAATATCGGATGTACCATAGTTTACTGCCGAAAATATGTGAAATCGGTTAATGAAATCGGGAATCCCAGCTCCCATATACTACATATAACGATTTTCACTATTCTGGCAGACTTTATGTCGAATATGTCGGTCACTGTGTGAGTTACCTTCACAAAATTGCGTGAAACCATGTTCCCTAATATATTTGAATAATCGAGTACAACCATCGTTGTCACACCGGGATGTGTGATCCGTCTATTTTAGAAAAATGGAATAAAAAAAAAACGCTCAGCTATTCGATTATTGTTTTTGGAAGAGAAATCACACGGTGAAACCAAAGAGCGTTTGGATGCAGTATACGGTGACTTTTCTCGTTCAAAGGCGGCCATTAAAAATTGGTTCAACGAGTTGCAGCGTAATCGTTCGTCGAATGTTGATGAGCAATGCTCATATACCCCAAAAACGGCTATTACAGAGGATAACTTGAGAAAAGTCAATAATTTCGTATTGGAAGAGCAGCCATTGAAGGCGCGCGAGATTGCTGAGGGTATACTATATGAAATATTGAGCATGAGAAAGCTCCGGGCGAGTTGGGCGCCTACTTTGCAGACCTCCAAGTTTTGAAGTAAAACAAAATATGCGTGATGAGAATTAAATCGCCATTTTTACAAACTATTACCAAAATTTAGCACACATATTCCATGTCGCTCTGAGGAGGTTAGTAATGCAGAAGGACGTAATCTAACTACCACACCCACAAAACACCGTTAAAAGAAAACTTTTAAGTTACCGTAACTAAGCTGCCAAAAAGGATATAAAGCTGGAGTTTGGTATAGGGAGTTACAGTAAGAAGAGGCATCCCCGGGTTGAAAATTCTTAAAAAGTGGGGTTCCACCCTTAAAAGGTTTAATGTACATATCTCTCGAATCACTAAACCTACAGCCTCTAAATTTACTGAGGCCAAATCTTCTCATCAGCTTTTTAGATGGTGTGAAAATAAGTGAAATAGCATCACAATTACGCCTACTCCCCTATAAACTTTATATTGAAAACCACTAAAATTGCGATAACTCACTGAATAAGTACGTCAGAAGCTCAAAATTTCACAGTCAAGATAGTACTTAAGAGCTTCAAAGGAATCGGCGTAAAAATTAGAAAATGGGTATGGAAACGTCCAATTTTAGGTGAACTGCTGGAACTGCTACCAAATTTGGTAACATTCTATTTACATCTTTATGTGATGTGTGAAAATAGGCGAACTCGGATTACCGCCACGCTCACTTGTCATATATCTAAATTTTAAATTCCATATGATTCCTCAACTTTACAGTATATAAATAAATTAGGTAAGGTATACCATCTCATTTGGCTGACTTCTTACAGAAAAAAGAGGTCAATCAGATATATTTTAGATATATTTTAGATATATTTTTGAAATTCAGAGCAAAAATTAGTAAAATCGGGTAAACACTTCCACTAGTGATCGTATACCTAATATAAGGATTTTCAAACTTCCTACTGATTTTATAAAGTCTGTTCCCTAGTAAAGGTCAGACAGCGTATTTTCCTGGTAATAATATGTCGTGGTGCCAAAACTGAATATAATCAGATCAATCCCCCATATACCTAATTTACGAATTTCAAACTATAAATTATTGGATTTATACTTTATATATCCGTCAAAGTGTAAGATATCTAAGCAAAATTATGTGAACGTGTAATACAGGATATATTATAGGTTAATTCCGAAAATGTGTGAAATCGGTCACCGAATTACCCCGGATCCCCGGAGTCTTACAGACTCTATGCCGAATATGTTGCTCAGTGTGTGAGTTATATTCATAAAATAGTGTGGAAGCATGTTCTCTAGTGTACTTCAGTAAAGACAAAAGTTAATGCAAACAGTCCAGACCTTCCTATAGCCCTAATATACACTATATAGGTATTTTCGTTTTTAAAGCTGACTTTAAACCCGATGTAATGATTTCCGAATTTCCAGTTGACTTTAAACCTTTTATGTTGGTCAATATGTATGACATTTTAATGAAATAAAGTGGCTATGTTACCTTAAACATAATGAGATTTAGCGCTAAATATGAATGACATCGATTTAGACCGTCGCTATGCCCCTTATTCCTAGTATAATGACTCCCGTTTCTCTGGTTGACTTTTTCCTCATATTGCACGGTTGAGTTTATATCGCTTATATCTCATTAGTTAATAAGTTAATAAGAGTTAATTTGGTAGATTTTAGTATAAATATCACGGACTTGAAGCATAATATAGTACTTTCATTACTTGAGCTTACGTGATTCTATGACCTGTAGCAAAAGTTAATATATAACTGCATATAATAATATATGCAACTGTAATCTATTCACGGCTCCATCGAATAATGAGTGTTTAATTCTTACTCAAAAATTTTTAATATTAAATTTTACTGGAACTTGAAAGCATTTCCCTGGCATTTATTTTTGAAAATTGAGAGATTATAAAGCGTTCCTTACTTGTTCAACCTTACTTGTTTAATATAAAGTTTTGCCAGCACCTGAAAGAGTTTACCCTCCTTTCATCCTTGCACATTGCGAGGATATATAATGTTCGATTACTCGCGAACATCTGAAAATATCTCACCAGTTTTGTCAACATCTGAAAATATTTCACCACCCTTTGGCCTCACAAATAGAGAAAGTATAAAATGTTCGGTCACACTTAGCCCATTCCTTCCTTGTTCGTAGTAGATTCGACATCGGGCAACAAAATTCTGTGGCGCACACAAATTTGGAACCCTTTTGAAATAAATTTTTTATATTGTTATTTATTTTTATTGTTTATTTTTGACTCTGACAGTATGAAATCTGGAAAAGTGACTAAATTAGGTTTGCATCTGTTTGAAATTTTTTAAGTCAAAACATATACTACGTGCAGCCAATATTAGAAACGCACACATTGTAAGAAGTAAAATGTTCTAAAAAAAAGTAAGAAAAAAAATATTTCGAGTTTTCTGCAAAATTTTATTAAAGCAAATAAACATTTAAATTACATATTCCTTGTTATACAAAATTGTCCATCGATTGATTCCCCGATTTGTTCCACCAAATTAGCTCATGGTAAGGCTAGCATTTCTATCTCGATTTATTAAGTTATGTTACATAATATACGAAATATGCTCTAAAAATCAAAAAGTATACTTTAAAATCAAGAAGACTAATTGAAATCAACAATTCCGATATATGGGACTAGAAGAATGTATAAACCAATTTCATCCAGTTTGGGGTGAATTTGTTGAAGTAAATCATAGCTTTGTACATATTAAATTCAATTGAAAAGACAGAAATCAGCATGTAAAAATGTGAGAGCTACAGGAAGAAGATTATCGATTTTATTACGATATCTCACATATTAACTGATGTGCACCATTTAAATGTGCATCATAGTGCAAGTCATAAACTGGTTCGTATAACGTATGTGACTAATATAATATGACATACATAATATACATACCCAACTAGCATAATTATTAGTATCATTTTCAGAGGTAGGAGTTTTGGACAAGAACAATGCTAGATTGATATTTATGAAAGATTCTTCCTAGAGTTTCTCCATCTTCACATCGTAGCTTAAAGTATTTCATTAAGATATCAAAACCAGTTGTTTTCACGGACGGACAAATACACCCCAGCAGACAGCGAAAGAAAAATTAAAAATCTCAGCAAAAAGGATTATGATAGGGAAAGCATCGCACGTATCTCCTTTTGCTAAAGATGTTAACACCACAAAAAGAATACAAGGGACTTCAGACAATTTACCATCCAACAAAAGGGGAAAAAAGTAAATGAAGAAGCGCAACCAACTTACAGCGAGACTGTGAATAGAATACAAAGAGATACCACGGTTAAACCCAGCGCACCCGAAACATGGGGGGACGTTGTTAAAAAGAGGAGATGGATCGAAAAGAAAATCAGATCGAAACTAAACGCCTTCATACTTACAAAAAAGATGGTGCGTCATACGCTGACATACTCCGAAAAATAAAAAGTAACACCGACATTAAGAATTGAGCTCAAGCGTGATCTATATGAGGAAAACTCTGAAAGGGGGCCTGCTGATAGTGCTGAAAAATCAAACTGACAAGAGAGTAGAAACGTTCCAAAATACCTTAGAAGGAGTGGGTTGTGGAATGGCTGCGATACAGTCAAAAACTCACAACGTTACGATAATGTGCAAGGACCCGGATGAAATAACAACTTCTGAAAAAATTTACGAAGCATTGCAAAAAGAGTGGGGGAAACAAATGTTAAAAGTATGCGAAAAATCCATAGTAGCACACAAATAGCGCTATTATACTTTCGCTCTCAGGATGCCTGAACTTAAGTTAGGCAAAGTAAAGACCTGTTGGTAGATCTTCTTTATGCACAGAAGCTTTATGTGGAGCCGCACAATGCCTAACAAGGTCATGCACTACTACTCCGAGCTGCATTCTTTGCAAAGTGGAACACTCAGCCTTGAGTTCGACTTGCCTCAAGTATCTGGAGATGGTGAAGACATTAGGAAATGAGGATACTGCAGTTAAACTAAAATCAATGCCCTGCAACATATGGTCTGCGAAAACAGACAATATTTGGAAAGAGCAGTTATGTCGCCTTACTAAGCGAACAATATTCCCAGCGTTCGGAAAGCACTTGGACTACAGACATAACTGGGAAGGCTGCAATATGGTCTTGCAAAGGACAGCCTTTGTGTCTTGTTCCAAAAAGCACATAATGGTTTCTCATGAGCAAATATACGTGTTACATATTTTATACGCTCCTCCCAGCGCCACAATTACTTATTTTGAAGACTTCACCCGGAGCTGGCTTTAGAAAGTAGAGGCAAATCGCCAACTATAATCGCGGGCGATTTCAATGAGTGATCGACTGCTTGAGGTAGCAGACGGACAAACCTTAATGGACGTATAATATTAGAATTTCTCAAACGAATGTTACGAAAATGAATAGAGGCGCGCAAAACACCTTCCAAAAAGGAAACAAAGAATTCATAACTGAACTTATATTTGCAAACGACTCACTTAGCAGACACATGAAGTGACATAGTCACAAATAGTGACCAAATGGCTATTATTGCAGAGGTTTCGCCCTCTCGAGAGACTGAACTCCTCACCAGGAACACTTGCCAAAAACGAAGCTGGAAGGCTTCGAAAGGGAAGTTGGAAGGCTGGAAGGCAGGAAAGAAAAGAATTTGACACCGACCTTTTCGAGATAGTCTGAAGTACAGTCGCCACCCACTTAGTATCCGCAGGGCGAAAAGAACTGCATGCGTCAGTCAGCATACGACTTAGCTATGCATAGGATAACACACTACAATAAACGAAAGCCAGTGTATTGGTGGAATGAAGAAAAAGCCGCGCTCAGAAAGTTCTCTAACTCAGCTAAATGCCACGTTTAGTGGAGAAAAAGCAAATAGCCTCAGGAAATCGTTTAAGAGTCAGAAGGAACTTCTGAAGTCAGGTATTACCCGCAGCAAAAAAAAAATGTTTTGAAAAGCTCTGTGAGCTCTGTGAGGAAGCAAACGTAGACACTTGAGGAACGGGGTACAAAATTTTCATGTCAAAGTTCAAAAATATGACGCAGCAACCTAAAAACGCATCTTTTATGAGGAAAGTCGCCGAAATATTATTTCCGACACACCATCTAATTTCCTATGCTAAGCCACGAAACGAAGTTACAGAGTCACCACTATTAATTTGAAAAAAAGAAATATTGGCAATAGCTTTAAATCTAGAAACTACACTCGGTTGTAGTAGTAGTTTCTCGGTTGTAGTAGTAGTTTCTCGGTAAAAAATTTGACAGCACTTATGAGCCAGTCCTCTGAGAACTGGAATTCTGTTAGTGAAATGTCAGCTTTAATAATAACAGAACTGAGGCATTTTCAGCAGATTAGGCGGCAGTCAGCCCATATCCTAGAGGAGACTTAAAATGTCTCGTCACTCCTACGAAGTAATACTTAATCCGGTGATTCCGTGGGAGTAGGTCGTAAATCGTTATATTGGATATTTGAATAATATGAAAGAGTCTGAACATATTTCATCATCTCGGCATTACTTGTGTGTGTATTTAAAAAAATATACCCATTGGTTTTGAGAGTATGTCTCACATATTGACTATATATTCCGAAAAAAATTAATCGGAGGCATCATCTTTATTACTACCTTTAGTAGTTTGGAACATAACAGTTACATGAATAATAAGTATTACCAATTGTATGGAATGTATATGGAATGCGATAGTTTTCAATTTTAAATTTTCGCATTAAATATCTGAGATGATGACCTATTAACTTTACTACTCCATATTTGCCATTTTAGTGTCATTCATATACACTTATTTGTTGTAAATGGGTGGAAATAGAATACTAAACTCAGGTAAACTTCTCAGCTGACTTGCATTAGCATGATTTTGATTTTTATCGGTATACTGAGAGCTATTGAGTGCAGCTGCTGAAACATTCTCCAATATTCTTGAAATACTACATTTGATGATGCTTACTTTCTAACCACCCTTGCAAAACTCGAGAAAATATCCGAGTTTGTGTAGTAGCTTTACCTGCATTTTATTGTTTTGACGAGTTTTCTCAACACTCGCTTAGGAAGTACTTCGGGTAATTTGATTTTACCATAAATTGGCACGCCCCCAATATTTACATTGAGTTCTCTTAGCAAGACCTCAAGGACTCACATCATGTGGATATCATATGCATAGATTGAAGACACACATGTTTGCAAATAGTTAAGCATACTTATGTATACATGTTTGTTCAGCTGTTTAATTAGTTCTACAAACTCAGTGCGCACAGTTCACGATAATTATAAATATGCGTTTAATCTAGTTAGCTATCTCGGCAATTAGTGGTGAACCAGAACTCGCTGGGTTAACTGTATTTAATGTCAAATAACAACATCGCCTCCAATAAATGTCAAATCATTGTTCTCGCTTGATTTAATTATAGACCGGCGGAAAAGGCGAAATGTTATGTGCCCGCAGTGACCTCCAAACTAGACTAAACTAAAATAATTTAGAATTTCAAAAAGTTTCGAAAAATTGATAAATGCAGCTCTGCACCAGCTAATGCATATTGATGGGTTCATTTTCGCTAAACGTGATGCGCTCACTTACAATGCAAGTTTCAGGGCTAACACAGCCGAAGTTTATATTGGCCGAATGGGGTCTAAACTATGGTTCGTGGTGAAAAGCGGAGAGAAGTACAATATGCTAATCGTGTGACTTTTGGTGGCAATAATATTTTTGTGAGTCTGTAATTAAAAATGCGAGGGCATAAGTGTGTTTGACAACACCGAAGCGATTGTGCTCCACTAATGTGCTACACGTTATGCCGCAAACTGTAGGTTGGTAAGCGAAGCGGCCTTAGCTAGTTTGTGCGTTTGATGCACTTCGTGCAGCGCAACTATTATCTACTTTAAAAGTTACTCTTATTGCTTTAATTTGTGGGAAGCGAAGCGAAGAGGATCATAAAAGTATCAACAACAAGCTCCATGTAAACAAGTTTGCCAACGCCACTATTTTTTTTAGTGCAGTCCAACTAAGCCAGATTTATAATTACTGGACGAACACTGCCTTGCCAACCGCTCTCCTCCGTTGTTGGAAAGGTAAACAGAGTAGGCGACTGTAGGTAAAGGGTTGCTTCGATGAGAAACTGTCTGCGATTATTTTGTTTTTTTTTTGTGTGCCTTTTTCGCCCAACACTGACATTGAATTGATGAGCAAAAAGTTTGCTGACCCAGCGCGGGCGCAGGCGCGCGAACAAGTTGCACGTTACACGTAATTCCACTCGTAAAAAGTTTGGCTTGCGGCCACAAAGGTCCGTCGACCGCTTTGTTGGTGTTGGCGCCGCAACTGCTGCCAGTTTTGCGTTCTCAGCCGTTAATTAGAAGAGAAGATATTAGACTTCATGGTACCACGAAGCGAAGTGAAAGCACCACAACTTCATGTCCATGGATGCATTTGATGGCCCGCATACTCGTTTTTTGTGCTACGCGAAGCATTTAATTAGTTGTACCCAACGCAAAAGGCGGCCGTGTGCAATCGGAATTTTTAAATGAAGTCCAAAGAGGATATTTCAGAAGCTAGAGAAGTTTGTTAGTTGAACATACTAAATTCTAATTATAAAATGACGTCCGCCGATAGCGAAGGCGTCTGTGCGTGTCTACTACTTGATATATCGAATAATAAACTAACAGATTTTTGTAAATTTTATATTGTAAAATGTATGGAGTAAATTTTTTTAATTTTATTGGAATTGAAGTTGTCAGAATAACCGCTATTTAATGTAATCCAAACTTTTTATGGAATAGCTATTTTACTTTGATTACTTACCAAAAATATTCGTCCCACTTCATTTCGACCTAAATCTATGTATCAAACGTCTTCTGCTTATTATCCAAATTACAGTATTTGGCGTGGAATATATAATTTATGTTAGTCTATGTTTATTTTTTTTTTTTGTTTTGATCTAAATTTTCTCATATACATTTATAAACTTACCCTCATTTGGTATCTTTCTTTTATTTACATATTCCTGTAATTTTGTTTTTCAACCTGATGGCAACACTTCCAAAAATAACCAAGCTTCACAAGAACACTGAACACTGATTTTGATACTTTCGCATATACATCGGTAGTCTAAAAAATTCTAAATGAAAACTCTCTTGTATGAAATTACAAATTTGTATAATAATGAGATGTAAATCGCTGCCAGATTATATATAGGTATACGTAAACTGGTTTTAATGTGGCTGCGGTTTGTCTGTTCGTTGCCATTTTTTATATAAAAAGGTCTGAAACTAATTATGTAGCAGCAAACTAATATTTCACTATACAATATATGTAACAAGGTTGAAGGATATAAGAATGTATAAGATATAAGATAAAATTATTTTTTACATTCTATTGAACATTCATTGGGTATAACGTACTCGTGCACTCCCACCCACTCGTGCACCCAAACTTATTCTTGATTTCCGCTCTTAAAACACTTCCCACACTTCGGGTTGCTGTTTTGTGTAACAATACGGGTACATATATTTTATTGTCGCTGTGCGTCGCTGCTGTCGAGTGCTGCCATTTTTTTTAATTTTTGTTTTTGTTTACGCCAAAATTTAAGTGATTTAATATGAATTTATGTACTTGACCAATAAAGGACACCCCTTCGCAAACAGCTATACCAATGTGCCGTTATTGCAGTCATTGCGGCTCTGATTGTTTCCTTATTTTACTTTAAGCTATTAAAGCAATTCAGTTTTTTATGGGCATACCCGGTTAATAGCTTACTGTAAAAATTCGATAATTACAGTCACTTTTTTACATGAGGAAGTTACAGAAACGTTTAAGTATTAGGACAAAATGCACTGAGAAAGGAAAAAGAGAGATTTGTTTCATGCACAATTGTAGGTATGTTTCGTTTACACTCTTCGGAAAAGAGAGCAAAATCCGACTGAGACAATATGACTGAGACTGTTAAAGTTTCTGTCTCCAATATACTCGTATTAAAAGGAAATAATATTAGATCTTATAATGAACAGCATCCGATCTTCGACGGAAGAGCATACCGATTATATAGTGTAAAAGTGTAATGAAACCGGTGAAAAGTTGAGAGTTGTGGTTGTTTATGTTTACCTTATTTGTTGCTTATGTTTTTCAAGACGTCTCCCATTGAACGGATAATAATAGCGATAATAAAATTCCATCGCTTATAAAAGGCCAACTTCTTCTAAAAATTTCGTTTGTAACACTTTACATTGTCTTCATTGTAAGCTCGCATGCCACACAATTTGTTCAGAGCTTTCGCATACCCAACTTTTTATGAACGATGTGGCCAGATTTTACAAACATCCAAAATTATTTTGTAGATTTTTGAATTTTCCCTCGGTATTCTTGAATGTCTACGAACTCTCATCAAGCCATTTTTAGTATTTTTTAGTATACGCAGCGTTTTTCCATCAAAAACGTATGTACATTGATTGAAAAATTTAAACATTTCGTAACGCATCGTCAACTCAGAAACACAAAACATTCTTTGGCAACTGTGCTATATCTTGAGACTAGAAATTTGTGCTTTATTGCTTATGCACTTATTTTTTGTGGTTCCATTGATCAACCCTGATCATTTAATGTAATTTAGAAACTACATTTTTGTATGAATGAGTATGAACCACAAGCTGACTAAGCCATAGTTTCTTTCCATATAGGGAACATGTATTTTTTACAATACATGGTCAGATCAATTGGTCAGATTTCGGTCATTAATGTACCAGTCTCATACTAATTCACAGATTCACCTGCACGGGTGCATACACTGGTGGTCACTTAATTACGAACAAAATAAAATTAAACAAAGTCCGTGTTTCACAAAAATGTGGGACGCGGTTGGGCGACAAAGCATTGACACTTTTACTGAAATTCTGTGATTTCTTGAATTAGTTGCATTTTGAGTATGCTGCCGCCTGGTCACATAATTAAGGATACAACATTTCTTAGTTGAATTCTTAGCATTTATTATTAGAACACCAAAACTTGCAGTAGGTTGTGTAAATCATTTATATATTAACAAAATCTTCAAATTAAACAACAAAACTTTCAGACATGGGCCATAAAAAGAGTTGTACTGCAGGACTGCGGAAAATTATTATTTATAACACGTTAAGGAAAATAGTCGGTCCGAGATATAGCGATGGAGCTTTTGTGCTCAAAATCGAATGCTTCCCAATGTTTTAATTCATTATGGAAGTAAGGAAAGTATTGGTAATAAAATAAGAAAGGCACGACCGAAAAAACACTTCCAAAGGCGATCATGTAATTTGCAGAATAAGCAAGCCGAAGCCCTTTTTAACTTCCAGGTAAATTCTCGACAAAATAACGGCTCAATTCACCAATGCAGTATCAACATCAAGCATCAGACGTCGTCTTCTTGAAAATCGAGGGAAAATCGAAAACCTTAACGACGGTGCCGTATTCAGTTTGCAAAGGAGCAATGTCGGCAAACCCTTAACATTTTGTAAACAAATACTGTGGAGCAATGAAACCAAGTTCAACTTGTTTGGATCAGATGGAAAAATTTTTATTCAGCACCAGCCAAACAATGAACTGCACCCTCGTTACGATTTAAAAACAATAAAGCATGGTGCGGTGTAATTTCTATTCGAGGAACAACTCAGCGAATGGACAAGTATTTATATAAAGATATTTTGGTTTGTACAATGAAGCCATTTGCTGAAGAACGCTTGCCTGAACCAAACATTTTTATATGGGATAACGACCCAAAGCACACTGCTAGGAGTAATAAAACTTGATTTTCGTCTAAAAACATTACGTTTTTAAATTGACCTGCCCAAAGTCCGGACTTAAACTCAATCTAAGCCCTTTGGGCAGATGGCAAAAGATTGTTGTAACAAATAAAACTAATCCAGATAGATATGGAGTTATATATATAAATGATCAACATGTTTAAAATGTTAAAAATTAAAATGATGAAACCTAGTACACGTATTCTTTGTCAACATAAGAAGGTCGGTATTGCAGATGGGTGTTATAGTATTACTGTATGCCCACAAAATACCGTTGATCGAAAACATATAAAATGCAATAACTAAGCAACAACTTAAGATACAAATGTGCAATTTGATACAGAGGTTCACAGTAGTGAGGGGCGTATGTGCTAAACAATTTTTTTAAAAGTGGACATGGCTCCTCCCCCCTTGCCTTAATGTACATATCTCAGAAACCACTAAAGCTATGTATATAAACCAAACTTGCTCAGAATACAGTTATAAATTAAATTAAATCGATTAAATCGGATAATAACCACACCCACCTCCTATGCAAAGGTTATGTTGAAAACTACTAAAAGTGCGTTAACTCACTGGTTCAACTGAAGGACATCAGAAACACACCAGAAACATTAAATCTTGGAGCAAATATGATACGGAAGGGTTGCATAGGACTCGATCGAAGCAATGATGGGTGTGATATCGCCCACCTTTAGGTTAAATTCCATATCTCAAGAACGCCTTTACCGATTTCAACCAAATTTAGTACATGACATTATATTTGCATTCTTATGACACATTGTGAAAATGAACGAAATCGGAAAAAACTCACGCCTACTTCTTATATAACACAATTTTAAGTTTCATCTGATACTTTCACATTAAGGTAGATACATCGAATATCAATTAAAATATTGGAACAAAGCTTTCTACAAATAGTACGCTCAAGCTATGCCAACTCATGCGCAAAAATAGTTGAAATCGGATTATAATTTTTCAAGCCCCCCGATACCCAATAAATGGGCCTCAGTAACTCTATTTGACATTTTACCATATATCGGTAAATCTGTGAGATATTGCAATGAAATTGGAGGATTATCTTTCCATGATGATAGTGTGCTCTGGTATAAAAAATGGGGAAAATCAGGTAAATACTTCCCCAAACTCCCATATGCCTAATATACGAATTATCAACCTTCCTGTAGACTTTATACCATATGTAGCATATATTTATACCATATATAATATATAACTTTTAACCATATATATAGGAGTTATCTCTTTGAAATTCCGAGAGTGTCTCTTTCTGATAACAGTGTTTCCACGAGCTTAAATTGGATAAAATCGGGTAAGCACTTTCCCTAGACCCCATGTACCTAACCTACGGATTTTAAAACTCTGGGTAGATTTTATACCATATATTTCGGTCAATATGTAAGATATCTTGGCAAAATTAAGTGAATATGTTATATCGGACATACTCCGGTCAAAGAAACCGGTCTACACCATTATCTAGCCCCTTATTCCTAATATAATGATTTCCTTTTCTCTAGTTGACGTTTTCCTGAAATATCTAATATATTTATTAAACCACTTTGGTTGAGTTTAAATCGTATATATCTTATTTGAGTTAATTTGGTAGATTTTAATATAAATATCTCTGACACGAAGCAAAATATAGCAACGAAAGTACAAGCCTGTAATATAAGTTAATAAGATACCAAATATGATTGCAATCCATAGACAATTTCTTCCAATAATGAATGTTGAATTCTTCCGCAACATTTTTTAATATAAAGTTATGCCAGCATCTGAAAACATTTTCCCGCCTCCGATCCTTGCGCATTGCGAGAGTATAAAATATTCGGTTACACCTGAACTTAGCCATTTCTTACTTGTTTAATTATAAAATAAACCAGAGTTTCAAAATAGAAAGGAGTGTATCTAATTACCTCCTTAGTGACCACCACCAAAAATAGTGACCACTAGTATATATATATATTTTTATATATTAGTAGTAGTATATATATATATATATACAGTTGGGTGGGCAGCAACACAAACTATTTAAAAAAGACCTTTGAGCGTTAGTCAGTAAAAGAATATCTGACTGAAATCACAGTGTTCTTTTAGAAAATTCATAATCAGAACTAAAATAGTTAAAATAAGGTTAATAATAATAACCTTTAAGGTTAAGTTAATAATAACCTTTGAGCGTTAGTCAGTAAAAGAATATCTGACTGAAATCACAGTGTTCTTTTAGAAAATTCATAATCAGAACTAAAATAGTTAAAATAAGGCATTGATTTATCGAATACAACTCAAAAGCTTGGCTCTGGTTGTAACTAAAGTTTAGCTTCTAAAAAATATGGCATATTTCTTCAAATATCGATGATAGCAAAATCATTTCAAAGAGCAACAATTTATAAGTAAATAAAAATTCAAATACAAACAATTATACAATCCTAATTATGTACTCTGAAAATGTATAAAATTTAAATTAAAAGCTCGGTGTAACTCTATACGTTTATGTCGCCTTAAATAATTTAAAGTATTGCGATATGCTGCAAGCATGAATGTTTGTACATATGTGTGTAGTGCTTAAATAAAAGTACGTATGTAAGTATGTATCTGGTTTTTCAATTTTACATTTCGAATATTTTGAATGATGTCACCTTTACAAAGATGTAAATAATCGAATTACAACGTTGTTGCTGTTGAACAGTTAATTACAGCCAAAGTAACGGGAAAACATGAGAAACACGAAATTCCTTGCACACTGTGCATATCTACATTTTTATATGAGTGCATATTTGCAAGTTAATTCCAACAGAAATAAGTAAGGATGGCCCAAGTTCTGGTGCAACCGAACATTATATACTCTTGCGATATGTAAGGAGAAGAGGAAGGCGGAGAAATATTTAGCAAAACTTTATTATTCAAAATATAGCACATGAATTAAGCATATTATATGATATTTAGGAAATCGTGAACCGATTGTGAATTGTTTGCACTAATTTTTAGTACCCAACCATTAGATCAGTCTGATTCATTCATCTTACTTGATATCTAGGATAATGGAAGTTGAAAAATCTCAATGTTTTTGAAGGCAATGAAGGATTTATTATTTTGGGGTGCGCGACTTAAGTAAAAAACAAATTGCATGTGCCGAAAAATGCCGAAAATTAGAAGACGGGAGATCGCTACTCTAGCTGTATCATAATTGATTTTTTTTTTATTGCCTTTTGATGTCTTAGCCTAAGCCTTAACCTATCGACTTAAACTATTTGTACATGTAAGTAGGTATTTACAAAAAAAAAAAAGGTTTAAATATATTTATCTTTCTAATTTCATTAATTCATTGTAATGGATTGTAAGAGATAAGTTAAGTTTAAATTGTATAATAAGGGTAAGTATTTTAAATAATATAAAACTTTATATTTCAATTCTAATATTATAACAATTAATTTTTATAATTTTAAATATATTTTGTTTTAACTTAAAAACAATGTCGCTTGGCCCAACAAAAGTTATGTAAATAAATAATATTCTCACTAAATTTGAATAAGATATCTTGTTTTCTTACCGATATATGCGTTATCAAGTCAACGAACACTATTATGTTCAGCGGTTATGGGAACAAGTGTGACTGATTTCATCAATTTTGGAATCAAAGCGCACAAAGCTAAGTTAAATAAGGCCTCTTCTTGAACTTCACTAACCGATAGGCACGGTGTGAATTCAACTGAGCGGCGAATATCCTTATATTCGATAAGTGCTGTAAGGAAGGTGTTGTCCAACTTAATTAATTGTTAGCAACGAACTACAGCTATGGTTAAGATTCATAAAGACATCTTACAAAATCGATTAATTTTAGGCGTTACAAACAACCGTTATATGAAGAAATTTGTCATACTCGGTACAACATGTTTCGAGGGTACAAACACTTTTACATTTCGGCATTTTAAATGATTTCATCAACCTTCATTCACACATGAATATATAATACAGTTTTTTACCAATCAACTTTCATTCAAACATGAATATATACTACAGTTTTTACCGTGCACTACAAAATTGCACATATTTTTGTATGCATCTGTAAATGTACATGAGTTTGCGTTGAAAAAGTTTCTGATAAAATTCAACAGTAGGCTAAGAGCTTGAGAACAATACACCCATCATTAATAGGGGGAAAATTCGCCGAAATATCCGATATGGTTCAAGTTCCAAACCATCGAAAGAGGACGTTATCGCTGCACACGAGAGCGATTCGATAAATTCATAGTCAAGAGAAGAACGAAAAGTTTGAGAAAATGTGGAGTTTTTTCTTCACATACCTCCTTTTAGCTCAAATACTCTTGATCCAAAGATGCATTTTCTTTATATCCATTATTATATTAAGTACGCCTCCGTGGCAGCGATAACCTACTCTTCTTTCGACTTAACTTTCTTCCCGACGAGAGACTTTTTCAAGTTTAGAAATAAAAAGAAGTTGCATAGAGCCAAATGTGGAGAACAAGGTAGATAGGGACAGCATTTTGTAATCAAATTAGAGCGATTTGACTTTGTAATTGCAGAGGTTTGAGCCGGTGCGTCTTTTTTCTGAAATTCGGCGTCGAATTGTTCTTATAATTCAGTCTAGTAGAGTCCTATAACCGTTTTGACCTACCACTACCATTTACATCACAGGAAACGGTCTGTAGGACTGTATATCTCATCTTCTTTGAAGCAAGTTCGCCGGTTGAATTTCACTGTGTCAATTCCTAAGTGTTTGGTGTGTACGTGTGGATCCATTTTTCTAAAATCCGCTGGCACTCCCGCTTCTATGCGTCTACGAGAATGTACTACCCAATAGTAAATTAATTTTGCAGTAGTAGCACCATCAAGCGTTGATACTAAGTACTTATTAGAACACCCTCGTATATATGTAAGTGTATGTCAAATTTCAACTTGTAAGCTTGACCCAGCAGTGTTCTTAGATCTTATAACAGTTATTTTCTCTGAATTAATTAGGGCTCCGATATAGATCTTTTAAGGATTTCTGGTGCTCCTTAAATTTGCAATAGAGAGTTGTATGTTATTGCTAATATAGGAAAGAAAGAGTCTACAGGTGAAACGTTCTAAGAATTCATGATATTTTGTATACAAGTTTTAGCTTTTGCAAAGAATAAATTGTTTAACCTTTATAAATCTTCTTGGACCAACAACAATCAAAAATGTATTGAGTTATTGCAGAACCGTTCCGTTGTCAATATATAGTACTATATAGTATAGTATATGTATAGTATAGTATAGTATAGTATAGTATAGTATAGTATGGTATAGTACTATATAGTACTATATATAATAATATAAAATTTTTACTTTTTCCTACTTATATTAAACTCACAAAACCCATTTGATATATGCATATTTAAAATGAGTAGAAACACCCATAAAAGGCTCATAATAAAGCGTACCCAGGTATTATAACACTATCATATCTACCATAATTTATATATGCACATATTTATGTATATATTTATGTTTCGATTCATGGTTTGTATATGTAAGTCCACATACACACATACGTTTATTAAGGCCTATGTAAGTTTGTACACATTTGGGTGAAATTTTGCTGAATAAAAGTTGAACATGTAAAAAAGTGCCTTGAAAGCAAATAAATGTAACCCTGAGTTGAGGAAAGCCGTAAGTCAAACATATATGTGTTGAGTTGGGATGTCTCCGTTGGTATGTTTAAACGCCATAAGGTGTAATCAACATCAAAAACAATTCCAAAAATACTTGTGTAAACGGAACTAACATATGCGCACACATTCACACTACCGTTCACATATACACCTGCGCTGCTTAGTCCGACCGTTCTAGGTAGCTCGGAGGTAGCTCTTCCACACTCGCCCATATCGGACGCAGGCTCCCATTCAAGTGAAAAATGTTTCTCAGTTACCAATAGCTAAAACCAATAAATATTGTTCATCCACTCGATTTCGATTTGAGAAGCTGCAACGCCTTCAGCTGCCCTCACACCGCCGCCGTATGGCCACTCACGCCCAGTCACACGCGCGTCCTCAGCCGATAGGCTCACTCACTACTCAACTATGAATCAAATGCAGCAGCGATTTCAGAAAAAACGCGCCACTTCAATTCGAATGCTCCCGCAAGCACACATGTAAACAAACCAGCGTAGTCACAATAGAACTTTATAAAATGCATGCGATTAGAAGCCATGCTCGCGCACATATATATAAGTGTGTGTGTGTGTGTGTGTGTGTGTGTGTGTACATGCTCGAGCTGTGTGAAGGCCTAGCTATTCGTACAATGAATTTGTATTTTATCCTACCTGGCATAACTGCGAGTTATTTGCATGGACATCGACATCCGGTCAAACCGAAATAGCCACATATATGTCCACATGTGTGTGCATTGGCAGCCACCTCTTTGCATTCAAGTCAGCATTCCGATTTTTCATATTTCTGACTCAGATGAATACAATCAAATTTATTACGAGTGAGTATATGTGGGTATGTGTGTATGCATGCAATGAAATGGAAAGGTGAAATGTAGAAAGATTGCTTAAGAATGCCTTTATTGAATAATAACGCTGGGTTTGTTTTCAGTTGTTCCCGCTACCAAATTTGATCTCCCAAACACATCACATATATACTTACATATATACATATGTGAGTGTGCACATACATACAAATATTCAATCGTAGTAAACGTATCGTATTCAGTAGATCGATTTATAACCCCATTTCTGATTTGTGGCAAGACGTAAATAATGGCATTGCACAACCAAAAGACTTTTCAGTGTTCAACTACACTAAAATGGCAGAACAAATTAGAGCTTACACCTTTGCCGCCTGGCTTAAACTTAAGCAATAATCTTCTTAGACTAGCTAATTGGCAGTGGAATGTAAATGGATATGTGGGGGCGGCTGATCTGCATAAATCGCCTTAAGGAATGAAAACTAAAGCTATCACTGTCCTGTGTTGACCCAACAACAACAAATTTTTTTGCAATGGTTACTTGCTTATGAAAAAAAACCTATTGCTTGTGTTGTAAGAAAACAACAACTAAATGAGTTACGTCTGGGTAATTTAACAAGAATCAGAGGCCTTGATGTATTTCCAGGTGTTAGCAAAATACGTTGCATATGAATTTAACACGCGTGATTAGACGAAATTGCGAATTGATTAAAATGAATCAGAAGGATGTTAAGGGAACATATGGACCGATTTCATCAAATCGCATTATATTTAAGGTATCATGTTCACTTAATGCTACTAAAATGCCTTACACACTGACCGATATATTTGGAAATTGAATAGACAAGAGAGAGGGGCGGAAATCTTATAATTTGGTATATAGGAATTAGACCAAGGTGTGGACCAATTTCATAGTCGAATTTATACTAGAATAATGTAAATTTTTATATGTAGTATGTGGGCGCTAGGAAATTCGTCACCAAACTACAGTATGTTCGAGATAATACGTTAACCAAATTTCATTAATTCAATATTTCACATATTTACGGATATATATAAATCATTATATTAGGTATATGGACTAGGAGAATTACTGAACCGATTTTACTGATTTTTAGCTTCATACCAAAATGTTATCAGTAAAAGACACACACCTAGTTTCATTATGCATCTTTCAAAGACTCACAAATAAAAGACTTTCGGTATAGACTAAGGTACAGGCACTTAGGTCCTCATATTCAGTATCTGGTTGCTGCTTGAAAAGTTATGTCCGATTTCGACCAAGTCTTACGCTTTGAGGGCACTATTTGTGAAAAATTTTATTCCGACATCTTCAATAGTGGGAAAAAAGTGTGGTTTTAATTCGATTTTGGCCATTTTAAAGCTGTAACATAAGGATGTCAATACAATAATTATGAACCAAATTTGCTTCAAATTGGCCGAATGGTCGCTGAGGTTTGCGATTTCACCTAAAAGCGGACGGTGTTACTCCTATATTCAAATTTTTATACCGAATCACATGTAATCCTGCTATATTATCTGTACTGTTAAATTTAATGCTAGGTCTAGGGGTTTTCGTTAGGTTGTACTTTAGTAGTTTCCAACATGACTTATGGTCGGGACATGGGTATAATTATTATCAGATTTCGCCAATTGACACATCGTTTCATAAAATGTCGTAAAGAAATGTTTTCATTCAGTTTGGATAATATAGCTTTAGCAGTTTGTGAGATATTTACATTAAACACATTATATTAAAGGGCTAAGCCTTAAAAAAAAACACCACTTTTAAAAACATTTTAAAACAAGGATGTCCGTCACCGCTGTGATCCGCTATACCATCAAAATTTGTGACAAAGTGATAGAACTTTATAATTCTCCGATTAACGATATTTTGCGAGCGTAACAATGGTCTAATTACACCCACCTGCAATACCAACACCCCTAAATACTTTGACATTCAAACACGTGGACCAAGTCTGATCTCAATTTTTGTCTCAATTGTTACTCAAGTTATCGCTTGCCCAGAAAACAGACAGACGGACGGGCATTAAGTAAACCAAAATTTTGTATTCAGTGCAACACGTTGCAAAAGTGGAAACTTAATTACTATCAAAATCGTGATTATGGATGTTCTTTTCCAGTAATCTACGGTATAAAAATTCCATTTAAATAAGACTTATTGAATATAATAAATACGATTAGGACTTTCTGAAAACAATGATTGAAATATTTGCATTTAAGGTAGATTGTTATTGAAAACGCGTGGAGTCGACTCACTGTCATGTATATAAGACCTTTTATTTAGTGCTAAATTTACTTCACCATTTAAACGTGCAAATTGACTTCACCATGCAGTGAAAATTAATATTTGAAGCGAAGCCAAGTTGAGTTTAATTCTATGTATATTAACGAATTGCGCTATCTTAGCTAAACATTCCTTAGCACAACCTTTTACCGCTCACACAACAGTTGGGTGGCTCCGCCCGATTAAATTTCATAACAAATGTAAAGAGATATACAGTACATATGAAACCATCAAGATATATTTAGGCTTAACTCTTCCTAACTAGAACGGTAAAGTTTTTATATTAACAAGCCCTTCTTTTAGTGAAAATTTCTTAGGTGTGAGCGAAGCATAAATTCGGAGGCGGCTAGGTATAGTGAATTAAAGTTCTGTACTCCGGATTTCAACGATCATCAACTACCTACCATCAATTACTTACAAATTTTTTTATTCATTTACTAGGTATTTTACGGTATTTTGCGGTTGCGCTTATTATTGAATTTTATATTTACCTCACTCTCAGAGAAGTTTCATTTTTATAGCACATAATTCTACGCACACAATTTTCCCGTATATTTACATAAAAATGCTAACAATGACTGAAATCTTTAAGGGAATTGCTAATTAAAAGTTTCACTTTTATTTTTTCCACTACATACTAATAAGGTACATTTTTTTTAATTTTTAATACTATATATACTAACTAAATCAAAAGATGATCTAAGTTTAGATGTGTTTAAAAAGTGGATGTGGCACTGCCCCTTAATAGGTCTCATGTACATATCTCACAAACTACGAAAGCTATATCCACCAAACTTGTTGAAATTTGGTAAGCAAGCACTTCTAGCACCTCCTCATACAGTGTGAAAATGGGAGAAATCGGATGATAACCCCGACCACCCCATATAACGGTTATGTCAAAAAATACTGAAGAAGCGGTAATTCACTAAAGAAACACGTCAAAGGCATTAAATTTTACATTAAAGGAATTACTTTACAGGAGTTGATGTGACATTTGCACAATGAATGTGGCAACGCTCACTTTTAGGAGAATTTCCTCAGGAACCGGAATATAGATTTCAACTAAATTTGGTATATTACATAATATTGCATTCTAATATCACATTGTGAAAATGGGCGAAATCGTATTACAACCGCGCCTACTACTCAAATAACATTGGAATTTTTAATTCCATCTGATACTTTCACTTTACAGTATATGAACCAAGCACTAACAAATATATCGGAATAAATCTTTGTACAAATAGTACATTTAAAGTATGCCACCCCACGTCTTAAAATGGTCGAAATTAGAACATAGGAAAATATTAGTCAATCTGTGAACTATATCAATGAAATTGTGGAAGCATTTTTTTTTAATGATTATCGTTATTCTGGTGGACTCTACGCCTAATATATCAGTCAATAAAACTTAATAAAATTTAGTAGAAATATGTTCTCGAGCATACCTTAATGCTTAATGCCAAAGAAATGCAATCAGCTTAAGAATTCTATAGGTCCAATATACCCGATATTGTGATTTCTGACGTATATAAGTAATATATAAGTTAATATATGTGATATTGTAATGAAATTTAGTGGACATGTTTTCTAAGCTCGGTCGAGAGCTTGGTCTTAGACCTAGATCGCTAATCTGAAATTTTCCGATTCGCTGGTTGACTTTTTTCTTAAATACCCAACACATGAAACTTCGTTTCCCTTGGCACTAGTATTATGATTCAAATGGACTCTGTGCCGAATCTGTCGAACAAATTGTGGAAATATGTTCCCGGACATACTTTAGATTAATGCCAAAAGTAAATGCTATCTGCCCAGACCTTTCCCTAGCTTCAAAATACCCGAGTACTAATTTACAATGTGAAAGCTGACCTTTTATATAAACCGTTTATGTAAATAAATATATGTGATGTTTTAAAGGGATTAAGTGCTCTTAACTATAATATGGCTTATCGCTGAATATGAATGAAATCGGTCTAGACCTTGGACTAAACCCCATACCTCTATTATTATGATTTATGTTTCTCATGTTGACTTTTCAATATTACATTATGTTAAATATTATGCAATAAGTTAAATTTAGTCCCTTTGCTTGAGTTTATATCGCATCAACAAAATGAAATGAAAATATTTCGATTAGTATTATATCATTCGGCAATAAAAATTATAAAAATTCCTATTGCGCCTTCCCACTGCACTAATATCATGAATATAGACGAATTTTCTTAGTTAGATGGACTTTATGAATATATGAGCTACAGTGTAAGTTAATGACTTGCCAAATATGACTGCGATCCATTTACAGTTTCATCGAATAATGAACGCTGGATTCTTTCTCACAATTTTTTTTTTAATATTTTGTGAGCACTTGAACGTATTTTCTCTTCAAAGTTAGTCTTAATATTGATAGCCTTAGCTGATTAAATGTAGAGAAAGAATATGAAAATTGTATGTCTCAACCAGTCGCCTTTAATGAAAAAATCTGATTCACGTCTGCGATTGTTTCATTGGTAGGACAGCGACGGAACACAATCACTCGATTTCCCTTAAGATATTTGTCCGGTCATGTCTTATATACATATATGTACTATGAAATATTCAACACACAGAAAAGTACTTGTGTTAGTATTGCCACAAGTAGTAGAGTACTAGATTCTCACAATCGTTTTATGGCACGTAATCTCATCACTATTGTTATTTTAGCTTTTTGTTTACAAACTCCGTACCACATATTGCAGCCCTAGCCAAGAAATTCAAAATATCTCTAACCCGCCATAGAGTTTGCTGAACATATGCTCTTCCTGAGTCAAGTGTCTAATCCCGACAGTGAGAAGAGAATTTAGTCGGATTCTGCCAGCAAAGTGTCGCCCGCCCAAAGTGAAAGTAACTTGTATGGCGGCATCATATCAAAAGCACTTTGTTTACTACTTACTCTGATGCGAATGCAACATGTCACACAACTCGAAGCCCATTCGTGACAAGGCAAAAGAAAGTAAATACAAAACCGGATGGCTAGTTCCCCTTACAAATCCACATATGTATATTGTACGTATATACAATATGTACGCGGCGAATTGAAACTACAAGCATCTTGGGAGGGGACCATTCTCAACTGTTGTGACACGTTCTCAAGTACCTGCAGGCTAACCGTTACCATGAGAAAAAGCCCGAGTGTCCAAGCCAAATGCTAATGCTTATTTAAAGACCAGCCTCCCATTTCCATTCCCCACCGCTTCAACCGCATCAATATGTCCTTACGCACCTATTATTTCCCACTTGTGTTTTGATCACAATAATTTTACTAATTTTATTTGACACGTAACATACGTACATAGAAATGATCTGGCTGGCAGTTAGTCAAGCAGTCAGCCAACCCCAATAAAGAACTGCACGCGGCACTCGGCACGCAGAACGGGTTGAGCGCCAGGACGACGGGTCATGTAACTTGACACAGGTTGGAAAGTGTCACTTACATACCTCTTTAAATACAATATATGTTAATATAAGTGTAGTATACCTGTATATGTACACAATTGTTCATAAAAACAACAAAAAAAATATCCTGAGTTGTCACTTTATTCATTTAGTTTTATTTGTTCCGCTGTATTTTTATTCCATTATACCTAAAATAATAGTTTTAAAGCATTGGTATATTGCATATATATCGATAAAGGGATTCTTAATAAGTAAAATTTCTTTTACTTCAAATCAAACTCAGAAAAATTAATGAAATATTTTGTCCTCATTGGTTCGCAAATTTTATGACAATCGTAGTTTTAATAGGATTTCTAGCATATGCTAGCCGAAGATTCCATTTTCGGATTAATATTTTCCCGCTTTTAACAGCCAACAACGTGCCGAATGTCACTTTCCAACTAGTCAGTCGTAGTCCTTTTATCAGCATAAACCATTGGTTTGACGTCAAACCAATAAATAATAATCTTTTTAGTAATATTGTAGCAATGAAGTCTTGATTTCATGAGCCTGATATACCGTCCTGCTGGAACCATGGGAACTTAGATGATTGATATTGACATAGAAAACAAAAAGTCGCAAATCCTTTCCTTACAGCACACCATTGTTTATACTTCAGGTTTAAAAAAGTGTGGACCAATAACACCTTCTGCATCGAAACACTAACTGATAATAACTTTTGCGGGAGCAACGAATCTTGGGAGTATTTTCAAATTTGTTCCTTCCTAAAAATATGGCAATTTTTCTTAATTACATACCCTTTAAAACAGAAATGGGACTCATTGGTGAAAGGTAATTGACAGTAAGATTTTAAATTGTAGCACCTAACGCTAGTTTAGAAAAAAACTTACAGAATCTTCAAACTTTGTTACAGATCAAATGTACTGGCATGTTCTTGGGAGCAGGTTTGACAGCTATTCCTCTAGGAAATTCTATCTCTAAGGAAACACCTTGTATTTTCGATTTTATGCATCTTTACAGTGTAGAAATAGTCCCAATACTGAAAGTGGAAGCGTCAATTATATAAATATACTTACAGATATTTACATACGAGTGCATAAAGGTATGTAAATTTTATGTTTCACTGCTCGCTCTTATGTGTGTGTAGGTACGGTACGCAGTTTGAAATAGTGTGGCATTCGGAAGAGCTCTGAGTGTTTCTATCCATATTAAAATGGACATTTGTATAATATATAAATACCTCAACCGCCACCCAATGAAAGTTCACAATGCGTATGTGTATATGGCATTAATCTGGTACTCTCTCAACATGTTATGTTACTCGCTACAGAGTATATTAGTTTTGTTCACCTAACGGCTGTTTGTAACACCTAGAATTAGTTACGAGTTAGATATAGACATATATATATATAAATAATCAGGATGAAAAGACGAGTTGAAATCCGAGTGACTGTCTGTCCGTCCTTCCGTCCGTCCATCCGTCCGTCCGTACAAGCGATAACTTGAGTAAAAATTAAGATATTTTGACGAAACTTGGTACACGTAATCTTTGTCACCGTAAGACGGTTGGTATTGCAGGTGGACGTAATTGGACATCTGCCATGCCCACAAAATTCCATTAATCGAAAACAGGAAATGTGCTATAACTAAGCAGTAAATTAAGACATAAACGTGTAATTTGGTATAGGGGTTCCTAGCAGGGTGGGGCATCTGTGGGAAAAATTTTTTTAAAAGTTGGTATGGGCCCGCCCACCAATAGGTTTAATATATATATCTCGGAAACCGTTACAAACTTGCTACGACTAAGTGCTTCTAGCCTCTCTTCGTATACTCAGAAAATGAGTAAAATAGGACAACAACCACACCCACCTCCCATACAAAAGTTATGTTGAAAACTTCTAAAAGGTCGATAACTCGCTGAAGGAACACGTTAGAAACACTAAATCATGCAAAAAATATGATACGGCAGGATTGCATATGAGGCCGTATAAAGTTCTGATGATGGGCGTGGCACCGCCCACTTTTAGGAGAAAACCCATATCCCAAGAACCCTTTAACCCATTTCTACAAAATTTGGTAAGTGACATTATATTTGCATTCCTATGTTATCCTGTGAAAGAGGACGAAGTCGGATAAAACCACGCCCACTTCTCATATAACACAGTTTTAATTTTCATCTGATCCTTTGATTTTAAAGCAGATAAATCGAGCAGCAATTAAGATATGAAACTAAAACTTTGTACAAATAGTGCCTTAAGGACTATAACTTTTCAAGCCACCAGATACCCAATATCTCAATATCTCCCAAAACCTCAGTGCCTCTATCTGACTTTTTACCATATATTTCGGTAAATCTGTAAAATATCGTAATGAAATGCGAGGTTTATCTTTCCATGACAATAATGTGCTCTTGTGTCAAAAATGAAGAAAATCGGGTAAATACTTCAACTAGCCTCCATATACCTATTATAAGGATTTTCAACCTTCCTGTAGACTTTATACCACATATAACGGTCAATATGAGTTATCTCTTTGAAATTTAGAGAGCGTCTCTTTCTGATAACAGTGTTTCCACGAGCTTAAAATGGATAAAATCGAGTAAGCACTTCCCCTAGACCCCATGTACCTAACATACGAATTTTCAACCTCTGGGTAGATTTAATACCATATATTTCGGACAATATGTAAGATATCTTGAAAAAATAAAAATCAGGCAATCATAAACAATAAACCAACAAAACGAGCAATGGCTAATTTTTTGACATTTGGTACAAGTGTTAAAAAATAGGTCCATTCAATCAACAATAACTATAAATTGTGGCCGAACTATCGAATACGAATCATCGACAAAGGAGAGATACCGATAAAGCACCACTTTCCAGAGATATGAGATGTGAAAGGAACTGTCAAGCGGAAGTTATTATAAACACGACGTCACCCATAAATCTATTTTTTTCTCAAACACTTCTTTTAAGAAAGTTTTTTTTCAAACTTTTCTTTTCAAATTTAATAGGACGAAACTGTCGAGATCTCTATTTAAACAATTATAAGGGTGAAGTCACAGATTTGCCCCAAATTATATTATTAGAACATTTGTAGTAGCAAAAACCCGCTGAAAGTCTTACGCTGTTTTGGATAAGTAAATTACTAAGGAAATAAGCAAAATATTGGTGATGGCGTATTTAGCAAATGCTGAGTTAACAATACAGAGGTCGAATCTAATGACAAATGGTATAATACATACAAATTATATGCCCACCATAAATTAAAAAGCACCGATTATTGCGCTTACACTAGTCTAAAATAAAGGGACGTATATTCTCTTTGCTCTTTATAAAATTTAACCTGTACAAGCAAAAAGTGGACTACCTTAACTTACACACAAGAGACATAGATGCATGTATATATATTCTCTTAAGTAAATACCTCAACAAGTGCGTTTGTTTATTTAGGTTTGATTGTGTTTGTTTTTCCTGGCCGAAATAAAATTACAAAAGCAATAACGCGTTCGTATCTGTAATAAGACCTTTGAGTTGTATAACGATACATATGTACATGCGTGTGTCTTTTGTATATATATTTGGTAAATTACCAGTAAACATGTATGTATGTATAAGACACTGCTACTTTATTTCCCACCAGCATATTTCGCGAGACCAACGGAGTATCATCACAACACTTATTAATGAACTTTATCAAGATTTGTTCCGGTTCCGCTGATTTTCCGCTGAACTGCTTCGTTTACTAAAAATTTATTCACCTTAAGTGAGTTATAGCCCTGTGGATGTTCTTCAAGATAACCAATCTTAATGAAACTTATGATCTTAATGAAACTTATGGATTTCAGCCAACTTGGTCTTATTCGCACTATTTTTGTTTGATTTTGGAAGTCAAAACAAGAAAATTTTGATATTTTACGCTTAGTGGTTTCTTTGTGTTATGTG
This sequence comes from Bactrocera minax, assembly GCA_021498325.1. Classification (NCBI taxonomy): domain Eukaryota; kingdom Metazoa; phylum Arthropoda; class Insecta; order Diptera; family Tephritidae; genus Bactrocera; species Bactrocera minax. The sequence continues at coordinate 283,043 of JAKEEE010000111.1, read as the reverse complement.
AAGATGAAAAAATCAATACAATGAGCCTAACAAAAATTTTATATTGAATATTGAAGTTAACAATTAAACTGACAACATTTAATATAACTGACGTCTGATTATTATCCACAGATTCTTAAATGAACCAAGTGTTTACAAGTTTTAGAGAATTCAACGACCTGAAAATATAATGTTGTGTAGTAGACCCTAAAACACTCTTTTAAACCAGCCTTCATGTGAGATAATATTGATATTTACCACAGAGTTACCTCCGCCTGTGCGTATTTTTTTAAATAATTCTCTAAAGTAAATATTTTTTCACAACTTTACAACAACAACAACCTAATAAAGCAAAGGTTATAGCACCAACGATAACAACAAATACACCATGGAAAAATTAAGAGTTGGAAAAAAGTGAGAGTGAAGAAAAAGGTTTTTGCAGTTTGTTCGTTGCCACAGTGAATAAATTTTTGGTTTATTTATTTTGTTTTTCATTCGTAATATTTAAATACTTGAAAGGTACACGGCGAATAATGACCTATAAAAGCAATAATATGATCTATAAAAGACAGTATTATTTGATTAAATTTGCATAATATATAAGGGTGCATTATTAACCTACCATTGATTCCGATTATCATCTACACACGAGTACTAAGCATACACTGATGCCAGAAACTGTGCCACCTTATGTCATCTAATTATAATTGATAAATCAGCTTTTAATCAATAATTATAGAAATAACAAGTAAGAAAGAGAAAGAAAAGAAAACATTTTATACTCTCGCAATGTGCAAGGATCAGAAGCGGGGATATGTTTTCAGGTGCTGGTGTAACTTTATATTAAAAACTGTTGCGGAAGAATTCAACATTCATTATCCGACGAAATTGTCAATGGATTGCAATCATATTTAGTATCTTGTGTTGGTAACTTATATTACAGGTCATAGACTCGGTCAGATGACATAGACATAGGTCATATAGACTCATGTACTTTCATTGCTATATTTTGCTTCGTGTCAGAGATATTTATATTGAAATCTATCAAATTAGCTCAAAAGTGATATATTCGATATAAACTCAACCAAAGTGGTTTAATGAATATATTAGATATATGAGGAAAAAGTAAACCAGACAAAAGGACATCTTTATATTAGGAATATGGGGCTTAGACCACGGTCTAGACCGGTTTTTTCATAGTTAGCGCGAAATCACATTGTGTTTAAGAAAACATATCCACTTAATTTCATTAAAATATCACACAAATTGACCAACATAAACGGTTTAAAGTCAGGTGGAAAGTCGGGAATTCTTATATCGGGCATTTTTGTGATAGAGGTAGATCTCCACTGATCACATTAACTCTTTTCATTATTCAAGTATATTAGGGAACATGTTTTTACGCAAGCTTGTGAAGGTAACTCACACAGTGACCGACACATATTCGGGATAAAGTCTGCTAGAATAGCAAAAATCTTTATATGTAGTATATGGGAGCTGGGATAATTCGTAGACCGATTTCACACACTTTCGGAAGTAAACTATGGTATATCCGATATTACACGTCCACTTAATTTTGTTAAGATATCTTACATATTGACCGAAATATAAGGTATAAAATCTGCCCAGATGTTGAAAATCCGTATATTAGGTATATGGGGGCTAGGGGAAGTGCTTCCCGATTTTATCCATTTTAAGCACATGGACACACTGTTATCAGAGAGAGATGCTCTCTACATTTCAAATAGATAACTCAACTCAACTAGTCAATATATGACTGTTATATATGGTATAAAGTCTACAGGAAGGTTGAAAATCCTTATAATAGATATATGATGGCTAGGGGAAGTATTTACCCGCTTTTCCTCATTTTTGACACAAGAGCACATTATTGTCATGGAAAGATAAACCTCGCATTTCATTACGATATTTTACAGATTTACCGAAATATATGGTAAAAAGTGAGATAGAGGTATTGAGGTCCTTTATTGGGTCAATGGGGGCTTGAAAACTTATTGTCCGATGTCGTCTATTTTTATGCATGAGATGGAATATCTTGAACACACTATTTGTACAAAGTTTGAGTTTCATATCTTAATTACTCCTCGATTTATCTGCTTTAAAGTGAAAGTGTCAGAGTGAAACTTAAAATCGTTTTATATGAGAAGTTGGACCTATATAGAGCCATTAGATCAATATTTCTGGCACGAAAAAGTATATCTAAAAATATTTTCACCCATTGGAAGTCGCCTTAAACCTCTGAGATAATAATTTATTTTACTCATTTGTTTTTTATTGGGTATATTATTAAAAATATGAGAATATATATCTGCACAATATAAAGTCATAAGTTTTTAAATTTGTATAATTTATCTTCAATTTTGTCAATATAAGCCGCTGTAATATTTTCTATTTACATGCATTAATTTTTCACGGCTTACCGACATTCACGAAAACACCACGGGGCTCGCTGAGCACGTTTGTCGCATTCACCGCCCCTCTAATGAACATCTTTTCAAAAACTTGGGAACATTGCCAGGTGATTTGGCTTCTGATGCAGCTTCACACATAATACATTTGCGTATGTAATTATGCATATACATATGTACTCGTAGATCTAGTAGACGCATTAAAAAGTTTTAGCACTTAAAAACCCTTAACTTTGCAAAAATTTTGAATTAATATAATTTCCATATATTTATATATGTTGTATGTATTTTTTAAGGGAAATTTTCTGAATGCGGTAATTGAAAAAGTTTTCCAACCTCAAAGGTCGCTCTTAAAGTTATTGAGTCTATGGGTGTTAATTGTTCTTTACACCCGCTAACATGTTTCCTTAGATATGTATGGCAAGTCTGTGGGCATCTTAAATTTGAGGTACATACTAGCAGAATATTACTGCCAAATATTAAATGCATAGAAATACATCATACATGGACATTTACGAATATCTATGCCAACTAAATGTTTATACTCTCGCAACATATTGCAACTGAGTATATTAGTTGTATTCACCTAACGGTTGTTTCTAATACTTAAAACTAATCGAGATAGATATAGAGCTATACATATAAATGATCACGATCCCGAGACGAGTTGAAATCCGAGTGACCGTCTGTCCGTCCGTCTATCTGTCTGTCCTTACAAGTGATAACTTGAGTAAAAATTGAGATACCTTAATAAATTTGGTATACATGTTCCCTGGCACTCTGAGGAGGTTGGTACTTCAGGTGGGTGTAATTGGATATCTGCCACTCGTGCAGTTATCGGATATGCCGTTCATCGAAAACCTATAAAGTGCTCTAACTAAGGCCCCAATTCAGATATAAAACTGAAATTTGACACAGGGAATCACAGTGGGGGAAGGTGGTCACATTTGGTTAAAATTTTTTTTAAAGTGTGTATGACCCCGCAAATCGCAAACCGTTAAACCTTCAAAGCTATATCAACAAAACAAATCTTAATCATAATCAATTCATAACAAATCTTTCTGTCACCACCACATACTCTTACAGTGAGAAAAAAGGGAAACGTGAAACGAGAGGTTATAACCACGCCCACCTCCAATGCAAATGTTATGTTGGAAATTACTAAAAGTGCGTTAACTCGCTGAAGAAACACGTCAGAAACATTAGATCTTACAGCAGAGATGGTACTTAAGGGGTGCATAGGAATCCGTGTAAAACTTGAACAATGGGTGTAGCACCGCATATTTTTTAGGTGAATTTTCTTACATTAGGAGCGGCCATATCGTATGTATAACATATAAACATTATATTTGTACCTTATATAACATTGTGAAAATGGGCGAAATCGGATAACAACCGCGCCTACTTCCCATATAACACAATTTTAAATTCAATATGATTCTTTCACTTTAAAGTATATAAATCCAGCACCAATTAAGATATTGAAATAAAATTTTGTACAAATAGTGCCCTCAAGATATGCCATCACTTACGTAAAAAACGGTGGAAATCGGTATATAAATTTTCAAGCACCAGATACCCAATATAAAGATTTCAGTGTTTATATATGACTTTTTACAGAGACTATCGGTCCATATGTAGAGATCTGTCTGAGATATGTTAATGAAATTCAAAGAATTTCTTTTCATGATAATAATGTTTCCTTAATGTTCCCTTGCGTTGGTAAATACTTCCTCTAGCTCCCATATACCAATAAAAGAATTTCAAACATCCGGTTTCCTTTATACGGTAAATTGCCTTTATGTTGACTTATCGGTTAATATGTAAAACATCTTAGCAAAATTAAGTGAACGTATAATATTGGATATAACATAGTTTAATACCGAAAATATGTGAAGTCCGTGATCGAATTACCGTAGCTCCCATGTGCTACATATAACGATTTTCGTTAATCTAGCAGACTTCATGCCGAATATGTCGGTCAGTGTATGACTTATCTTCATAAAATTGAATGAAGCATATTCTCTAGTGTAATTGAGTAATAACAATAGTTAATGCAATCAGTCCAAACCTTCCCCTTGCGCAAATATACCCAATATAGTGATTTACGACTTTCCAGCTGACTTTAATTAATTTGTGATGGTTAATAGTGTGATATTTTAATGAAATTCAGAGGATATGTTTTCTTAAACATAATGTGGTTTAAAGCTAGATATGAATAAAATCGGTAAACATCGTAATCTAAGTTCCTTATTCCTTAGATAATAATTTCTATTTCTTTGGTTGACTTTTTCTCATATACCAAAAATATTTATTTAAGCCATTTTAGTTGAGTTTATATCGCATATATCTTATTTGAGCTGATTTGATAAATTTTAATATAATTATCTCGGACAAAAGCAAACTATAGTAATGAAGTACGTAAGTCTATAACCTGTAATATAAGTTAATAAGACACCAAACATGGCGTCACATTTTCGTGGAATAATGAATGTTGAACTCTTCCGCAACACTTTTCAATATTAAGCTTTGCCAGCACCTGAAAATATTTCCACTCTTTTGATCCATATATTCCGTGAGAATATAAATTCTTCGGTTATACCCGAACTTGGCCTTTCCTTACTTGTTTATCTATATACAATTCAAATGTATATACATACATGGAGAGCAAATCAGGTCATCAATCAGGTTCACCATGGCAAGTCGAAGTGATTTCGCAATCACTGTTCTTGTACCGGATAGATCAAATAGATAGGCTCTACTACACGTTGACACTCTAAAATAATAAATATATAATGAGCTATAATTCCGAGTTTGTGGTTCGAAATTATTCGAAAAATGGGCATCGTACTGCGAACTATTAGGAGAAAAGTATGTATTTTTTAACTTTCTCATACACACTCCAGGATAACATCATTGTCATCGAAGTCCACGTAATAAATTTGACTAAATTGTTCCATACTTTAGGTATTTCTTTTTTCTCATATATCCTATAGAACCGTCAAATTTAATAGAGATGGTGTTATAACTCTTTTCTTGAAAATGGCTAAAAAATGCTGTAACTGTCTAACTAATAATACCAGAAAATACTAAATTTAATAATAATGATTGATTTCCGGATGCCTATCTTTCAGCCTGTCCGACCGTCCGTTCAAGCGATGAATGATAACTTGAAGAAACTTCGTACGTGTTCCTTTGCATACTGAGGAACCGTTAACCGAAAAAAAATATAGTATTACAACGAAAGCGCAAATTAAGCTACAAAAATTTGGTTCAGAGAATCACAGAGGTTGTCCATTCAATATGTGGTAAATGGTCCTTTATTATTACACGACTGCGCGACGTAATAACCAAAATCCAACTGAACATTATTAGATTAGCGTTGTTGATCTTTGATGTAGGTAACGGTGATCGACAAACATCAGGTGATGTTCCTCTCAATATGCAATGTGCTATTATAATAAGCAAGCAAGCAAACAAGCAACAATATAACTCTTAGAATAACAATGTAAATTAGCATATAGGGTAACTTAACCCTTAGTTGTACTAATATGATTTACTTTAATATTAACAGGTGAATGCAAGACTTAAAAAAATTTTATGAAATTTTTAATATGGGTGTCGCCACAAATATACATATGTCTCCAAGTAACATAGCCATACCAACCAAACTTTGTGGAAACATTTCTTTATGCAGTGTGAAAAAATTGGCTGACTTTTTACCAAAAATATCGGAGGACGGTGAGGTATGTTTATGAAATTCATAGGATATATTTTCCTTATAATTGTGTGCCCTGCTGTCAAAAAATGATAATATCGGTTAAGTATTTCCTCTAGCCTCCGTATACCTAATATAAAGATTTTAAAACATCCGGTTTTCGGTATATATGGATCAATATATGAGATATGTCAATACGTTCCCTAACTAATGTATATCTAATAGAAGGATTTCAAACTTCCGGTTGGCTTTGTACCGTATTTATCAATCAATATGTAAAAATATCTTATGAAAATTAAATGACGTTATAATCTTGAATATACGCAGTAAAGTTTGATGCCAAAATTAGGTGAAAAGGGTCCGCGCACCCTCCCAACACATTAGCACGATGAATCTACTGATTTTTGTTAGAAATTTTGATTTTAATGGAATTATCTCGGACATAAAGCAAAATGTAGCAAAGATACTAAGTGAGTATATACCTATAGGATTAGTTAATACGATTGTTCTCCACTCATTGTTTCGTGGAATAATAAACGCTGAATTCTTTTGCTACATTTTTATACTCTCGCAACATGTTGCTACAGAGTATATTAGTTTTGTTCGACTCTTAATCGACTTAGATATAGGCATATATATATATATAAATGATCAGGATGAAAAGACGAGTTGAAATTCGAGTGACTGTCTGCCCGTCCATCCGTCCGCCCGTGCAAGCGATAACTTGAGTAAAAATGAAGATATTTTGATGAAACTTGGTACACGTGTTCTTTGTCACTGTAAGACGGTTGTTATTGTAGATGGGCGCAATTGGACATCTGCCACGCCCACAAAATTCCATTAATTGAAAACAGATAAGGTGCTATAACTAAGCAAAAAATTAAGATATAAATGTGTTATTTGATATGGAGGATCCTAGTAGGACGGGGCATCTGTGTGCAAAAATTTTTCTAAAAGTAGGTATGCACCGGCCCCTCCCATCAGGTTTAATATGTATATCTCGAAAACCGTTAAAGCTATATCAATCAAACTTGCTCCGGCTACGTTTTTCTTGCATCTTTTCATATACTGAGAAAATTAGTGAAATCGGATAATAACCACGCCCACCTCCCATACAAAAGTTATGTTGAAAACTACTAAAAGTGCGTTAACTTGCTGAAGGAACATTGAACGATGTGCTTTACGTGGGTACCTGCCGTTTTTACAGCCCAACTCCACGGTGCTCTAAAACACAACGAATCAATATAATGCGTTGATCAGCGCCCCGTTAGTAATAGCTTTTTGCTAAAACCAACGGTACCGATCGCCATTGTAGAATGGAGACAATAACCACCTTGGTGAGGCTCGAGGCCTACCTAAAACCTCTGCCGTACTTTGGGTCCGACACCCGGTTGTAATGCAACTCCACACTGAACTGTACCGCCCAACAGTTCTACCCGAATTTAGGTATTAAACCACAGCAACCACGATACTCCCCGAAGGACCTACCGCAATAAGCAAGTTGAAGCGACAAGCAACTCCACCGGGCTTCTACTCCCCGTGGTACCAGATTAAAGTCTCCGGTCACACCTTGTAGCCTAGGCTACTTCCAGTTGAGAGTTACCCATTCAACTCCGACTGGTGGCATTTGTAGCTTGAACTAAAATCCCTCTTTAAGTGTGTGCACAATACATTTAAAGTGTTATAAACTTAGTTCAAGCTAAGTAATATAGCACTATTTCTATATTCTGACATGACTAAGCCTACTTTTAGACCAAAGTCTATTTCAAATGTAGTGCATTTTATGGACTTTAGTCGCCTCTTACGACAGGCATGCCTTACCGCGGGTTATTCTTATCCCCCGACCCGCAGGGGCGCTGAAGGAACACGTCAGAAACATTCAATCTTACAGAAAATATGATGCGGAAGGATTGCATAGGAATCCGTATAAAGTTTTGGTTATGGGGGTGGCACCGCCCACTTTTAGGAGGAATCCCATATCCCAAGAACGCCTTAACCGATTTCAACCAAATTTGGTATGTGACATTATATTTCGTTCTTATGTCACATCGTGAAAATGGACGAAATCGGATAAAAACCACGCCTACTTCTCATATAACAAAATTTTAAGTTTCATCTGATCCTTTCAATTTAAACTAGATAGATAGAGCAGCAATTAAGATATGAAAATCAAACTTTGTACAAAAAGTGCGCTTAAGATATTCCATCTCATGTGTAAAAATAGTTGAAATCGGATTATAAATTTTCAAGGCCCCATATACCCAATAAATGGACCTCAATATCTCTATCTCACTTTTTACCGAAAGTATCGGTAAATCTGTAAGATATCGCAATGAAATCGGAGAATTATTTTCCATGATAATAGTCTGGTCTCGTATCAAAAATGGTGAAAATCAGAAAATACTATCCCTAGCCTCCATATACCTAATATACGGATTTTCAAAGTTCCGGTAGACTTTATACCATATATAACGGTAAACTGTAAGATATCGCAATGAAATTGGAGAATTACTTTTATACGATAATAATGTGCTCTTGTGTCAATTGGGTAAGTACTTCACATAGCCCTCATATACTTAATATAAGGATTTGCAAGCTTCCTGTAGAATTTATAATATACATGTATATAACGATCAATATATGAGTTATCTCTTTGAAATTCAGAGAGCGTCTCTTTCTGATAACAGTGGGTCCTCATGCTTAAATTGGATGTTACCCGATTTTATTCATTTTAGGCAGCACTTCCTCTAGCCCCTATGTACCTAATACAAGGATTTTCACCCCTCGGCTAGACTTTATATCATATATTTCGGCCAATATCTAAGATATTTTAGCACAATTAAGTGAACGTGTAATATTACATATGCCATAGTTTACTGCCGAAAATGTGTGAAATCGCTCAACAAATTATCCCAGCTCCCATATATTACATATATTGATTTTCGCTATTCGAGGAGACTTTATGCCGAATATGTCGGTCACTGTGTGAGTTAACTTCACAAGCTTGCGTAAAAACATGTTCCCTAATATACTTGAATAATGAAAAGAGTGAATGTGATCAGTGGAGATCTTCCTCTATCACAAAAATGCCCGATTTAAGAATTCCCGACTTTCCACCTGACTTTAAACCGTTTACGTTGGTCAATTTGTGTGATAGTTTAATGAAATTAAGTGGTAGTAAATTAAGTGGATATGCTTTCTTAAACACAATGTGAATTCGCGCTAAATATGAAAGAAATCGGTCTAGACCTTGGTGTAAGCTCCTTATTCCTAATGTAATAATTTCTGTTTCTCTGGTTGACTTTTTCCTCATATATCTAATATATTTATTAAACCACTTTGGTTGAGTTTGTATTGAATATATCACTCTTGAGCTAATTTGATAGATTTTAATATAAGTATCTCTGACACGAAGCAAAATATAGCAATGAAAGTATATGAGTCTATGACCTATAATATAAGTTAATAAGATACCAAATATGATTGCAATCCATTGACAATTTCGTCGGGTAATGAATGTTGCATTCTTCCGCAACATTTTTTAATATAAAATTATGCCAGCACCTGAAAGCATTTCCCCGCCTCTGATCCTTGCGAATTACGAGAGTATGAAATGTTCGGTTACACTAGAACTTAGCCCTTCCTAACTTGTTTTCAATATCTTCTATTTACTAGTATTTGATGTGAAATGGTGGCATTTGTGGTTACTTATCTCTTCAAATACCTTTAATTTTAATTGTATTCTTTATTTACATATTGAATAAAAGTTTATGTTTGAAAATATCAAAACATTGGGGGAACTCTCTTAGTTTCGATAAAGCTGTGCTGAAATTTTCAACAAAATAAGTCCCGTGGCATTGAGGTCCAAAACAAGACATCTCTTATATAACAAAAATATAAGTATTATTTTTTTTTCAGATGAGTACAAATAAATATTTCCTTTGTTTACGAAACAAAATAGCTTATACAATCTCTAAAACGCTAGTTCATATAAATAAAGGTTATACGGTTCTTAGATGGCGTAGAATAAATACGTTCAATATGGATATTTGGATCGTGAACCATATTGATGATTAATGGATTGCGGGTGAATGCAATAAGTTCAATATTTATCGCGCCAATATTTACTTGTGGTAAATGGGGTTTATGAAAGAAAGATTGAAAAAACAAGGTTTTGCTTCAACATTTGCCGCAAGAAAACCGAAGGAAAGCGTGAAAATGAGAGATTTTTGATTATTTCAATACTTCGTTCCTTCGTGTCGCGATATGTGTCGCGACATAAAATGCGCTAAACGTTCAATATTTATTACTTTCAATATTTATTATTATTTTATCGGAATTTCAAAATATTTAAATATTTTGTGATATGGATTGCTAGCCATCAATATTGTTTGCTAAGCGTTCAATAAATATCCCGGTACTGGATAGCATCAGTAAATATTGAACGTGTAGCAGTCCCCGAAAGGGTGAACAAATAAATAATCCTATGAATGTTGTACTGGTAGGATGAGAAGTGAGTTGTAAATATTTTGAGCAGTTCCGCTACCATCAAATGCAGATGCCTATACATATACAAATTGAAGGCACCGCCACCGTGGCAAAGTAAGAAAAGTCTTCTGTTTTCGCACCATTCTTCTTGCTCTTAGCATCCCAATCACATTACTATGTACCTCAAGGGTACTTAACAATGGCGTTATTCTCGTCATTACCGCCACTTGTCGCTGTTGAACCTGATTGTTGTTGCTGTTGCTTCCGATCCAATTCCGGCCGCAAATGTTGTTGCTGCCGCTGCTGTTGCTGTTGATTATCGACATCAGCATTTTCTACATTTTCCAGCAGCTTTTGTGCTACCAAGGGTGTACCGGGGTTATACAGGTGGGTTCCATAGTGCACACCACCCGGATGTATGAAGTACGGCAATCCTGCTCCTGACCACGGTGCCCCTCCGATGCTACCGGCAGCATCCTGCGGTGCCACATATAGTGCAGGCCGGCTAGTGAATGCCGACAATGCTGGCGGTTGATGCTGATGCGAAGACTGTTGCAACTGAAGAGAAGCTTTAGCTACTAAGAAGCTTCGTGGGCCTAATGATGCTCCACCGGGTGGTGGCTGAATGTGGTAATAGGGGGGTGCGAGAGCAGTCTGTGGTGCAAGCAGTGCACTCGGTGACGACAATTTGATCATTGTTGCTGCATGTTGTGCTGGTCCGAGTTGTCCTTGAAAAGGGCTGGCATAAGGAGATGGTGGAAGAAAATGCTGCTCGAGCGGTGGCTGCGCAAAGGGGGAGCCGTAGAACAATACCGGTGGTGCTACAGACAATGGCGATTGTATTGGCAATGCTGTCGTCACTTGTAGTACGTCAGGAGGTGGTGATACTGATGAAGTTACTACTGAAGGCGGAGGTGATGACACCTGACTCACTTTTGGTTTCGGACCGCTACGAGGCGTTCCTTGATGTGGATTTTGTTGTGGTTGCGAAAGTTTTGATAGCTGCGTGTTGCGCTCCTCGATAGCATGTGTCTGCTGTTGATCCAATACATGAGCTGCAATTTATAATAAATTACTTTAAATTTCAAAATTTCAGCTCCTCTGACTAAAACAAAACCTATAAATTCATACAAACACTGTCTGGCCGAAACATAATACACTTATACAAACTCTACGCGTAGAAGTAAAACTTAAATAAAGAAATAAAGCTCCTAAGTGAAGAGATATGCATAATTTGGAGAAATCTACTTCGCAACAAACCAGACGACTTTTAAAGTTTAAAAAAAATTCGAATATTGAAACCATTCATATAATATTATATATTATTTAATATACCCACTTTATACAAAAAGCTACCGCCGCAAAGTAGTGGTTTGAAAATGATATACTTCGATAAATAGTATCAACGGAATTCTTGCCATATTTGCATAAGCGTACATACATACATACATAAAGGCCTTCGCGACTGCTATCACAGCTAAGCTCGTTTTCTATTTCTATCAATACCAAAAAAAGTTTTTCTTAATAGCAGTCATACCCTTGCAATGGCAACGTATCGTATCGTTCGGAGTCGGTTTAATATTTGTGTTACTTGTTCCAAAGTTCTACACATAGTTCCCGATGTTATTTCGTGAGAGAGTTTATGAGAAGGAAAACATGGAAAATGGAAAATACCGAGTAGTCAATTCTCTTTTGAATCACGAGGTCGCCATCAGGGAACCAGACATTTCTGCTTTATCTATGATATGTATAATTAGTACATGATATAAATAATAATGTGTATATGAATGTAAGTATGTCGGTATAGCGGAATGTCAATGCCGTGCTTCCATCTCTTTTGGATATTATGATAATGACAAAAGACGAATATTTAAGCGGCAATGCATTTTAATTACCGTAGCTTGGCAAGGGATGAGGTTGTTTGACCTGAAGTTGCAGCAGCTGCTGCAGTGGTGTATGGCGAATAAGTTGCGGCTGCACGTACAACAACTGCGATGCCGGGTACGCTGCCGGCCGAGGTCGCGCCAACGCTGTAAAGGCCAAATTCATCGGATAAGGCAATTGTTGTGGTGCCAACGCTGCGGGTAATTGAATATGTGGACCGGCTACATGGTTAGCCGCCGCCGGCGCAGGCGCATGTGGCACATAATGAAGGGGCTGCTGTGTGCGATAGAGTTCACGACTTAATGAGCTGCTACTGCTCCCGCCGCCTTCGCCTGCTCCAGCAGGCTGCAAAACAAAGAGTGGTGGGAGAGGGGCACGCGGTGCCTCCAAGGGAAATGTCGCTGACGGCGGTGTTTGTTGTTGGTGCTGGGGCGGGGACAGGGACGGGGTCGTTGCTCCATGTTGTGCTGCTAATTTATATTGCAACTGTCGCACATGTGATAACGGAATGGCAATGATGTAATGGATCTGTTGGCGTGAAGGTTGCTGATATTGTTGTTGTTGATGCTGTTGGGGTTGTTGTTGCTGCTGCTGCTGATACTGTTGCGACTGCGGTTGTTTTTCTATAGCAACATATGGCTGTTGTTGTTGTGAATTGTTTTTTAGGATTACTGGTTGTTGTTGTTGACTATATTCGTCTTGTTGCTGTTGCTGCGTATGCTTGTGTTGTTGCCTATACTCCGACGGTATAAAACCTCCATCGGCCGAGGTGGGGACATAACTGAGACTTGGCGGTAGCTTCAGCGCCTGGACATGCTGCTGCTGGTTAAACTGTTGTTTAAGGTGGTACTGTTGTTGTTGATATAAAGACCGCGGTTGTGGTTGCTCAAAGTGCTGCAGATATGACCCTTTAAAAGGCCTTCGAAAGGTAAGTATGGGTGTGCCGTAATGAATGCTGTCATCAACAAAATTCAAAAGTTTCCCATCATTTGAGGGACCGGAGACTGGTCGACCATTCGGAGGTCTGTCATAATATACCTGAAATTAGATTAATTTAAATTTGCAGTAACATTCGAACTTTCGAGGTACTCAAATGCAAATAAAACTCATTAAGAAATAAAACAAATACATCTTAGAGTTAAGTAGAAATACGAATATATCACTCAGAGCTATTGGTTCTACTTAGTCTGTTGAGAGAGATAAAGAAACCGATTACTTTTTATAGTGAACCGTAAACGGTAGTCGTCAATGTGCCTCTTACCGACCCGAATTTTAAAAATTTACATCCCTTATATCACAGTTTACCAATAAAGTAATAAGCTTATATAGGATGTTTTAAAAATATAGAATTTTCTAGTTAGATATCTGTCTAGATAATCAGCAGTCAAAGTATTCACATATTTTTAACATTTCCGCCCAAAAAACAATGTTTTTCGAAAATGCATAATGTGCTACCAAATAACTCTGTAATCATACAAGTTAATAGAACCCTTCTGAAGTTCAAAAATTGTGCAAAATGTGTATTTTAACTATTGTACCTGAATAAATATTTCGAACTATCGCAGTAATACTTACAATGAGGTAAGTAGTGTATCTGCAAGTTGCTCGTCTTACCTGCGGAACTGCGTCTTCGGCTATATAACGGACTGTTGTTGGCTGAAAGGTGTTTGGAGCAGGGGATGATGGGAATTGCTGCGGCTGAGGTTGCCATTGCTGATAAGTTGCACTAGTTATGGGTCTAAAGAGAGCAGCTTCTTTAAGTGTGAGAGCTGTTGGGCCTGTAAATATAGCAAATTTTTAGCATGTGTATAGCTTCTGTACGTTGCTAAACTGTTCATTCATGCTTCTAGTATAAAAATGACAAGTCAGACCACCATAGCTACCCGTATACTCACCAATTCGATCTGAAGAATCGCGTTTTTCGGTTTTGCTCTTTGTTACAGGGGTTATGCTTGATGTAACTTTTACTGCGTCGACTGTTGTTTCCACAGCTAAACTGTCACTTATGTTCGCCACATTCTCAGCGAAAACGGCTGAAGAACATGCAAGTAGCAGCAAAGGTATCTGCGAAAAAGAGAAGGAAGTGTGATGTCAATTTAGAGATTAGGCTTAACAGCACAAGGCAATTAATATAATGTGTAGAACTAATTCAAAATTTACCAAATTAGTTGTATTTAAGTTCGTACTACTGCAAGGCACAATTCCAGTTAAAACTTTTAGTACCGCAGCGAGAATTGATTTGGATATAAAAAATGTTAAAATGAAGCGGAATTCACAATAAATGTTATTTATTGAAACCTAAATATCCTCTTCTATCCTTCTGTGGTTGTTGATGTAACGGTTACATAAACCCTGTTTTGGGGGTAATCGGATTCATTTACTGATAAGACCAGCAAACGACAAAAGTCAGATTATGGGACAGGAGGTGTTAGAAAAGTAGCCTTAAGTGAACATGCTAAGAAGTAGTTAGTATCGTTAGTAACGGTGATGATAATAATAGTTTTGTTTTCGAATGATTTGGCCAACTAGATTAGAAGAAATTTGGAAGCCTTGAAACGTTTTTACCAAAGTATCGTAAAAAGATTTGCTTGGATTAAAATTGGCGATTTTCATGTACAATTCGTACATTGACGTCAGGCGAAATATGACCGGATGACCTTCCCTCCTGATGACCTTTATATTCTGCCATTGATTCTCTATAGCTAATTTATACCGGTATAAATTTATAGTTTCGTTATTTACTATGACTACCTTGGTGTCATAATCGGCTAGCAATCCTAGGCTCCACAAAATTTTCTAACTAATATGCTCACTTTAAGCATCATTTGTTTTAATAGTTGCATAACATTTTAATTGTAGGTCTGGTACAGTTTAAAGCTTTTACCTCTTTTACAGTTGCTGCTAATTTGAAGCACATAGTGAAGATAAAATCCTAAGGTCTGTCCAAAGCAGAGGATACCTTTCTTTTACTTTGCTATTATCAGCCGTTACTAGCCGAGATGTGAATATGTAGGGAAGCACGAAAGTAAAGATACCCAGCACTAACTCTGTATCCTTACATTTTAAGATCCTTTTTCATTATTTTGTTAAAAAAGCATTTTCTTCTTTCTTTATTCATTTTATCTATTTTACTATTAAAAGAAATAATCGGACCCTAAAATCTTTGACTTTTTGACTTTAAATAACCTATACACAGGCAATAACACAGGCAAATGTGCCTTAGCGGCACAGTCATGCACGATATTATTTCGTTGCTATCTCGACAACGACTGAGCGCTAGTGCCTAAGTGTACGTGTGATATAAGCTAGCACAATTGTGCAATGAAATGCCGACCACTGGTCTAAGAGTCATACTTTTATTTAATAATAAACGATATTTCGTTTCTTGCTTATTCACTATCCGATCCTTTGACATCTTCTATAACTTATATTTGACTTCCTTATATAACTTAAAGTAACTGCAACTAACGTTGGATTTGTTTATTCCAATGTCATCAAAATTTGCCATACAACTCATGCTCTTATAAACGGTTGTAACTGAGGGATTTGATTTTGCTCGGCGAATTGCTTTCTCCAACAGAAAATCACAGTCTCTAAAATCCCGCCTTATATCTTATGGCTCGAGAAGGTTTTTCTCAAATCCGGTTGAGCTATTGGTGTTGTTCAATGTTAATTTACTGAACCGTTGCATATTTTCATGGCTATTTAAAGATGGTTTACAGCTAACTCCTTTCTTTGCTGCTTGCAGTGACAAATGGATATGGGTGTCAATATATTTCTCTCAGATCAACTCGAAGTTGATCTAAAGCCACATCGAAAAGCGCCAATTTGTTCATTGGCGGTGGCTGTAACCATTCATATACCGAACTCGACAGAACCTTGCATGCATTAGCATTTAGCAGTTTGATTTAAATTTAGATTGGAAAGACCCATTAAGTTCAAATGCCAGATAGGCTTTGATCCGATCATATTTTGCAAAGCATTGTTGCTCTGTCGATATTCTATTGGAACCTATATTTTTTTCGTTAGCCTCTAACTTTCTCATAGTCAAATGCGAGGATGTTAATTCCAGCAGAAGTTTAAGTCTTCTGTGCACTAAATATGATCTACATTATTTATTGGAAGCCGCACCTTCTCATAGAATTTCGATGTCAATAATATTCCATCTGTGCTGCCTTTCCGCGTTGTTGTTTTATTCTTGTTTCTCCTAACCGTTCCACTTGTTTCGTATTATTAAAGGTATATTAACTGCTCATAACGTCAATAGCATGTTGTTGTTGTAGTACAGAAAACATTCCCCAATTAATTATTAGAGGAGTGGGTCCATTTACACCTTACTGTCGTGGAAACGACATGTCTTGGGCAATGGTGATGCCAACCATTGTTTTATAGAGGATCCCACTCGTGCAGCAACTCTGTCCACAATAAGGGGTCGGATATTTCAGTTTTATGTCCACATATTATAATCCCTGAGCCATTTGTGAAGATCACCTCAAAAACATGTTTAATGGTTTTTTTCACTATGACTCACCGCTGACTTTACTTACTTCAGAATTTAGTGAACCCTTATAGCAAATGTCGGAGTTGTTCTAAAGTCCCCTCAAGAGTTTAGCCTTGCTATTGTACCCGTATTCTCAATCGAAGAACTGTAGCTGATTTTTCAAGTGCATTTTGAGTATAATACCCCGCCATTTAGTTTGCGCAGATCCTTACGTATTAATTTTGAAGGTAGGTAGCATTATCATTTCTAATGCTAATTATAAAGAAAATGTTTATTATTCGATTAATATTAGATTGATTTCTTAGTGTTTATTTTGAGTTGACTGCTCGGAAATATTATATTACTTCTTCTTCAAGAAGCGGTGACCTTGGAACGAGCATAGCTGTGTATTATACTCACACATCTCGAAATTTCATCTCGAGGTCAAATTCTCTATCAATTGGTAATCCTCTTTAAATTAGGAGGAAAATCATTTAGCTTCTGTTGCATTTTTTAAATTACATAATTTTAGAATTAAGCACGGCATTCTCAATGCATTTCGTTGTTACATTTAAATTGTTTGAAAAAACAAATTTAAAGGTCACACCCATTATTAATTTACATTGATACAATGGCAATTTACTACAAGCTCCCAATTATATTTGGTTGTAGTATTAAAAGCAGTTAATAAATATTTACCCGTAAATAATACGTTTTCCCCATGTTGGGTCGTTACACAAAGCTTGTTCTTATATTTGTATTCTTGTTGCGTTTGTTGTTGATTGTAACTGTTATCTCGATATTAGAACTATGGCAATAGGAGTATTAAATATTTCAAAACCTTACAGTAAAAACATTTTTTATTTTGAACGCTAATTTTCATATACACATGTATTTTGTTGGTAATTCAGTGCTGTTGTGATTATTGTTGCATTTATTGTAATGTTGTCGAATTCAATTAACTGTACAAAATTAAATTATCGCGCGCCCGACGAAACTTGTTAATTAAACACATGTACATGCATATAAAGAATGAGGACGAACCACAAAATAGAAAACGAGTGGGAATAAAACATGTTAATAAGCAGAAATTTTAAAATTTATCGATTATCCAAGTATGACATTTATTATTTTCGAAGCGAGTTATTCGCAACAAATCAGCTCTAAATATTTCCAGGCCAGTGACAGAGTGAGCTTGCAGGTTTATGGTACATATTTATATTTATATATGTATGTGTATATGTTTATAACAGTATATACAAATAATTCATTTTGGGAAGGAACTAATTATATATGTATATATATATATACGTATTTGCATATTTATGATGCACATACATAAATACTTGAATAATAAATAATAATTGTTTAACAAATAACCAGAATAATTTCACAATTATCACATTTTCTTCCTAGATTATAATGATAAAAGTAAAACCTCTCAGCCGAAGGTGTCTGTCCTCTACCTAAAATAAATTTTGACAAATCTAGTAGATTTTTTGAATGTAGAAAATTATGGTTCGAATGTAATAAACAAATATTTGTGCATGATCAGGAAAGAAATACACGCATGTTAATTTTTATTGAATTAGATATGTTCCTGAAAATATTCCTAAATACACTCTTATAAATTACCGTAATCTATTATAAAATTATTTATTACACAATAAATTGAATAACATCATGAATCAAGATCGAGTGGTGAATTGTGCTATAAAAATATTCAATAGTCGGAACTT
Organism: Bactrocera minax; assembly: GCA_021498325.1. Classification (NCBI taxonomy): domain Eukaryota; kingdom Metazoa; phylum Arthropoda; class Insecta; order Diptera; family Tephritidae; genus Bactrocera; species Bactrocera minax. The sequence goes on along the minus strand of JAKEEE010000111.1, from coordinate 264,326 downwards.
GCACGGTGGAGTGCCGATAGTTATATATGTCGTATCACAAAAAGACATTGAATATAGGACGTACAATTTTGGAAAAAAGAAAACCAGAGACGTTTTGCACAAAGTTCTACTTCTTAGTAAACTAGAGACCAAATTTCAATTATTTATTAATTCAAAATTTTGCAGAGATATTAAGCAGTGAGACTTGATTAAATTCATTCTCCCAAATTTACTTTAAATTTTTCGGTTACTTTTGTTTTGCATAATTGCTATTTCATTACTTTCCGCTCACGTCTTGAAGGTGTAATTCCATTTTCAAAGTTTTTCAAAAAAAGGAAAGATGTTGTTGTTTTTACTCGATTAAATATCATATAGTCCGGTCTCTAACTTGACCCTGATAAAAGACCGTATCAGAAAAGAAACTGTTAACATGTTGGCATGATAGTCGGCTTTACTATACAGTAACGGACCCGAATTTACAATGGGCTAAGAGGCTTCATATCATATCACATATAATCAAGGCACAGAACTTCTGCTCACTAGATGCTAGTGAAGTGAGTGGAAGTGTGAGTTGAGAACTTTTCGATTGACGATAAAAATATAATATATGTCTTACTTTCAGGTCATCTTACTCAACACTGAAGAAGCTAATTTGGTTTAATTAATATTTAACCAAACACCACTATTATTAATTCGCTACTCTAACACCTTAATTTGCTACCTGTCTATAGTTCAAGCATGCAATATATTTGCACAAGTTCAATGTCACTGGCCAACAATGGGAAGCAGAAATTGCGATCGCTGCCTTTTAACATGCCACAGCACACAATTCGGGTCACTCGTACCAGGTGGTTGGTACTCATGCTCATATGTATACACCTGCTCCTCCTCTTCCTGCAAATATATGTTATAAGCTTTGGCAGCTTTTCCGCGTTTACACACGCGATACCTTTTAAACGCCCGCTAATCGTTTAGTTTGGCGTTGCGCGTTGCGCGCTGAGGCGTACGGATTACTAAACCTGAAGTGAAGTGTTTTCTGAACAAACTGTGAAGCCACTAATATTGTGCCACGTTCGCGTGCCGAGTACTTCGATGAAAGTGAAACTGAGGCCGCCTCTGGTATGGATTTTATACTCATTGGCAAGTGGTTTTGCAGCAGCGCTAGTATGGTCCGCTAGCTAAACACGTACATATCAAATGGGTGCACGGCGCGCTAAATACGACATGCGGCACTCGAGCGTTTGGTTCAATCAACTACAACACATTTTAAGTAGTTTTTCCTTGGGCTTACTTGCTGAAATAATGCAGCGATTTGTGGCCTTGTTGCTTCCAAGAAGGAAGTGTTCGGATTTCGAAGTTTCTAATATATTTGTTTAGTTTTGATCAGACATTTCACTTAAAGATTAGTGTAAACATCTAAATTTCCCTTAAAATTTGCTGACAAGTTGATGCCACTGTTCTTCTTAATATACATAGCCAATTAGTGTTCTTGAGTTCTTTGGAGCCCCAGTCACAGAAATATTTAGACTATCCTGCAATTTTTTAACAACCATCAAAATATTCCTTTTTCCTTAGGCTGTGACCTTTTACTGATCGGAAAGCACATAAGTTAATTCAATGTCAAATTAATGAAAAGAACATTTTATAAATACATCGATCGCACAATTATGTATGTCCTCAATCAATCTCATTTCACTAATTTGCTGCCAACCAAATCGAACGAAAAATTTATTTAAACATAACAGTAGAAAAGTAAAATTATTGAGAGGAGGAAGAGGATATACTGGCTCTTCATATAAAACCATTAAAAAATGGACTATGGACTTGGTACCCCCAGTTTTTGGTGTTATTTCATATCTTATAAACTAGCTGACCAATTTGAGCCAATTCGAAACGTCTTACACTAGCCCTATGTCTTCCTATCGAAATATATATAATATCGAAATTTTTCCCGCCGCTCTGGTTGACGTTATCACCACTAAGGTGCAGAAATAAAAAATGAAATCTTTGTATGTCATGTACTTATTATTTCATAAAAATAAAAGCAGTCAAGGAAATTCAAAAACTTTTTTAAATTTCTAAAAAGAAGGAATAAAATGTTATAGGTCTAACACCTAATTTTTAACAATTAGCTCATAGTCATAGTTCAGCACTCATAGTTGTTATCTAGAATATCTTCTAGATCCTTTGGTATACTCTACACAAATTTAGTATACATAAAATTTTATTCGGAAAAGCACGTCTGCCCTCCCTCCCAAAGTTCAAGTTTGTGGGTTCGGTATTGTCGCAACCTTTTTGTTAGAAGTGACAAAAAATTTTCGATGTGGTTCAGACCGAAATTATGTTGGTAAATCTCTCAGTGTGAAATGTTTGGCTTTAAGTCAAAAAGGTTTTCTTCAGAAATATGGGCGCGTGCTTGAGTTCGTCATTTTGTTGACTTCCTTTGGACTGGCGCTGCTGAATTTTCTTGAGTACTTTTATTTTTATAAGTGAATAAGTACAATACATAAAAATATGGATTTATTTTTGCAGCTTATTGAGATCAAAGGGCATATTTTCAGGTGTTGACAAAACTTTATACTAAACAACTAAGGAAGGCTAAGTTCGGGTGGAACCGAAAATTTTTTACTCTCGCCATGTGCAAAGATCAAATGAGGAAACACTTTCAACTGCTGGCAAAAATGTATATTAAACAAGTGAAATAAAATATATAATTGTTTTCTTTTAATATATTTACACAATTAAGTATCTTAATTAACTTAACTTATTCATATATATTTTTAATAAAACTTAAATATTATAGGAATACTGGTCAAAAGTCATCAATCTAGTATTCTAAACTTTCTCGGTTTCCATGAACTCACTCCATCATCTAATTTTTGACGTTTGGAACAATTTCCTTCTTCATTGTCTTGCGATTCCGTTGCTTTTCTTATAGCTCTAGCCGTCCCCTTGATTTTCATTCTTTCTTCGGTGCTTATCTCTTTCCAAGCTAACATATGTTTGACTTTCCTTTTCTAGCAATTGCAGAATAAATGTTCCCGGTTGAGGGTGCTTAAATCGTCCAAGCCTCTTTGATGATAGAGGTGCCTTTTCGCTTCCGAAATGAGTGTATCGGTGATGTACATCTTCAACTGGGCTAGGATTAAACTTTGGGCGAATCATTTGGCACGACTCCTCATTCCATTACGGTGTACGAACGACATGTAACTCAGTGTTTGCGCTTGGTTTTTTCAAACGAAAACTTCATTTGAGGAAATTGGCAGAACTTCTAATGAGGATATTTTTAAATTACTAAAACGAAGAATACTAAGGTATGATAGATTCGCTGAGCACTGGAATTGTTAGCTGAATAATGTTTCTTTAGGAATAAGCTTCAGTATTCTTATCCTTATCCTTAAAATTGTTTAGAATGCCTCAGGTAGGCATACGTAGTCAACCTGTTTAAATGTATTGAGGACTTGTATACATATATTACCCAAATGCAACACCCCTACCTACACAATCATAATTAATAATATTTACACCTAACTTTATAAAAATTGAAGGATTTAGGGGATTTTACTATCCTTATAAATAAATGCATATAAAGTTTTACCTGAATTTTAAAATAAAAGCTGATTGATTGTATAACTGCCCTTTCTGTAGAGAGGCCGAAAAAGTGTCCATGACTCTGTAACAAAATCCCGTATTTTTTATACTAAACAGGTAAGAAAGGCTTGAGTTCTCGGACGGATTTCACACATATTCGGCAGTAAACTGTGATATATCCGATATTACACGTTCACTTAATTTTGCTAAGATATCTTACTTTTGACCGAAATATATGGTATAAAGTACTGGAAGGTTGAAAATTCTTATTTTAAGTATGTGGGGGCTATGTGAAGTGCTTACCCGAGTTTCGCAATTTTTGATACTAGATCACACTATTATCATGAAAAGATAATCCTCCAATTTCATTACAGTATCTTACCGATTTTTCGATATTTTCGATAAAAGTCAGATAGAGGCTCTGAGGTCCATTTTTCGTCCATTTTTACACAAGAGATGGCATGTCTTGAAAGCACTATTTGTACAAAGTTTGATTTTCATATCTTAATTGCTGCTCGATTTATCTACTTTAAAGTGATAGGATCAGATGAAACTTAAAATTGTGTTGTATGAGAAGTAGGAGTGATTTTTATCCGATTTCGTCCATTTTTAAGGTGGGATATAAAAATGCAAATCTAACGTCTCGTAAATGTCGTTGAATTCGGTTAAGGGGTTCATGAGATATGGGATTTCTCCGAAAAGTGGGCGGTCCCACGCCCATCACCAAAATTTTAAACAAATTCCTGAGCAAACCGTCCGTATCATACTCGCTGCAAGATTTAATGTTTCTAACGTGTTCCTTCAGCGAGTTATCGCACTTTAAGTAGTTTTCAACCTAACTTTTGTATGGGAGCTGGGCGTGGTTATTATCCGATTTCACTCATTTTCTTAGTTTATGAATAGATGCTAGAAAATCTTAGTCGGAGCAAGTTTGATTGATATAGCTTTAACGATTTCCGACATATATATATTAAACCTATTGGGTGGCGGGGTCATTCCCACTTTTACAAAACAAATTTCCCAATGATGCCACGCCCTACTAGGATCCTCTATGCCGAATAACACGTTTATATCTGAATTTACTGCTTAGTTATAGCACATTATCTGTTTTCGATTAAAGGCATTTTGTGGGCGTGGCAGATGTGCAATTACGCCCATCTGCACTACCAACCGTCTTACGTTAACAAACCCCACGTGCACTAAGTTTCATCAAAATATCTTAATTTTTACTCAAGTTATCCTTCGGATGGACGTACGGACGGACGTACAGACAACTCCTCTTTTCATCCTGATCATTTATATAAGTTAATTTTATTCACGCGGTGAATAAATAAAAAAAAAACAAAAATGGATTTGACGTTTTATAAACCTTTACTTAACAAATCCAAATAGCAACTAAATTCTTGCACTAAAGCTAACCCTATATATATGTGTGTAATTTAGTTTGCGTTGCGTTATTCTTACGTGTACGCTTCTCGGTCTTCTTGGAAGCGCTTTGGTGTCTTATTGTTACTCGCTGGCAACTCGGCGCGTCCAGGAAGTTGGGCAGACGCTGAACTTGCATTTTGTCATAACTACTAGCATTTCGTTAATATTTTCGTTGTTAACTCTTCCCTCTTCAATTTATGCTTGTCCTCAAGCGCTCTCTAGAAGTAAGAAATGTTATTGAACTGAGGTAGCGGACATTGCACCTCCGCTGTTGATTGTTGACAGTTTGGTGGTGTGACGATTGCGGTGACCTTGGTTTCCATGACCGCGTAGGCCCTAGCTGCAATGTTCTACTCTTTTCCTTCTACTGTACGTGTGCAGTCCCAAGATGAGAGCTGGAACAATGCCAAAAAGCGTTATTAGAGTGACGCTATTCGCCATTGAATGTGTTTTTATGTATTGCAGCTGTCCTGTGCTGTTTAGATGTAGCACCTCCAGTGCTTCCAGGGATAAGATCCTTAATCGTTCAGTGTCTTGTGGTATAAACTGTACAAGAGGAACTCTTGGTTTCATAACGGTTGGTTCAAAATTGTTGAACTGTTTATTGTTGATAAACATCGAGTCATTTGATAACTGTATTAAATAGTTGCCTTCTAGATGCAGTTCTGTGCCATTCCAGGTTATGTTACCTTTGTAGTCATTTAGTAGAATAATGCCGTTATCGATTTCCTCCACTTCTGCTACGTGGTCAGCATTGCTACACAGAGCTCCTTCTCCCTTAACTAGCTTAGGAATGCAATCTACATTACTTATGTTAACAATTTGTCCTTATTGCATACTTTTATATTTACTATTGTTTTACAATTTTTTTGGAATGTTATATGTGAAGTTTCGGTATACACATATTTCGTTTGAATTTAGGTGTGCAATGGTATTATTTTTGACCATTGGTTTTACAAGCATGGCTTGGTATTCTGTTTTATCTATGTTGGGTATCTTAACAATGTATAAGAGTGTGGTTCCATTGTGCAGAATTGAAACATAGGAAAACTCCATAATTTCTTCAATCGAAAGGGGTGGCATAATACAATTTTTGGAAAATTTTCTCTATTTCAATTAACTCTTCTTCGTTTAATAAAAGCGTGTTTACAATATTACAATATTTAAGCGTGCCCATTGTGATGCGTATTTAACGTTAACTATTGTTTCTTTTAATAATCTAAGCTAATGGCTGTTTCGATACTAATTGAACTACTTTCCTGTATAGAATTTGTGAGACCGTTCCGTTAGTGTCAGTCATATTATAAGTTATTATAAGTTTTATCAAGATATCTTAATTTTTACTCTAGTTATCGCTTTCACAAACGGACGGACGGGCGGACAGACAGTCACCCGGAATTCAACTCATCTCGTCATCCTAATCATTTATATATATGTCTATTTCGATTAGGTTTAGTTGTTACAAACAACCGTTAGATAAACAAAACTATTATAACCCGTTGCAACATGTTGCGAAAACATAAAGATAACGATATATTTTGGGTCTAATTGAGTTTTACTTTCATACACTTACTCTTATATAAGACAGCATATGAGATAACCTCATAAAAACAAGTGGGAATAATAGACTGATTGTAACTACATTTTATGTACTACATACATAACAATGTAGATTTCCCTTTATACATAGCACATGTCACAGTCCTTATATTACTACAATTTGCGAGATTTAATAATGTTCTGTCCCACACAAACTTAGCCCATCTTTTTTGACAGAATAATATACTATGCATGTCATGATTGTAAGAAAGTCTATCTTAATTAATTATTATGAGAATTTAACTGGTGTACTACGATGACTCTCTCATTCATTCTCTCATGGCAATATTAAAATACATCACTCTTCATTACTTCTCATCACATCACTCCAGATGTAGATAATCAATAATAATTTAAGAGGATATAAACAGATATATACGGTAGAAAATATAACAGAGGTAGAAAGAAAAAACCTATTATTATAAGTGTATCATAGCTTATTATAGCTAGGTTATAGCTCTATATGTATTATATTTTTCGTTTGTCGCGGCAATGGTCCAATTATGCCAATCTCCAATACAAATCTCCTCAGAGTGCCAACTGAGTGCGTCTGAAATATATACGTCTATACCAATTAGTTTTAGGTGTTACAAACAATCGTTGCTGTAGCAAATCTTTATATTCTATACAACATGTTGCGGAATATAAAAATGTTAAATTAAAAATTCAGTTCAAAGTGGGAGTAATAATTTATACTCAATATGCATTATTGCCTCTCCTATGTCTTAAAGTGTATTTTTCATAATTCTTCAATACTGTTTCCGTCTCCATACAACGTGTTCGCTATAGTTTTAGATAAGTATTGAGAAAATATCATATAAAGAAATTTAAAGATTTTAAATTGGCAACTTCACTTTGATTAGATGTTTGACTCGTCCAACAGCTCATCATGTCCATATGACAATAATCCCATTAGCATTTTAGCATTTTTCCACTTACTCTGTTATAACCGCTATTACGGTTGGTAATAATTACAAGTTAATGAGACCATACCACTAGTCGAAACGTGTTACTCATGTGGTTTTCTTTTATTTCAAGCATGCCTTACCATGAAGTTGAAGTTTGAGTGCGAACACGATATTTGGAATATTTCCTCTGAGTGATTATATTGATATGTTTCTGAAAGCATTATCACTAAGAAGTAAGTAAATAATAAGGCAAATGCCTCTCAAAGTTGCAATTATTTTATGAAAATTAATAATAATTCATTGGGTAATAATAGGAAAGTTATAAGTTAATAATCATCATTATCAAAATAAAAAGAAATCAGCAGTAAAGGTTTTTGAAATAGCGATGATAACTCGAAAGGATCTCTATTTTCTTAATTTAATCACCTATTTCTACATTCTTTCACAGTAGTTGCGGCACATAATCTTACTCTCATTCATCAGTTTTGTCCATCATCTTTTATATGTGTTCGGATTGGATTTATTCGCGAATATAAAAAAATTTAGCGTCCTTTTGAAGTTGTAATTAATAATACCATAACTTTCTAATATGCAGCAATTAGCCGAAGTGGCAAACCTTTTTATGTACACCTTTGTTAGCACTGTAACCATAAAGTAGGGAAGTATACTAGTATCGCTAAAATAAACTAATGCTTTCATATTTAAAACAACTTTAACTATTTTAAACTTTTATAGCATTTTAAGCCTCTAGAGTCCACGTTTCTTTTCATTTTAGAAACGTTTTGGTTACAGGTTATATTGTTACAGCTATGCTGTTCATTAGGGGTTATTCTATTCAGTGTTTTCTTTTTCGGGTTGTCACTCCAAGGAAATCCCTATATAGCATATATTATATAAACTGATATTTTGAACCCAATTCATTCCATACAAAATAACTGAGTTGGAATTTTTCAATTTCCTACGAATTATTATTATCATTCATATTGGCCCTGAAAAATACATTTATTTTAACTTTTTAACTATTACGAGTGGAATTGATTGAGTTTTTGATTTGGGCTTTGATGTGCCTAGATCTATTCTTTATGGATCTCTTAGCTTTTCTTTCTTTGATTACAAAGCAAATTTGGCAGAAGAACATGTACATTTATGATTCGGGAAAGACAACTTTCATGTACAAGTTCTTTTATTTGCCTCATAAATTTTACGTTGAAAGTCGTTGAACACCCCTCGAAACGGGAACATTTCCGTTCAAACCGGCTCCAAACGCCGCTCTACTTTGTAAGGGAAATGTATTTTTATTGCTTGTTACACAAGTTGCGCAATAGGTGATGAAGTCCAACGGATGAACAGTTTCCACACAAAGACCCACTCGTATATGTAACTGTACATAAATATGTGAACAACAACACGTACGAATCATCCAGCAACATTCTCTCTTTTGTTGTTTTTTGCCAACTATTTACATGAAATGCGGAATCGGTGTTAGACAACAAAAACTAAACCATTCCCAGCCACAAACGACTATCAGCGAATCCAATGAAATATTTGCTCGAAATTCAGACAAGTCCGACTGAACTCAGATGAACTGAGGTGATTGTGTGTCCCGAGCGATAATGTAAAGCAAAAACAAATATACCAAATTAGTGCGTACACTGCGCGCCAAACAAACTTACATGCCTCCGTATATATGTGGGTTCATTTCAGTTCGGTGTGGGCAATAAAATCAGCATTAATGCTATCGACGGAATGTATGACAGGTTTCAAGAGCAAAACACTCGAAAGCCAGCCAGCCCTCCACTCACCTCTCGTCCTTCACTGTTTTTTCCTGGAAACATCGTAATGAATTGCGAGAAAAATTCAAACAACAACAAGGTAATTGTTGGGATGAGGAAACTAATTCATTTAAATAGAGTCAAGCAACTTTTTAACGAACGTGGCACTAACTCGTCTTCCGCACCCAGCTATGTTGACTTCGTCGCCAAAGTTGCAAGTAACTTCAAGCGAAGGCAGTTTTCGTACCCCAGTTGACGACTGCGGTCTGTTCGCTGTTGACTACGATATGTTAGCCGTGAGCAACTTGCAACTTGTAAGTAAGTGGCGTGAAAGTGGAAAAGTTTTTGTTACCACTGCAAGCGATTGACTTTGGCTACTGCACTTACCTTGCATCTCGCCAATGTTGTTGTCTTGTTGTTGGTTTCTTCTATATACGAACGCAGCACTACACCCGAGATATTATAGTTTTGTTCACCAATTGCTTCTTATACCGATTATTGAAGATGCCCAATTAGCCGATCCCCATAGAAACATGTAAAACATTTTGAGTAAATAGGTGGAAAAGTAACACGAAAATAAAAAATAGTAATTTTTACAACTATGAAAACTAAAACTATTATGGCTGTTGCATAAAATTAAGTTATAAACAGATATTATGAGCTCCGCTTCACTCCACTCAACTTCACCACGGACACTTGAAATTTCCTGCCATCGCTTTATTTTGTTTTAAAATCGAAGGCAATTTGTGAAACTGTAAACGTCAGGCAAGGTCAGCACCGGTCCCAACTCAATCTCATATCCCTCTTCAATCATCACTTTACTTCAGAATCCCCGTCTGATCTCATGAATTCAGACAAGCACATATGAGTATTCTTCCAGTATGTGTTGGGCGTAAGGAAATTTAAAGTTCGGTTTTACCTGAACTTTCAATTGCCTTATTTGTTCTCGTTTTATTTTAGTGGCGATAAAAGGTCCCTAGCATTGCAGGGATATGGCATTACGGTGGGGAACGAAAAACGCTAATTTGAAATAAAGTTGCTCAAAGTGCCCGAAACGATTCGGAAGTGCAAATGCGATTTTCGTGTTGAGCCGCAAAACAGCCGTAAGGAACAAACGCTCAGTTAGCACCAGGCGTGATCAATACCAATCAAGCGAACTAAAATATGCATTGCTATCATCCCTCTCTAGACTGCAGCGACGAAGAATATTCGATAATAACTTCGACTTCGCTGTGTTGCACGTCAAGCGCCATCGATAGTGGTAATTGTAATTGCACTTGTTTAAATAGTTTAATGACACCTAATTTGAGTCAGACCCAGCGGCGCATAAGGCAGCGCAACACAGACAGATATATTAGCCCGTGTGTAGGCATACGCAACAACGCAGCAAAGCAGCAAAGCTGAACAGGCGACTGATGCGACACCGATTGGTGGGACTTTGTGGGTTACCCAACGCTTCTTAAAAACTTGGTGTGGTAATTGTTCACACATGAATATGTTTGGAACTTTGCACTATCAAATATTTATTGCAGGATACTTTCAATTAAGTAGAAACACAAAATTAGATGTTGGTAAGATAATACCACAAATAATTACTGATACAATAAATTTTATTTTTCTAAGAATAGCAATGACAACTCTCACGTCGGCACATTCCCATCCAGTGGTTGAGCTTTTTGCAATATTCCTGACAGCGTGGATAATGTGGGTGATAGCGCGAGAATTCCCGGCAAAGGCCTCGGTTCATGGCGATGGCACGCGATTTGACTGAAGCAATTCCTAGGGACATTTGCGTCTTCACGTCATCGTCATTCTCGTCGTTGTTCCTGGGCAAGCGAGTGAATGCTGAAGTGTAGGCACATAGCGACAGCAAAACCAAAACAATTTTGAAATATTCCATTTGTAAAGCTGTGAAGATAACCGACTGTGCAGAGTGGGCAGCATGCAAACGTCTCATTCAGATTTTCAAATTTCGACTGGCTGTCCACCAGATTCGCCAACAACTAGTCCGACATTATCAAAATATGTATATATAATATATATAATATGTACACTAGCGAACAGTGGAGAGTGCACGACTAAGACGATATATTTAATCGAGCTTTTAGTCCATATTTTTAAAAATTTTATTTGTTTGATGGACCAACGGAATATTGCCAAACTAATTTACTTCATCACCATTACCTCAGCCACTACATTACCTCACCATCTTCGACAGAAAATTCAGCAATTCCCGATTTATATCTCAGTCACATCGTAATGTGGATATCAGAGCTGTATGCCCTCGATTCACCAAAATTTGGGGAGTGGCGAATCAAACAAGCATATACATAAATCAAATACAGATAATGAGCAGAGAGATTGTACACTTAATTGAGATATACTCAACGCGACTATTATATGTTCATTATCTGACAAATAAATCACATCATTACTAATAATTATTGAACTATTGCCCTTGAAAGGTTTATATTAATTCTTATCTACTCATTTAGTATGTCACAAGCAAGCGTAAAAAATTACATAATATGAAAAACGAAATAATAACCTATAAATCAGTAAGACTCACTTTGAGTTTACACCTTCGTTTCAAAATGCCGTAGACTTTTATTTGTCTTTTGGTGTATTTATTATTTCGTTATCATACCCAAGGCGATATATAACCAAATAAATAATTCAGATGATTCTCATTTTTTGATAATCTCTATGAACATTTCCAATAAAAAAATTGTTATATAATATAGCATAATAATAAATATAAAGTGAAACCATATTACAAATAACCAAACCAAAAATGGCACTTTGTCCCAAGCAAATGAAGTTATTTAGCTAGACATTATATAGACATAAAGCTCACGAGTAGAGACCATATCAATATCAAGCTAAGTAATTAGCTTGAAAATTTGTGTGGATAATAAACAGATTTTTAAACTAAAATCCAAAACTTCTTGACTATAACCCAATTCGAGAGGGGAGCATAATTAGAACTGATATTATTCAAAGTTGAAAAAGATAGGCTTCTCGACCTTACGAGAATAGATGCTGCATGATTAGCTACAAAAAATATATTACTCAGGTACTCAGGTACTCTTTATAAAAGCAAATATTTATTACAAATTTACTAATAAATGCATCATTATTTAAACTATATATATTTCCATTTTTTAAGACAGTATCACGCAATACAACTTACATACATAATGAGAACATATGTAAATATCTGTCCCGCCTATCAGCTATTCCTCCAACATTTGGTTTTATCAGATTTTTCGTACAATTCTTATGTTGTACTCGTAGCTGTTTTGCTTTTTGTTCCTGCGATAAATCTATGACTTCTGATATAATTGATAAATGCAGATTTTTAAAATATAAGAATGTAAAAATACCTAAGGCAGGCCGCCGTAAGCGGAATAATATTTAAAAACTCAGTAATTTGCAGGCTGTGGAGCTCAACTATTACCCCTGATAAGAGGGCAAAAGTTTGATATTTGCGTATTGATTGGCAATAATTGGCAAAAATTTTGCGTATAAATTAGAAATTCGCTATTAATCTGAACCGATTGTGCCCATTTTCTTCATATCAGGAATAGTAGTACTACGTTAGGTTTCGGTATCTTCATTGACGGTTGGTTTATCTATTTTAATATAAAATAATGTGATGGAATTCAAAACTAAGGAGGTTTATTGTGGTGGTATTCAAAAGAATTTCACCTGAAAATTAGCGGTGAATTAATATATCTTCCCGAATACCAAGTTTTATGATTCTGCCATCATTGTTGAGAAAGTTATTATTATTTACGAAAACGGCTTTACCATTTACGAGTACGAGTACTAACTAGTTGCGTTAAAGTTCATTAAGATCACAGTTTTTCTAATAGCATAAAACACTCGAGATAAACATGTGCTTCTTTAATGTATAACAAAATTATTAAAATAACGAGACGAAGCCCGAAACTCTGTTAGGCCATCCGTTCTTCCGTGTACACCCCAACTCGAGTACGAATTCAGATATATATATGTAAAGGTATTGGTCCATATCTCAACCGCCATATAGCGAATGTACAAAATTTCTTTTCTGTAGAAAACTTACTACAATAAAGGAATGGTAATTAGATTTGGTGGTCAAACATCCCTTAAAACGGTGAGTTTTTGTGCCTACATTGAAGGGAGTAAATTTAAATTTTTGTCTGATGAGTCAACTTCATAAACGAAAATTTGGACCTTTGATGTGATATCTTGATAACGCTAGGAAAAAAGTTACTCACAGGAACTGTAACTTAAGGTATCAGGACGTAAGGAATCTATGGATTTAAGAAAAATGGATTCATGAGTTTATTTCGATAAATGCCATTCTCCTATTTGTCTCAAAATATTTCACGCTCACCATGCGTTTTTGATTTATACGAGTAACTAATGTGTCTTCATTCCAGTCTAGCGAATTTTCACCTCAATTAACTGGTCAACTAGTTTCTTCTTCTATAAATAACTGCAATCTAGTTATTTGGTTATTGTTAGTCACAATGGATCCTAAAGGTAATTTTAGCCCTACCATTAGCATGTACTTGAAGAAGGCAAAAGGTAAACAACATAAGTTAGACAATTTTCTTAGTATAGTTAAATGGATTGTAAACTAATTTATAATTTTAATTCAAACAAGGTATCAAGTAGTCGTTCTTAAACTAGGCTCATATTAAACGTCTAAAGCTTACCTTATCATACCCTTCATAAATATTTTAATTTTAATTGTTTCTAAAAAATTTTCTCTAAAGTTTTAAATAACCCTCATTAAAGACAAAGTGATTTAGAATTTTGCGACATTCCAAATGTATATTTTTTAAGTCTTTTTCAGCAATTAAGGAGCTTGAAGCAAGTAAGGCACGATTTAATTTGCCCGCAAATAAATATTACAAGCAAGATGAATTTCACCGAAATATTTATTACGTACATTAGACATTGCTACCATTTTTGTTCAAAAGTAATCACATGTTTGGATTAATAATCAGGAAAGTGGAAATTTTAATACTGGGGACCATTTTAATTCTTACTTATCATTTTAAACTCTCGCAAAATGTTGCTACAAAGTATATTAGTTTTGTTTACCTAATGGTTGTTTGCAACACCTAGAACTAAACGAGTTAGATACAGACATATATATATATATGAATGATCAGGATGAAAAGACGAGTTGAAATCCGAGTGACTGTCTGTCCGTCCGTCCGTCAGTCCATCCGTCCGTCCGTGCAAGCGATAACTTGAGTAAAAATTAAAATATTTTGTTAAACTAGGTACACGTGTTCTTTGTCACCGTAAGACTGTTGGTATTGCAGATAGGCGTAATTGGATATCTGTCACGCCCGCAAAATGCCATTAATCGAAAACAGATAATGCGCTATAACTAAGCAGAAAATTAAGATATATACGTGTTATTTGGTATAAAGGATCCTAGTGGGGCGGGACATCTGTGGGCAAAAATTTTTCTGAGTTATATCAATCATACTTACTCCGACAAAGTTTTTCTAGCATCTCGTCATATACTGAGATAATGAGTGAAATCGAATAATAACCACGCCCACCGCCCACACAAAAGTTATATTGAAAACTACTAAAAGTGCGTTAACTCGCTGGATCAAATGAAGAACATCAGAAACACACCAGAAACATTAAATCTTGCAACAGACATGATACGGAAGGGTTGCATAGGAATCGGTGTAAAGGTTTGGTGACGGGCGTGGCATCCCCCAATTTGAGGAGAAATCCCATTTCTCAAGAACGCCTTAACCGCTTTCAACAAAATTTGGTTATGACATTATATTTATCTTCTTATGTCACTCATTTCCTTTTCTCTGGTTGACTTTTTCCTCATGTATAAAATATATTTATTAAACCACTTTGGTCGAGTTTATATCGCTTATATTTTTTTTGAGTTAATTTGGCAGGTTTTAATATAAATATCTCTGACACGAAGCAAAATATAACAATGAAAGTACATGAGTCTAAGACCTGTAATATAAGTTAATAAGGTACCATTACGTTAATAACGTTACGTTAACAAGATATGATTGTAACCCATTCATGGTGTTCTATCATATCATATCGTTCATGGGTGCTACGGGAAATACGTACCCGATTTTATCCATTTTAAGCAAAAGGACACACAGTTAGCAGAAGGGGGCGCTCTATGAATTTCGCAGAGATAACTCATACATTGTATTAGTAAAAAGTTTACCGAAAGGATGAAAATTCTTATATTAGCTATATGGAGGCTAGGGAAGTATTTACTCGATTTTTCTCATTTCTGACACCAGATTACATTATTATGATGGAAAGATAATCTTCCAATTTTGTTATAATATTTTATAGATTTACCGCTATCTTTGGTAGAAAGTCAGATAGAGGCACATAGGTCCAGATATCGGGTATCTGGTGGCTTGAAAATTTATGTGCCGATTTCCACTACTTTTGCACATGAGTGGCAAATCTTGAACGTACTGTTCGTGAAAAGTTTATTCCAATATTCTTAATTGATGCTTGATTTATCTAATTTAAAGTGAAAGCATCAGTCGTCGCCCTACGAGGATCCTCTATACCAAATAACACGTTTATATCTTAAGTTATTGCTTAGTTATCGGTATTCAATTAATGGCATATTAGGGGCGTAACAAATATCCAAATAATCCCATCTGCAACACCAACCGTCTTACGGTGACAAACCACACGTGTACCAATTTTCATCAAAATATCTTAATTTTTGCTCAAGTTATCGCTTGCACGGACGGACGGACGGACAACCATTAGGTGAACAAAACTAATATACTCCTATTTATAAATATATAAAGCGTGAATGGATTACAATCATATTTGGTATCTTATTAACTTATAATACAGATCATAGACTCATATACTCTATTACTATTATACTCTATTTCATTACTATATTTTGCTTACCTTGTTAGTATATTATTACCATATTAACTAATAATAATAATATTAACTAAATTGAAAGATATGTGATATAAACTCAACCAAAGTGACCTAATTAAATATATTAAATATATGAGGGCCTTAATATTAAGCCTTACTCCCTTGGGCTTAATATATGAGCTTGGTTCACGGGGTTCACATATTTTCGGCATTACTCTGAAGTGAAGGAATCTCTCTAGGTGAAGGAATTTGCTAATATACCTTAAATATTGACCAATATATACAGTATAAAGCCAATTGGATGTTTGAAATTCTTGTATTAGGTATACGAGGGCTAGGGGAAGTATTTACTCGATTTCCCCATTTTTGATAGAGCCCCCCAGAGCACATTATTATCATGGAAAGATAATACTCGAATTTCATTAGAATATCTTACAGATTTATCGATATTTTCGGTAAAAAGTCAGATAGAGGCACAGAGGTCCAGATATTGGGTATATAGGGGCTTAAAAATTTATATGCCGATTTCGACCATTTTTACGCATGAGATGCCTTATCGTAAAGGCACTATTTTTACAAAGTTTCATTCTAATATCTTAATTGGTACTCGATTTATATACTTTAAAATGAAATAATCAGATTAAATTTAAAATTATCCATATGAGAAGCAGGTGTGGTTGTTATCCGATTTCGCCCATTTTCACAAAATGAAATCTGCTAAATTTTTTTGAAATTCGTTAAGACGTCCTTGAGATATAGGGTCACCCCTAAAAGTAGACGGTGCCACGCCCATCGTCCAAATTTTTATTAAAATTAATATGTGGGCCCTCCGCAACATATTTTCCTGTAAGATTTATTGTTTCTGGCGTGTTTCTTCAGCGAGTTAATGCACTTTAAGTAGTTTTCAACATAAACTTTGTACGGGAGGTGGGCGTGCTTACTATCCGATTTCACTTAGTTTTCCAATACATAAGGACATGCTAGAAAAGCTTATTCTGAGCAAATTTATTGATATAACTTTAGTGATTTATGATATATACTTATTAAACCTACTGGGGCGGGGCCAATCCCACTTTATAAATCTTTTCCAATCATAGATGCCCTGCCTACTATGATTCTTTGTATCAAATTCCATATTTATATCTCAATTAAGAGCTTATTTATATCACTTTATAAGTTTTCGAACAATGGCATTTTGTGGGCCTGGCAGTACTCCGATTATGCCCATCTGCAATACCAACCTCCTCAGAGTGCCAAAGAACATGTATACCAAATTTATTAAGATATCTTAATTTTTACTCAATTTGTCACTTGCACGACAGATGGATGGACGGGCGGGCAGACAGTCACACGGAATTCAACTCTTTTCGTCATCCTGATCATTTATATATATATAACTCTATATATATCTCCATTAGTTTCAGGTGTTGCAAGCAACCGTTAGGTGAACAAAACTAGTATACTCTGTTGCAACATTCCGCGACAGTATAAAAATTGCAATGCCCTTGAACTCGAGTATAAAAATTACTTTGCAAACAATTAATTTTCCGAACGTTCGTCACCAAATTACAAGGTCATTTCACTTCTGTATTCAGCCATATAGCCGTGGACATAAAAAGTTCTGTACCATAAATGTCAAATGTGAGTTGAAATATCGACACGGTCCTTTCAGAACTCTTGCGATGTCATTGAAAATCAACAGCTGGGATGCCTTCAAGTATCACTGGTGCGTCTGGGACTTGAGTGGCTTTCGTGGGCCGCAGAAGCAATCAACTTGGTATATTCCTTATAAGTTGTACACAATTGCGATAACATTACTATTTCCGATATACTACCCTACCTGTTTCACGGTGGAGAGTTTACTAGCAGATAACCTGAACGACTTCTGCGAAGTGATCTATATAGCCATGGCCGATGTGACACTTAACATCAAGTTCCTTACATTATTCATTGTACGTCAACAACTGTTGGAGCTAAGACCAATACTTAAGCATTTGGACGCCCGGGCCAGAACCGAAGAAGAAATCGGTGTTCTGCAGGATGGCATTGATTCAGCTAAGAAATGTTTTCTAATAATTTTACGACTATTTTATAGTGCCTTTGTCACAAGTCAGTTAATGGTTATTTTCTCAGTGGAAGCACGTCTCATGTATCCAGCCTGGTACCCCTTCGATTATCAGGCATCAAGAACCAAGTTTTGGATTGCGTATGGTTACCAAACAATTGGGTTTCTAGTACAATGCACG
This sequence comes from Bactrocera minax, assembly GCA_021498325.1. NCBI lineage: Eukaryota > Metazoa > Arthropoda > Insecta > Diptera > Tephritidae > Bactrocera > Bactrocera minax. The sequence continues at coordinate 245,882 of JAKEEE010000111.1, read as the reverse complement.
CAAGCCTGCTCGGTAGACACTTATCCGCAAGCCTATATGCGCGTTCTTACCGCCCACATTCGGGCCTTATCGCTCCGCGTTGAACGAATCGGACGTAAAAACTTCAGCTACGCTTCATCAGAGCTTATGTGCTTAACAAAAGACGAAATGAAAAGGAATTATGATGAACTAGTGTCAAGCATCAAGGATCACAAAACAATCATAGAGTTCGTATTTTACTTCTCTTTGCGTATATGCAATGCATATATCTGTTATCGTCATTTGTTCCTGTTCTTTCAGATTATTTTCAACCATACAAAAGCCCATCTCCGGCACATCTATGGCTCAGTTTGTTTGTACTGGCGTGGCCCAGTGCACCATAGGGGTTTATATGCTGTATGTTGGCTTTAATATTTCCATTATGTTGAACATGGCTGTTTTCTTCGTATCAGTGACAATGGAAACTCTAATCCTGTGCTATTATGGCGACCTATTCTGTCAGGAGTGCGAGGGGCTTTCCAAGGCCATTTACAATTGCAATTGGACAGTTCAAAGCACTGAATTTAAAAACGCTCTGTCCTTTTTTCTTCTCCGCTCACAGCGTGTAAATATCTTAATGGCGGGCAATTGGATACCAGTAAAGTTGCCAACATTTGTAATGGTAAGAGTAATGGTAAGGTAAACAGGTCGAAGGTTGAACTTGATCGTACAATCCGAAAACAAATTGAATCATAATTTAATTGTACTTATTTATGAAAAATTACTGCTTCTTCTCATTCTTTGGTAAGCACTACTATTCTTAAGAACACAACTGTATATATATATAAAACGTGCTGTTTTTAGCATATTCATAGCGAAGACTTTAGATTTTAATCTTAGTTAGAATTGCGTACAGTATAAGTATGGGAGGGTTAAGTTAGGCTGTAACCGAACATTTTATACTGTCGCAATTTTATCATCTTATATTTTGCTAGATGTATACAGAGTAAAACAAACTGAAAGTTTGAAAACCTTCCTTACCTTTCTTTCCTTACATTAAGTATATGTAGGGTAGAAAAATTAATGGCCCGATTTTAACAATTTCTGACACAATGGCATATTTTTATTATCTATAGATGCTATACGGTATTCAGTCAACCGAAAATGTGAAAATCCTTATAGTAGGTATATGGGTATATGTGGTATATGGGGTATAGGCCAGAGAAAGTACCTACCCAATTTCACCCATTTTTGACACAAAGGTATATTATTATCAGAGAAAGATGCTCATACCTCACAGATTGACCAATATATTCGATAAAAACTCAGCCATAGGCACTGATGTCCACATATTCGATACTGGGAGCTTGAAACTTTATAATCCGATTTCGACTGATTTTGAAAGTGAGATGACATAGTTTTAAAGCGCTATTTGAGGAAAGTTGATTTATATATAAATATAAAATTTATTTATATTGTTATTATTTAAGTGAAAGAGTAAGACGGAATTTGAAATTATGTTGCATTGGGAGGACGCGTGGCTTTAATACGATTTCGCCCATTTTCACACTGTAATATGAGATTGTCGAGATAATTTGATGCTCCAAATTTGGTTGAAATTGGTATAGTAGTTGCTGAGATATGAAATTTCCCCTAGAATTAGGTAAAAACCCCTCACATTGTTCAGTTTTTACACTGGCTCCTATGCATCTTTTCCGTACCATCTTGGGTGTGAAACTTAAAGCTTCTGACATGTTTCTTTAGTGAGTTATCGCACCGTTTTATGGGGTAGGTGTGGTTATAATCTGATTTCACACTTTTCATATTGCAAAACTTGTTCTCAGCTAGTTTGGCTGACATCGCATTAGTGGTTTATGAGATATGTATATTAAACCCATTAAGGGGCGGGGTCATACCCACTTTTCTAAAATTTTCAAACTACAGATGCCCTCCCTGCTTTGATTCCTTGTACCAAATTACAGTTCTGTACCCTAATTTTTGGCGTAGTTATGGTCTTTTACAGTTTTTCGATTGACGACATTTTGCAGGCGTACCAATATTCCGATTCTGTCCATCTACGAAACCTACCTTTTCAGAATTCCAAGGAACTCGCGTACCAAGATTCATAAAGATATCTTAAGTTTTACTCAGGTTATCACTTGCACGGACCGACGGGCAGACGGACAGCCGGATGGGCAAACAGACATTCGGAATTCAACTCGTCTCGTCATCCTTATCATTTCGATATCTATAACTCTACGTCTATCTCGATTAAATTTAGATGTTATAAACAACCTTTAGGTGAGCCAAACTATTATATTCTTTGTCAACATTTCATTCTTTGCAAGAGTATAAAAATATGACGGCAAATCTGCAAGATACTATCAGAAGCTTATAAATGACATTATTCAATATAAATCAATTGATAAAAATATGCAAATTATAAACAATTGTGAATACAGATTTGAAATAAGTACATATCTTTGGTGCAACGATCTCGAATGTAATCTTTTAAGTATACTCGATAGAACCTTATATGACATATTATTTATATGACATATAATTGGAGAAAGCATAATTTAATATGCATGCATTCTTTCGTATTTTGGGAGAGAATTCTGAGAAATAAATTGATAACTAAATGCAGCCAAATATGTCATCTTTTAATTCTCATTCCAACATATTTGATTTCAGACTCACTTTTTAGCATTAAAAAAAACTTGTAAAGTGACAGTCTAAAAAAACTTAATTATTACGTAATTCTAAATATTCTCTGTTGACATATTTTGTTTCTGTAGTTGAGAGACGGCTAAAAAACTCGTTTGCCTTTCATAACTCTCCAAATTCCGTTCGTATGCAGATAGTGCCCCTCGCATCGGTTAGCCGGGACGAGGGTAATCGTTAAGTTTACTATTAAAAAGATTTTCAAGAATTGGTCAAAATGCAGTTCTATGGAAAGTAGGAGTAATTATTTTCCACAAAACGCTATTTTCAAACCTATCAGCTTATTTGCATTATATCAACAAAATTAGGTGAGAATGTTGTAATGAGTACACTTCGATTTGGAACTAAAAGTATATGAAATCGGTCTATACATTCGGGTAGAGCCGAATACATTGATTTCCTTCCCTTTGGTTGAATTTATGATGTATGTATCAGTCCATATGTAACACATGTCTGTTAAGTTCGGAGTCAATGTTTTACGTCAATATAATATGTAAATATAATTTCACACCAAATATTAATGAAGTGGGACATTAGGAATTAGGAATTTTTGTACGTTCTAAAAATATATTAATACTACATTTACACTACGTTTTTGGAAAATTATTTCGAATATTATCAAATTTCGTAGAACTCAAAGTTACGCTACTTTCCACATCTTCGCCACAACAGATGAAGCAATTCGGATTGTTGACAGATTTTAGAAAACTTAAATGTTAGTGAAAATCGTTTATACTTCATGTGTGAAACTTCTTTCTTTTAAGGTAAACGCTCTTTTCTTCCTATAAATATAATCATACTGCAGTGCAGTGTGGTATTATAATAATATTTAGTGGAAACGTTTTTAATTCCGATGGATTGATTTTCTGAATTGTTTTAATATACATATGTATATCAAAACGCGACACGTGCCAACTTTTCTCATACTTTCGCAACATGTTGCTACGATTATATTAGTTTTGTTCACCTAACGGTTGTTTGTAACACCTAGATCTAATCGAGTTAGATATAGGCATGTCAGAATGAAAAGACGGGTTGAAAATCGACTGACTGTCTGCCCGTCTGCCCGTCCGTCCATCCGTCCATCCGTCCATCCGTCCGTCCGTCCGTCCGTGCAAGCGATAACTTGAGTAAAAATTAAGATATTTTAATTAAACTTGGCACACGTGTTCTTTGTCGCCCTAAGACGGTTGGCATTGCAGAAGGGCATATTTAGACATCTGCCTCGCCCACAAAATGCCATTAATGGAAAACATAAAGTGCTATGACTAAGCAAAAAACTAAGATATAAACATGTTATTTTTTATAGAGGATCCTAGTAAGGCGGGACATCTGATACCTTCAATTTAATCAATTTAAGGTAGATAAATTGAACATCAATTAAGATATTGGAACAACGCTTTCCACGAATAGTACGTTCAAGATATGCCATCTCATGCGTAAAAATAGTTGAAATCGGATTATAACTATTTAAGCCCCCAGATACCCAATAAATGGACCTCAGTACCTCTATCTGACTTTTTACCGAAAATATCGAAAAGTCTGTAAGATGTTGTAATGAAATTGGAGGGTTATATTTCCATTATAATAGTGTACTCTGGTATCAAAAATTGTGAAAATCGGGTAAATACTACCCCTAACCCACATATACCTAACATACGGATTTTCAACCTTCCGATAGACTTCATATCATATAGTTCGGTAAATCTGTAAGACATCGTAATGAAATTGGAGGATTATATTTCCATGATAATAATGTGATCTTGTGAAAAAATGGGAAAACTCGGTTAAATACTTCCCTAGCCCCCATATACTTAATATAAAAATTTTCAACTCCCGGGTAGACTTTGTACCATATACTTTGGTAAATCTGTAAAATATCGTAACGTGTCAAATCGGTTTACGAATTATCCCAGCTCCCATATACTACATATAATGATTTTCGCTATTCTAGCAGACGTTATGCCGAATATGTCGGTCACTGTATGAGTTACCTTCACAATATTGGCTGAAAACATGTTCCCTAATATAATTGAATAATGAAAAGAGTGAATGTGATCAGTGGAGATCTTCCTCTATCACAAAAATGCCCGATATAAGAAATCCCGACTTTCTACCTGACTTTAAACCGTTTATGTTGGTCAAGATGTGTGATATTTTAATGAAATTAAGTGGATATGTTTTCTTAAACACAATGTGATTTCGCGCTAAAAATGAAAGAAACCGGTCTAGACCACGATCTAAGCCCCTTATTCCTAATATAACGATTTCCTTTTCTCTGGTTGACTTTTTCCTCATGTATCAAATATATTTATTAAACCACTTTGGTTAAGTTTATATCGCATATATCTTATTTGAGTTAATTTGGTAGATTTTAATATAAATATCTCGGACACGAAGCAAAATATAATAATGAAAATACATGGGTCTATGACCTGTAATATAATTTAACAAAGTACCAAAATATGATTGACCATTTCGTCGAATAATGAACCAGCACCTGAAGGCATATCCTCGCCTCAGATACTTGCACATTGCGAGAATATAAATTATTTGGTTTCACCCGAACTTAGCCCTTTCTTACTTGTTTATCTTTTTTTTTTGCATCGAGAGAGCTAACCAAAGACCGTCTTCAATGCCGTAATTCTTCCCTTAACTTAACTTAACATTTAAATTAATTGTGCCATATTTTTGGTTTCCCACCATAACCACAAACAATTGGTTGTAGATTGCTAGTATTTTTTGTGTTTCCACCCTTTTGTGCCGCATTCTCCGTTCCGTTCCGTTCTATTCCGCAGCTAATAATCATAATTGAGGTTATGTCATTATTAATTGATGATTATAATAAGATTGAATAAGTAATGTCATGATTATGGCTATAGTTTTGACTAACATTACGGTAGACACAATTAATTGAACCTTAAGTTACTCTCCCATATAACCGCATGCATACAGAGAGAAAACTCATGTATTAAATTTCGGAATCCAGTGAAAAAGGCAGTTAATCCCAGTCCAGTCCAGTAATCCGGTTAGCTACCCACCAAATGCTTCAACATGAAGTTTAAACTTTCAGTCTGTTTCTGTTTAATCATCATAACGTTAGAAAGAATCTTATCTGAGTGTGTACAATTCAGCAAAGGAGTCCCTTTTCCTCTTCCCCCCTACCGTAGAAGGAGGCAATGATGGAAACGATGTTGTCCAAATTCACTCCCATTGTATGATATTAACAGAAATGTTTTTAATGGAAATATTAAGCACCGTTGGAAATAATATTCTATACCAACAATTTATATGCTTATTTCAGGTCGTGAAGTCATCTTACTCCATATTCACTCTGCTAAGCAGTTTTAAATAAAGTCTAAAACGATTACTGGGCACCATTTAAAAGTGGATCACTTGTCGGAAGTATATTAAATTTGTATGTTTTATTTGAATTATTTTTATAAAAATTACTTATTTTTATTCACATTATTTGCATAAACTATGCCACTAACATACTAAGCTTAATGAATATAATAATATTTACTGATTCTTCTGAGCGAATTTTCAATTAGTTACAGACGTACATATTTAATTAATCGATTCACAATAACTATAATAAAACGACTAGTTCCGTTTCGATATACGCAATGTAGGTTTTGACTTAATTATTTAACACTAAATTGCAATAAAAATAAGAAAAATATTATTTTGTAAAATTACGATCGATAAATTGTTGACTAGAATGGATTATAGAATTTTGCACAATTTTTAAAACTGTCAAATGAACAGTTTTTTAACATTTTTGTAGTTATTTACACTCCAAAGCGGTATATATGTATGTATGTATATACTATATTTTAAATATACTTTGTTTTGCACTTATTGTATATATTTTGGGAGTATGTTACGAAGTTATTTACAAATGTACTTACTAGGAGTATGATAAATATTTCAATTATTGGGTATTAAAATAAATATTTCAAAATAAACACATCTAAATATATTTTTGTAATGCATCGGGTAAGTTTTCGTTGAGAAACAATTTTCTTAAATTTTGGAATTTTATATACGTATACATATATATTGTTTTATGCGTATTTATGTATTTATGTGTATTTTGCACATATGTATATGAAGTGTAAAAAATATTTCAATGTTTTTCAAGTATAACACACGGGATTACTTTGTGCTAATAGTTATTCAAATAGCTATTATTATTTCTTTTGGTATTATAAATTATGCAAATTAAATATTGAAATCAAAAATTAACTCAAATAAACCACAGGTCGAGGAAAAACAAATTTAAATACATGTTTACAAATATAATAACATAGTTATTAAACAAAGTAAGAATAAGAAATTTCGGCCGCGTTTTCGAATATCTTTTTCGCATATAGGTTTAGCTATTTTGTTTTTGTAAAGTTTAAAGCGAAATACAAAAATGTTTATGTCTTAAAAAATATAAAATATTAACGAAATATTGTGTTGCGTATAAATAGTTTAATACTACCTCTCAGGTACATTTAATTCTCTTATACATATGTATATACCAAGTATAACCAAAAAGATCGTCTCGAAATCATACATTAACAAAATGAAATTCTTGTAAACACCTACCACTTGTATAAAGAAACATGGAGAATAAAAAAATAGTAAAACCATTAAAAGCTAAATCCTTCTTTTATCAGCATTTTCTTTCGGTAATTATTTTATTGCTCCATTATTATTGTGTCCTCAGCCTTGACATTGCCTCCGGTGATTGCCTCCATTGCCTTGCTAAGGAGTGTTGCATCTTTGAGGCTGACCACTTGCAGCACTTGAGGCTCTGTACCGGGCGCACCCTGTATGAGCATCTGTTGCATGCCTGGTGAAACAGTTATGGTTTCCAATTGCTCGCCATTTTCTACCTAGAAACCAAATCGAAAATTTTATTGCAGCATAAAGAGATTAAGGAGAGATCTGATACAAGGTTCCCATAATATATAATAAAGACCCCTGTTATTTATCTATAGTATAGTTGTTACAGTTAGTAAATAACTTTTCAAATTCTTTAAAATTGCCAATATTAATCAACTTGAAAAACTGAGTCATTTAACGCAAACAAGGTTAGTAACTTCACGACGAACATACAAATTAATTCAAAACTGCTAAACGATTTTAAATACTAATGAACGTTATTGTTTTCCATTTCATTCTGTGGATTTTTACGATTTATGTCACAAATTTGAGCGATGTTGCCAAATAATTCAAGCGGTGCTTCCCAAAAATGTAAACTCAGGGTTGTTATCTGCGTTTCAAGTACACTGACTTCGGTAGCCTTCCATAAAATAAAATTCTATTATAGTATCCATGGCATGTATACTGCCAACTATAATCCAGTTGCCTTCCATAGTAGGAGTGTAATACATATAATTTCAATTCTGAAATTAGTTATGAAACTGGAAATAAATACCAACTGAAATAAATAAAAGATTTAAACAAATAGTTTCAACTACGACTAAAAAAGAAACTTACTCTGTTCTTGCCAACCAAAATAAGAATTAAAGAATAAAAGAATTGTCATTGTTTACATTTCAAATCAAATATATTGGTATTAACTACATATTTACAAAAATCAAAAAAAAAGTATGGTTACAATAAATTATAAACAAATCGAACTAATATAAATGAGAAAATATATGTATATGTAAATTTTCAAACTGAAAGTATTTATAGCAACATTGCAAGTATATTCCAAAAGTTTACTCAAAACAAAACAATAATCGCATATAATACACATAAGTAAATTAAATAAAAATTTGAACAAATTTGCTATTCTAACGAAATGTACCATTATGTGATCTCAAATCGTACAAGGATTTAGAGTCGAAAATGACGACAACAAAATAAATATGAATATATACAATTGCACTTATTCTAGGCCGTTTACATTGCAAATATGCAATAATTTTATAGAACAAAAGTTATGTATGTCGTTTCGAAATTTGTAATTTATTATATTTTTAAAAGCAATCTATACTTCAAAATCATCACTGACTATTTGAAATTATTGTCAATCTTATCGGCCTAATATTTCCTAACATATGAGATGCGCTAAAACATTTAAAATACGTTAAATTTATATATATATATGCACATATATATATATATATATATAATATTCATTTAATATTTTACTATTATATATATATATATATATATTTAATATTTTAATATTATTAATTTTATATGTTATATATATATATTATTAGACATATACATATATATATATATATATATATATATATGTATGCAATCAACTAAAGATTTTGTATTTGGTTTTGTTTCGCGTTAGCAAGTGGGCTCATTGATGATCAATTCGTGATTTAAAATTAATTTTAGTACATATTTAAGCTAGGAACATTTCTAATTACTTATTTCAATGTGGTTTCTTTACATCAACTTTGGTTATCAATTACAAATTATACGATAAATGTAAAAAAAAATATTAAAATATAATAAATGTATTTGCTTTGTGGATATTCGTGTGTATACATAGCATAATAATAAAATAAAGCTACAAAGTGAAACAAATCGCTAAAATGCCAATTATGCAATATGACTGCATAAATATATACAAATAATAAATGTGAATTAGCTATGCAGGAAATAAAAATATAACTAACAAATAAAATTAAGCAACAATGGCAAGTATGTTTCACAAACATTTACACAAATTAGAAACGAATTAAAGGCGCTTCTAAAGTTTTCTTATATGATTCCAAATAAAGCTTCATCTTCAAAGCGAAAAATTTACTACGTTAAAATCTTTAAAGGCACTTAGTAGTTCACTACAAATCCTCCGTAAATCATTTGGTATTATTGACGAGTTTTCAACTCCCCCCAACCAAAAGCTTATTTGAATGCACTTCTAACTCCGCGTTTGCGATTTGTTAATTATGTATGTATGTTGACTAGAAACAAAAACACCGTTGTGAGATTGTAAATTGTGGATTACTTTGGCAAAGTTTTAAATCAACGAGATATGCACACATATATATGCAAATACATATGTATGTGTATGGAAATACATAATAATATTTGTATTATGTAATTCTTCGCGCACATTTCCCTCCTACGCATTCGTTTAATTCTTTTAGTTTTCTAAATTTTCAGTTTTTATAATTTTCCCCGGCACTCCTACTTCTAACGTATTCCTATTTGCCTCTGAGCCTCTGCTATCGCCAGCACCACCAACGCCTTCACCATTGATCACATTGATCACATTGTCATTAATGCGCGCAGCGTTCGCTTGGCCCTCGACATCATCGTCTACAAAATTTATATTGCCCTGCAGTGGCGTTTCGGCTGCACATATCTCGAGTTTGACAGGTGGTGCTTTGCTAAAAGTTTGTTTACGGCGTTTATGTGCGCTCTTTTTGCCCGCCGTTTTTGTGGAAGTTGCATTCGCACCATTTCCACCAGTTACAGTTTCAGCACCGTCCGTACCGTTAGCATTTGAACTGCTTGTAGCTGCAGACACACCGGCGGTGGCCACCATAATTGGCAATGACAGCGGCACTACCGCAGCTGCGGTGGCTAAATTCCCGAATTTATTGTTGTTATTAGTGTTTAATGAGTTGTTATTGTTTATAGTTGCGAAGCTAGCGGCATTAATGAATATTTTCGCTGCACCGGGAAGGGCTTGCAATTGTTGTTCCCTATGTTGATGGTGCTGGCTATGGTCGGCGCGGCTAATTTGACTAGATGTATTATTACTTAAATTACACTGATTAAATATTTGGCAATTCGTAGCATTATTATTGGCTAAATTTGTTTGGCTTTGATTCGCTGTCGAAGGCAAGGTTGAAGTTGGCGCTGTTGCAATTAGGCGGGCGCCTAGCCCACCTGGTGCTGCTGTTAAAGTATAACACTGAAAGTGGTTTCTACTATTGTTGGTAATGTTGTTGATATTGTGGCTGTTGCTTCTATTATTACTACTATTGGGATGAGAATCTACCTGCATCGGTGTGATGCACACTGTGCCGTCACCGTTCGTATGGATCTGTTGTATATTGGCCATCATGGACTGGTACATAGACGCGGAGACCGGTACTGTTATCATGTTGCTCACCGAAACGGGATACCCTGTAAAAGTATTCGTATTTGTAAGTATGTATATACAATGTATTAGAATGCTGAAGAAAGATTTAATATTTTTTAAATCAATCTCTTAAATAATTTTCTCACCTTGCCCATCTTCTGCAGTTATATAAATCTGACCATCTTGGGCCACAGTCGCCTCAGTTAGGTCCACAGTCATATTTTCATGACCATTGACATCGCCTAAGCTTTGTACAGTCTGTATAGTAGCACCGCCTTCACCTTGATGCAGCTACAAAAGAAACATTTGAAACAGGACAGTTTTCGAAAAATATTTTTATGTTAAGCATTGCAACTTACAGTGGCTACCCCCTGCACTTGCGCTGTTGTGCCATCGGGTAAGGTGATTATTGGGTTATTCGGGTCCACTTGAATTAGAGACACTGTGCCGTCAGCATTTTGTATTGTCGATAGCACCGTTTGTGTGGTATACTGGAAAAAGGTATGAAAACAAAATATTTCTAATTATTTTCTTATGCTAAAATATATACAAATAATAAAACTCAAAAAATAAAAGTAATAAACAAGGCAGCACAACGAAAAGTGAATGAAAATCATAACCATGTTGAGTAAGCAGTCAGAAGTATACATTCAAACAAATAAATTTCAACTGTTAATTATAGCAAAAAAAATAAATGCTTTTGTAAAAATTATATTCATGAAATCAATCAAATAAAGTGAACATAAGGCGCACAACATCAAAAATTGTATTTGCAGAAATTGCTACTTCATTGTTAGTACGAACATCAACATCGCCCAAAGTCAGCGGTTCGATGCAAACCTGCGCGTTTGCAATACTCTGTGCGGCAGCGACATTGGCTTGTTGCTGTACCTGTGACGCCTGACTGGCCGTTTGTACCGGTGCTGTGCAAATTTCGATCTTAGTCGAGGCTGGAAGCGTTGCGGTGGTTGTTATGTGTTGGTTATTGGTACTTTGGATGATTGTTGGAACAGCGTTGCCTTGTGCTTGAGCGTTGGTCGTGTGTGTCGAGATAACTGTGCCGGCGCTGTTGATCTTTACGACATTCACTTGCTATAGGGGCATCGATTGATTGTGCATTAGTCGAGTTTAAGTTTAGTTTTTACTAAACGTATGAATATTTAGTGTTAAATATAGTGTCAAATATATGTAGTTAAATATATATATAGTGTGAAAATATTCTAACATACTTAGATTTTAACTTACACCTTAAAAATATACTTTCAGCTACATAAATTTACTGTAGTGTATTCGAGTTATATAGAATGTATACATGGATTTCTTTGATATTTTCATTCCTTAAAGGTCAAATCAGTAATATAATATAATAGCACCACTCACGTTTGTTGTATTTGTTGACGCATTAGCAACCGTCTGTATAGTTGTTGATGTTGTCGTGGGTTCGTGCTCATCCATTTCATCGTCTTCCTCGCCTTCCAGCATTTCGATCTTATCTTCGTCGTCGGCAAAAGTTGGCAAAAGATCCTCTCTTCCATGGTATTTGTAACAATTGATGACGATTTTTCGCAGGGCATGTGTCCAACTGATCTGTGGGTAGAAAGCAGGCATTATAATACAAAATGTCAATTTAGTACACGGTGGGATGACGCACTCTCACCTTCTGCTTGTCATCTTCGGAACGTGCGTCCATGCGCACATTTGCCCACGGCAACTCTTTGGGCCACCAAGGCGGACGAGTAGATTCACGTCCCCAGCCTGGCTTACCGCGGCCAGTCGAATATTTCAGCATGAGCGGGATGAATGCGCGTAGCTGTGCCTGTGTCATTTTCTCCACTGGTGTTGGTATGCCATCAATAATCAAGGGTGGTAGCTCAAAAAGTGAGGGATCATCTTGCGGTGGCGGCGGCGCTTGCTGTGCAAGTGCATTTTCCAACTCATCCATTACAATGTTCTTTAGATTGCGCACCACATCCTCCAGTGGTTTGGCACCAAACACTTTGTAACTGGTATTTGGCTTGCCGGGTGTAGCCACCAGTACCACGGCCTGTTTGCCCACCCGTCCAGTAAACTCATAAATTATACCGCGCAGTTTTCGTAATAAGCGATTTTGTTGTCGTTTACGTACCGATGGATTCGTCTCGAACGAGTGTGCGCGTTTTCGTTTTTTCGACGATGCAATTGCCGCTGCAGCTGCCACTCCCACTGGACCGGCTGCGGCCAATTGGTTGGCCACATCATCTTGCACCGTTATATGTGCCAGATCGGCGTCATCGTAAATACTATCATCACTGTTTATCAAATCATCGTCGTCATCGTCTGATGCCATGCTAAGTTGGCCATCATCCAACATTTCGATTTTATATGTTTTGGTCGTCTGTTGGGTAGCATTAATGCTGCCAGTGCTGGTGCCGGTTGAAACGGTGGTCACATTCATTTTATCTCTTACTCTTTCGCTTTCTTCTTTCTTCTTTCTTATTCAATCAATTACTTATTACTTTAAAATTCTTATAGTTATACTTAATTTACAGCTATTTTAATTTACCGGGCTCCTGGCCCAATCTTTGGTTAGATTTCCACTGTTTCACAGAGTGACTACACCTGGAGTGGCATTTGCAAATATTTCATACCCGCAGTAAGGTACCGTGGTTTAAATTACTTCTTCAAGGACGAACTGGATCTGAAAATTTAAAAAATTTGTATTGATAGGAATCAGAAGTTTGATAAAGGGTATAGGGTATTTATACACATCGTTCACTGTAAGCCTGCCTCGTCAACACATATGTACCTATATATGTATGCTTATCTTTCATATTGGCAGGAAAACGAATTGGGAAAGACTAAGCTCAGGCGGAACGGATGGAACACTTTCTAAATTATAACATTAAGATATCTTGGGTAATATCAAAGATGTCTTATTGAAATGGTGTTAGCCCGCATATAATATATCCACATACATATGTAGCTATTCATATTCAGGGCTTGAAAATTTATACATATTTGAGGTATGATTTAATTTAATCTTTTTCTAGAATGGTATGGCTAGACACCAGGCTATAGCGTTTAGTTTTTTTATATTTGTTTTGAAGTAGGTGTGTTTGTGGTCCGATTTAGCCAAATTTCAAAATGTGCAATGGCCCAAGTATAAAATTTGGTTAAAATCGGTCAGTAATTTGTGAAATATGAAATTTAATCCAAAGAGGGTGAGGGCGGTCCCACACTTTTATTCCGAATTTTGAAAATTAGTAAGTATTTTATATCAGCGCCATATCCTTATTTAAGGTTTCTGAAAAAATGGTTTCAATATTTGTAAAAACATTTAACGACTTTTGATTAGATTGTTTTGCAGTATTGGTATGAACCCATTTGTAATATCAACATGCTTGGAACCTTCGAACAATCGATACCAGGTGTTATCGAAATATTTTTATCCAACATATCATTTCGGTAGAGACCTGGAGATGCTCAGGTCATTTTGTCTCTTCATTTTGCTATATTTACATTGATTAATTTATACTATTTCAAACTACCTTTAGGTGCCAAAAATATTCTTAAATATTAAATTATTAGTTAAAAAAAATAATACTCATCATTTAATCGGTCGCTTTTTCTACCGCTACCGCTAAAATTTATCTCACGGCGGGTCCCAATTTTATACATACATACATACATATGTGTATATTCTATATATTCTGTTGGTTGAGCGGCACGCAAATTAAAGGCGGTGAAAAATGCGCTGATATCTCATTTAACGAGGCAATTATTTTTGATTACGTTTCAAAATAAAACGGACCAGAAAAAATTTTCAGTGCGGCTTATTTGCAAATACACACATGTACATATATATATATATATATGTCTGTATGTAAATATATATTTTTGCTCATTTTCCAGCTATGTGCTAGAGTTTAAATTTAGCTTGTATGTTACTTCATAATAAGTATATATATATATGAAATATTATATAAATATGTAAACAAAAGTATATACATACATATTTATGTACGTACAAATATCATAGATAAGAGAATGAGGTCAATGCTCAGTGTGAGGAACTTCATTATATAAACATTTGCGCTTGCGTGAATCGCCCGTAAAAGTACCAACAACAATAAATAATACAAAAACATAAACAATTTTAGAACAAATTAAACACTTTGCACAACAACGTACATACAAACATATGTATTTATGTATGTATGTATGCATTTATATATGTATATACGTATATGCCCATATAACTTTACAAGCTTCCATGTATATTAAAATATATGTTGCTTTTTATTCGGATTGTAAATCATAATATATATTTTGTATATGTACATAAGTGTGCTTATAGATACTATGTGTGTATTCATATCCATATACATATATGCAGATATGTAGGCACGTATTTTTGTTTTTATGCTACAATACCAGCGAGAAACAGTTGAAATAAAACGAAGCAAAAATCGAATAAAACAGACACTTTATAAATATGTATATGCATGTACACACATACGCGACGAGCTATTTTCTTCTTGGTACGAACCCAATCAATTGATCGATTTTATAAAAATATTGAATTTAAAAATAGTGCCATTTCTTTCTTCGAATTTATTCAATGCGTTTTTGAACTGCGCACAAACTCATTTCACTATTGTTTTAACAATTCACACAAATCTTTAACGCAAACGCACTGGCGTGACAACCGAAATTCAAAGACTTCCACACAATGGCGAACCACCCCACAGACTGAGCGACGGCGCATACAAGCGCACAAAACTGACTGGAAGGTGGAAAAATCAATATTGTCATGCGTCAGCGTAGAAGTCAGTCGGCCGGTTGTTTGTGCTGCCGCACATCGTGCTCTCACCGAACGGCTCCAGGGTCTGCTGCAGCCGATGCCCTGCGAAATGAAGCGATTGAAAGGCGAAGCGCAGCAGTGACGTCACCGACTACTTGTATTCTGCCACCCACCCCTCTTTTGGAACCCTCGCAACATAAGACAATGGCGCATGCACTGCACCCTTAAAGGCACTCGTGCGGCTGGCTGCTGCGTTCCATTCACTCCCGCTGGGTGTCACATGTGCTTTAAGCTTGCGCGACCCGTTGCTCGGTGGTAGGTGAGAAATACACACATACACATATATGTGTGTATGTATGCCTGCAGTTACAAGTGCCGTATGTGCGAGGCATGCAGCAATTATTCTCTGGACACGAGCCAAATAAAAGCAAATAAAGGCAGATACATATGTATGTAAATACAACCTAGAGAGTAATCCAAATTGGTTTATGCAGCTTACTAAGTACACGAATGTCCAGACTTACATACTATGCATACGCACATGTGTTTGTTTGTATTCTTGTAAGCAGACACATGGTCAGTAGATGCAACATGCATATTGCGCAAATGCTATGCAAGAAACTCTTCCAGCCAATTAATACTGCCTGCGCCGCATACTTTTCTAATATATAATATTAGAAGATTGCTTCATTTGGTATTTTATTATGCTCTTTCTTTACTTTACGTCAAAAAATTTTGAGTATTTCTATTTTAAAACATTTTAAACGATTTCAATAAAATATTGAGCAGTGGTGAGAATGTTAGTTTCTTTGTTGTTGGCTTTTGTTGACTTTACTGTTAGTCGCCTTGTACTGCACATGTGCGCCGCTCCTAGTATTCCTTTTGAAAATTATTAACAAAAAACATCTTAAACATGCTCACATACAATTGTATATGCATATAGTACTTACGCATATTTTTACGAGCATGAAACGAGAGGGCAATGAGGCAACGTGGCATGAGGAGAGCGTCTCCCACAGCGCCAACGCATTGCCTGTCACACACACACAGAACAATTCAAACAGCTAAGTAGCCAGCCCACTGGCAGGAAAACGAAAAAATATATGTATGTATGCTTGTGTGTATGTGTACAAATGGTTTATTTAGACGCGTTTATATGCTCATTTGTAAATTGTATGTGTGAATGTATGTATGTTCACTCTTTATGAGCACCGAAAAAGTGAACTAACCGCGCGCAAACGAAAAATCAATATGTAGAACACTTGCAGCGCAACGCAGCGCAACGCAGCGCAACACAAAGTCTTACAGCGCCGGTCGAGTCAGCGTTGGTGCGAGTTCTACGGCGCATGGATTTCAGGGTGAATGACTCAAATGCACTCACTTGGCTACGGACAGACACGGTAGACGCTTGTGTGCCCTATTGGAGGCTATGCATTGCGCCGTTTTCTTGCCGCCAGCAATTTTTGGCTGACACAGCGCAGCACTGCGTGCGTTTGCGTGGCGCTGTTGAGGTTGCTTTGTACATCAAATGCACACATACGGACATACACGTGTGTCTATTAAACAGAATATTCCTCCATACACATGTAGATTTTTGCTGCCTTGCGTGTGAAACTTCCAATTGGAAAACTGTACTTGGCTAAGAGCGAGTCTCTTCCACCAGCTACCATTAAGTGAAAAGGGGTAAACATTCGAGTCTGTGTACCTACCCTCCAAGACTCATTCGTATCACACATTCATACATATGTATATATGAATACATATATACACATCTATACATGAAAAAGTGAGATAAGGTCGTTCTAAATCATAGAACCTTTAGTTTTTACAAATTTCGAGTCCCATCCCGATTACGTAGACCCGACTGTGGCGAGAATTTCAATTAATCATTTGTGTTGATTTTATTTGCATATTTAGACTAGTGTCTTGCAATTTTTTTTTTTGTAAATTGTTTACGTAATTTTTTACAGTTCAAATAGTTTATTGTGTTTGCCTTTTAGGGATTTATTTCAATAGCATTTTTAACTCCAATATTTATTTTTTCCAGCTCACAGTCCAAAAAGGCATCATAAAAATTTCACTAAGGCATTCACTAAAAAATTCAATTCTATTTCCATTTTTCAATGTGAGATGTTTTAACGTCTAATTTCCAATTTGCATTGCATAATTAGTATCAATTTTTATCAGTGTACCAAAGTTCTTTTAAAGTTGTTTGCTTCCTTCTCAATGGAAAGAAAGCTGCAAAATGCAAATGTATGTATATATGTACTATTTGTGAGAAACTTTGTTCCCTGTGAAAGCGCTGTCACAAGGGTAGCTTACTCTCGACTATGTTCCACTCTCTGACTGGAAAGTTATTTGTGAATATTCAACCCTTGTGAACAAAATCTAACTGGAAATCGAAGAATCACAAAACCACTACATACACGAAAACATACGTCACATATCTTTACCGAAGGCAGATACCCCAATATCCAAATACTTTATATCAAATAAGAAGAATCTTATTGAATATAGCTATATCCATAAGTACACCGCAATGAAACGCCAAACTAAGCTAGAGAAATATCCGTTCCCACTGCAGTCGCGTCTACGTAACCGGAGCAGGCCCGGATTTTATCCGGCCAAAACTGTCAACTTGGCAGCATTTCTCAAAACTTTTTGAGAAACCTTTCTGCCATTACAACAACAACAACTAGGGAAATATCATTTCATAAATGAAATTTCCTGTCTAAAATCGAAATATTGAGGAAAGTATCAAGTTTGTACTAACTTTATAGAAAATTGGTTAAAAAAATAGTAATATAAAACCACGACGGACATGAACAAGGTCCTAATAGAGAAAATAGATTGTGCTATAGATTTATGTAAAACTTTGTATTAAAAAACCAAAACAACCAGAGAAAAGGAAATTCTTATATTAGGAATAAGCGACTTAGACCATGGTCTTGGCAGATTTCATTCATATTTTGCGCAAAGCCACATTATGTTTAAGAAAACGTATGCAATTAAGTTCATTAAAATATCACACATATTGACCAACATATAAGGTTTAAAGGCAGCTGGAAAGTCGTTAATCATTATATCCGGTATATTTGGGCTAGGAGAAGGTCTTGACTGATTCCATTAAATTTTGTCATTACTCAACTACACTAGAGAACATGTTTCCATTAAATTTTATGAAGATAAGTCTCACACTGACCGACATATTCGGCTTAAATTCTGCTATAATAACGAAAATTATTGTATGTAGTATAGGGAACTGGTGTAATTCGTTGATCCATTTCACACATTTTCGGCATTAAACTATGATATATTCAATATCATACATTTACTTAATTTTGCTAAGATATCTTACTTATCTCCTATATCGTATAAAACCAACCGGATGTTTGAAATTCTTATATTAGGTATATGGAGGCTAGGGGAAGTAAGTACCAGATTTTATCCATTTTAAGCACGGAGGCACAGTTATCAGAAAGAGACATTTTTTGAATTTCACAGGGATGTCTCATATATACCTTTATATATGGTATAAAGTCTAACGGGACGTTGAAAATCTTTATATTAGGTATGTGGGGGCTAGAGGAAGTAAATATTCTATTTTTCCCATTCTTGATACAAGAGCACATTATTATCATGGAAAGATAATCCTCGACTTTCATTACGATATTTCACAGATTTAACGGTATTTTCGGTATGAAGTCAACCATAGGCACTGTAGTTCTTATATTGAGTATATGGGGGCTTGAAAAGTCTTCTGCCGATTTCTACTATTTTTACGCAAGAGCAAATAAAACGTTTATATATTAAATTGTTGCTTAGTTATAGCACTTAATAGGTTTTCGATTAATGGCATTTTCTGGGCGTGGCAGATGTCCAATTACTCCCATCTGCAATACCAACCGCCTTATGGTGACAAGGAATACGTGATGAGTTTCATCGAGATATCTTAATTTTTGCTCAAGTTATCGCTTGCACGGACGGAAAGACGGACAACCGTTAGGTGAACAAAACTAATACACTCTGTTGCGACATGTAGCGAGAGTATAAAAACGGGAATCATTATATTAGAAATATAAGGATTAGACCACGCTCTAGACCGGTTTCATTCATATTTAGCAAGAAACCACATTATCTGTAAGAAAACATATCCACTTAATTTCATTAATATATCGCACATATTGCCCAACATATATGGTTTAAAGTCAGCTGGAAAGTTGTGAATCATTATATCGGGTACATTTGGGCCAGGGGAAGGTCTGGACTGATTGCATTAACTGTTGTCATTACTCTAGTCAAGTACACTGGAAAACATATTTCCCCCCAATTTTATGAAGTTATAGTATATGGGAGCTTATATAATTCATTCATCGATTTCACACATTTTTTGCATTAAACTATGGTATATCCAGTATGAAGTATCCAGATCCAGTATCCAGAGTATAAAGCCAACCGGATGTTTGAAATTTTTATATTAATAATATGGGGGCTAGGGGTTGTATTCATCCGATTTTATTAAAGAAAAGAAGCTGCCTGACTTTCATTAAGATACCTCACAGATTGTCTGATATATGGGTACTAGGGGAAGTATTTACCCGATTTTATCCATTTTAAGCACACAGACGCACAGTTATCAGAAAGAGACGCTCTCTGAATTTCACAGGAATAACTCATATATTGACCGAACTATTTGGTATAAAGTTTAAAGGGACGTTGAAAATCCTTATATTAGGTATATGGGGGCTAAGCAAGTATTACCTGATTTTATTCATTTTTAACACAAGGGCACATTATTATAGTGAAAATATATTCCTCGGATTTCATTGCTATTTCTCACAGATTGATAGATATTTTCGACATAAAATCAGTCTTTGGCACTGAGGTCCATAAATTGGCTATCTGGGGATTGCCCCATATGCCGATTTCGATCATTTTTACGGGGGTGGCATACGAGGTGGCATATCATAGAGGCACTATTTGTGAAGTTTTATTCCGATATCTTCATTGTTAATTGAATTATATACTGTAAGGTGAAAGAATCATATTGAATTTAAAATTGTGTTGTCTAGAATGTAGGCGTGGTTATGGTTCTATTTCGCCCATTTTCACACTGTAACATAAGGATGCAAATGTACCAAATTTGGTTGAAATTGGTATAGCAGTTCCCATTATCCAATTTTTACAGCGATTCCTTTGATGCCCCTACGTACTTTATGGTTGTGAAATTTTGTGCTTCTGTCGTATTTATTTAGTGAGTTATCGTAGTATTAGTAATTTTTAACCTAACAAGTATATAGGGAGTGGACGTGATTATCATCCTATTTTACTTATTTTGGCACTGTTTATGGAAGTGCTGTAAAGATGTGTCCTCAGCAAGTTTGGCTGCAGTAACTTTAGTGGTTTGTGAGATATATACATTAAACCTATTAGAGTTTAAATTTAGAATATAATGAAAATGTTGTGATAAAATTCAATGAGCTTTATGAAAGCGAACTTGACACTTTGTTCATTAAAGTAAAATTAATGCTTGCAAACAGAGAAGTCTGCGAGTATAAATATACATATAGAAGGGAAATACCCTTATGCAGTTAAAGTAATTATAAACGTCCTGATTATAATTTAAAAAGAAATCATGAAATTCGACTCCGAATTTTAAAAGTAATACCACCTGTTTTGAAGAATAATATATGTACAATGTACACTGCTTCTGGCCTAGCATTTATGCTGCTACAACAACAATAACATCAGAGTATTCAATGAATTAGTTATGTAGAATCTTTCTGATTTCTGATTTCTGAACAGAAAATTTCTGTAATATAGAAATTATGTAGAATGTAGTTATCTAGAATAGAAATACTTATGTAGAGAATATATACATATGTACATATGAATGAATACGTGTTTGTTTGCATATTTATATACATGGCCCATTTAGTAGGTTTTCCAAGGTCAGGAATTAGTTGTGTTTAAGAGACAATTTTATATAACTAGTTTACAAGAAATGTTTTAATGATATACATATGTACATATATGTAATTATATTTTAACTCATCCGTGCCTCGTCGTAATAGATCGTCTTCGGTTAGACATGCGTTATCCAAAATTCCAATTTTGCGAAATATTAATTTATTTCCAAACAAAATAGCACATTAATTTATTGTTTTAACTAATTTAACAGAAACAGAAAACAAATAACAGCAAGCAAACAAAAACCTACTTATGTTGTACATACAGTTGGGTTCATGAAAATAGCAGTGCAACAGCATTTTATATTTAAAGATAATCTCCAACATGTACAGACTTGTCTAATGTGTCAAGCCTGATTATTTCCGAGAATAGACACTTCCAATTAAAAAAACCAAAAAATCCCGTTACCTTTCTTTCAGCTGACTTTTTTATGGCGCACTTTTGTGACAAAGTCTGAAAATACAAGCTGTTCATTAAAATAGTAGTCCTTGGCGTAAGTGGTCAATAAATTAAAAAATCATTTGAAAGTTGCAATAAGTAAGTTTATTTAAAGGACTTAGCAAATTTCTGATGAAAGTTTTTTGGAATCTTGGTGCTCATTCTTTTTAGTGGGAAGAGGAAGACTTTGTTCTATGAATAAGCGTGAATGGATAGTGAACCTAGGGAAACAAGACAAAACCTACATGAAAATCGAAATTATACTACGATGTAGCCCCACAATGATATGTAATGCTATAAAATACAATAAAGAAGCGGAGAATCGCGGAGGAAAACGTAAAACATCAATATTAGAGGATAGGCAAATTGTACGGGATATAAAAAACAAGCCGTCAGCATCCTCAAAAATGATAAAAAATTATTTAAACTTGTCGATTAGTACTCTTACAATTCCTAGGAGACTAATTAAAAATAATTTGAAAGCAAGGAGTCCCCGGAAAGTACTGCTTTTGACCAAGAAGCATATGGCTGCAAGAATAAAGTTCGCCAAAGAACATCTGAATTGCCCATCTACAAAATGGCGGAATGTGCTGTGGACTGATAAAAGCAAAATTGTTTAATTTGGAGAAACTGGATCCAGAAAGAATGTCCGTCGACCACCAAACACAGAATATCACCCCAGGTTCACTACGAAATCGGTTAAACACGGTGGTCTGAGCATTATGGTATGGGCTTGCTTTTCGTACCAGGGGGTCAGTCCTATACATTTTATCGATGGCATCATGGACAGAGCAGTGTACGTAAATATATTAAATGATGTTATGTTACCATTTGCTAGCTGGGAAATGCCTATAAAATGGTCGTTTCAGCAGGACAACGATCCAAAATATACCAGCAAACTAGCTAAGGAGTGGTTTGCATCAAAAAGGATCGACGTAATGTCCTGGCAAGCGCAGTCCTCGAAATCTGATCAAAAATTTATCGTGTGGTGTTAAACGAGTTGTAGACACAGTAAATTCATCAAATAGAGCACATCTTTGGTTAGTCGTCAAGGAGGCATGGGATCAGATCCCTATAAAACGTTGTCAGGATCTGGTAGACTCCATGCCATCTCGGTCTATGGCTTTATTAAAAAATAAAGGCTTTACAGCAAAGTATTCGTCTACCGAAAGCATTTACTTTATGAAATTTTAATTGTTGACTGGATTTTTTTTCTGTTTTCTCTGAACAAAATAGTCGCTACTATTTTCATGAACACGCTAATTTTTAAGTTTTTTTTTCTAATAAATCTAGTAAGTAAACAAATATATACATATACTGAAAACATAAACCACTGTATATACGTAGAAATGACTAAAAATTACTTTCGAATGTTATTTACAAAGTAGTTTGTATTTTTAACTTGATTTTTTAGTTTTATAGTTAGAGCCCACAGGCGCTACTATTTTCATGAACACAGCTGTATATATATATCCATAGATAGTATATACTATCTATGATAGTATTTAGTTTCCTAATTGTGAAAAATTTAAGTTATACATTCTTGTACGAAACGTGCACGGGCCTCTAAGCATAGTAAAAAAACTTGTAAATAACAAATGTGTTAAAACATTATTCACGTAAGTAACAAATATTTGTATGTAAATTGACCTCAATCATAACTCACAGCGAATAATTTTAAAATTAAGTCAAATTAAGACCACACAGTAAAGTGCTTTTTATATTAAGTCAGGTGACCAAAAATTTTCGCCCAATTCTGAAATAGCTCCTAAAGTTTTCTAGCAGCTAAAATTACAGCATTATCTGTGCAGATGTGCGCCTGCTGTTCCAGTTATAAAACTGTATTTCTAAAAATTAATCGGGTTGTGAATTTTATTAAAATATTTACAGAGAAAAAATTTCGACTCAATCCTCATTTTGATAATCACTAATAAAAAAAGTATGATATATTTTTATATCTTGAATCACATATACTATTCTATTCTTTTCTTACTGGGCATTAGTTACACGAATGTAAGCATACGGATATTTGCTGTATTTATTTCCTCACAGACACTTGATAAACACATGCAGATATGTAGAAATATGTATGTACATTCATGTATATAATACTCCTATTTTTTAATTTGAATTTATCTCAATTTTAAAAATATTTCTAAAACTTATCATTGAAGTATGATGCATAATTACTACGAACACAATTTTTCGAATGCAAATACTATATACATATTCATTTGTACGTACATATGTAAATATATATGTAATTAATTGTAAGTCTCCATTGAGCATGCATGAAATCCAGACATTCGCAGAAGCGCCAAGCAGTGTCGCGCCGGACCAAACATAAAACAAAGCGCACCCAGAGAAACACGGATAGCGGCGCTCTATGCCAGTCTTAGAATAACAGTCACAACAATAGCAACGAACATTTAATATACTTAACATTTATGATAAATGCTGACACGGTGTAAATTATTAATATTCTGTGCAACCAAGAACAAACTTGTGCGAACCCAGCGTCCACTAAGCCTAACAAAATTGGAATACACAACAAGTGCAATCGGTTATCTAACCAGCAAAATATGCTTCCGCATTGTAATGTGTTTGTGCTTTGGACGAAGCCTGTTGGACTGTATGATCAAGCATCCCTGACATTCGTGCCCATACGGATTTTTTTTTTAATAAAAACTAGGCACTAAGAACAAAAACGGCATATTTTGATAATATCCATTACGTCTATTTATCACTAGCAGAATTTTTTAAGCATATTAGTTTATATATATATATATATGTATATATGTACATGCGTATTTTTGCACCCTTTTTCCGTGGGAGCAGAGCAAACTCAATGGGGAAAATCGAAACGTCTATCACGTCTGCGTGCAATATACGCACCTGCGTGTAATTTTGTTGACAATATTTCGTAGGTTTATTCATCATTTTACATTTCAAATCACTGTACTGCACTTCTCTCACATTATACACAATATATTGAGTAATTTTGGCACAAATTACAAATTATTTCTACGTTTCCTACCAGAAAACTCAACATTTCCGAGCAGATGAAAAACTATGTTCAGAAAATTGTCCGAAGACTCGGCAATACGAACCCCACAAAAATACGCCACAGCGAGATGGGCGATTGGGGCTGTATTACATACAGTGTTGTTGTTGCAATTGTTGTTTGTGTATTTAGAATAAACCAGGAGGCGGCGGGTGGTAGACACAGAACACAGAACACAGAACACAGAACGTGTATAAAAACAGTGTTACCAAATCTTAACACACTATTGACAGAATGCAAACAGAGTTGTGTTTCGAAACACGGAAATATTACAATGAGATATTACTAAATATTTGTATGTAAAATGTTAATTAAAGTAGAAGTGAAATGATTTAAGTATAATTAAAGATAGTTTAGTAATAAATTATGTTTTCCCATTTTTTTGTGTCACCCGGTTGTGGACACCCAGTGGAGTTGTGTTCAAGACGAGCTACTAGCACGGCGAATTCACATTTTGTGCTTATAATTTGTTCAAACTGTCCTCTCTATGAATTCACTTCGCCGGTAATAAAATACTTTTGCAATCATTGATCCACTTTGTTGTAGAGTTATTAAGTGGACTTATTAGGACAAATGTACTTTACATTATATCCAAATTAGGATCAAATTCTGATTTATAAACAAATTTTCCAGTACTAACAAAGTGAAATTAAATTGTTAGTTTTATAATAAACAAAATTTAAACTACTTTTAGCTGTTATTCTCAAAATACACATTATATTTAAGATTTAGCCAGCAGTCAGACTTCTTAGTGTGGGTTCGAATACGAAAACTTTCTTTGCCACGAGCCGTAAGTACTCGTATAGGTGTGGAGCGGCGAAGAAAGGCAAAGGCCACCGAGTTGCTCGTTCTAAGGGAACACTCTTTGTCTTCTTGTTCGTAAGTGGGACTAAAATAAAGTATCAATTTAACATTAAATGCAATGACCGTGGTTCGTATGGATCGTAGATTCGTATCTGTTTTGAGAAAAACCGAATTTTAGGTTAAAATATAGTTCGAATTTTATCTTTTTTTATTTTGGAGAAGTTACCGCGGTACAATCTTGGTAAATAGACTTATAACAGGGTCATTCATATAAAATATAACTATTATCTACTATGAAACATCAATGTTTTAACGAGTTCACACTAATTTGGAAAATTGAACAAAGGCCCAGAAAGTCAACTATCAGTTAAATCGTTTTTTAGGCCGAGTTGATAAAGCTACCCGAAACTCTTGGTACATGTGATAGTTAGTTCTCCTTTCTTACTTATAGGGCTTAGTTTTTTCCATGTGTTTCCGTATTAGTTGCCACGAGATTTTTTTCAATGTGTTGGAGTGTTGGGGAGTAAATAAAAAACGAACGGTATGGCGGAAATAGTCATAAATATTTTCATTACCATCATTCAAGACTGATCCAATTTCCTAACAATTAACAAAGAAAGCCTGGAAATTAGTCAGGGAAGCTATGATTAATCTAGGGTTGGACAGAGATGTGCCCCAATTCTTACAGCATTGCGCTGATCTCCTGCTGCGAGGGCGAGGGCTTATTCGAATATCAGTTCAGCTTCTCCCAATCTAAAAGCTCTTTTATCGGAGTCCTAGAAACTTCGAGAAAACTATAAACAAGAATTGAAACCTCCTAATTTAGGGTTTTATTCGACTTCCGTGCCAATTGGATGATTCACAGTGAGGAAATAAATTCGGCAGTAATCTAACGAAGTCTTCTCAATACCGGTCCGCCTTGGCCGCTTTCATTTAGATTACAGTGACTACAACCAAAGACAAAGATTATTCAAATTACTTAATTATATGTCCACAAGTGTATGTAAGAATACTATTTTTTTGCGTTATATTTAGTTGTTTTTGTGGTAAATTGTTGAAAGAGTAAATTATTTAGAATATTGTTTAATTTTATTCATGAAATACAAATCTGAAGTTAGATTTATATAAGTTATGATGTTTTTTCTAAAGTTAATGGAGCCAACAGAAGATCTTTAATTCGTAGACACTTTAACTTGTATTTAGGGATGAATCTCTGTTATCTCTGCTATCGCAGAACAATTGCGTACTAAGTATCGCGTTTCCTTCATATTCAATTTCCAAATTACACTAACCTTACTTGCTCTTGTACGGATGTATTTCTCAAAAAATACGTATAATATGTGCAATTGGAAATATAAAAAATTATACAATGCATGGGCGGAAAATCTTTAGCCTTCCAAAGAATCTGCCATTGCCTTTGGAGTACTAACTTTACTGTCAAAGTTTCATGACATTTCACCCAATCATTTCAAATTATTCTCAACAAACATTGTTTCCTGATGGGAAAAAACTCCCATCAGGAAATTGATACAAAATAGAAGCTTGATAAGTGTTACGACAAATCTGCCCCAGTAAATTCCACGATCAGGTACTGGATAGCTGAATTTCGTCATAACCGTACCAGCAGTGATAATGCACCCCATTCAAGAAGATCACAGAAGAGGTAACCGTTGAAAGAAAGGCATGAGTGGCATCTCAAAGGAACGCGTAGGTCATACCATTCACGAACTCTTACATATGAAAAAATTTCCGCGTGATGAGCGTCGCGTTTTTTAAACATAAATCAAAAGTACAAACGTGTTTGATTTTAAAAGGACAAATCAAACGCAATAGAAAGAGTGTCTGCGCCAATTTCTGACAATGGATAAAATACATAGATCCGATGAATGGTTGTTCCCTGGTGAAAGTCGTCTAAAGCGTCCAAAAACACATCAGTGTTCAAACATGGGAACATGGGAAAATTGTAGCTGGTGACTGAGAAGATAGAAATTTAATTAATATTTCAAATATTTATGCATGTAATATTATATAAAATATATTTAAGAAAATGTATGTACCCACGTCGTACCTTCACAAGCAGTACATACATACATAAATATATGTACAACTTTGCTTGAAATTAATTCTTACCTTAAACAAATGTAAATTACATTTTCCGAATTTCATCATATCGAATCGTATTATTTGCGCTCTGCTTACCACAATTGTTAGCATTATGGAACAATTTTAATAGCGAGGAATTTGCCAGGTGGAGATCGCGCCCAAAAGACAACAAATATAATGTGAGTCATAGTAATATTCCTTCTTGATAAGTGTTTCAATTAAAATGAATTTGATTTTGTTTATTGTGCTACAAGCAGCTTAGAGAGAGTTCTTAATTGCAGAGACCATTGGTGTAGGTTCAGGGCCGGTAAAGATACTATTCATACTACTATTATATACTATTAATACTTGATACTATTAACATTCTCATAGTCTTCCAAGAATTGAACAAGAGAAGTTGTTGAAGAACAAGAGTATTTAATTGCAAAGGTATATGGGGAACATTCAAAGCGAAGCTCTCTCTGGATTTCATTATAAGTTCTGTAAAATGTCATGTTATTAACAAGTGGCTGAAAAGTCCATAGTGTTTTAAAGATAAACACATTTTTTAATTGAAATTCAGAGAGCTATACACATCATATTTATAGTAGTTTGTAGTGTACGATTTACATTTTTTTACTCGATACCCTCATTGCTTCACCCAATATATATGTAGATACTATATATCCTATATACTATATAATATATATATGAATATATATATTGCGTTTATATGTAGTATGTATTATATGTATTTTGTTTATATGATCAAAAATCAAAAGCAGCAATAGTTGTTCATAAACTTGTTCTTTCAACGAAGAAAAATCTTATAAATATCGCATCACACCCGTCAATGACATCAATCTTCCATAAGTCGATTGTTGGTGTGTGCCAAAGAAAGACTTGATCTTTAAGCTATAAAATCTTATTTGTTTTTTTTTTTTGATGACAAACATTAAATATCTTGTTTGTTTGTTTCTCCTTGTATTTTTTTTAGCATTCCTTTCGATCTCAGTAAGTAAATTTGGTTTTTGAGCTACTGATGAACAATTATGTTTTGCCATCATTTACCTATTATTCGTATTTGCCGCCAATTAAGTGAACGTACACGTATAAAAAATTTATTCTCATATTGTTTTGGTAATTTCGGTAAATTCGGTGTACGATTTAAAACAAATTTTATATATTCGTTACAGGAAAGTTTTAGTTATATGGTCAGTTCTAGCTTCTAACTTTCTAACTTAAAATTTATTTCACCGCTTGCATTGTAGAAATAAATCTCTTCTCCCAAAATTTCTCCATTATTTCTTTGGTAACGCTCAAGCACTGTACTGCGTTGATTATATCGTAGAAGTGAGACAAAAATTTAATCAATATTTGTTTTCAGTTAAATCATATGTAAAACCGACATCCTGGTTTAGAATATACTGCGGCAAATCATATTCCAAATAATTACATCTGCTAATCGCATATAGATTTTTCTGTGCTCTGTTGGTGCTACGTGGGGTTTGCTTATTTTGTAGTTTATAGATATTGAAGTTAAAAATAATTATTATATATAAATCGTTTTTACGTGGCCAAGAGCGTTCTTACATCACTAAAAAGGAGGGAACCTAATGGTAAAAATGTATTTTACCATTCCAACTGTAGCTATCCTGTCCTCCACATTTGGTTCTTTCTCGCTTTCTTTCATCAATTTCTGCTTTTCTTGCCCCTTTCTCACTTTCTCGCCGAATGGATCCTCTGTCAAAGTTTAAAAATTTTCTCTTCACAAGAAAAGTACAAGATAACAGCTTGTCAAAAAGGATTTCCCAATGAGCTCATGTGGCCCTTGACCGCCTTTTTTAGCGTTATATAGCATTGTTATATTTTCTATGAACATTTTTCTGGTACTTATAAATTATTTATTATTCTTAAAATACTGTATACTCACTATACTGAAAATATATTCTTTTCAATTTAGTTTTGGTAGTACTATTTTCATTAAATTAGTTTATAGTGAATGTTTTACCACAATTATTCCAGCCTATTCGACCATATGTTTTAACAGTGTTTTCGTAAACACAGGATATCTTTATCTAATAAGATTAATACAAATTTTAGTAACACCTTTAACAAACAACAAATCAAAAGTTAATAAAATAAAAAATAAAAACTTAAAAACTTAAAAAGAAACAAAATATTACGCCACACTTTTTTACTTCTACAAAAACTTCTCAACGTTTAATATTATTCCCATTGTAACTGCGAAATTACTGCATTTTTTATTAAATAATATTAAGGAAATTATTTATTACCAGTTGTAATTCAACTACAAGGAAGCCCTTCACAAGGCAGCTAACAAACGAACACAGTTAGATTGCCATATGACGGACCGGCTTGTAATTTACTTACAGTTTTTTTATGAAACTTCCTTTCGACTCTGAGTTAAAAACGCGAATGAGTATAAGCTGATCGGTACACGGTGAGTTTTATACAAATAAATCCATTTCGAGCGGTTTTAGTGATCCAATGCATCTGTCAAACTTAGATTAAAAACTCTTAGCAGCGTTTGTTGTTCAAAACGTCTATGCACAGAGGAGGCGGCAATTTATCAGCAAAACCACGCCTGCGCACTTTACCGAAGTCTGACTGTGTGTGCATTGGCTTATCGGCTAAGTGCTAACTACAGACGCAGGAGTTACGAATTCCTGACAGCGAATGCACACGCGCATATATATGTATGCGCAAGTATAACTCGTCTGTCTGTGCATACAGACGTAAAAGTGCGGGTGATAAAATGGAAGCTAAATTCTTTGAAACAAAATCTACAGAATTATTTCAAATTCAGTTACAAGTATATAAAATACAAGTATACTTAAAGTGATATTTATGTATACATGTATAGAATTACAAAAACAATAAAAAATCTATACTGATATCAGTGCATAAACATTTTTCCATATTTATATCACACTCACTCGCATATGTCAGTCAGAAAATTCTGTTAGCCACACACAATCGGGAACATATCCAGAATACACAACACAGAATTAAATAGAATTATAGCTAAGCATACATACATGTTCGTATATATATGTATATAGTACATAATAGTAGGAATGTTGGAAGTCTTCATGAATGATATTGCATTTAAGATTGTTCATTATAATTATTTTATTTTATACTTTTTTGTTGGGTCTATAACTATATTCGTGAGTCTTTTCTTTTCTTTTTAATTTTTACGTTTATTTAAGAAAAACATATACAACAGTATCATTCAAAGTATTGCCCATCTGAAGCTATAACTCTTTCCCATCTTTCTGGCGATTTGTGAAATCCACCACAGAAGAATTATGCCGGGTTTTCGGCCAATTTTTGATTTTGGGCCATAAGGCTATGGGCTGGGCTGGGGTATAAGGAGAGTGAGGCAAAACTTCCCATCCGCTGTTTTCCAAATAATTTTTTACCGGTCTTACCACATGAGGGTGAGCTGGGTGTAATCGAACATTTTATACTCTCGCAATTTGCAAGGATCAGAGGCGGGGAAATGCTTTCAGGTGCTGGCAGAACTTTATATTAAAAAATGTTGCGGAAGCATTCAACATTCATTATTCGACGAAATTGTCTATGGATTGCAATCATATTTGGTGTCTTATTAACTTATATTACAGGCTATAGACTCATGTATTTTCGTATTTATATTAAAATCTACCAAATTAACTCAAAAGTGATATATGGGATATAAACTCAACCAAAGTGGTTTAATGAATATATTAGATATATGAGGAAAAAGTCAAGCAGAGAAAAGAAAATCATTATATTACGAATAAGGGGCTTATTCCTTGGTCTAGACCGATTTCTTTCATATTTAGCGCGAAATTACATTGTTTAGTCATTATATATTTTATTCATTAAAATATCACACATATTGACCAACCTAAACGGTTTAAAGTCAGACGGAAAGTTGGGAATTATTATATCGGGCATTTTTGGGATAGAGGGAGATCTGCACTGATCACATTAACTCTTTTCATTATTCAAGTATATTAGGGAACATGTTTTCAATCAATTTTGTGAAGGTAACTCACATAGTGACCGACATATTCGGCATAGCCTGCTAGAATAGAAAAGCAACAATTTTTATACTCTCGCAACATGTTGCTACAGAGTATATTAGTTTTGTTCACCTAACAGTTGTTTGTAACACCTGGAACTAAACGAGTTAGATATAGACATATATATATATATATATATAAATGATCAGGATAAAAAGACGAGTTGAATTCCGAGTGACAGTCTGTCCGTCCGTCTGTGGAAGCGATAACTTGAGTACTAATTAAGGTATTTTGATGAAACTGGGTATACGTGTTCTTTGTCACCGTAAGACGGTTGGTATTGCAGATGGGCGTAATGCACCTCTGCCACCCCCACAAAATACCATTAATCGAAAGCACGTAATGTGCTATAACTAAGCAGAAAATTAAGACATAAACGTGTTATTTGGTATAGAGGATCCTAGTAGGGTAGGGCATCTGTGGGCAGAAATATTTTTAAAAGTGGGAATGGGCCCGCCACCCAATAGGTTTAATATATATATCTCGCAAACTGTTAAAGCTATATCATATGACCATGCTCAGAACAAGGTTTTTTAAAATGTCTTCATATGCTCGAAAATTAAGTGAAATCGGATAATAACCACGCCCACCTCCCATACGAAAGTTATGTTGAAAACTACTAAAAGTGCGATAACTCGCTGAAGGAACATTAAATCTTCCAGCGAATATGACACGGAAGGGTTGCATAGGAATCTGTGTAAAGTTTTGGTGAGGGGTGTGGCACCGCCCACTATTAGGCTAAATACCATATCTCAAGAACGCCTTAACCGATTTCAACAAAATACGGTTTGGTATACGACATTATATTTGCAATCTTAAGTCACATTACAAAAATGGATGAAATCGGATAAAAAACACGCCTACTTCTCATTGAACATAATTTTAAGTTTCATCTGATACCTTCAATTTAATCAATTTAAGGTAGATAAATCGAGCGAAAAATACGTTCAAGTCATGCCTTCTTATGCGTAAAAATAGTTGAAATCGGATTATAACTTTTTAAGCCCCCAGATACCCAATAAATTGACCTCAGTACCTCTATCTGACTTTTTACCGAGAATATCGGTAAATCTGTAAGGTATTGTAATGAAATTAGAGTATTATCTTTCCATGATAATAGTGTATTCTGTATCAAAAATGGTGAAAATCGGGTAAATACTCCCCCTAGCCCCCATATACCTAATAGGCGGATTTCAAAGTTCCGGTAGACTTTATACCATATGTTACGGTAAATCTGTAAAATATCATAATGAAATTGTAAGATTATCTTTGTATGATATTAATGTACTCTGGTGTCAAAAATGGGGAAAATCGGATAAATACTTCCCATAGCCCCATATACCTAACATAAGGATTTTCAACGTCTGGGTAGACTTTATACCATATATTTCGGTAAATATGTAAGATATCTTAGCAAAATTAAGTGAACATGTAATATTGGAAATACCATAGTTTACTGCCGAAAATGTGTGAAATCGTTCTGCGAATTATCCCAGCTCCCATATACTACATATAACGATTTTCGCTATTCTAGCAGACTTTATCCCGAATATGTCGGTCACTGTGTGAGTTACCTTCACAAAATTGCGTGTAAACATGATCCCTAATTACTTGAATAATGAAAAGAGTTAATGTGATCAGTACAGATGTTCCTCTATCCCAAAAATGCCCGATATAAGAATTCACGACTTTCCACCTGACTTTAAACCATTTATGTTGGTCAATATCTGTGATATTTTAATGAAATTAAGTGGATATGTTTTCTTAAACACAATGTGATTTCGCGCTAACTATGAAAAAACCGGTCTAGACCGTGGTCTAAGCCCCATATTCCTAATATAAAGATGTCCTTTTGTCTGGTTTACTTTTTCCTCATATATCTAATATATTCATTAAACCACTTTGGTTGAGTTTATATCCCATATATCACTTTTGAGTTAATTTGGTAGATTTTAATATAAATACGAAAATACATGAGTCTATAGCCTGTAATATAAGTTAATAAGACACCAAATATGATTGCAATCCATAGACAATTTCTTCGAATAATGAATGTTGAATTCTTCCGCAACATTTTTTAATATAAAGTTTTGCCAGCACCTGAAAATGTTCGGTTACACTGGAACTTAGCCCTTCCTTCCTTGTTTTGATATAGGGAAGTACTAGGGATGTAGCTGTCAAATAGTATTTTCATGAAACTTTCCGTGATCCTGCGATTTTCGTAATTTGTAATTTGCGAAGCATTACTGAAAATAGAAACTGGAGTTTCACGAGGGTGCGGATTTATTTGAATCTTTGAAAATTATTCTATGTACATATATATATATATATATGTATATACATTTAATATATAATATACAACCCAACAAGTCAACTATCGGTTAAATTGCTTAAATTCAATAATTATGTATATATGTGGATGTATGTGATACCATATTTATGTATTGTTCTGTTTATGTATTGTATGCAATACCGATATTACAAATATGATATTCCGAAAATTGTAACGAAAAAATGTACACCCCTTTGTGCACTTCAAATTCAAGCAAAATTTGGCAAAATCCAAAGAAGTATAATCACAAAAGTTGTGTGTCGCCAACTGCATTAAATATTTATTTTTTATTTATTGTGTAAGATCAAGCAAATATGCTTTTTTACAGATAAAATTAAATATATATGAATATGTGAATATGTATTCACATATGAACATACATGTGTGGCCGGGTGTCTATTAAACTATATGTG
Organism: Bactrocera minax; assembly: GCA_021498325.1. Lineage (NCBI taxonomy): Eukaryota > Metazoa > Arthropoda > Insecta > Diptera > Tephritidae > Bactrocera > Bactrocera minax. Next base: position 211,152 of record JAKEEE010000111.1, on the reverse strand, counting down.
CATATATATTTATATACGTATTTACATTCTATTTATGTGTAGATTAAATTATCTGAATTGAGTTGTTTGTAAATTACTTAAAACCTTGTATAGTTGTAACCAATATTCGCTTATATAATCCTTTAGCGAATTTACAATAAACCAAAATATTTTAGGTCACGTGCAAATGTTATATGTATGCATATTTATATACAAAAGCATAACCAACTTAATATATAGTATATACATATATAGTACATATATATATATATATATATATATGTATATATATATGTATAACATATTATATGCATCTCAACCTTATCTCATGCATGCATATATATGCATCTCAACATATATGCGTTATATAGCAGCAGCCTTTTGCTCTGTGTAGTATACGCACATATGTACTGTATTTACTAGAATATTTACATAATTTTCCATAATAGTACGTGCCATGGCATCATTTAGAAACGTCATTATAGATGGACATACATATATTATTCATATGTATTCTTTGTTTGGATTTAATTTTAGTAAATAAATGATCTGCCATGAACACATATTACAAGTAAATGTGCATACATATTTAAGCGAGCATATACATACTTATGTACATATATACACACACAACTACATTGATATTTATTCATTCTTTTGAACCTGTACGTACTCGTTTAGTAATGAATCCGCCTAATTATACAAGAATTATCTAAACTGAACTGACCAATGTGACTCACAATTGATAAACACTTGATATTTTCACAAAATATTGCTTTTTTATGTTTTTGTTGTTTCTATTGGCTGAGGTAAAGCATAGGTTTTAGTTAATAATTACACAATATTCAAACTATTGAAATAGTTATTTATGTATATAATATTATTGTTTCAATTACGTTAACATGCTGCACCGAAGGTTTGTTGTCGCTGCTGTTTCACTGCTCTTCACACTCTGCACGCTCGTAGGCACAGTCCAAATCAAAACACTATATCGCGTAAAATCCACGAGCGTGTATTAAAATAACAATACGAGAAGTACTCATGCATATGCATATAAATATACATAAATCTACATATGTATATATACATATGTATATGTACATATAAAGTTTTGCTCTGCGAAGGGAAGTTTTGTTTAACGTGGCACTTTGGGGCACATGCATAGCGTGGTGTCTACTGCGACTGCGCCTGTTTGGGTAGACGTTGTCCTTTATTCCGCTGCCGTTACTCCACCATTGACGCTCCCCCCTCGTGCCGTGCTTTGAAATTGGGGTACTGGCATTTCTTTTGAAATCGATACTCAGCACATTCGCTTTGGCATAATGTTTACAGCAAAGCGCCACTCGAATGGATGAGCTCGGCATGGCGCCACAAAGCCAAATGACTGTGCCACAAAGTGTCCTTCAAAATATATTTAGTCAGAAATACAAGAGTCGATGGTCCAATATATCCATGTTATTAAGCGAGAATCTTGTATGAACACACACATATAATAATTTGATTAGAAATATCGGCCTATATGTTATAGTAATTTAATGGATTTTGTGGAAAATGTATTCATTAAATATTAAGAATCAAAAAATACGTTGTTGTTTCTATGGTTATAAATTAAGCAAATATAAATAAGGATAAAGATTGTGCTAATTCCATTTATATCGTGCAGATAACACTTATCAACACCGCTACTGAATTCAGTAAGAATGAGTTTTGAAGCCGGATAACTGATTTCTGCTTATATTTTGCCTATGGATGGAAAGTTTCTCCAATATGTTATGTGAAAATCATAGTGAATTATACCGAGAAACCTATAAATTCGAAGACTATGGATAATATATTACCTACCTAAACTTAGCTGATTAAAATAGTAGCGATAAGTTGTATCGACTCTTAAATAGAGAAGGAAAATATGAGAGCATGACCTAAACTTGGAATTTATATGTGTTCAGTTCAGTTCTTTAAAGGACTAACCCTAACAAATATCGCCGAATCAGCATATTATATGTAGCAAAGAAGGTTATACCGAATGTACATTTTAAGCAAATAAATCTTCCTGTTCATTAAAACTTTATTTTTGAAAACTTTGACTTCCTCACTCTCTTTCAATTTGTGAAAATTTGAAGCGACTAGCAACTGATTTCATTAGCACCCAAATAAACCCAAGCAGTTTTAGCATCAAACAATAAGCGACGACAGAATTTATATCTGGTCAGAAACTGTATCTTTCCTCAAAAACCTTTTGGAAAATGCTTTTTTTTTTTTTGCACAACAGCCATAAGGAGGATAAGGCTCCATCAAGCGCCAATCCCCATGACCAGAATGCATCACACTATTGTGGCTGTGGTAATTTTCGGACGTGGACTGCACCAACCAACCAAGCCAAAAGACACCCATATGCAACAATTATTCGAGCAGCGTCTTCTAACTATACTATTCAAAAATGTCTTGGAATAGCTATTTTTATTTGTTCATAACAACTTTTACTAGTTCATATAAATCTAATAATATATATAAAAATAAAATACTTATATTCTGCTGAACATATGGGAATTACTGGAAACATTTTTATTTGGTTAATGGTTTTATTAAAATATTTCAAGTGAAGACTACATTGGTAAACAGGTACAATTTAACAAAAACATTGTGTAAAGAATAATCTAAGATCTAAAGATATTTTGATAATACTACATAGTTTGAAAAGAAATGAAACATCGGAACCAATACACTGAAAGAATGAATAAATATTAACAAATTTCGCCAACTTGAATGGTCTATAGTTATGATAATTATAGCTTTAAACCATTTACATTAACTATGTATTGAATTTTAAAGCCTCAAACTACGTCCATATGTCAAAGTTAATTTGAGATAAGCATTTCTACTTGCGACCTTACATCCGCACAATTGTAATGCGATTACGAATAGGGTGTGCGTGGATTGACGTTGATCATTTCCGTAGTGCTGAAATGCAAAATGATAAAGTTGTAATGAGTAATTCCTTTTACTTTATCTGAAAACCTTTTGTTTTGTTTTGTTTTCTTTTTCAAAATTCTTTTACGTATTTATACTAACCTCTTGCTACATTTGATATGTATGAACAACAAGGCGACACCAAGTACTAAACATATGGATCCAACAACAATGTATGCAATGCCAAGGAATGGATTTTTGCCGCCGAGTAGAGACGTTGTCGATAAAATCATTTTCTTAGAACCATCAAATGACGTCACAGGATATTCTAACCGCAAAAATGCGAAAGAAATTTTAAATAAATATGCATTGCAATAAACAACACAAAACTCTTTTCATATCACATATTCTTAGGTTATATTGTATTCAGTACATACGATAAACAATGTTCAGAGTATAGCGACCCTTATTTAAACCATTTTGAAAACCTGGTTGGGAATGGTCAACGCGTCGATAAAGTTTACGAAAACTGGGCAATGCTGCTGTGCGCATCCAAACGATTAAATCTTCATTCTTGAAGTAAATGTATGTAAATATATTTTATTGTAATAGAAAGTGTAACAAACCTGGAAACCATTATTCTCGGGATTTTTCAGGTCCAATTGCCACAGTTCCTTTTGCCAAAACTTTGGTTTACTAAAGTGTTGTAGTGTCAGAGTTAAATTTCCTGGTGGATTCTTAAACTTAATGTTTTTATCAGAGGGCCAGGCAATGCCGGTATTAAGTAGCGGCACATCTTTTCCATTGAATTTTAGCGTTAAGGTATCTATGTATGAAAAAAATTACATTTTAGCAAATATTAAATATATAATCTACTTTTACACTACTAACCGTTGAAAAGGGAATTAGCAATGGCTCCACACGGCGCAATAGGAATATCTCCACCATTTTCTTCAACATAAGCGAACGGTATGCAATCTGTTGATGGGCGGGACGACAAACGACCTAATAACTGTTCATCATCCCGAGACTTTACATAGCGTCGATGATTTTGATAATAATTACTAAGACCGTAATACATATAAACATTTCCCTGAAAGTCATTCAATTATACAATTACTTAATAACTTTTGGCTTGCTAACAAGTCAAAAACTTCAGATTGAAATGGGTAAATAACAGTGATTTCTTAAAGCAACGAAAAGTCATAATGACATCAAATCGTAACCCATTCAAATTGAAATTCTATCCCTTTAGTTAGCTTATTCCTAAATTTAGAAGCATTCATTTAATTTATAATATTTAATATTTACCGTAAATTTCTTTGGTAGTTCAAATTCAATTTCACAATTACAAGATCCATTATAATTAGTAGACAAATATTCCGCGCAGGTGGTGTTATAGCCAACCCTTTTGCAGTTGGTATAATCGTAAACAAATTCACTAACTTCATCTGAAAAATATAGCAATGCCACTCCTACAGGTATGAACAAAATTCCAATGACGAAAAATGTTGGCAATACAGTGCCAGCTGTAAGCACTGGCTGCCATGCAGGAAGCCGCTGCTGCTTAAAAGCCGAATCTGAAGTGGAGGAGAGAATATTTACATCAGGGTAAATCATTAAATTCATATGAACTAAATTCTTTATCTATGTGTGTATACAGCCGTATCGACATTATTGATCCTAGTAATCAATAGAATTAGTCATTGTTGTCGTAACACTTCCCTCCCAATTTCTGATTACTAAGGGTTAAGGGATTACTTACCTGACGGTTTTTTAGATTTCTCTTGCACTCCTTGAGTTTCAACTTCTGAGGCCATCTCTTCTAAACTTGCAAATATTCGCAAGATGTTTAAATATCAAATCAACTCGCTCTATATTTGTTTAATCACTTCTTTAAATATTTATTTAATAAAATACTGATTTGCATTAAATATCACATTAAAAAAAACCAAGCATTTTACAGCCACTTTTCCAAATGTCAAATTATAATAAATGTGGGACATGTGTGAATGTCAGTGATGGAAAACTTATAAAGTTGTACCTTAATCCAACAAATTTTCAGAAAAGGTACCTTCACTTTTTAAATCAACATCAAATATATTAGAGATCTAAAAGTAAAAATGCGTTAATTTTAAAATGATGGAAAAAATATCTTTGAGTATATAACCAATATTATTATTTTAAAGAATGAATGTTAGGCAGTTTCTTACTTATTTGTGGTACTTTTGTAATATTCTTCCACAACAATTAATATAATGTAATATTGAATTCATAAGGGTATTCACAAGGTGAAATAAACGTTGGTTGGCATGATGTGTTTTGTTTATAAAACGGAGATATATCTGCATTAAATTGACAATTAACCTGATTAGAAGGTTACAAGCTCCATGTAAAAATCCTTTGATGCAATTTTAAAAAGGTGAAAATAAATAGTGTGTAATATAATTGTTCTTTACTTTGCATTATAACATTTTGAAGGAAATTATAAAAGAGAAAATTTCTTAAATATTTTGTTCCAGTTACTATATAATTTTAGGGATAAATGTCCTGAATTTAAATATTAAAAGGTATGTTTTTTAGATTTGTTTCGATACTTTTACTTACGTTATATAGTGGCTATTGTTGAACACCTCTATTCTAATTCTAATTCAACAGCTTACTAAACATAGCAAGGGGAGTGATGCGACGCTGAATGGTAAACTACTAATGCACATTGAACATACCCTGTAAAGATATCGTAAATTCAAAATATATGTCATTTATAAAATAAATGCAATGTTATTGAATGTTATTTGTTCAAATCTTTTCTTTATTTAGGAAACCTTCAACGTGGGTATTTATTTTGTTAAAAAAGTTATGATTTCAGTGAGTGAGTTTGTTTAATTTACTGAACTTACGTACACATTTGCTGTGGTCGTTTTAAAAAGTGAGCTGTTAATTCAGCAATGCGCTTACAAAGCAGCGGCTGAGAAATTTACCTGCCCATTCATTGTGATTGTGGCAAGAAGTGAGGTTGTTGGAGTTGTTGGAGTTGTTTATTGAGACGCTCTCACATTTAAAATAGTATGACTACTGTTGCCGGAGACATTACTATATAAACGGCTATAGGATCTAAAACAATATAAGAGTGACGGTGGAACGCATTGCAAGTGTTGAAGGAGTATTTGATTAATTGCTAAACGAGCACACAAAGTCTTCGTAGTAAAATCAACGTAGTCACACTAGGTGAATAGAAAAGGTAAACTTGTAAAGACGTTTACATTGTAGTGTGCCCTATTAGTGTTGAAAAGTAGAGAACAGATATGAATTTTTGAAAATATGAAAAAAGAAGAACTCAGTTGGGAAACTGAATGTCGCTTTTGTTTCACCGCGTTTGGAGAATTTACGATCTATGGTTGTTCAAAAGTGAGCTGTGTAAGTGGTAAATGACACTGGGAGAAACCACTCAATGGCCTTTTTTGTCGCATAGTTTGCATGCTTCTTCTTATTCACTTTCTTTGCTCTGTGCTAAAACGACTTCTCAGTTTATTTCAATTTGCAAATTCAGTGTGCAAAATTTGAAAAAGTAAACCTGATTTTTTATTAATATTTTATAGAACGAAATATCCCATTTAATTGTGCGGGACACGGAAACAATTACGCAAAAGCTCAAAACTGGAGAAACAAAATCGAGTAAAGTTGATTCGAGACAAGATGGTCCTGGCTGAAAGAAATTCAGAGCTGGTGCGTAATGGGAGACGATCACGCGGTCCAAGTCCAAATGGGCACGGAGGAGGCGTTGCTGGGGGTGGTACAGTAGGTGCAAACACTAATATTGGGAACAGTGGAGGTGCTGGTGGTGCCGGAACTCCGGAAACTAGTTCCGACGATGATAATTGTAAGTTACAAATTTATAAAAATATTTTATCTCCAATGAAAAAATTATTATCCCTTTTTTTACTCAGCAATTAAACGCAATGGAAAATCCAAAGCTAAACAGAGTGAATACGAAGGTTAGTTAAAAATTTATTTGTGTACAAGTTTGGAGATATTTAAAATCTTAAAATGTATTTTCAGAAAAAATTCGTGTTGGTCGTGACTACCAGGCTGTGTGTCCACCTTTAATACCTGAAAACGAACGTAAACCAGAGGGCTTAAATGATCGAGCACTTCTGGTATGGTCACCTACTAGAGAAATACCGGATGCAAAACGTAAGTAGAAAAATGATTTAAAATATCTTGAGCATTGGTGTCTTAAATTCTTTTTTGTTATGGTCTTGGAGGCTTATAGTTAGCAAAATATAATATTTGGAAGTATATCTTAAAGTTATATAGATATATAGATTGAAGACATTTATCATATGGAAATAATATTTTGAACTAAATATATATAAAATTTATCTTTATGCCTATTTTAGTTGAAGAATATATATCAGTAGCTAAAGAGAAATACGGCTATAATGGTGAACAGGCATTGGGTATGCTATTCTGGCACAAACATGATCTAGAACGAGCCGTAATGGATTTGGCTAACTTCACACCTTTCCCCGATGAGTGGACAGTAGAGGATAAAGTGTTATTCGAACAGGCTTTTCAATTCCACGGCAAGAGTTTTCATCGCATTCGGCAAATGGTAATTTTAATATTTGGTTAAGCAATCGTCTTAACCATCTCGTCTGTAACGTAATGTTGCAATTATATATGTTCTAAATATATTATTTATAGTTGCCCGACAAATCAATAGCTAGCTTGGTGAAATACTATTACTCATGGAAGAAAACCCGCCACAGACAAAGCGTTATGGATCGTCAGGAGAAAGCAAAAGCAAGTAAAGAAGGTTCAGAAAATGGCAGTGAAAACGGTAGCAATGAAGAATCTGATACAGATGACAAGGTAATTATTAATTATTAGATAAGTATTAAAATATTCGTATATTAGGCATGAGTTAAATTCAAATTGAAATTGGTTTCTCTAGTTTTATAGTGGTTTAACAACAAAAGCAAATTTCTATATTTAGTAAATAAAAATAATACAAAATATACAGATGTTAGTTGTATTTAATAATATATTTTATTTTTATTTATTATACTCTCGCAACATGTTGTTTTTAATTTGCTTTAAATTATATTTTACATTAACATTTATATATAACTGTATTTATATAACTACCTAAAGTATCAGTGATTACGATTTTAAATAAGGGCAATCGTATCATAGTTTCACATAAGTAGTAAAAATCAGGTAGTAAAAATCAGGGAAGGGAAAACAAAACAACTATTTGATGCTAACATTTTTCTAATTCAAAAAATCGTAATACTCGTAACATAAAAAGTGTTTAATTATGTTCAAAGCAAGTAATGTTTTGGCCACAGCATTGCATAGAAAAGTAAAAAATTTATTTCAGGTGTGTTATTAGTAACAGTTTTGAAACAAACATTGTGAAGACTAGGTTTATTCCTTACATGCTGGGCTTCGCTTATGGTCGCAACCCTCTATTCTCACATCCAAAATTTTGTGCTAGATAGATTTAGCACGTATAGTACTTTACTTAATATATATGTATTTATTGTTAGTTTATTTTATATTTTAAGGCCTTATTCATAATTAAAGACTGTTTATAGAACTTCTACTAACAGTAAATGATAGAATAATATATATACATAGTACATTAATTAATAATTATCAATAAACCGTTTATTGTCTGCGAGAAGATTAAACAAAATTCATGTGTTTCTTTAATTTTCGAATCTTTTCGTTAATCTCTTTATAGTACATACGTTTACATTGTATTCCTTTCCTTATAATTGTAATATATTTTTTTTTTTTAGTTGGACAGTATGGCTTACCGTGAAAGTATGATTTATAAATAAGAGTTCAACTTGCTTCAATTAATTTGCTTATGAATAGTTGTTAAATGCAGATTATTGAAACAGTTTAACGCTTAGCAGGCTCATGAACTATATATGTATGAATGAGTAGAGAACATTTGAAACCAATAATTTTGTTTCTTGTACATCAAATATTTAATTTTATGTACTATGAGCCATAAATAATTTTTTCATTAATATTTAAATTTTTGAGTTGTCCAAAAACGAACGCATATATATTCTGAAATCTAATATTTAATGCAAGTCTATTTTTTTATTATAATATTTATACCTTTCACTTCATTTACAATTTTCATTCTCATATTAATCATTATATTTCATCGCATTGCTTTTCACATTTATTTTTATTGAAACGTGTTACTTTCGAAGATCTAGTTCGCCATTCTTGCAAAATCTATTTTTTCAAGTATCAATAAAATTCTCGAAAAGTTTCCCAAAAACTTTGTTTCGCCGTGTTTAGTGCAGATTTATGCAAATGTATGTATGTATATCTATGCCGCGTCGAGTCCTTGTCTGATTGTTGTTGCTCGTGCCGTGCCATAATTTAGCCATGCCTTTTCTGATGGCCTTTTGTTTTCGGACACATGCAATAATTTTGTTTGATAACTTCTTTATGACCTTAGTAGCTTTATATTTGATGCAGATACTAGATAAAATTAAATTATTCCAAAGTTAACCGGCCTAAACGTTGTCTCTTTCTCTTTATCTCTCTCTCTCTCTCTCTTTCCTTCCTTTATCGCAAAACGCACACTCGTGACACACAATACCTACCAACAACATTTCAACAAATTACCTAAAACTACCTTTAGGATCAAGCATTGGCCTCAACTTCCGGGTTTCAAGATCAAACGAAAATAGGCTGTGCCATTTCTGCCGATTTACCGAACAAATTAAATAAATTGAGCGAAAACGGTGGTGTTTCTGGTAGCAGCATTGGCGGTGGCGAAGCCGACAGTGAGAACACAGCGGCTTCTGTTTCGTTAAATATGATCGCCCAAGGACGAGACAGTGGCTTAGTTGCCAACATTGGTGCTCTGGCAGTTGGTATCAAACATCAACGCCAACAGACGCCACCAAATACGGCGAATACCGATTCGTCATGTTCAAATGCAGACTCAGCAGGTTTGAGCGGTTGTTGCACCAATTGTGGAGTTCCATGTAGTGTGCTTAATGCATCGCCACACGGTAAACTATGTTCAAGTTGCCACCACCATTGGAGGTACATATACATATATAAAGTAACAATTACGTTCTTGAATTCTTGAATTTAAAACGTGGGAAATTCCTTCTTTTTCATTGTATGTCATCGTTGTTATGTATCAAATAAAACAAAAACCGAATGGCGTGCTAAAGACGTACCGGTAATAAGCGTCCCACTTCCGGTCCATATTTTGGTAAGCGGTCGCGCGATCGCAATGCTGAAAGACATAAACGTAAACCACCTCGCGGCATGTACATCAATCACGACGATATTGTGGCGCTGGCTAGAGCCAATGACAATCAAGACGAACTGCTCGCTAATACAGACAGAGAAATCGTTTCGTTATTGAGCCAAGTAAGGAATTGGATTTTGGAATTTCCATTGAAAACTATTGCTTATAAAACTACATACTTCATACATACATTCAATTATATTCACCACTGAACACAACATTTGTGTTGCTAATAGTTAAAACAATCGCGGCTATGTTTATGACAACACTATCAAATTGATCGTAATCGAAACCAAACTTTATGTTCCGCACTATAATCTAATAAGTTAACTGTTGTTTTTGTTGTAGTAATAGAGAACATTCCCCAAATAATTTTGAGGAATGCTGCCGAGTTTACAGTCCTTGTCTGGAAGAAAATACATATATATGAAAATGTTACATAGATCTGACTGTCGGGGACTCGGCTATTTGTTTTCTGCAAATTTTCTGTCACTATAACAACAAGATAACAAGTTAACTCATTATTTTTTGAACAGATTTTTCCAAATTGTCGAGCAAAGAAGCAGAAATTCTTTATGGAGCCGCTTGAAAATTAAGCAAGCTTTCATAATAAAAGCTTACAAGACGCTTAGTTCTGCCCTTTTCTCACTTGTTAAAACTATATTTATATATTTGGCCTTGAAGCATGTGCGATAGAATATTGGATATAGTTAATATCTAAATGTCTCTCATATCCAATGCGCTAATTCAATTCCAGTGTAACAATTTCGGACTATTTCCATGGCTGTAAAATTACTAAGTGTAGATTCAAACTTTTCGGAACAGTGAAACACATTTTGTGAAAAATCTTATATAAGAAGAAAGAAGACCTTGGATATAAGACCATAGGAAAAGGTTCCTTAACTATCTATCTTTAATAACGCATAATAACATTGCTCTCATAAAGTAGGAAGGTATAGATAGGTTCATGTAAAATTCATTTCATGAGCATAGATTACGTATGGACGCATAGCCAGATTGATCTCATCATTCAGCTTCACTCATTGGCCACAATGTGTTTTAGAGTTGTGTTGCAATCGCTTAATTTTCTATTCAATGATTTTTAGGTTCAGCTAAATAAACAGAATATATCTGCGCTAAAACGTAAGAATTCAGAAGGATTAGACGATATGCGACCAGCTGAGAACACGAATCGCATCAATTCAAGGTGGTCCAACGATGAAGCTCTGCTGGTTGTACAGGGTGTGCGTAAATATGGCAAAGACTTTCAGGTATTTTCATATCTTGATCTAGGTTTTAATTAATAAAATTTATATAAAATCATCACTTGCAGACAATAGCCGAAACAATTGGCACGAAGACTGAAGCTCATGTGCGTACCTTTTTCGTAAGCAATCGTCGGCGTTACAATTTAGACCAAGAATTAAAAAAGTATGAGGCAGAGAAAGAAGAAGCAACAGCTAGTACCACTGCTACTGCAGCTGCAAGTGAAGCCATTAACTCCAACAACAAAAAAGATGACTCAAAAAAGAGAGAGCTGCCTGCGGCAAATGCAACAACCACCGGTGTCAGTGCCATTCCGTCTGTTATCGCTGATGAATCAGATAATACAACCTCAAGTGAAGCAACCGTAACAAAGTCTACCAAGGACGAAGCCAAGTTCAATAATAGCAATACTAATATACAAAAAGATAACGTTATAATGGAGGTGAGTAAATTATATACATACTAAAACACTATATTGTTTTATTATTTTTTGCTTAGATTGATTTAGATGCTGATCAAAATGATATGCAACCACCAGCCAAGAAGTTCGCTCTGAACGTTGACGAACAAGCTTTTCCCAAAGCCAGTGCAACCTAAATGAAATTCGTTTAGACACAGAAACATCTAGAAGGAAATGGTGGAGAATAATGCTAAATGACACAATGCAGGAGTTTGACACGCCTTAAGTTTTATGCAAACGTATATGTATACATGTATACACATGCATATATATTTATATATATTGAATAATAGACGATCCACCCTGTTGTCCTCTTAAGACCTGGCAGGAGATATTGAGAATTTAGTGTCAATAGAAACCTAACACAATTCTACTATCACAACAATTAAAGTCGACAAAATTCCTTTACACCAATGTGTTTTAGTTAAGTAGCTTTAGTGCACTTGGTTTAAACATTAAAACTTGGAATAACAAATTAGTTACGAGTGGAACGTAAATAGAATTCAGTGTAATGTCATGATACCTACATTTTTAATTAAAGAATTACTCTAGGGATGCATTATATGATAGGTAGAATTAATAAATGTACTCTGTATATATGTCGACCTATCGGGTGTTTAGCATTGCCAAATTAATCTAAAGTTATATTAAAAATTATATTAATAACTTGAACAAAATATAGGCAACCCGCTTGTAACACCATTATTTTGAACATTTTAGAACCATAAGGCCAAATAACATTTTCATTACTCGTTCTTTATAATTTTTTTTTTTTAGAAATATTCGCATTGCTAGAATTTTCTTTTGATACATTTAACACTTCTGAATTGCTGAGTATTCCGTAGAAGAACCGTTAAAGGTATCTTTTATGAAATTTTCATTTTGAATTTGATTGAGTTTTCTTACAAAATTCTTTAATACTTTCCATTTCATAAACTTAGAAAACATTAAATATTATTAAGTGTTTTTAACTAAGTGCTTGACTTACATATTCATATGGCAAATATTAATAATATGGTATATAACGCAGAGTAATTTTCCGTTGGCTTTATAAATTACACTATGTCGTAATTTCATTTCTATCAAGAAGTTTTATTGTATTATTATGAGTGCACTTTAAATAAAATGTAAAATGTACTTTCTTATTTGTCTACCTAAATTTCAAATATTAGGAAACGTGGCTTATACTCTCTTATAATGGGAGAGAAATGTTATTAATCGATAGTAGTATGGTATCAAAAGGAACTTGGATGACTTCGCTCAAGGGGTTTAGCCAGTCTAGGGCCCTCAAAGAAAGGCGAACTTTGATAATTTATTCTTGAAGATTCTAGTAACTTATGTCTAAAACAAAATAAACATGATCTTAATCTACATAAGACTTGCTAGTATGTGTGTTTTTAGCTTTACATCAATATTTCCCATCAAATTGATCAGTTGATCGAAAAAAGAAAGTAGATCGTTAAAAAAAAAAATTGCAATAATAAAAACAAAGAAGGAAGCGCCAAGTTTGGGTGTAACCGAACATTTTATACTCTGACAATTTATCTTATGATAATTCACAATTTGACCAATTCATTCGGCATAAAAGCCACTATAATAACGGAAATCATTATAGGTACTATATAATAAGGTCTGGGGTAATTCGTAGATTCATCTATTTTTACCTTCAAACTATACAGTATAAAGATTCCAACGTTCACTTAATTTTGCCACGATAGAAATATAAAGTCAACCGGATGTTTGAAAAACATAATATTAGGTATAAGGTGTTAAGGAAAATATTGACCCAATTTTATCCATACCTTGTACCAAACAAGGACACTATTTTTAGAGAAAGACGCTCCCTGCTATATATATATATATATTCTCCATTATTTTTATACTCACACACAATATGTTGCTACAGAGTATATTAGTTTTGTTCACCTAACGGTTGTTTGTAACACCTAAAACTAATCGAGTTAGATATAGACATATATATATATATATATATGAACGGGATGAAAAGACGGGTTGAAATCCGAGTGACTGTCTGTCCGTCCGTCCGTGCAAGCGAGAACTTGAGTAAAAATTCAATTATTTTGATGAAAGTTGGTACACGTGTTCTATGTCAACGTAAGACGGTTGGTATTACAGATGGGCGTAATTGGACATCTGTGGTAAAATTTTTTTGTAAAAGTGGAAATAGCCCCGCCCCCAAATAGGTTTAATATATATATCTCAGAAACCGTTAAAGCTATATCAATCAAACTTCCTTCGAATAAGTTTTTCTAGCATCCCCTCATATACTGCATCCACTCATAACACTCATCTCCCATACAAAGGTTGTGTTGAAAACTACTAAAAGTGCGTTAACTCGCTGAAGAAACACGTCAGAAACATTAAATCTTACAACAAATATGATACGGAACGGTTGCATAAGAACCCGTGTAAAATTTTGGTGATAGGCATGGCATCCTCACTTTTAGGTGAAATTCCGTATCTAAAGAAAGCCTTAACCAATTTCAACGAAATTTGGTATGCAACATTATATTTGCATTCTTATGTCACATTGTGAAAATGAGTGAAATCGGATAAAAACCACACTTAAAGATTTTCACGAATAGTGCGTTCAAGATATGCCATCTCATGCGTAAAAATAGTCGAAATCGGATTATAACTTTTCAACCCCATACCCAATACCCAATATATGGAGCTCAGTGCCTCTATATGACTTTTTGCCGAAAATATCGGTAAATCGGTAAACTGTAAGATATCGTAACGAAATTGGAAGATTATCTTTCCATGATAATAATGTGTTCTGGTGTCAAAAATGGAAAAAATCGAGTAAATGCTTCCCCTAGCCCCCATATACCTAATATATAGATTTTCAACCTCCCGGTAGACTTTATACCATATATTTCGGTCAATTTGTAAGCTATCTTGGCAAAATTAGGTGAATGCGTAATATTGGATATATCACGGTTTTATGTCGAAAATGTGTGAAATCGGTCAACGAATTATCCCAGCTCTCATATACAACATATAATCATTTTTGTTATTCTAGCAGGCTTTATGCCGAATATTTCGGTCACTGTGTGAGTTACGTTCACAAAATTGCGTAAAAATATGTTCCTTAGTATACTTAAGTAATGAAAAGTGTTAATGTGATCATTGCAAATCTTTCCCTATCCCAAATATGCTCGATATAAAAATTTCCGACTTTCCAGTTCACTTTAAACCATTTATGTTGGTCAATATGTGTGATATTTTAATGAAATTAAATTGATATGCTTACTCAAACATAATGTGAATTCGGACTAAATATGAATGAAATCGATCTAGAGCGTGGTCTAAACCTCATATTCCTAACATAATGATTTCCGTTTCTCTGGTTGACTGTTCTGGCTCCTTATATACCCAATATATTTAATTAAGCCACTTTGGTTGAGTTTACATCGCATATATCTTATTTGTGCTAATTTGGTAGATTTTAATATAAATATCTCGGACACGAAGCAAAATATAGTAATGAAAGTACGTCCTGAAATATAAGTTAATAAGATACCAAATATGATTGTAATCCATTAACGGCTTCGTCGAATAATGAATGTTGAATCCTTCCGCAAAAAGTTTTATTAAAGTTATGCCAGCACCTAAAAAAATTTCCCCACCTTTAATCCTTGCAAATTGCGATAGCATAAAATGTTCGGTTACACCCGAACTTAGCCCTTCCTTACTTGTTTAATATAAAGTTATGCCAGCACATGAAAGCATTTCCCCGCCTTTGATCCTTGCGAATGGCGAGAGTGCAAAATGTTCGGTTACATCCAAACTTAGCCCTTCCTTACTTGTTCCATATATTTTTCTGTAACTCCGGCAGTTCTATGATTGTTTAACCAGTATTGTTTGAGCAAGCATTAGAGATGGACATCAGAGATGGACTCTTTCTTCGATAAAGGCGAAAATCCAGGCCAGGCGGCTAAAAACGTGAACAGTGTTTATGGTCCTGATACTGTAACATCCAATTACTCACAATTTTGGTTTCGCCGATTCCGTTCCGGTAATTTTGATATCAAAGAAGCACCACGCTCTGAAAGGGCAATTGTTGAAAATATCAATAAAATAACGGAAATCGTCGAGTACGACCGTCATGTAGGTACTGTTTCGATTGCCCAGGAGCTAAACATTACACAAAAAACCGTTTGGAACCATTTAAATAAGGTTAGATACAAAAAGAAGCTCGATGTATGGGTGCCACACGAGTTAACGCAGAAAAACCTCATGGGCCGAATTCCCATCTGCGGATCGCTGCTGAACCACAGCAAAATAGATACATTTTAGAAGAGGAAGATTTCTGATGATGAAAAATGGGTCACTTTAGACTACGTCAAGAGAAAATGGTTGTGGTCGAATCGCATGGGTAAGCCACTGTGGTGGTAAGCCAATGTGTTTGGTGGGATTGACAGAGAATCATCTACTGTGAGCTGCTACTGCGAAATTCTTAATTTGCCTGTACTGTCCACAATTGGACCGTCTGAAGGAATCAATCGCCCAGAAGCGGCCAGCTTTGGTTAATAGAAGAGGAATTGAGTTCCATTATGACAGCGTCAGGTCACATACATCGATAGTAACTAACCAGAAACTCCGGAAGCTTAGTTGGGAGATTCTTATGCATCTCCCTTATAGTCCGTGCCTGGTACCAAGTGATTATTACCTATTCTTGTCTATGGCGAATTATATTGCTTTTTTTGAATAGCAGACACCCCTTCCTACTGCAATTTTATTTACTAATTTATAGTTGTATCTTAGTTTGTGGTTTAGTTATAGCGTTTTATAGGTTTTCGTTTAACGGCATTTTGTGTTCTGATTACGCCCATCTGCAGCAACAACCTCCTCAGAGTGCCAAGGATGATATGTGCCTAGTTTTATTAAGATATCTCAATTTTTACTCAAGTAAAAAATTTTATTCAAGTAAGACAGCCAGTCACCTGGAATGCAACTCGCCTCGTCATCCTGATATATATATATTTATATATTTATATATATAACTATATCTCTCTCGGTTAATTTTAGGTGTTACAAATACCCGTTAGGTGAACAAAACTATGTATATATATAACTGTATCTATCCCGGTTGGTTTTAGGTGTTATAAATACCCGTTTGGTGAACAAAACTATTATACTCTATCGCAGCATCTTGCGAGAGTAGGAAAATTTTTTGAATAATGTTATTGTGAAGTTACAGTTAAAATTTCTAGTAGGTGCGTGCGATAGTGTTCGGGAACTATCTACAACTACGAATTGGACAAGGAAAACATTTTTCGCTATTCTACCAAATGAATAATGGACCCTTATATAATAGGAATAGGAATACGACCCTTAGGTGCAGTTTAAGTCCAAAAAATCGATTACTTTGAAATTCTTAAGCCAGCATATCCTCTCAAACCTGATATAGTTGGACAAAGAAAAAAGTGTTATGTCGAGTATGTTTCAAGCTTAGGTCTTCGCCATAAGTAGGCGTGGAGATATTTAACCCTATTACGGTTTACAACTTAACTAAATTGAATTGAAGTTAAAGCAATTCGGTTTTAGAACGACTAACCTCTTATTTAGCATTACGAATTACAACTAAATTAAGTTAAAGTTTCATTGATGTTGCTAGCATAAAAAACTACCAAATTTGAAACGAAATTTTAAACCAATACAATTAAGAAAAACTTAGGAAAACTTACACTTAGGAAAAAAGATTTGTGATCAATCGAATCCATTGGGACTTCCAAACACTCAGTAACCAAAAGTTGTAGTGACAATTGATTGGCTTTTTAATAATCTTTGTTGTATAATCATAAATTACTTTCATTAGAAAAAGGAATCATTGTGATTTTTATTACACAAGATAAAGGAGCATTTAAAGAAACCCGTTCGAGGAGTTCCTTACCTGTACCTTCTATTCTCCTTGTTAACCTAGTTATCAAAAATGCAGTGCAAATGATTTTAACGTTACAATGCCCCAACCAAAGATATCTATTGCTGTTAAGCAAGTGTGAAGTTACACCATTACACCATAAAAGTATTTATTCAAAAGGTGTATTCCCAGAATTAGTAGGTTGTATCGATTCATTATCAATCATTTCCGAATATCCCTTAGTTTTACTCTTACTGCTTCCAATTGCGGGTTGAATCGACCAGTTTCGGGATTTTTCTCCACGAGTACAACAAGCTTTCCAAACTGTTTTGTTGTAACCTTATCTTTTCTATATATTTAAACAAAATTACTTATTGAAAATTGGTCTAAAATTATTTAAAATAGTCTAGCTACCCACTTTCCCATTTCTGTTAATATTTTTTCGAAAACAATTACACGGATGTTTCACGACAACTGCTAGGTAGCAGTTGAGGGTTTCTGATATTGTCGACAACCGCACTGGCACAGTGTTGTAAACGGGAATGCCACAAAAATTTTAAGTACGATAATACTTCAACTGATTTCTTACTTCTATCTATTTCTATTCTATCTATTTCAATTATTCAGGTATTCTTCACGAGTCATGATCAGGTCAGGTCATGATCTTTTAATCAGAATGCGGCCATTTGCGGTATTCCTTTGTCTTATCTTAACAGGAATTGCTAAAGATAATTCTAGTCTGTTTGTCTACTACAGGCACTCTTGGCTTCTGCTGTGGAGCTTGTTATTTTGTTGTAATGGTTATCTAACCCATGCTTGCTGGAAAGGTACTCTAGATATTGTCTCTGCCTTAACAATGCTATCAGACAACAATACAACAATGCTGGTCGAAATTTTTGCATCACCGTCCTCAACTTTTAACTCAAATCTAACTTCTAATAAGAGTTCAAATTGATTTCGATTACTTGACAACCAGGTGTATAATTACACGTATTGTCGGGAGAACGTAAGAACACAGAAGTTAACGAAAGTTGCTTGCAATCCATCTTTTAGTGATTGGCGGCAGGGATGATGAGGTTTGAAATATTTAACTCTCGCGATGGTTTTATCTATTGGGTTGTTCGGAAAGTCATTTCGTTTTTTCCCGCCAGAGGACTTAATTACGTTTTTTCGAAACTAACTTCACACTTAAGCCCCATAACCATTATATGTCATGAGAGCTGATATTGCAAGGCTTGTGTGTGAAAAAGTTCTATTAATTCTACCCAGTAGTTTTTGGTTGGTGCCTTTTTAAATATGGAGAGCAATAAGCAGCATTTTCGTCATATTTTACTTTTTAACTTCAGAAAAGGTAAAAATGCTGTCCAAGCGAGAAAAAAATTGACGGATGTGTATGGAGAAGGCGTGTTAACAGTACGCCAGTGCCAGAACTGGTTTGCAAAATTTCGATCCGGCAATTTTGATGTCGAAGATGCACCACGGTCTGGAAGGCCGGTCGAACCTGACAAAGATGCGATAAAGGCATTAGTTGATGCAAATCGGCGAATCACCACACGAGAGATCGGTGAGAGGTTAAATTTGTCGAATTCAACTGTTTATGGCCATTTGAAAGGCATTATACGAAAACTGTCTTTCATGTTCCCCAAAAAAAACGAAATGACTTTCCGAACAACCCAATACAAATCTGATGGCCAAATTATAATTGTGTTTCGTCGGGTTGGACAAGACATTAACGGCTCTTCACAATATTTTCTACATTGTTGTTCTGAAAAGTAGAAACGACATTCTCAACTTAAATTAGAAAAGGAAATATTACTATTCTTTGAAAGATATCCGCTGTGATTTCTAATTATTCATTACACTTTATATGAAATAAGTACTGGTAAAAACGAGTTAAAATACCACCACCTTCAAGACAATAACTGGGTTAGTTCACTGGCGAGGTAACCCATTTTTCAGATTTGTTCGTATGTTTAGGATTATATTAGGGGTATGAAGTGATGATGAAGTGATGTGATCTAAATAGTTTATACTTTTCCGTTCTTAAGCATGCAACGTTTCGCTCGTTTTAATATTAACAAGAAAATAAAACAAAATTAGGTAAAATTGAGATAGTTCAAGTTGTTTATAGGATATTCGCATTTTCTTCAAAAGCTGGCGAGCTCAAGTCCGTTTTTAAAAAACTTTGTATAGATTTTGTGCCCATTCGCAACGTTATGCCTCATACCAAGTTCGGCTTTAACAAAGTATTCGTGTTTTTGAATAACACCATTTTGAGGTCCTGTCAATAATTTTCTAAACAGTCTTACTTTTTACGAGTTTTAAATGTAGTAGAGTTATCGCTTGAATGGTCGAATAAACCGGCATGACTTAATAACTCACCTTTTATTTCCAAATTGAAACATATTACTATATATATATATATATATATATAGATATATGTAGATATATATATTACAAAAATACATATACATATTATATCCATATATTCGTTATGCAAACGGTACTGGTACACTTACCATGTCGCAAGTGTACAAAAATATTACACAACTTTTTATGTGTTTTCTCGGCCAAACGTATCCATTATTACCATCACTGTAGGCTATTTATTCAAACAATAACAATTAATTAATTCAATAAATTCAGTTTTATATTTAATAGTATTTTCTTAGATTTTTTACAACATAGAGTGGGAAATTGCATTTTATATTTTTTAATATTCTGGGCTTAAAATCATAAAATAGTATTATTCAATTTTAATCAATTAGTTAGTAGTAAGATCTTAAATACTCATCACTTAGCTACAACTTACATGTTTATATGTATTAGAATCATTACAATAGGGATGCAGCAGCCGTTTCTTGTTATTCAAATCACACATTTGTCATCAGATTTATTTAGATTTATTACAATTAATTGTATTCTTAAGAGTAGACTTTCTTCAAAATGAAGAATTTAGTATCAGAAATAGTGTTGCAAAAATTCGAATTTCAAAGAGTCGAATTCTCGGAAAGGGAGCACCTGTTGAGCACTCGCAATCGTGCGCACTCGTGTAGATCGTTCGGTCAGGGATAACATTTGACATCGTTTCTAGTTATATGTGTGTATGTAGTTTCCAATTAGGCTGGGTTTATATACGGAAACTTTTGTTGCTCTCTTTTGGTGTTGCCTATTGCATTCACACGGACGTCTCAAGTCTGGCAACTCGAGTAGGGCAATTTTTTACATTCCCCCCATAATATTATATTCTCAAATTCTTATACGCTTCATTTAAGCGATACACAAAAATATTTTTCATTAGCTAATTTGTACTCAAATTCACAATTTTAAAAATTTTTCATTTATAATGTGTATATTTGTGTACATATTTGCATATTACATACAAACACTAGACGTTAAAATTGAAATTCTTGAACATATTGTAAATATTAATTTGAAACCGAGCGCAATTGCAACCATGAAAAGATCAAAAGAACAAAAAGTTTCAAAATGAAGGAATGCCGAACTACGTAGCAGCGAACTGTTACGAACAAGAACACAAAGTGGGTTGCCCGAGCAACGCGAGCAACTCGATACTCTTCGTTTTCTCAAAGGGAGGCCCTCGTCGCCACTCGCCTAGATACTATGAGTCTCTGCAAAAAAAGTCTTCGTGTATGAACGCGGTCTTATATACAGGAATCTATCAAATGTGTACTTTTTCAATTATTATGTGGCATCTTCGGACAAATCTACTTATAATAAAATGTACATGATTATAAAAGTCTGTTGTCAATAGCTTCCATATTTTACAAACATGCAATTACAGTATATTTGTGTACTATATATATATGTATGTACATACAAACACGAGCGCAGGATCACTTTCTCTTCGCTCAACTTTTATGCGAATTCTTAATGCTAGAATTATGTGCAATAAAATTTCATTAATTTTTTATTCAGTTATCTCTCTGGATGTTTATAAAATTTCCATTTTACATAGACGGTAATACATTCGTTTATGAAACATAATAACTCTCATGCATATGCATAAACAGATGTGCGATGTATAATACCCGCATATAGTTAAGATGTGTGTCGGCGTTTTACATATATGCGACGTCAAATCATATTTTATTCTATTTCTTTTCATTAACTTTTGTTGATTTCTCGTACAATCGAACTCTGACTTGAATAAGAAAGTTACGGGATAAGAGATCATGTCTTAAATAAGTGAAACGCTTTCCTACTCTTTCAATATTACCTGCTTTGGTTCGACAGACGTTGGAGATTTGGGAATTGAACAAATAACGAGTGTTTATCAAATAGAGAGAATACTGAGTAAATATACTACTACAATGAGATAAGATAAGGGTAAAGATTGTATGTAAGTTACCTAAAGGCTCCAAAACTAGGGAGAGAATAGATAATGACAATACCTAATTTTTGAACCTCAATATCAATGTGTGCATATCGAAATATGGTTCCCAAAGAAATAAATTACCATAATCAAAGCAAGTGTAAAAATAATAGAGTTTGGCTACCAAATGACAAGTTCTATATAATTCAGAACCCAGTTGCCAGTTAGTGAAATAATTGAACTAAAAATATGAAAAAATTTGACAAAATAAAACACGTTTATTGAAGTTAACGAAATAAAAAATTCTACAGAAGAGAAATGACCATTGTTCAAAACATTTATCGGATATAATTAAAAAGGATATATAATATTTAGAAATCAATAAGTAAATAAAACAGTTACTAAGTATATATTGTTTTCTAGAGTTTAATCGTTTAGATGTAGCGGCACTAACTAACTAATGCTTTTTAGGAAATCCCCATTTTCACCAGTTTAATCTAGGTGTATGTATGCATATTGTTGCAATTCATAGAAGAACCACCTGAGCGTTTCAACTTCTAAACATGGATCCATTACAGTAAAATACTTTCAAGAACTACCGAAGAATGTGCATGTAATCAACAAAAATTTTAGCAATATAACTAGGATATATGTATGTAGAAATCCATTTTAAGGTTCTGTTGTATTGACACGCACCTTAGCTTTGTGCTTAGGTGTATCCATTCATATTTAATAATATTTTAAATACACTTTATATTGATTCTACACTTACAAATTATTTCTTCACTTTCTGTTTGCCGATTTTGTTTACGATATTGCGGGTTGTTTTTAAAAACGTTTAACAAATATGCACCTGATATTTGTGGCACTGTCCATATTCTACCTACATACATTAGTAACTCATCTCTTGACGGCACTCCTTTAAAATACAAATATTGAATAACCCAGAGACCCAGAGCCCAGGTCCGCAGTTTTCTTCTCATAGCTCGATATTTGTATTTTAAAAGAAGTCGTCAAAAGTCTTCGATTATGTTTGATATTGCAACATCGGCGCAGATAAGTTAGGGTGGTGCGAACTATTCATGCGTAAGGCTGATAAGCTTTTGTTGTACCATTCATCCTCCGGTGACATACCTTGAGATATAAAAATGAATTTAAGTTACATAGTTAAATTCTCATTTGCGATTATAAAGTTATTATTGCTTATCTTAGTAACCATATATTATATAATTAACTTGGCACCTCTTGCTGTCTTAATGTTCAGAGCCTTAAAACTCATTTTTCATTAAATTAATTTCGATTAAATTTTCATTCAGTTCATTAAATTCTTAATTTTTTTCCTAAAATTAATCACATATTGTATATTGGATCGATTCAAGAGTATACCTCTACTCCAATTGCAGCTTTTCAATTCATTTGACATCTTAGTTGCCCTGTGTCACTCAAACTATTACTATCTATCGCCTAATTAGTTAACAAGTAGGGAGTATTTATAAATCCACGAAAAATTGTGTTATCAACGAAATGTAAGAGTATGTTTGTTATACTTCCTCGCATATGATCTGGTCTAGGGTTTTTATTAAAGCAGTCTTTGAAAACAAACTTCTTAAGATTGGATACATCGAAAAACATTCACTTCTAATGCTGTTTGTGGCTGAATTATTATTTTCTAGTCTAGGTATTCTCGTGCTCTTTACTGCACAGTCGTGGTTTGTAGCTTGATTGATAGCGCTCACATAGTTATGAGCGCTCATCCGATTTAATTTCCGATTTTGATTGATCGATTTTGATTGAAGTTTTTTCGAAATGATCTTTTGGCTGATTTAACGGAACAAAACTGAAGAGCATAAGGGAATTAGATAAATTATACGAGTATGTAGAATCCGGCCATAAAACTTTAATTTTTGGAAAACTACAATATTAATTGTTAATTATTATGCAGACGAATTTTGAAGAACTTTTTATTATGTAACAATACTAATTTGAAGTATTGCTGCAAATTTCATCCGGATATTTAAAACAGCGGAGATCTAAACGAACAACCCATTATTAGAATCTCTTAATATGATATTTGGATATCCGTATAAGAGAAATTAGTGAAATGGAAGCATAAGCTCTAAAATGAATACATAGGCAATTGGGAATGTATGTAAGTTTCGGTTTCGGATTAGACGTCAAAACGTAAAAAAGGTTCGTTAATCGTTAAAAAATCGTAAACAAGATAGCAATGATTTTTAAATGTTAGTACTTTTCATTAATTTGCATCAAGAAATTGCGGAAAACGATCTATTATGTTAAATTTGAAAAATATTGATAAATAATATCCGAAAATACGAATATTAATTTTCGATCTATTGTATACTATTTTGCATTTTAATGATTATTTTTCAATTGTCCCTGCAATTTGTAGACTGATAGACATATGTTTTATCAAATTAGGCGATTCGATGGCTTTCAAACATACCTAAAAAGATATTGGCAAGTTCCCATATACTCACACTCGTATATAAGTGGGAATGTAATAATTTAAGTGTAATGACTAACACTTATACTCCAAACGAAATAATCAAATTCAATGAAGTAAGTAATTGCCTCATTTCCCATTATATTCGGCGCTAAATCGCACCTTTCTTTCTAAGAAAGTTGTCTTGCATTTACTTTCAAGACGCTTTCGGTACTTTGCCAAGGAGGAACTTCAATTTAAGAAACGGAAATGTGACCAATGCGAAGAAGACTTTCTTGCATATATGATGGATTGAAGAAAATAAACGCATAATTTCCTGCTGGAAAATATGTTTTTATGTGTGCATATATATTTGTGTATGCTTCTATGAACATAAGTACCTTTCACGACTTATCCGTACGCTCAGAAAATTGTATAAATTTCATATACGCTTTGGACAAAAGCATAGATGCCATATCAATGTATGTACGAATGTAAAAATAAACGTGAATATACTAACATATTCATATAAATATATAATTGTATAAAACACCTAATATTACTAGCTTTAATTATCTACTAACTTAGATTCACTATTCGCTGCAATTTGATTCAGCAAGGTTGCATAGATTGTATACTCTTAAGCATATACTTATGTATATGAAAATAGAAAAAGTAGTAATATTTACACCTTGACATGACTTACCCATTGAATCTTGCCGTACCCCCACAGAACCCATATTGCTGCCATGCGTCATTGTAAAAGGTTGCGTCATACCGGGATAAGAGGAAGCGCCCATTTGAAATAAATCCTAAAGAAAAAAAAAGAAATTTAAATATTTTTCTAAAAAATTGTCTAAAATTTATTATGAAAATCGTACCTGTGGATATCGATTTATCGAATTATGATGTGGATAGGGTTGGTAACCACGTGATACACCATATCCTTGAATGTTCCGCATCATGCCATTACAAGAGGGGATCACAGATGGAGCTAAAGCTTTCTGCAGCTGTTTTTCCTGTTTTCGATATTTTGCGCGTCGATTTTGAAACCAAACCTTCGGAAAGACAGCAAGTTTATAATTTATAGCTAATCATCAGTTGTTTATCAAGAATGAAAAAATATATGTTTCTTTCGCAATAAAATGATATATGAATTCATAACAATGAACACTAGTGGTGAAAAACTATTGATGTCGACACTATCTATAGTGTTTGACTTTCGATACTTTCAGCAATATCGAGATTTGTAAAGTAATGTTTAGCTTTTGTAAAGAATTTCTAGTGAAGAAGCGCGCTATGTTCATGACTTTAGAAAGCTTTTAATGATTTTGATATTGCGACAATTATGTTAGATTGTTGAGAAAAAAATCAGAATCCTGTACTGCAGAGTCAGATTTGAAGTACGTACTTTGCTAAGAGAGAATACGGTTTCACTAAAAAATAAGCCAGTCTGTTAAGAAAGTTAACGAATTTTTTTGGTAATTAATTAATAGTTAATTGACAAACTTACGGTGCAATCAAGGGTAGTAGTCGAAAACCTACTGTTTATTAAAGGACCAAACGACCTATCTATACGATAACTCAAATAATATGTCTAGGGCTGAATTCTGGTTCTAAAGTTGGCCACCATATCTAACTGAATAGCCAAGAATGATTCATATGGATTTTTGCAAAAATATACGATTTAGGATAGTTTATTCAAGAAATTAGTTTGGACCGCCCTGATGGTCATCGCAAATATTTTAAAGATTTACAACAATCTTATAAAAGCTGTTCTAGCCGCAAACCTGGCAACAGGTCATTGATGGTTTTGTCATGGAGGAACTCAATGATTGAGCAAAAATATAGAGAATTTATTGCTGGACTGTAATTTCCATTGCACACGTCACTAAATCTTTTGTTGCTCCAGTGGGCCAATCAATCAAATTGGATATCTTTTTGACATAATTTCAGTCAAAATATACGCTCACCAGGGGCAACATGAAGTAGTTTAAAGAACCTACAGTAGAAGTGTACTTCCAAAATTATATTTGGGTATTAGAAAAAGAGACAGATTCTATGCGTTGGCTTAATTAAGTGAAAATACGCAAATGCGACATATTTTCTTTTAAACATAAACTTTGAATGAAATTTGTGTTTTTGTTCAAAGAATTTTTAACTAATAATGAAATTACACATATATTTGCTATAAAGATTTGCTATAAAGACAGGTAGATAGATAGATAGATAGAGATAAAGATTTCATCTTGCCACCCTCTAGACGACTCTGACAGAGGGGATCAGTCGTCCAAATTTATTTTACAATATAATGTTAAATTTTTTGTAAAAAATCTTTATTTACAAAATTTGAAACACTAAGTAGAGTAATTGATTTCAAATGCAAATTCAAAATGCTCAACATATACACAAAATTATATTATTTGTATCCTTTTTAATCGGCAACCAAAACGAATTTTTGGTTGTGACTACCAAGCATGTTTATTCCTCCATCTTCTATATGTTTGATTTGATACCGAATGAGAAACAATTCGAGCTCGAGTTGTCAAACATTTTTTTGAGTTCATTTACAAAATTTCACTTCTCTTTCTTTTATTTGATAGATTACTAAGTTCTTGTTCTAGCTTTACAAATGTTTCGCCACCGATAATGAGTGAGAAAGACTAAAATTTTAATGATAGAATCTTTCGCTGTTATTTTTCCACTTATCTTAACAGGAGATCAAATATTTTTTAATTTTATTTGCTATCTATCTAAAAATGTTGAGATGACAGCCCTTCTAGAAGTGACAATCAAGAGACACATCATTATGTATATATGCTAATAATATTCTCGATGAATAGTAACACGCCCATTTTTATACTCTCGCAACATGTTGCGACAAAGTATTATATTTTTGTTCACATAAGAACTATTATCATTCTGTTCACCTAAGACGTGTAGAATTCCGGGTGACTGTCTGCCCGTCCGTTCGACCGTGCAAGCGATAGTATGTATTGAGTGTTAAGTATTCTTGGTACACGTATTCTTTGTCACCATAAGAAGGTTGCTACTGCAGATGGGAGCATTCGAATTACTGAAACGCCCATAAAATAGCGTTAATCAAAAACCTATACAGAGCTATAACCATATAGGTTTAATGTATATATATCACAAACCGCTAAAACTATATAAACCAAACTTGCTTAGAAAAATTTTTTCTAGCACCTCCTTGTACACTCCGTGTAAAATTTGATGATGGGTGTGGCACCGCCCACTTTTAGGTGAATTCCTATATCTCAGGAACCCTTACTCCAATTTCAGCCGAATGTGGTATTGGTATTGGTAACATTGTATCTTTATGTCACATTGTGGAAATGGGAGAAATCGGTTAACAACCACGTCTACTTCCTATGTAAAACAATTAGAAATTTTATTTGATTCTTTCACTTTAAAGTATATGAATCAAGCAGCAATTAAAATATTGGAAAGAAATTTTGTGCAAAAAGCGCTTTCAGGCCATCATATGCCATCTCATGCATAAAAGTGGTTGAAATCGACATATAATTTTTCAAGCCCCAGATACCCAATATAAGGACCTCAGTGTCTATATCTGACTTTTTACCGAAACTATAGGTTATATAATATAAATATAACGGCAAATCTGTAAGATATCGTAATAAAATTCGACGATTATCTTTGCATGACAATAGTGTATCTCTTGTGTGAAAAATTGATCAAATCAGGTAAACACTTCTGCTAGCCCCCATGTACTTAATATAAAAATTTCAAATATCCGGTTGGCTTTATACGGTATATAACCGTGAATATGTAAGATATACTAACAAAATTAAGTGAACACATAATATTGGATATACCTTAATTTAACGAAAATGTTTGAAATCGGTTAACGAATTATCCCAGCTCCCATATACTACATATAATGATTTTCGTTATCCTTGCAGACTGGATATATCTTCTCCTAGCCTAAATATACCAGATATAATAATTTCCGACTTTCCAGGTGGCTTTAAACCGTTTATTTGTCAATGTAAGTTAGTACTAGTATAGCGTGTGATATTTTAATGAAATTAAGTGGATATGTTTTCCTAAACGTAATGCGATTTCGCGCTATGAATGAAACCGGCTCAGACCGCAAACTAAGCGCCTTATTCCTAATATAATGTTTGCCGTTTCTCTGAAAGACTTTTTCCTCATATACAAAATATATTTAGTCTCATTTGAGTTAATTTGGTAGATTTTAATATAAATATCTTGGAAACGGAGTAAAAAATAGTAATAAAACTCCGTGAGTCTATGACCTGTAATATAAATTAAGAAGAAAGCAAATATGATTGTAATTCAAACTCAATTTCGTTGAATAATGAATGTTGAATTCTTCCGCAACAAATTTTGTTATAAAGTTTAATTTATTTATATTATTATTATTATTTTTTTTAATATAAAGTGCCAGCACCTGAAAATATTCCTCTGCTTTTGATCCTTGCATATTGCGATGGTATGGAATATTCGGTTACACCCCTACTTAGGCCTTCGTTACATATTTAGTATTTCTTTATGTTATACGAGGGAATGTGGGAGAGCTAGTAATTACCTCCGAATGTCTGATCGATTTTGAGTATAATCCACTTCACGTCCATAAAGAAACATGCTCACAGTTTGACCGCTATTAGAACAGCGTTTTCTATAGATTTAATTCCGGCCCACCGTATTCTTAAATGTTGAGTTATAATTTCATAGATCTCGGGATTGAGCATGGAAAAGGAGGAAGTCGCGTGAGTTAGCTGCTTATACGATTATCTAATGTTTTTTTTCGACTTTTTAGCTTTGTAGGTCAGTGAAATGAATTCAAACCGGCAAATTAAATTTGTGTTCATTTAATTTTAGATATATCCATCGAATTAACGTTTATATTCAGACTGAGATAATTACGGTGAATTATATGGGTATTCCTTAGCTTTGGTTTTTACATAAATATTTCAGTTAGAACGCTTTAAAGCCAGTTAGGAAATGATGACATCGGCCAACAGTGAATTAAATATGGGTAAAAACGTAGAGAGAAGAAAGTGGAAAAATAATAC
Source organism: Bactrocera minax (assembly GCA_021498325.1). Lineage (NCBI taxonomy): Eukaryota > Metazoa > Arthropoda > Insecta > Diptera > Tephritidae > Bactrocera > Bactrocera minax. Next base: position 181,490 of record JAKEEE010000111.1, on the reverse strand, counting down.
GAAATTTGTATTTTTCTATACAAATGTGTGTATCTGTGTGTATACTGAATGTACATATTTATGTATTATATTGAGTGTATATTTGTTTTAATACAAATACGCAAGTGTGTATGTGTGTATGTTCGCCATCAAATGGATCCTTAATTGAGTTACTCCGCCCACCATTCGTTCAGTTACAAACACATTTTCATCTATGCAAAAGCAAGCAAGAAAACAAGCAACCAACCAACGACCCCACTCGCCTGGTGGCCCGCCGGCCAACGAACCACCTGCAACCACCTACACACTCATTCATGCACAGGCGCATAGCCGTCGTCACCATCACCATCAACGCGTCATTCACGCCACCATCATCATCTGTTTTCCCAACATTGCAAAGTTAAATCCGCCATTCCTGAAAGCAAAAAGCAGCCAAGCGAACACAAATATACCCTTAGTACACAGACGAACAGACGAACTAGCAAATGGATGGAATGGATTCCAATTTCAACCCAAGGAGGATGAGGCAAATCGGCAGCAGTAAATGTTGAAATGAATTTCCAGCAAACTTACATACAAACATACAAACTTGTATCGAAAAGTACAAAATGTGTACAGGATTACCCTGCAGGGAGGCGAGCTTTCTCAAGTCTAATCGACCACCAAGACATTTTCAAATTATACCTTTAAAAACTTTAGTATTATTAATTATTTGTTCAAGTTCTATTTTAGGTCGCAATAATTTTCTTTATAAAATAAAAAAATATATAAGTAAAAAAATTTATGAAAGTAATGAAATGATTGAGGTTATTTAATAAACTCTCTACCTGGCGGTTAATCGGCTGTAATTTTAACCAAAAAATTAACCGAAAATAAAAAATATTTCCTGTCATCTTGCATTAGGATGATTGGGTGATATAAATATATATATCTACATTCAAATACGCTGTGCTAGGCTTAACTTCTCTTCCTAATTGTGGTATTGGTGGTATCCACTGATGGATTTTATGAGAACACTTTTTTCTTTCCAAAATAGGCACATATCTTCACAAGCTGAGGAGCGGTCGCAATCAGGAAAGCCTTTGTTGGTCGGAATAGGGATTGAACTCAAGTTCTGATTTTAAGCACTTCACCACACTAAACGCCACCCACGGACAATCTACATTGAACGATGTGTTTCACATGGGTACCTGCCGTTTTTACAGCCTAACTCCACGGTGCTCTAAAACATAACGAATCAATATAATGCGTTGATCAGCGCCCCGTCAGTAGTAGCTATTTGCTAAAACCAACGGTACCGATCGGCATTGTGGAAATGGATAACCACCCTGGTAAAGCTCGAGCCCTATCTAAAACCTCTGCCGTACTTTGGGTCCGACATCCGGTTGCAATGCAACTCCTCACTGAACTGTACCGCCCGACAGCTCTAAACGCATTCAGGTATTAAATCACAGCCACCACGATACTCCCCGAAGGGCCTACCGCAATGAGCAGGTTGGAGCGCCTTCCAGAGAAATTAAAGTCTCCGGTTAGACCTCGTAGCCTAGGCCACTTCCAGTTGAGTTACCCATTCAACTCAGACTGGTGGCATTTGTAGCTTGAACTCAATTGCCCCATAATACATTTAAAGTGTTATAAACTCAGTTCAAGCTAAGTAAATAGCACTATTTCTGACATGGCTAAGCCTATTTTAGAGCAAAGTCTATTTCAAATGCAGTGCATTTTACGGATTTTAGTCGACAGGCATGCCTTACCGCAGGTTATTCTTATCCCCCGACCCGCAGGGGGACGGACACTCTACAGAAGTACTCACTTAATAAATCCAGTCTTCAACTTAAGTGGATTTAGAATGTGAGACAACATACTTAAAACTTAGGAAGAAGTCTAGCGAAGAAGTAAGCGGGTACCTTAGCTCCATACATTGAGGCCATGACAGCCACTCGGTAAGTCGTGAGTTGAAAACTCAGCAGCCTCATTCTGTAAAGTTATAAGAAAGTTTAGTCAATTAGTATTCATCTCTCGCAGAATGAAATATTTAGTATTTAGCCTTTTAGTATTGGAAAATATTTATAAGTTATACATATTGCTAACCATTCCCTTCTCCATCCTATATTCTTTCATTTAGTGCTTTATGGGTCATACTTATCAAGCGTTAAACGATTTTTACCTTAACCAAAACAAAAAAACACTTAAGAAAAAGGCATTAAATACCATTGAGTATTTTGTTTTTTATTGAGTTTGTATATATATATATATATATATATATATATATATGTACCAGACGGGCCGAAAAGTTCGCATCAACTATGGATCGTTTCTAAACTACAAAAGACAAAAACATATATTTCACATCTGTCGGACTATTGGTACGTGAAATATAGAAAAGGTTGGAATTTCGATAAACCGGATAAAAGTAATTTCCAGTATTAATGAAGTACTATTGACAAAAAACCCTACTGATAGCAAAAAGTATCTTGAAGAGTATTATGCGAAGGTTTGCGAAATTCCCCACTTCAGGGGATACCAAAAAAGGCTGTTACTGTCAAAAAAATACAAAAAATGTTTGTGGATTACCGCTAAATGAAGTTGGCCCAGATAGTATTGAATATATTGGGTATACGAAAGCTATACGAACTTACCAACCTGCTATGTGCGCCATTTTGATATTCCTTTAATAAATCAAATAATATTAAACTTCTTCCCAATCGGTAATACGACAGATAAGGATATTAGTGATGCCCATTTTGGGCATGGATCATTACCAATAGACATAAGCTTTTGTGCGATATCTTCCACTACCATACGTCTAGCAGTATCGATGGAGGAGTTGAGGATAGTAAATTTTCTTAAAAATTTATTTATTTGTATTTAAAGACTACCTTAATATAAAATATGCATATATTTATTTTATAACTAACTGTATAGTAATTCGAAGTAATATATTTCGGTTTTGAAGGTTTTGGAGGTTAACTTCGTAAAACGGAATGTTGTGCAGTGTATTGTCAAAAAGAGTTTTGTAGTTTCAGAGAACTCTTCAGGTCTAACTTACGACAATATTTGCATATATTTGTCTGTATAAACATATCCAAGTAAGCCATATAGCAAAGGTGTGTAATTTTTTTTGTTGTTTTAACTGTTCTAAGCTTTTTAAAAGAAACAATTCTGCCACTTTTGAAGCGAGTATATTAGGGTTAAAGATTTGTAAAGATTCCTCTGAATGGGCATGTTCCCTTGCTTACGCCCACGAATACATTCTTACTTACTTACATATGAACATACGAATGTATATTATTTTCATACCTTAGAATTGTGTATATAAAGCCCGGCAAAGTTTTATTTTTCTTGTTTTAAGTCCGTTAAGCATCCGCTGCAGTTATAGCTGAGCCCTATTGCTTTATTTTATATCGCAATCTATTTGTCATCAAAGCACGAGCAATACTACGCCAGACGAACACATAGGCGTACATATGCACATCTACACGCAACACTAAGCCACCCCATTTTGTGATAAATTGTTTTCCACCAAAGCTTCCATCAACATATAACACATACATACGTACAAATATAGTATGAACATACATATTTCATACAAAAAAAACATACAAAATTTCCACAAAAAAAGGAATAAATAAATATCCGAAATAAAAAAATGCCAATGAAACAAAAATGATATCGTCCTACCATTTTGCTTGACTTTCATCTTAAGACATTTCAACGTCTCCGACATTAAAATTGCAATTGCCATCATCGTCTTTGATGCTGCTGCCTCCATTAATATGGGTGTATATGTGTATGCATGGGTGTATATGTATCGCAATGAACGGCATCGTCAACTTGAGCTCCAGGATTTGTTCCTTTCTTTTTACGAACTCCTTGACGTTTCGGTATTTATCGTTTTTTTTTTGTTTTCTTCACTTTTACATTCGCCTTGCCTTCATATTATTTTCAATTTCAATTTAGCATTTCTCTATATTTTTTATTAAAGCCTTATTCATTTTATATTTGGCTGTGTGATAAAATTTCAAAGTGATATTATCGCGTAGGAAGATGAAAAATATAAAAGAATTGGGTGAGAAAGAATTCCTGGATTAACACTGTTCATTAAGATTAGAAGGAATTTTATTAAAGTTTTAATATGAATTTAAATACTCCCACAATATCAATTGGTATGCATCTTATTACTAGGTAAAAAAATATAATAACAATTATTTTATATTAAGTACTGAACAAAATCTTCTTAGAATATTCTTTAAAGGCAAGCGAATTAAAGTATATATTTCGGATATTAAGTAAAATACCTTAATGCAATCAGGTACGGCTGTGAGACATAGTAGAAGTGAATTTTGTACCTAAGCATTTATTTAAGGTACATAATTTTCTCTAATCATGATACTTAATAAATTTCTGACATCATAAAATATTTCATACACTCTTATCTCTTACAAATTGCAAAATAGTCTAATAGTCTGCTGTGCTTGTATTTTGCTTTTACTTGCTTTATTTGTTTTACCTTCTTTATTTGAGATATTCACAAATTTTCAGAGTTTTGCGCACATTCCGTCCTTTGCTTAAAATTCAGAAATTATTGAGTAAAGTATTTAATTTTATAAATATGATGTGCTATACGAATTACGAATTATTTATACCAATTAAAAGTAATATAGTTGCCGCCTTTGAAAATTATCTGAAACCCCAGTGTAGGTTGAAACATTTTAAAACTTTAGTAAAACTTTTTCGAAAAAATATTAATATACGTACAATTATTACAATATATTAGATAACAATTTTAGCGAGCATAATCATGCATATGATTACTATTCAAGGCAGATCCGACGAAATAGGGGTCAGCCAGCTAATTGCCCCCAAGCATTTTATTATCGAATATAAAAAATAACCCACATAGCTGGAGAGTAAATGCTTGAGAAACGTTAGCACGTTCACCGAACAGAAAAATTAACTGTTATAAGTCTAGTTAGTGGTTAGCCGATTTTATCGACTATATACTCGTATACCAAAAAAGATATTCAACCAAAATATACCAAATGCGTTCTGATATCTGAATACTCTTCAAAATCTACTTTTTTCTATATTATCAGATTCAAACGGCTATTGTCCTGTAACTACACTCGAACGTTTAATCTATAACATTTCTATATAATTCCAGCAAGAATCTAAAAGCGTCACTGAGAAGGCCCTGCCGCAAGACATGTACTCAGTACACATACGCCACTTAATCTTAATGTACATAATCTCACAAACCGTCTTTTTAACCTGTCTTCACACACTGGGAAAATTAGTGAAAATGGTAAGGTAGCCACGTCCACGGAAAGGGTACATAGGAATATGGATAAAGTTTTGAAAGTGGGTGTGGCACCGCCCAGTTTTAGGTGAAATCCTATATCTTAGGAACCCCTACACCAATAACGTAACATTGTAACATAACATAACTTAGTACATAACATTGTATTTGCATTCTTATGTCACATTGTGGAAATGGGAGAAATCGGATAACGACCAAGCCTACTTCCTATGTAAAACGATTTAAATTTTTATTTGATTCTTCCACTTTAAAGTATATGAATCGAGCAGCAATTAAAATATTTGAAAGAAATTTTGTGCGAAAAGGGCCTTCAGGCCATCATATGCCATCTCATGCGTAAAAGTGGTTAAAATCGACATATAATTTTTCAAGCCCCAGATAGCCATTATAAGAACCACAGTGTTTATGGCGGACATTATACTGAAAATATCGGTAAATCTGTGAGATATCGTAATAAAATTCGAGAAGTATATTTTCATGATAATAGTGTGATCTGGTATCAAAAATGGCGAAAATCAGGCAAATACTTCTCCCTGCCCCCATATACTTCACATACGGATTTTCAACCTTTCGGTTGACTTTATTCTTATACTTTGGTCAGTATATAAGTTAAACATGTGAAATTTGGACAGCTTTTCTTTTTGATAACAGTGTATCCGCGTGCCTGAATTGGATAAAATCTTGTAAACACTTCCCCTAGTCGCCCTTTACCTAACATAAGAATTTCAAACTTTCGGTTGGATTGATACCGCCATAATGGTCAATATGTAAGATATCTTAGTAAAATTAAGTGAAAAAGAATCATATTGCATATACCATTGCTTGGTGCCGAAAATGTGTAAAATCGGTTAACAAATTACCCCAGCTTCCATATACTACATGTAATGATTTTCGATATTCTAGCAGACTCTATGCAGAACATGTCGGTCACTGTGTGAGATATCTTCATAAAATTCAATGGAAATATGTTCTCTAGGTAGTTCAGTAATGACAAAAGTTAATGAAATCAGTCTAGACTTTCCACTAGTCCAAATATGTCCCACGTAATGATTCCCGACTTTGCAACTGACTTTAAACCGTTTATTTGTCAATATAAGTTGTTCAACATATGTGATATTTTAATGAAATTAAGTGGATATGTTTCCTTAAAGATTAAGTGGTTTAACGCTAAATATGAATAAAACCGGCCCATACCGTGGTCTAAACCCCTTATTCTTAATATAATGATTTCCGTTTCTCTGGTTGACTTCTTCCTCATGTATCTAATATATCTAATTAAACCACTTTGGTTGAATTTATATCGTATATATCTCATTTGAGTTAACTTGGTAGATTTTAATATAAATATCTTAGACACGAAGCAAAATATAGTAATGAAAATGCGTGAGCCTAAGTAATACCTTTGCATAAGTTAATAAGATACCAAATATGATTGTAATCCAAACCCAATTTCGTCGAATAATGAATGTTCAATTCTTCCGCAATATTTTTATACTCTCGCATCATGTCGCTAGAGAATATATTAGTTTTGTAACACCTAGAACTAAACGAGTTAGATATAGACATATATATATATATATATATATATATATAAATGATCAGGATGAAAAGACGAGTTGAAATATGAGTGACTTTCTGTCCGTCCATCCGTCCGTCCGAGCAAGCGATAACTTGAGTAAAAATTAAGATATTTCGATGAAACTTGGCACACGTGTTCTTTGTCGCCGTAGAACGGTTGGTATCGCAGATGGCCGTAATTTAACATTTGCCATGCCCACAAAATCCCATTTATCGAAAAGAGATAAAGCGCTGTAACTAGGCGCAAAATTAAGATATAAACGTGTTATTTGGTACAGAGGATCCTAGTAGGGCGCGGCATCTGTGGGAAAAATATTTTTGTAAAAACGGGTATGGCCCCGGCTCCCAGTAGGTTAAATATATATATCTCGGAAACTGTTAAAGCTACATCAATCAAACTTGCTTCGAATAAGTTTTTCTAGCATCTCTTTATATACTGAGAAAATGAGTGAATTCGGATTATAACCACGGTCACCTCCCATACAAAAGTTATGTTGTAAACTACTAAAAGGGCGTTAACTCGCTGAAGGAACACATTAGAATCATTAATTCTTGCACAAATATGAGACGGAAGGGTTGCATAGGAGTCCGTGTAATATTTAGATGATGGGCGTGGCACCCCCACTTTTAGGAGAAATCCCATATCTCAAGAACCCCTTAACCGATTTCAACAAACCTTGGTATATGAAATTATATTTACATTCTTATATCACGCTGTGAAAATGGACGAAATCGGATAAAAACCACGTCTACTTCTCAAATAATACAATTCAGTTTCATGTGATCCTTTCACTTTAAAGTAGATAAATCGAACACCAATTAAGGTATGAAAATCAAACTTTGTACAAATAGTGCTTTCAAGATATGCCATCTCGTGCGTAAAACTAGACGAAATCGGATTATAACTTTTCAAGCCACCAGGTACCCAATATTAGGACCTCAGTGCCTCTATTTGACTTTTTATCGAAAATATCGGGTAATCTGTAAGTAATTGTAATGAAATTGGAGGATTATCTTTCCATGTTAATGATGTCATCTGGTATCAAAAATGGTGAAAATCCGGTAAATATCCCGATATATATAACGGTGTATATAATATTTATCCCTAGCCCCCATATACCTAATATACGGATTTTCAACCTTCCGGTAGGCTTATATCATATATAACGGTAAATCTTAAAGATATCGTAATGAAATTAGAGGATTATCTTTGCATGATAATAGTGTGATCTAGTATCACAAATGGCGAAAATCAGGGGAATACCTTCCCATGTCTCCATATACTTAATATAAGGATTTTCAACCTTTCGATTGACTTTATACCTTATATTTCGGTAAAACTGTAAAATATCGTAATGAAATTTGAGGATTATGTTTTCATGCTAATAATGTGCTCTTGTGCCAAAAATGGGGAAAATCGGGTAATTACTTCCCATAGCCGCCATATACCTAATATAAGGATTTTCAACCTCCGGGTAGAAGTTATACCATATATTTCGGCCAATATGTAAGATATCTTAACAATATTAAGTGAACATGTAATATTGGATATACCAAAGTTTACTGCCGAAAATATGTGAAATCGGTTAACGAATTATCCCAGCTCCCTTATACTACATATAGTGATTATAGTTGTGTGAGTTACCTTCACACAATTGGGTGAAAACATGTTCCCTAATATACTTGAATAATGAAAAGAGTTGATGTGATCAGTGGAGATCTTCCTCTATTCCAAAAATGCCCGTTATAAGAATTGCCGACTTTTCACCTTACTTTAAACCGTTTATGTTGGTCAATATGTGTTAGATTTTAATGAAATTTAGTGAATATGTTTTCTTAAACACAATCTGAATTCGCGCTAAATATGAAAGAAATCGGTCTAGACCATGGTCTAAACCGCTTATTCCTAATACAATGCTTTGCTTTTCTCTGGTTGACTTTTTTCTCATGTATCTAATATATTCATTAAACCACTTTGCTCGAATATATATCGCACATATCACTTTTGAGTTAATTTGCTAGTTTTTAGTATAAATATCTCTGACACGAAGCAAAATATAACAACGAAAGTACATGAGTCTATGGCCTGTAATATAAGTTAATAAGATACCAAATATAATTGGAATCCATTGACAATTTCTTCGAATAATGAATGTTGAATTCTTCCGCAACATTTTTTAATATAAAGTTATGCCAGAACCAGAAAACATTTCCCCGCTTCTGATCCTTGCACATTGCGAGAGTATAAAATGTTCGGTTACACCATAACTTAGTGCTTTCTTACTTATTTTCACTGTGTTAATATTTCATTTGTGTTACATATGTACATATGTAGTTTTAAGTTCATTCCCTCTTTCTAAATTAATACAGTCATAGATAGATAAGCAATTGTCAGCATACCAAAAACAAATATTGTATACATTTTATATCAGATATATGTAAATATATATATACAAATATATACTATATATGTGTAAGTGCATATGGGTAATCGCAGATTAAATGTGTGATATGCTTTCAAAAGCGCATTATCAAATCATCAAATGACAAATGTGATGCGATGTCATCAGCTTTCAACTCTTACCAAGCAACACCACCAACAACTCTAAACACTCTAAAGATTTGAACCATTAGCCACCGTCTTATTAGCGAGTGTAAACCATATTTTATTGCAAATGTTCAAATATTTTCGGTTGCGGCATGTGCTACTACAAATTGGGCAGCAACCCCATCAATTTGACGAACGATGTCCGCCTTCCCACCTTCCCGCCTTCCCGTCTGTCCTCGGCCAGCCGCATGAACTCGCCTGCTATTTGAGTAGGCATTGAAGCGATTTTAAGTCTACATCTGGCTTAAAATATTCGCCACCCGAAATAACGTAACATAACGTACCAGCGACAAGTGTTACAGTGACATGAGCAAGGGCGTCTCACCAACAGTACCACCCATCGACTTTACTTGCTGTACGAGTATTTACGAGTATATCGCCGTAACGAGGGTTGGCGTCATTATAAAACTATAAATTAATTATAACTGCGGGGCACAAACAGAACAAAGGGAACTACGTGTGTAAGTCCATGACGAACAATATGCATGCATATGCGAGCAAATATAGATGTATGTACGCATATAAGCAGGTTTTGATAGCTTCATAAGCTGATGAATCGGATGTCAACAGTTCGAATTGTTTTGTATTAACATAAAATAATGAGTGCACTTTATAGCGACACTGTGGCCAAATGCGACACGGGTTGAAGCATTCAATTGGAATAATCACCGACTAATCGCTAATCATGATTAGCACGGACAGCGAAGTGATACATTCGTGTATATTTGAGTACAAAGAGATATCTGATCGGATGATCAGTTCAAGTTTGTGTTTTAGCATGTTTTTTTATTGTTAGTTTTGCAATTGTGGTGGTATTAACTGTTATTGTGTCTCATATGTTGGTTAACTTACTTGTATTCGTGCCTCATTCAGCTTCGTCGTTCGTGCCAATTCTTCTCTGCAGTAAATGTCCGGGTAATGTGATTTCGCAAATGCTGCCTCCAACTCGGCCAGTTGCTCCTAAAACAAACAGCAAAAATATTTATAGATTACATTCTCTTTTCTCGTTTGTAAACTCGCATAATTTATTACTAACAAGAATAACGTATTAAAACAAGTAAGTAAGAGTTAAGTTGGGGTGTAACCGAACACTTTGACCCACACCCGCTATTAAAAAAATTTTGAACCACAGATTCCCTCCTTACTGCGATTTCCTGTACCAAATTACAGGTTTGTATCTTAATTTGTTGCTTAGTTATTGCATTTTATAGGTGGTTACATATAACGACATTTTGTGGGATTGGCAATGGTTCCATTCCGCTCATCTGCAATAGCAACTTTCTCATAGTGCCGAGGAACAAGTGTACCAAGTTCCCTCATTGTTCCCTCATAATTGTTACTCGAGCTATCCTTGCACGGACGGACAGGAGGACTAATGGATAAACAGTCACCCAGGATTCAACTAACCTTTTCATCCTGATATTTTCGCTATATATAACTCTATATCTATCTCGAATAGTTTTAGGTGTTACAAACAACCGTTAGGTGAACAAAACTATTATACTCTGTTGCAACATTTGCGAGAGTATAAAAATAGATAAATTTTTACAAAAATATCTTTACTTAACTTATTTTAGAAACATTTCTTCCTTCGCAAACAAAAATAGTTAAATTCGGATGCAGCAAGGTGTTAAATATTATTGTCAATAAATGTGTCTGCAAAACCTTATTATAAACAATGTTGCGTATAAATTTGGCATCCGTTAATAGACAAATTTGTATACTAATTGCCCTCATTTTTGATGTTATATTAACTTATATTAAATGTCACATGATCAGTTTAATTACTATATCCATCTTCGTATCTGAGATATTTGCTTTAAAATCAAAAGCACTAACACAAGTCATCGTATTTATCATATTAGTGCTGTGACAAGTTACTCAACCAAATTATGTCATGAGAATTTTATTGATGTATCTCCCTCACTAATAGTTTTGGAGGTCCTCGTGTTCGGTATATAGGTGCAAAAATAATTATGGACCGATTTCGAACATGTTCATTGCTGCTTGATTTTTCTATTGTGACGTAATATAATGCAGTGAATCTCAAAAAGGTGTTACATAACAAGTAGGTGTGGTTGTGGTCTGATTTCGGTTATTTGCAGTCCAAACCAAATTTTATCCAGTAGTCCAGTAGTTACGGAAATTTGAGAAATATAAATTTACCTAAAGTGTGTGGCGCTACGCCAGTTTTCCAAATTTGAACTGCCCCACTGTTTAAACGACACACCTACCCCTCTACAAAACCATCATACTTTGTGCAACATGTTGTGAAAGTATAAAAATAATGCAACTTAAAGTGCTTTTCAACGCCAACACCTTATTACTTAATCTTTACACTTAAAATATTATTTTACAACTCTTCTTAATTCTTCCATTACGATAATATTCCTGTTTATGTACTGGCACATATCCTTCTGCCTCCTGCGATCTAAGTCATCTTCAAAAGCAAATCGTTCTATAGTGGTATAGTACAGTATAGTACGAGTATAGCAATCCATAAACATACGAAAAAAACTCTCAACTCTCTTTCTGCATCTGAACCCCCACGCATAAGGTAGTTTTGAATGTGAGTATTTGAATTATGTTACTTTTAAACATCTCCTCTCAGAAGTGGCCTCCTTAGCTTTTATGGTATTCGGAGCTCAGTAGCTTTCCTAACCTAAACTTTTAGTTTGAATCCTCCTCGATCGGCTACAGTATTGAACCGAACGCAACATTTCGTGTCGAATTGTGATATTTCAGCAATATACCCAAGTAAGAGTTTTTGTAAAACGTCCGAAAGCTTTGCAAATGTGGACTGTCTTAAAATATCGACAATCTGGTTACTCTCTCACAACATGTTGCACAGAGTATAATAGTATTGTTCACCTAAAGGTTGTTTGTAACACTTAAATTGATATATCTCCCCCAAGATCTATTCAAGATCAATAATCAGGATAACGAGTTGAATTCCGAGTGACTGCCTATCCATCCGTCCGTCTGTCCGTGTAAGCGATAAGTTGAGTAAAAACTAAAATATCTAATGGGACTTGGTACAAGTGTTTCTTGGCACTATAAGAATGTTGGTATTGCAGATAGGCGGAATCGCATCATTGCCACCTCCATAAAATGACATATTGTTTATGACGTATTATCCATATTGTTTAAAAATTAGCCCAGCCCTTTATTAGGTTCAATATATATATCTCAGAAACCACTCAAGTTAAATCCACTAAACTTGCTGAGAACAACATTTGTTTTGAAATCTACTAAAATTACGATAACTCATAGAATAAATTCGTCAGAAGCATTAATATACAACCAATATTGTACAGAAAGTATTCATAGCAATCGGTGTAATGTTTGTGCGACATGACATGGGTGTGGCACCGCCCCCCTTTAATTGAAATCCTATACCTCAGGAAATACTTTCCCAATATTAAAAAAATTTAGTTCATAAGATTTTCCTTAAATTCTTATGTTACAGTGTGAAAATTGGTGAAATCGGACTACAACCACGTCTACTTTCCGAGCAACGCAATTTCAAATTCCATCTGAATCTTTCATTTTACTGTATGCATATCAAATACCAAAGAATATATCGAATTAAAGCCTTGCGTAAGTAGCGCTTTCAACATATGCCATCTGTCACCTAAAAATTTTTAAAATCGAACATTAACATATCAAGCCCAAATACCAAATACGAGGATCTCAGTTTATGTGGCAGACTTCAACATTAATTATCGAAAACATTAATTAAATTCAAAGAGAATCTTTTTCCAATAATAATGTGTCTCCGTGCTGAAAATGGACAAAATCGGGTAAATACTTTCCTTATCCCCCATATACCTCAATCCCCAATTCTCCCCCAATTTAAAGGATTTTCGAACTTTTGGTTTACTTTATACTATCCATATCGATCAATCTGTGAGGTGCCTTAAGGAAACTCAGAAAATATCTCTGGTAATAATATGTCAGAATATATCAAAAATTGATAGAATGGGGTCAATAATAGTCCTTCAGATTTGCTTTATACGGTATATATCAGTCAATATATATTGCTATAGTTAATTGCCGAAACTGTGTGAAATCGGTGAACGAATTACTCCAGCTCCCATATACTACATATAAAGATCCAGCATATCCAGCTGGATCCATCCATCCATCCAGTTAATCCAGCAGACTTCATATCGAATAACAAGGGCATCAACGGTCAATGCGTAAGTTATATTTATAAAATTGAGTGGAAGCATGTTCTCGAGTATACTTGAGTAATGCCAAAAGTTAATGCAATCAATCCAGACCTTCCCCTAGGGCCAATATGCCCAATAAAATAGTGATTTCCAACCGATTTTAAACTGTTTATATTGGTCAAAACATGTAATATGATATTTTTATGACATTAAGTGAACATGTTTTCTTGAACACAATGTAGTTTAGCGCTGAATATGAATTAAATGGGTCTAAACCTTGGTCTAAATCCTATATCCCTTACATAAATATATCTGATTCTCTGGCTAACTTTTTCCTCATATACCCGATGTATTAAATTTAGCCTTTTTGATTGAGTTTATATCACATAAATCCTATTTGAGTGAATTAGGTTGATTTTAAAAATGTAAAATGTAGTAATGAAACTAAGTGAGTTATGACCTATAATATAAGCTAATAATATATCAAATATGATTGTAATCTATTCACGTTTCAGTCAAGTAGTGAATTTTACTTGTAACATTTTTCAAAATCTGGAGATATTGCACCGCCTTTGTGCCTCACAAATTGCTAGAGGATAAAATGTTCCGTTTTAATCGAACTTAACCCTTCCTTTCTTGTTTTTGATTTAATTTGCTTGGTTGGCAATCGATATTTCACCATTTATTTTCTAAAATAATTAATAAAACACTTCTAAATAAACTTATAAATTTAATCGTTTCCAATGTGGTAGATATATTCTATAGACAATACGGAAACATAAATACTATTTGTCATGATGTTATATGAACGAATGAAAAATGGTGCTTCCGGAAAAAAGAAACATGAAAACGAGGCAAAATTGTTTCATACTGCTTATTTCAGAAAGTATTTGGAGAAGAATACACTCCTTGTACCACGAGTGTAACTGTCGTCCAGAATATAATTGAGTGCTAAAAGAAATCCCCAAACGAATGCGATCAAAGACACCTTCTAATACTAACTGAGAAGATACTTTCGCAACCAACATTAGTTTGAATTCTTAGAATAAAATAAATGCAAAGCAAAGAAATATATTTTTATTAAATCTAAAAATGTTTAACCAATTTTATGTGCTTAATATTACTACAAAATCTAAAGTAAATGTTGCCATGTTGTTATGTTATATTTTATGTTATTTAATAGTAAAACCGTGAAATTTTGCTCGTATGCGCTCGTTTTTGAAGACCTTCGTGTTTGCACATATGGCATCGATTTCAATTTTAAAATTCATTCTTAAATTAAGTATTTTGAGATCGCCAAATTTAGTTGTTTAAAAAAGAAGTAAGAAGGAATTTCGATTGTTAATAAGTGTTATCTGGACTCTGCGCCAGGCGAAGCTACCTTTTGTAAGTGGCTTGCCAAATTCCGTACAGGTGATATGAGCGCCGAAGACAAAGAACTCAGTTGACGTCCAGTGGAAAAGAGGTTTTTACGTACGAAACAATTTAGGAATGAAGTTGATCGAGATAGAGAACACTGTAAAGATATCGAAAGAGCACAGAATCCACCGATAACAATCAATAAAAATGATACCAAACTTGCTTGTATTGGAATTTGATTTGCCTTCACATGCATACAATTCTCCTAATCTGACGCCCAGCGAATTTTTCCTGTCCTCAGACCTCAAGAGAATTCTCACTAGGAAAAATTTAGCGCCATTGTGGAAACTTTGTCCTATTTTGAATTAAAGGGCCAAACATACTATAAAAACGAATCCAAGTTATCAGTTCGGAAAAATCGAATTTTGATACAGAATTTTTTTTATTTAAAACGAAGTGAACTTTTCAACCGATCTATTTAAAGGCATTCATTCTTCATTTACGTTTCCAACAAAATTGATAGAATTGAAGTTCAAAACGTAACTATATAATGAAAATGTGTAATTTTTGCGTATATTTGTGCAGTAAGAACAAAGTTATTTCGATATCTTAAAGCTACACTTGAATATGTAAAATAATGTTAATTATATACTCAAATTTATATACACTAATTATTCAACTGAATTTCATTACTTGCAGACAAAGTGTGTGTGTGTATTAATATGGTATTCGTGCACAAGAATGTTGTGTAAACTAAAGTAGTATTAGGATTAGATTGGATTCAAACAAGATTTATGTAACTGACCTGTGTAAACGTCGTCCGATGTCTTCGTCTCGCAGGAGTTGGGCAGGATACTGTGGTCGGTGTATGGCCGGCATGTTGACTTAACGAAGATAAACCATTTCCGGGCGACGTGACACCGCCGGAAACAGACGAGAGCCCCGTATTAGGTTCAGGCTTGAGCTTCTTAAATGCACCTTCCGCTGCAAAATTCAATTTAGCCCAAAGTAAACTATTTAATAAATACATATGTATGTACAACTAGTTATCACTTGTATCTAAATTATATATTGTATGCATACGAGTATAAATTAACTTGAATGGAGGTGAATATGTCGGATGCTGATTTATTAAACACGTGACATTTATAATTTCAGGCAAACCAACATGCGATTCCATGTACCCCTACTCACACATACATACACAAATATTTACTCACCACTCTCTCTTATACCCTCATACGTTATATTCAGTCAAATATGGCGGCTTTAAGGCGGCGTATAAAATACTGGCAAATTATTATTCAAAAAACGTTTAAGCGCCGCCAAGCACTGACCCTAAAATTATGAATAATTAGACTAACCAAACTGCGGCCACAACACAAGCAAAAAGTCAAGGAAGACGCACACAAACAAATCTACATACATCGGGATATAAATGAGTACACATCGCAGCACAAGTTGAAAACATCGTGTAAGGAGAGGGGAAGCGGAAGTCAAGCGTGGGTGGGTTGGTGCCGTTAGAGAGATTAACAACAATAACACTCATATGCAACAATATTCACGGAATGGCGAAGATGAAGCGGAAAACCTAAAATGTATGGCACAGGTGCGTCCGACTGAAACACAGCGACCTAACGGTCATATGAATATGCAACTTTGGGATAATTTATGCAAATTTTATATTAATCGAGGTGAAATTTCATCAAGTTAAAACTCATCCTAAATAATTTGCGTATTTACATGAATGTCAGTTACTCAGCTTATGCCAAGCAGGTAAAGTGCGACAAATTCGAGAATCACTTAATTCGGAGCCCATGTGAAAGGTCTTTGGCTAAATGAGTAGTAGCAGTGGAAGACATTAGCGGAATTAGCAGAAAACTAATTTACAAACTATGAGTAAAGGATAGGATACAACTGTATTGAAATGAAAATAACAATCCATACAGCAAAGGGGTATGAGGAAGGAGACGTAATGTGAATTTTATGAAAAAGTCATGAAAATTAATGTTCAGGGGGAATCAAACATAAGATAATCTCGCAAATTGTAAGAAACTTTTAATTAGAAACTTTGAAAAATTAGAAACTTTTCAAATACTACTATTTAAAAACATTTTAACCACAAATGTACCTCCGTGACTTCGTATACTAAATGAGCTTTGTTGCAGAAATGACTAAGGGTTTATAGCACTTTTGTATAATTGAATGACGCCATGTTTTTGAAATAGTCAGTTTCTACGCTAGTCTTCCATGCCGAGAAAGATGGGCGCCAAGTTTCATAAATTTTTACCAAAGCTATCGCTTGCTGGATAGACGGACGGAAAGTATTTCATCTCGTCATTTGGGACAATGTGATATAAATATAAGCTTTCATCTTGTTTCAGGTTAATCGTTAGGCTAACAAAAGTGTTATAATCTGCGCAACACGTTGCGAGAATATAAGATTTTGGCGTCACAATTTTGGAGATATTGTTTTAATGCCTTTCTTGAGTTACCTATTTGATGCAAAATAAGTTACTGTTGGTCCGTTTCCGGTCCGGTTTCCTTAGGATAGTGTGTATAAAATTTTGCTTAGTTTTTAAAAATTTTTATAACGATCTGTCGGAGGTATCGGAGTTTTTGCTGGATTTTACTCTGTTTCCTATTGAAGCATTAGGTGCATTTTTATTATCTGACACCGAGTTCGAACACGATAGCCGAAATATGTTATACAAACTTTAGAAAATTTACGTAATTTTTTACAGATTTGCCGAACTTCTAATACTATGTTCACATCATAATGTAAAATACAACCTTTTCAAAAGTGGTGTTCCAAACTAGTTATTTTTCAGTTGGTGTGCATTCAGACGACTTGGTGACTCTTTCTGATTTTTGATTTATAATACCCAAACTGGTATCGCACATAGCACTACTCGTGGTCGATTGAATGTGTTATATCAAGTAATACAGTAATGATTTAATGGCCCTGTAAATATCAACAAAACCCATCGATTGCTTAGCACCGATAACGGGATATATATACACATATGGACAAAAGTCGCCGATATTCGGCATTTAAGATAAGTTTTAGGATTACTTCTGGAAAACTTCTCCGTTGAAATCCTAAAAAGCTTCCCTTCCCAAGAATAAGTCCGATTATAAGAGAAGTCCGCTCTTATATAAATTCTAATATACTTGGCCGAGCTTTTCGTTCCACTATCGATGCGCGCCGAATCCTAACGTGAAATAAATTTTTAATAGCAGAATTACGTTCATAGATTCAGGCAAGCATGAACTACCGAATAGTAACTGTCGGTGACGTGGATAGCTTTTTTTAAATCTTTTTTGGAGTAACTTTTATATTTAATAATATTTGTAACTAAAAAGTTTGTTATTGAATAAACGTCTAATCGAAGTGTTATGCAAAAAATGAGATTTATGACATATTTAGAAAAAAAAAAATCAATTTTATATTTGGGTTACAAATATTTCATATTCAACCAACTAACCAATAAGTTCCCTTTGAAACTACATGAAAATGTTAAACATTTGCTATGTTCAGACTAAACTAATCTCATACAAAAAACACTGAAGGATATTCAAAAATATTATGCGAAATATCATAAATCCACCTCTGGAAAAATGAAGAGTTTAATTTATAAAAAACGAGTCTTCATTAACGTGCCCCGATCTAGATCAATCTACATATAATAGTATGTGCATGCAACATTTTTTTATAATTTTCGATTTGTTTTTAAATCTTCAAAGAAATTTTTTCCAGACCTACGCTCATATCATTTAAGGTCAATTGATCAAAACAATCTATGTTTTCACCGAAAGAGTCAATCGATTTCAGGACGGAATATTTATAGTTATATTATTTACTCTCCAATTGTGTTATTTTTACATAATCGGTAATAAAACGTGTAAATATAAGAACATAAAAAATTTTTTTAAATAAACCACACGAGATATGAATAAATATTAAGATTATTTTCAACGTTTATTCATTCATTCTAAATAACAGTTTATTCTATTTTATATTCTCTAAATTTTTGAAATAAAAATCTCCCTGGCCAATTACCCGGCTGGCCCTAATTTGGAATTCCTCATACGCTGAGAATATTATAAATACTAATTAAATTTCCATTAGGTGTCTAAACCTTTGACCTACACTATTTTTAATTTTCAAATGTGTGAGCTGTTTAAAATTCATAACTTTATTAATAGTATTTTTGCAGCATTTAACTTCATGACTTAATTTTATTATTTAACAAAGTTAATTGTTTTATTATTAAAAGTTTTATCGAAAGATCAACCAGAAGTGGGAGATACTTTGCTTAGAGCTTTTGAACAAGATTTTTAGTACGTATTTATGTACGCAATCGGATAAAACATTTGTAAGTGGAACGCAGTACTCGATTTTTTGCTTCTTACAAAAAATTTATTTTCTATGAAATGCTATTTATTGTAATAGTAACAATTATTTAACAAGTAATAGTATTTAAAGAAAGAATTCACATATTTAAAACTAAAATTCAAAATTTTCTTTTATTTATAATCATATTTCAGAAGAAATCAAAATATGTTGAAATCACACAAGACAAAATAATTACAAGTTTATTTATGCAACGGAAAAAATGCTTTTCTTTTCATTGAAATATTTGCTGGACGTCATTTTTGCGAAAAACATTTTGCCACAACATTTTATATTATATTTAGGAATTTATAATAAAGAAATTAATGGCTTCAGTTCAACTTTTTCCAAAGTAGCGACTCAACAGTTTCGGCACAGCACACAGCACAATGTGCTGTCAGCACAATATTTTCGGCTGCTTTTTAAAAAGTGGAGTTTTTCGATTTTTTGCCCTGCCTAGACGGTATTACTTACAATTCGAATTATACATTATACGAAAATACAGCATTTAATAAAACCAATAATATTTCCAAAAATGAGTGCGATAATCCACATTTAATGAGTCCGAAACCAACCACTTAATATAAAATTGTGGTGTATTCACCAGTCAGTAGCATAATTGAACGTAAAAACAAGGAAGGGCTAAGTTCAGGTGCAACTGAACATTTTATACTCTGACAATTTGTCTTATTTTATTCTATTCCTAATATAATGATTTTGGAAATATTGACTCAATTTTATCATATACCATATTTAGTACAAGGACACACTGTTTTAAGGGAAAGACGGATATTGACATATTGACGGGTATATACGGTATGAAGTCAACCGGAAGTTCCAAAAGTCTTATGTTAGGTATGTAAGGCTAGATTAAGTATTTACCCGACTTTGCTCATTTTGGTAATAAGGACACATTATTATCAGGAAATGGCGCTTCCTCAATTTCATTAATATATCTCATAGATTGACGGATATTTTCGGAAAAGGTCAGCTATAGGCACTGAGATTCACATATTGGGTATCTGGGGACTTGAAGGCACTATTTGCGCAAAGTTTTATACCGATATTTTCAATTGCGCCTGATTTATATACATAAAGTGAAAGTATCAAATGGAATTTCAAATTTTGTTGTTTGGAAAGCAGGCGTGGTTATGGTTCGATTACGCACATTTTCAGACTTTATCAGATCACAAAAGAATGTCAAGCTGATATTTTATCATCAAATTTTATTGAAATTGGTGAAGTGGTTCCTGAGATACAAAATTTCAGCTGAAAGTGGGCGGCGCCCATTCCATTGACCAATTTTTACACTAATTCCATGCAGCCCTTCCGTGGAGTCCATGAAGTCTTTACTGTGAAATTTAATTCTTCTGACGAGCTTCTTTAGCGAGTTATCGGTCTTCTAGTGATTTTTGCCATAACCGTTATATGAGGGGTGGGCGTGATTATTATCCGATTTCACTAATTTCCACACTCTATTAGGAGGTGCTAGGTGGAGGTGCATTGTCCTCAGCAAGTTCGTTTGATATAGCTTGAATGATGTGTGAGATATGTACTTTAAACCTATTAGGGGACGGGGCCAAACCTACTTTTAAACAATTTTTAAACCATAGATGCGCCTTCCTACCACCACTAAATAAAAGTAAATAAAAATAAGTAAAATTTAGATCTAAATCTACAAAATCCATTATTTTCAAATATATTCAAACTGACAAATTGTAACTACTCAATGCAAAACGCTAACGTTATTTGTCTTTCATTAAACAAAATAGTTCTATTCCTGCTTTTTAATTACGTACTTCATCGGGTTGGAGAAACCGGCTATAGCTGGTTCAAACAAAAGTATTGGTTATTTTAGTTACAATTATTTTGTCGAATTGCATATAAACTCTATATTTTTGTAAATTAACATTCTACAAGTGTACACGAAATAAAAAAAAATGTCCAGGGAGTAACTACAATTTTGTTAGGCACATTTAAAATTTTTCTTAGGAACGCGCTTCCGTCGGCGGACAAAGTCTATCCTCTGAATGTGACATAAAATTCCAACACTTACTCATACATATATTACTTAATCTAACACTTAATCACACTAATCCATCACTTAATAAAAAAGTTGATTCGTAATTTTTAGAACAAGAGAAATGTATCTGTCTTGTCTAAATTGTAATGTGTAATGTCTTTATCTAAATTATTAAAACTCAATCCCTGTTCCAATAATAATTTCCTTCCGATTTATATGGGTATGCGGAAATCGTTTATTCTTCTATATAAACAAACATTGAAGTATAAATTTTCATTGGAGCAAATAGTTCAATTGTTTCGCCCATTTGAGAAGATAATTGCGGTACTTAGCTTAACAGTCACCCGAAATGCGTGATAATCTCCTGCACGTGTGCACAGTTACAACAAAGCACTCAGCGGCTGATATATACCCACAAACGTTCGCGTTGTGTTGAACATGCAAACACAAAGATACATACATACATACACAGATGTGCAGGAGTTATTGGCTTCTGCTCAATCCTGGGATTTATAATAATCCACAAGAACAAGAGGGAAATGTGTGAACACTGGGACAAGCCAACACTGAAATAAACAACAAATTGAAAGAAAGGATTAAAGTGACCATTCGCAGGCTCTACAACTCTTTTCACTTTCACACATGTCCCTTTGTCATTCCTTCATGCATTCCGAGCGTTCTGAGAGCAAGCTCCATGCAATAAAACAATTACCGGATATCGAATGGTCAGAAAGTCGCGTTGGTGGCGTGTGCGCGGGTGTGTGATGGTGCGAAGACGTGTCCATGCCAGGTGTGGGCAAGCCAGAGTACAATGAGCTAAAGTCTTCGGGTGTACTACTGCATTTGCGTTGGTGATTAAGCGAGCCCTTGTCGATGGATGTGAGCGGAGAACGGGTATCTTGCATCGACGAGGTTAGGCCGAGTAGACGGTTCTCATGCGAAGAAGTAATGCCCATTAGGCGATTATCTTGAAATGACATGAATTTCGTGTCTTGGGATACCCCAGCATGCTGCATATTCGCCGCATGGTCATCTAATAAGCCTTGCTGTAAGCCCAACAAACCGCCAACCAAATTCGGACGCAGTTCATCCATTGAGATTTTGCTTTGACCGCAAGTGCCAGCAGTGAAGTTGAGTTGCCGACTAAATATAGCCGGAAATATATTAAACTGTTGGGAGTCCGCGCTAGATTGTGGGCTCAATCCCAGGCTGGGTGGAACGATATGAGGAATGGAAGAAGCCGTTGAAACAGATGTGGCCACCGATGAAATCGGATGGATGTTATTACCACCCGAACCGGGTCCGTTGCCAATTACCAACGATGATACGGAATTCGAGCCGACCGCACTGCTGCCACTACCGGAGGTGGCGCTGCCGTTACTGATCGCACAACCGACAGAAGTTGGTGTATGTAATTGCTGGCCTTGTGCTTGCGCCGATTGTTGTTGATGCTGGTGTGATGACTGTTGTTGGGCAGTCGGTGTTACTGAAACTGATTGCTGCAGCTGCTGTCCTAAGGGCGGTAAACCGCTATGTGATAGGCCGACGGCGTGAGCTTGGGCAGAGGTACCGGCGTGATGTGGATGCAAGAGGGAATGATGCGGTGGTATGTGGGCAGACGGATTACTAGTAGACAAATGAGGCTGATGTACGTGAAGGGAATTTGATATGGTATTGCCGACGACACCACCACCGGACACAGGGCCGCCGGCACAACTGTGTTGTTTGAAATCCAACTTGTGGCCGGTGTAAAAGCGCGTATCAATATACGTCTTGAAAAAATCAATTATACCACTCAGCGAAAACCGTTACTAATACGAGGAAGTGGTATGCCTATGAGCAAACCTTCACAACAATACACACAATGTTCGCAATCAGTTTAATCCTTTTAGTAACAAGAGTTTTGGATTCACCCGCGCACAAAGAAGTTTGATCCAAATGCACAAACAAAGGAGAAAATATTAGCAATTTGCAGCATAGCACTGTAGACGACGCTTCACGAATTCAACGAACTTCACCAATTTTGCGGTAAAAACAATTAATTAATTTCAAAATCAATTACAATTATTAAGGTATCTTAGTAAATATCTATAAGTGTGTGTACGCATATATATTCATATGCATTATATTAGATTTGTTTGCTGTTTTTTATTTGGTCCGCCGATTGACCGACGCGTAACCGACACTGGCGTCTCGATGTCTATACTGAGTATGTAAACGACTGGCGAATAGTTGAAATAATCACTAACCCCAATACAAGGAGGCACATACACATGTAGTCACTATGCCAGCTGCAAACTGTTTTTCTGGCCACAGCACCGCCAGACTACAGTGCTCAGAAGACCGATTATAGTACTGGCTGGTTAATTGTGTACCGTTACGAACCGCCTGTCGATGGAGAACTTTGTCCAGGGTTTCTTTTACACACCCGTCATCACCGTTCACACCGAACGAACGTCAATGAGCGAATATTGAGCCCGATAAACTTTTTAATCGCGTCAATTAAATGCCAAAATCTCTACATCTATGTAGATATGTAGATGACGCCCGACCACCATTAAACGCGAATGCTTAACTAACTGTGCAATGTACGTCGTGTTGATAGCTGATGCAGACCAGACCAATTTCTAATGTTTACAAATAATGAAAATTCGATTTCCTCTACTTGAGAGGGGGTAATAACAATAATGTAATTTCGGATGCGTTTAACTCTATCGCAATCTACTGCCCTGTGCCGCACCACAGCCAGAAAATGTATGCAAATGCGTCCTTCGAATAATTCACTCTGCTGCTAACTGTTCCTTCTATATGAATTACCCTGCTGTCGCGAAGAGTACGACCTCAATGTCTCGGTTCGGTGGTACGCGCGTATTCGCGGCCGATCAAACTTAAAATGATATACGATTCCAGGCAGCACACAAAATTATAACGAAATTAAGGATCATGTGCTTGCTGTCCGCTTCGAAGGCTTCGTAGTTCTTTCCACAGCGTACGGTGGTGGGTGGCGGCTCATCAACGGCGACGTCGGTGTAAAATCTCAAACTGTTTGGCTCTAGTGTTATTCTTGTTGCTGCCTTCATTGCCGTCGTTGGTAAAATGGTGTCGGTGGTGGTGATGGTGGCGAGTGGTTTGGTTTGTACACATATATATACACTGCAAATAAATATGTACACACATATACTTTTGAACGGACTCATCTGTTTAATGGTAGTTTTTGCAAGACCACGAATCGTTAGCCGTACTAATAATAATGCGGAAAATAATGAAACATCATTGCGCCGAACGAATATGTCAACGCAACCAATACTAATATACATACAAACCCACATACGCACACGTAAACTTGCTGCTAAACAAGGAAAGCAACATCGTTTGCCACCACTTTATGTTCCTTGTCACTGTGAATCCTGTCGTGCACTCATCCCTTCTGTTTACGAGCATCTCTGGACGACATCTACTCGCAACAGCTCCTCATTATGCCGCACATCATAGTATTGTCTCTTTTTAACTGGTTTAACTTCGTTAGAGGTAAGTCTTTGCCTTTTTGTCGGTCTCCCAAATAGCTTACAATAATAACAATTCATGGCTGCTTGTTGGACCCTTCGACCCAATGAGAAATGACTGCTTTGAGGTTGAGTCGCTGTCGCTGTTAATGATGTGAGTCCACTATTTTCTGTGTCTGATGCATCTTTCAACATTGTTGTTGTGTTATTTTGGATGGATATAGAAGTGTATGCACAATTTGTGGAAAAATTAAACAACATTGGCACTAGTGCTTGCAGATCAGTATCAGTATCACAGTATGCGTGAATCAGGAGCCACAGAAAGACGATTGCTTTAAAATCGCTACAGCGCTGGCCAACATAATCACAATGACAGACAAGGCTTCGAGTTTATTGGTGTCCGCATCATTCGATGACTAAAAGGATAATCACTATGCGTCTGACACACTTCCCTCGAGTTTATACTACAAATAAACTTTGCGCTGCCCTGACACCATCTCCTAAGCGGCCATACATATGTATTGTATTTGAGGCCATATTTGTACATATATGTATATTTACAGTTTCGTAGTTTCGCTGAAGAAATTTTTGGCTGACTTTATTGGCAAAGTGTCGTCGAATGTCGATTTGCGCGCCAACTTTGCAAATTTTAATTTCTTGCATATACTTTCATATCTATTTATAAACAGTATTGGCCAAAAATTAAGCACCTGCTAATGCTTTTTTGAAATTACTGTTTTTCTTAAAACAAAGGAATTGGAAATAAAAAGTTTTTTGCTTATGTTATTATATTATATATTCACTTAATGGTATTATTCAAAGTACTGCCCATCTGAAGCTATAACATTTTCCCATCTTTATGGCAATTTGTGGACTCAATCCCGAAGGAACTACTTCTTCATCTTGCCTTGGCGGCCATGAATGAATCAAGCCAATTTTTGATACCCAGTGAAAGCGTTCTGCATCGACCGGAACAAATGGTAGTCAGAAGGGGCAAAGTATGGGCTATAAGGTGAGTAGGGCAAATTTCCCAGCCGCTGTTTTCCAAATAGCTTTCAACCGGTCTTGCAACATGAGGCCGGGCATTATCATGATGGAATATTATTGCCTCGTGTCTAGTCGAGAATTCCGGGCGTTTTTCGGCATTTTTTCGGCAATGCTAGCTTCAATTTGGTGAATTGTTGTGGGTAGAGTTCCTCCTTAATGACTTCACCCGATTTTAGAAGATTATAATTCAGCACGCCCTTCTGATCCCACCAAATACAGAGCATTACCTTGGCGTCATGGATGACCATGGTTTCACATATGATTTTATATGATTGTTTGCGTTTAGGGTTATCGTAATGGATCCATTTTTCATCACGAATGACAATCCCACTCAAAAACTACTTCTTTTTGTAACGTTCAATCAGCATATATATATATCTGATATGCAAAATCGGCTCTCAACCTCCCTTGGCTTCAATTCATATGGCAGCCAATTTCTTTGCTTTTGAATGTATGTATGTGCATTTTGAATGAAATGGCTGCTTGAGTGACTCCCAGAGATTCTGTGAGCTCTTATTTTGTTTGGTAACATACTTCTTCCAGTTCCTCATTTTCAAACTTTTTTGGCCTCTCAGGACATTCTTCGTCTTCCAAGCTAAAAGCACCACTTTTAAATCATTTTTGCTACACTTTTGGCACGTTCGCTCAGCTAGAGCATGTCTACCTCAAACTTCCACCAAAATATGATGCCTTTCGGCTAAGGTTTTCTAGATTTTCTCTTGGGAAACCGCACGAATATGGTTATCAGCCCAAAAAAGTAATACAATTGTAATTGTTTTCTCCCAATTTTACAAGTTTCACCTTAAATAGTTCATATTAGTGAAAAATTCAGTGGTCAAAACTAAAGCACCACATTTGTGTTTTTTGATAAAATAAATCTAACTTTAAATGAATATCAATTAAATATTCGCAAAATTGGGACTATTAATCGGCAAATATCAGCAAACTCACTTTGTGACAAACGTACCTGCTTTAGGAAGACGACGAAAATCACCTCGATAGAATGACTTTTTCATCAAACAACACATTCGCAAGGATCCAGTAATTTCTTCCATTGTTGGAAGATGGATTGTTCACTCAAAAGCCGACCAAGTAACCGTTGTTTTCACCAAGCAATTTAAAGGTCAAACAAGAATTTATCAAAGTTTAAATTGACGGGACGGTCCATAAATGGAAAAATGTTTTATTCTTGGTTGAATCTATGGACAATGTATGACATGGGAGAAGAGTAGAACGTCGGAGACTCAATCATAAATATAATAGCAACTGCGAAATATAGTGATGGTACCATGTTGGTGTGGAGTTGTTTTTCATGGCAAGAGAATGGACCAATTCATATAATAATAGGTTAGTACATATACCCCGACATTTCATAAAATTTAATTCTGATTAATGTATCTCTGTCCATAGTAAAAACTGCTTCCTAGGTAATGGCATAATGTTTTACAATGTCCAGTTTATTCCCCTGAACTCAACCAGCTAATTTAAAGGTTCTTAAAAAATTTTAGGATATCGTGAATGACCACAGAATTTTTGACTACTATGAAATATTTAAGGTAAAATAATAACAATTATACTGTTTTATTACTGTGGATATATAAACTAATAACATATGCAAAAAAAAATGTTTCCCAATTTCTTTGTTTTAAGAAAAACAGTAATTTCAAAAACGGACTTGGGGGTGCTTTAGTTTTGGCCAGTACTGTACATTCATATGTATCTATTTACATACTCATAAGAAATGTGTGTGTATTAAATGCAAGAAAAATGCGAATAACTAGAGTAAGAAGGCAGAGATGTATAATAAAATGCCATAAATATCCCTGTTAAATTTTAATTATTAGCAATCTATGTCGTTTTGAAAAGGCATATATGAAATATGGATATTGGTAAATACAATATTATATATATATATATACATATGTACATAATTTCATATTTTATAGTATTTTCGTTAGAAAATAATTAACATGTTTACATCGAAAAAAATCATTGTTTTAATAAAGATTTAAAAGAAAAAGTAGGAACCAAATTATTGTACATTTTTGTGTTTTCAAAAGATTTCAGAATTAAAATTAATAAAATAAAATATATTACCTTATGTATTTGACAGATATCGTTACCACGGAACTTACTGTAAAAATATAGGGATGTATGGTATCAAATCTGTATATTTGGTGCCACGTCGACTATAAATTAATAAATATATGGCAAATATATAATTGTTAATGTTTTAGTATACATGAATTTTTATTTAAATTATTTACGTATAATTTTGGAGCAATTTTCTATATTGCAATAAAATCATAAAGATAAACTACATAAACACCTTTCTCATTGTCTGATGGACTGAAAATTTCACATCGTTTCTATGCCAGTGCGCCAGTTGAGTTGAATGTCCGACATTTGTTTTTTGAGATATAACAATTTCCTGGACATCGGTTTTGGTATTTTGAAGTAAATGGATAAGAAGGAATTTCATGTATTTTGGAAATAACATTTTTTATGAACAAAAATGCTGCTGATACCAAAATATGGTTTGACGAGTATTATCCGGACTCTGCGTTATTTGGGGGCTTAATTCTGTACATGATATAATCGGGGCGCCGCCATCGATGGCAACTATGTTGAATAACAAAAATGCTAAAAGATCGATACTTTTCAGTCAGTGTGATATGTTAGGCATTTACAAATACTTATAACTTTTGATAACTGCTGGTGTATCCATTACAAACCATATATAGGTACATAGAACATATGAATAATCCATATATGTTTATATGTGGCCTTTAAATTTCTAGTTATTATATATAGGCATGTAGATAGTTCGTATGTATGGCCTTCCAAATACCTATTACACTTTCAAGAATTTATCTACGACACAGTTTTAAGGCCATTGTACAAATGACATGTACTTAATGCATTTCTTTTCGTACTGTACATAGAACAGAATGTGAGGTGCGCACAGTCGATTTCTATTTCGTGCTCTTTTTCTCTCTTTGAATCTCCCTTTCACTCCTTCAGCCAATGTTTGCGGGAAATTTCAACCAATCAAAATATGTTTCACAACACAAACGTAAACAAAGGACTGAAAAAACTTGACTGCGCAATGAATTAGTCCTCGTTAAAACCAGCATCAATGCCAACAACAACTATATGAGTAACTGAATTCTGTTTCAAAGCGGCAGATGATAAAGCTGACTTTAATACGTTCATATATACTTATCTACATATATACATACATATATGCATGGTAACATGGGGAGACTAAAATTTGCGTCTGTGTGGCATATAAAAGTCAAGCAAACTTAAATCCTATAACATTACAGCAACAATAGTGAGTTTAGATACAAAACGCTAAGTAAATGATGCGGGTGTTGACCGCACTAAAAATTGCGTTCAAATATACAAGCATACATAAATACATGTGACATTTTTATTATTTCAGTGTTATTCTCCGACATACATACGTGTATAAAAAACTCATTCGTCAAATTAAGCCTTGGTTTCTTTTGTTTCAATTCTTTAATTTTTTAGTGCGGTAGATGACGAAGTTTACGTATTCCGCCAGTAAAAGCCTTTTGACCGTCAGCAGATAATCCAGGTTTAATTGGCAAACGAATTTATGCATATGTAGGTTGACATCTGTAACTATTTATCCGTTGACACTTAAGTACACCTAAGCCAAAGAATTAATTGTCAATGCGGAATTCACGGGGATTTAATTCATAACTTTACTAATAAAAATTAAGAGATGATAGCGGAAACCGCACTCATATAATAATGTCGCTTACATATGTACAACGAAGAGAATTCCAATCCCATATACATAGGCATGTATGTCAGAATGCAAATGTATATCTGCGAATAACGAAATTGTATTAAATCCACCTAATGGGGTGTATTGTCGAGCTGTAAACATTAAATGCCTGTAAAATAGAGCTGTAAACAGCTAAAAGCTGTAAACAGAATAAAAAATACATAAACGAAATTTCACATCCGACTGTGGAAGTTAGTCGGCCTTAATTATACTTGTATGTATTACATATACTCATATGTAAGAACTTATGTTGGCATACACATTTAATGATTGAAATTGAACTGAATTTTGAACTGGGCAAACCCTTTGATGTGTGAATTTTTATAATTATTACGTCAAGAAAAAATAAAGTCTTGGTGTTGTAAAAATTAAATTAAAAGAAAAATTAATAACTCTAAATATAATGTAGATCTAAACATATAAATAAAAAACACGTGAGAGCGCTTGTGTCTTTGAAATGTTTAGAGGTATTTTGGAATTATTCTACAAGTCTCAAATCGTCGAATTCTTATATATTGAATATACATTTGTATATGCGGAGGTTTGTTCAACATTAACTGTAGAGGATATAATTAAATTCAAATTCTGAACTTTACATGGTCACTCACTCGAAACACTATGCCACAAAACGCCGTTTCCACTCAATCGATTAAAACAATTTTTTGTTTTTAATTTTGAAAATATAAAAACTTGATGTGAAAAACAAGCAGGGAAGTGCTTAAGTTTGGGTGCAGCCGAAAAATATTTTCAGGTGATGGTAGAATTTATATTAAAGAAGTGAGGAAGGGCCAAGTGCGGATATAATCGAATATTTTATACTCGCGCGGGTCAAACACGGGGAAATAGTTTTAAGTGTTGGCAAAACATTAGATGAAAAAAGTTTTCATACGATTTCAATACTCGTTATTCAAACAAATTGTGAATCGATTACAATTATATTTGGAATCTGATTAACTTATCCCATAGGTCATAGACTCTCGTTTCATTACTACAGAATTTGCTTTATAGACAAGATCTTTATATTAAAATCAACAAACCTAACATAAATCAATAAATTTTCCATATTAGTACTCTGTGAAAGCATAGAATATACCCTTCTAATTATTAATCGCTAATTTTTACTACCGGGAGTTCTAAAATCAGTGCATTAGGTATTTCGGCTAGGGGAAGTACCAAAACGATTTTATCCATTTTTAACGCCAGGCCAAATCATTATGAGGATAAGATGCCTATTTAACTTTCTTACCTAACGGTTGTTTGTAATACCTAAAACTAATCGAGATAGACATAGGGTTATGGGTTATGAGTTATGGGTTATATATTATATTTCAAAATGATCAGGATGACTAGACAAGTTAAATTCCGGATGTCTGTCTGTCCGTCCGTCCGCCTGTCGTCCCTGCAAGCGATGACATGAGTAAAAATTAAGGCATCTTGATGAAACTTGGCACACGTTTTCTTTGGTACTCTTATGAGGTTGGTATTGCAGATGGGCGAAATCGAAATCGAAACTGTTTGGTACAAGACATCGAAGTAGCGAAGGGCATTTGTTGTATAAAATTTTAAAAGTTACCTGTTGTATAGTGATTACGTCCCTCTGCTTGACTTTTTCCTCATATATACAATAAATTAAATTCCGTCCCTTTGGTTAAAATTAAATGAGAATATTTAGAAAAATATTATGTCAGACGGTAATAAAAATTATGGCTGTTGTATCTTCCCACAGCACTAACATCAGTGTTGCAATTTTGGTGCTTTTGGAGATAGATTTTGAACTTTTTTTTTGTACTTTAGCTCTAAATTTTCGATTTTAGTTCCTAGCTCTTTTTGGCTATACTTTTTTGGCAAATTCATTTCTAAAATTATCATCGAACTTAAATTTTATCTAGTTCAATATAATGATGTGGCAACGCGGTTACTTTAACCGCTATATAAATACACACAACAATTTTTTCTCAAGTAACATTACGAATTAGTATATATTTGGCGGACAGGGATTGTTTTTATATTTTAATAATATTATATTTCATATTTACATTTTTTATATTATTGTATTTTATGTTATTACATTTTAAACAAATCGCAAAATAAGTGACGAAACAGAAGAAAGCGATAAAAACTTGAAAGTGAACAGGACTTTGAAAGTAGAAATTAAAAAAGTTCAAAATTCAAATGTACATGTTCACATGTGATTTTAGCTCCTTTTTTTATTGATTTGAAATTGTTTAAAAAACTTAGCTCTTTCCAGCTCCTTTTTCTAACTTTTTAGCTTCAAATGAAATTTTTTTGGCAACACTGAGCAATTTGATTTGACTTTATGAGTATATGCTCTAAAGGAAAAGTTTACATATTATGCCATATATGATTGCAATACATCAAAATTTCGCCAAATAACCAATGTAGAAATCATTTGTGCATTTTTATACTCTCGCAACATGTTGCTAGAAAGTATATTAGTTTTGTTCACCTAACGGTTGTTTGTAACAGCTAGAACTAAACAAGTTAGATATATGAACACATAAATCTTTAAATGATCAGGATGAAAAGACGAGTTGAAATCCGAGTGACTGTCTGTCCGTCCGTCCGTGCAAGCGAGAACTTGAGTAAAAATTAAATTATTTTGACAAAACTTAGTACACGTGTTCTTTGTCAGCGTAAGACGGTTGGTATGGTAGATGAGTGTAATTGAGCATTTGCCACTCCCACAAAATGCCATTAATCGAAAACAGATAAAGTGCTATAACTAAGCAGCAAATTAAGATATAAACCTGTTATTTGGTGTAGAGAATTCTTGTAGGCGTGGCATCTGTGGGCAAAATGTTTTTGTAAAAGCGGGTATGTCCCCGCCCCCAATAGGTTTAATATATATATCACAGAAACCGTTCAATCTCTATCAATCATAATTGCTCCAAGTAAGTTTTTTTAAAATCTCCTTATATATTGAGAAAATTAGTGACATCTGATAATAACCACGCCCACCTCCCATACAAAGGTTGTGTTGAAAACAACTAAAGGTGCTTTAACTCGCTGAAGGAACATGTCAGAAAGATTAAATCTTGCTGCAAATATGATATGGAAGGGTTGCCTAATAATCCGTATAAAGTTTTGGTGATGGGTGTGGCACCGCCCACTTTTAGGAATAATCCCATATCTCAAGAACGCCTTAACCGATTTCAACAAAATTTTATATGTGACATTATATTTTAGATATTCTATCCATATGGCACACTGAAAAAATGGATAAAATCAAATAAAAACCACGCCTACTTCTTATATAACACAATTTTAAATTT
This sequence comes from Bactrocera minax, assembly GCA_021498325.1. Classification (NCBI taxonomy): domain Eukaryota; kingdom Metazoa; phylum Arthropoda; class Insecta; order Diptera; family Tephritidae; genus Bactrocera; species Bactrocera minax. The sequence goes on along the minus strand of JAKEEE010000111.1, from coordinate 148,389 downwards.
CATCTGATAATTTCACTTTAAAGTAGATAAATCGAGCAGCAATTAAGATATAAACATCAAACTTTGTCCAAATAGTGCTTTCAAGATATGCCATCTCGTGCGTAAAACTAGACGAAACCGGATTATAAATTTTCAACCCACCAGATACCCAATATTAGGACCTCAATGCCTCTATCTGACTTTTTATCGAAATTAGCGGTAAATCTGTGAAATATCGTTATGAAATTAGAGGCCTATCTTCCCATGATAATAATGTACTCTGGTATCAAAAATGGTGAAAATTGGGTAAATACTACCCCTAACCCCCATATACTTAATATACGGATTTTCAACCTTCGGATACGGATTTGCAATATCATATATAACGGTCAATATACGAGTTATCTCTTTGAAATTTAGAGAGCGTCTCTTTCTGATAACAATGTGTTCACGTGCTTAAAATGCATAAAATCGGGTAAGCACTTCCCCTAGCCACCATATACATAATAGAAGGATTTTCAACCCCCGGGGAGTCTTCGGTCAATATGTACGATATCTTAGCAAAATTAAGTGAACACGTAATATCGGATATGCCATAGTTTACTGCCGAAAATGTGTGAAATTGGTATACGAATTATCCCAGCTCCCATATACTACATATAATGATTTTCGCTATTCTAGCAGACTTTATGCCGAATATGTTGGTCACTGTGTGAGTTACCTTCACAAAATTGCGTGTAACCATGATCCCTAATATACTTGAGTAATGAAAAGAGTTAATGTGATCAGCGCAGATCTTCCTCTATCCCAAAAATGCCCGATATAAGAGTTCTAGACTTTCCATCTGACTTTAAACCGTTTATGTTGGTCAATATGTGTGATATTTTAATGAAATTAAGTGGATATGTTTTCTTAAACACAATGTGAATTCGCGCTAAATATGAAAGAAATCGGTCTAGACCATGGTCTAAGCCGCTTATTCCTAATACAATGCTTTGCTTTTCTCCGGTTTACTTTTTCCTTATGTATCTAACATTTTCAATTAAGCCGCTTTGGTTGAGTTTATATCGCATATATCACTTTTGAATTAATTTGAGTACGTGAAAGTACGTTTAAGTACGTTTAAATACTAAAATATATTTATAATAAAATGTATTCTAAATCTATTTAAAATACTATTAGTAGTTAACTATTAGTTTACAAAAGTACGTTCGTCTTTGACCTGTAATATAAGTTATTTAAAAACTACCAAATATGATTGCGATTCCGCAACTATTTTTAATATAAGGTTATGCCAAGCACCTGTAAACATTTCCCTGCCTTTGATCCTTGCACATTGCCAGAGTATAAAATGTTCGGTTACACCCAAACTTAGTCCTTTCTGTTTTCAAACAACCGTTAGGTGAACAAACGTATTATGTTGTCCATGTACGAGAGTATAATAATCACAATAGTTGTCTATACGTGTACATAAGTGGTTAACGAATATACACATTATTTAAAGTTATTCGGCTACTTGGCAAGGAAATAATATCATTTTATTGGCATTATCGGTTTCCTTGCGGAAAGATCTTACCAGCGATCTGTAGGCGAGAACGGCAATAATTTTTGGATAGAAATACAAATTTAAATACAACATCAAACGTATCTAAAATATTTGCTATTTCATAAATTGTTTTTGTTGTAAATGGATTAAGCTTGAAATGTCTGAAGAGGTTTCCAGAAATTCAAAACGTAATTTATTAATAAAACTTTATTTGATGTATGAATACAGATACTTATTTACATATTATTTAAAAAAAAAACGTTTTGGGGTAATTGAAACCGCTATCGTATAAGCGATCGAATATGAAACGGGAAAATTGTAACGACTTCGCTTTCCAGAACATGCCAGATAACGCAACAAAAATTTTCAATTTTATGGAAGCAACAAAAAGCTTATCCAATTGAATGGAATATAATAGATTAAGTGATCACTTTAAAGTAACATAACCAGTTGTTGTTGTTGTTGTTGTAGTAGAAAACATATCCTAATTAATTTGGGGAAGGGCGAATATAATTGCGTGCAAAAATTAAAATATCTTGATGAACGCATATCATGTACGCACGTATTCCTTAAACCTTTAGAACTATCTCAGCAAAACTCTATGGAAACATTATATATCACCACCTTACTCTCCCATTATATTATATAAGACTATATGTCTTTCATATGAATCCGTTTAAAATTTATACTATGGATACAATTAAGATTTTGGTGCAGAGAGTTCCCATAATGTCCAGTTATCATTGCTTGGAAATGGAACAATCAGACTATAATCACGAAGTCGAATCCTATCGAACATCTTACTTTACAAAAGACAAATCCATCATTGAAGATATCGAAACAAAACTTAGAAAAATTAGATGGGTGAAAGTTCTAATCTGAAAATGGTTTAACTCCCTTCTCTTAGATCCTATCAGATCCTTGAGAATAGAATATGATAAATAGCCGTTTCTGCAGTTAGATTTCACAGCACCATATCAATATATAATATATGAAATATCATAAATTAATAATTTTTTAAACATATTGTATTTGGGCACAGAATTGTATGAAATCGGTCCACACGACTACACACAGGTGATAATAATATTGGTATGGTAGCTATCTACAGTTTAGAAATCATTATTTTTATGTAAACCCTCAACATCATTCCCTTAAGCTTAAGCGTAATGCAACAATTTTAATACGGAGGTTCATAACTGAAATATTTAAAGGAACCATTTCTAACCGTATATTTATTTGATGATGGGATGACAAGTTTTTTCCAAAATGGGTGGAAAAAAATCGCTTTAGACTGCAGCTGAAAAACCAAACTTTTCGGATCGTTTGGCTCTCAGCACGTATTAGCTTATGGGAACGATGGCTAAATAAAATGCTAATAGTACTAAGAAGAGGTGTACTATATAGTGCTATGTACTATTTCGCACCATTTATTTATAACTTTCTGTACTTCTGCCACTATTTCAAATAAACAACTTTTGTTTTGTGTTTACTCAACGATTTAATATTCTATATGAAAATCTAGAAACCCTTAGCATCTGGAGCCGCGGAATTATATTCTCACTTTTACTGCTCGTGTATGAGAACTCATCTGTAGGGCAAATTTCATTTTTTTTACCAGACCCTTTAAGCACTTTAATACCAGTACTCCGCTTCGCCACATAGCACATGGACCATCACGACATTAATGAAACGAATTTAAGTAAAGAGCATTTCTTTTTCGGTTACTTATTTTGCTTTTTGCAGACAATTTTCGACAACAACCGACGCACACATATACAAACAAAGTAGGAGTCTTTGAGCAAAAGAGCATAAAGTGAGGGACCAGAGTAAGCAAAAAGACCTAATGAAAACCCATTACTGCGCTTAATGCGTTTTGTAAGTAGTAGTTTTAGTTTTAGCGCATAACCATCGAAAAGGAATTCTCGTGCATGGATTTACTTTTTCAAAGCTTACAACTACGAGGAGCAAAGCTTTTAAACATCAAATCTCAGTATGTGGTTGTATTTATATGGAAGTGCATATTCGAGTATTAAATTTTGCAGCAAATCAATCATTAATGTTAGCGCTATGTCTTTGTCTAATCTTCCAATTAAAAAAATTCTCAAACCCTCAAGTATGAGGGAAAGTGCTGGGCGCTAAACAAGTAAGTCGTAAAAAGACAATTATTCTAGGAAACTTACTGAAATTTTATCATAAGTGATATTTTACTTTTTTTAGCAATGTATTTAATGAGAGTTATCATTACAGCTAATTAATTCCACAATAAAAGTATGACACATTAAAACCAAATTTCCAGAAAATTAATCACAGTTTTTTAAAGAAATATTCAATTGTATGTTTTTGGGATCATAATTTGAAATAAATGGGTATGGACATAGTATTTAATATTATGCATACGGACACAATAGTTTTTGCTCCGTAACTGGTATATGGCACCACATATATATTTTTAAACAGACGCAAAATGTTCAAAAGTCTCTAAATTTATGGAAGACGCACATACTAAGCAATTTAATAATACATGGAATCTCCTAATCTAATTCGATTTAAATTTGAATGAAAGGATTTTCGCTAAACAATGGAACCAGAAATGCTGAACTTTTGCTAGATTTCCTCAACACAAATAACATTTTAAAGAAGAATTAAATTTGGATTGAGGCGGTATTCAAACTTTCACCAACCATACAAAAAGATTAATGATAGTTAAAAAAATTACTTGTTGTAATTAGGGCGGCCATAATGAGAGCCTTATGATGTATTATTTTAGTTAGTCTAGTTAAAGGGAGCTTTATATTTGAATTGTCTACTCGGTCCAAAGTCTGCCCCGCTTTGTTTGCATGATGTTGGATTTAATTTTCGATTTTAGTGTCTTAAAAAACTTAATTGTCTGTAGCTCTTATTTGCTGTTGCTCAAAACAGGGTTAAAATAAAACAAGTAAGAAAGGACTAAGTTCGGGTGTAACCGAACATTTTGTACTCTCACAATGTGCAAGGATCAGAGGCGTTTCAGGTGCTGGCATAACTGTATATTAAAAAATGTTGCGGAAGAATTCAACATTCATTATTCGACGAAATTGTCAATGGATTACAATCATATTTGGTATCTTATTAACTTATATTACAGGCCACAGACTCATGCACTTTCGGTGCTATCTTTTGCTTCGTGCCAGAGATATTTATATTAAAATCTATCAAACTAACTCAAAGGTAATATATGCGAATATATTCAAGCAAAGTGGTTTAATGAATATATTAGATACATGAGGAAAAAGTCAACCAGAGGAAAGCAAAGCATTGTATTAGGAATAAACGGCTTAGACCATGGTCTAGACCGATTTCTTTCATATTTAACGCGAATTCACATTGTGTTTAATAAAACACTATCCACTTAATTTCATTGAAATATCACACATATTGACCAACATAAACGATTTAAAGTCAGGTAGAAAGTCAGGTATTCTTATATCGGGCATTGTTGGGTTAGAGGAACATCTGCACTGATCACATTAACTCTTTTCATTATTCAAGTATATTAGGGATCATGTTAACACGCAATTTTGTGAAGGTAACTCACACAGTGACCAACATATTCGGCATAAAGTCTGCTAAAATAGCGAAAATCATTATATGTAATATGGGGATATGTAGTAGCTGGGATAATTCTTAAACCGATTTCACACGTTTTCGGCAGTAAAGTATTGTATACCCGATATTACACATTCACTTAATTTTGCTAAGATATCTCACATATTGACCGAAATATATGGTATAAAGTCTATCCGGCGGTTGGAAATCCTTATATTAGGTATGTGGGGGCGATGGGAAGTATTTACTCGATTTTTTCCATTTTTTCCACAAAAGCACATTATTATCATGCAAAGATAGGTCTCTAATTTCATTGCGATATTTTACAGATTTACCGTTATATATGATATGAAGTCTACTGAAAGGTTGAAAATCCGTATATTAAGTATATGGGGGCTAGGGGTAGTATTTACCCGATTTTCCCCATTTTTGATACCAGAGTACACTATTATCATGGAAAGATAATCCTCCAATTTCATTACAATATCTTACAGATTTACCGCTATTTTCGATAAAAAGTCAGAGAGAGGCACTGAGGTCTTAGTATTGGGTATCTGGTGGCTTGAAAAGTTATAATCCAATTTAGTCAATTTTTACATGAGATGGTATATCTTGAAAGCACTATTTGCACAAAGTTTGATTTTCATATCTTAACTGGTGCTCGATTTATCTAGTTTAAAGTGAAATTATCAGATGAAACTTAAAATTGTGTTATATGAGTAGGAGTCGCCTTCATCCGATTTCATCCATTTTCAGAATGTGACATAAGACTACAGATATAATGTCACACACCAAATTTTGTTGAAATCGGTTAAGGCGTTCTTGAGATATGGGATTTCTCTTGAAAGTGGACGGTGCCAAACACGTGACCAATATTATACACGGATTCCTATGCAACCCTTGCGTATTGCATTTGCTTCAAGATTTAATGTTTTTGGCGTATTCCTTCAGAGAGCTAACACAGTTTTAGTAGTTTTCAACATAACTTTTGTATGGAAGGTGGGCGTGGTTATTATCCGGTTTTACTAATTTTCTCATTTATATAATATAAATATATATGCTATTTTATATAAAGGGATGCTAGAAAAACTTACCACGAGCAAGCTTGATTGATGTAGATTCAATGGTTTCCGAGATATATATATTAAACCTATTGGGAGGCGGGGCCATACCCACTTTTACAAAAATGTTTACCCACAGATGCCCCGCCCTACTAGGATCCTCAGTACCAAATAACACGTTTATTTCTTATTTTCCTGCTTAGTTATAGCACTTCATCTGTTTTCGATTAATGGCATTTTGTGAGCGTGGCAGATGGCCAATTACGCCCATCTGCCATACCAACCGTCTTCCGCTGACAAAGAATACGTGTATCAAGTTTCATCGAAATATCTTAATTTTTACTCAAGTTATCGCTTGCACGGACGGACGGACGGGCGGACGGACGGACAGACAGTCACTCGGATTTCAACTCGTCTTTTCATCCTGATCATTTATATATATATATGATCATATATCTAACTCGTTTCGTTCTAGGTATTACAAACAATCGTTAGGTAAACAAAACTAATATACTTTCTAGCAACATGTTGCGAGAGTATAAAAAATTGACGATGGGCGCATACCCGTTTTTCTAATTTATTTTTAAAGGTTTAGTGTGTTTTGAATATCTCACCAAGGGTCAATCAGTTGGTTCCATGGTAATAATCCCAGATCCCGGGATCTTAAATGTTGTTGCAAAAAGCATTTCCTCTTAATTTCATTATAATATTACACATATTGTCCAACATAAACTGTTTAAAGTCAGGTGAAAAGTCAGAAATCACTACATCGGGTTCAAAGTCATTTTTAAAGTTGAAAATCTCTATATCGGGTACATTGAGGCTAGGGGAAGGTCTGGATTGATTGTATTAACTTTTGTCATTACTAAAGTATACTCAGGAATATCTTTCCACGCAATTTTATGAAGATAACTCACGCACTGACCGACATATTCGGCATAGAGTCTGCTAGAATAATGAAAACCATTATATGAAGTATTTGGGAGCTGGGATAATTCGTTGACCGCTTTTACCCATTTTCGGCATTAAACTATGGTATATCCAATATTATAGGTTCACTTAATTTTCCTAAAACATCTTACATATTGAGCGATATATGCGGCAGAAAGAAAAAAAAAAAAAAGTATAAAATTCTTAGGCATATGGTTGCTGGGGGTAGTATTTATCCGATTTTATCCATTTTTAGCATCACGACATATTATTACCAGAAAAAGATCCTATCTGACTTTCATTAAGAAACCTCATGGACTGACCGATATATATGGTATAAAATCAACCGGAAGTTTGAAAATCCTTCTATTAAGTATAAAGCTGCTAGGGGAAGCATTTGAACGACTTTAACTATTTTTGACATACGGATAAAATGTTATCAGACAAAGGCTTGCCCTGGATTTCTGTAGTGTATCTTATAGACTGGCCGATATTTTCGGTAAAAAGTTATCCATTGGCACTGGATTCAAATATTCGGTATCTGGGGGTTTGAAAAGTTCCATTCTGATTTAGATAATTTTTACACAGTAAATGGGATACCTTGCAGGCACTTTTTGTGCAAAGTTTTGCTCCAATATCTTCTTTGGTAATTGATTTTTATGCTGTAAAGTGAAAGAACCATATGGAATTTAAATCTGTGATACATGGGAAGTAAGCGTAGTTGTCCACACCTATTATCCAACTTTTACACCGATTCCTTTGAAGCTATTAAGTACCATCCTGGCTGTGAAATTTAATTGCTCTGACGTAATTCTTCATGGAGTTATTGCACTTTTAGTAGTTTTCAACATGATCGTTACATGGGGAGTGAATGTGATTGTAATCCGATTTCACTTATTTTCAAATTTTTTGCAGAGGTGCTGAAAGGATTTGTCTCAGCACCTTTGGCGGACGTAACTTTAGTAGTTTGTGAGACATGACAGACAATTAGAAGCGAAGCCATTGTGATTTATATCTTAATTGGAAGCTTAGTTCATCATATCATTTTTTAGGGTTTCGATTAGCGTGGCAGTTTTCCGATTACGCCCATCTACAACACCAACCTGCTCATAGTGCCAAGGAATACCTGCATAAAGTTTTAGCACGATATGTAAATTTTTACTCAAGACACGGACAGACGGACGGACAGACGGACGGATAGACGGACGGACAGACAGTCACTCGGAATTCAGCTCGTCTCGTCATCCTAATCATTTATATATACAATATATAACTCTATATCTATCTCGATTAGTTTTAGGTGTTGAAAACAACCGTTAGGTGAACATAACTATTATTGCATCTTTTGCGAGAGTATAAAAAAATCCACGAGAAAGTTGAAGAACAAAATCGTTTCTAATTATTGGACTACCGCCATATGTACTCATATAAGACAAAATACGCATACAATGTGCTCCGTTTAAATGAGGCAAAGCTATTAAAAGTCCATTCAGCACAGTAATTTGTGTATCATATCAATTTGTGCGCAAATATCAACATTCACACCGCAGCAACTTGTAATGCTCGTAACAGTGTATTGCTGCTCGACCACAGCCTGCCGTGACTTCTAAGTGATTCGAAAGTATACGTTATGTAAGTATGTTACAGTTAGATGGATGTATGTACAAGTATACACTCTCCTACGTTGAGCTTGTTCATATGTCTATAACCAACCACAAAAGCGCACCATAAATACACAGCCATTACGGTCCACCTACTGTTAGAGTATTAGAAGCAACAAGCCAAAGGAAAAAGATACAGTGCAACATGAAAAGAAAAACGAAAATTGAAATTAATATGCGCTACTTTTTTAGAATCACACGAACAAAAACACATGCACGCCAAATAGTTTGAAGCACTTCAACACACACATACGCACTTATGTAGGTTTATGTGTGTATTGCTGTTCTTATGAGTCCCATCAGTTTAACGCATTCTATATTTTCTTTGCGACGCGCAAATGAGGACAACGCAGTGGAAAAGTATCTGAGAAATGTGAAAAAAATTTCATTGATGTGGCTTTTTAACTTTTCATTATTTACCGCTAAAAGCTTCTTTTAAAAATGTCACAAAGAGACAGCACAACAATAAACACATGTAAGCAGGCCTTACCTCAAACCCAACAAACGTTACATAAATATGAGCAAGCATATCGGAACATATTAGAAAAGAGGATGTATACATACATACATAAATATGCGCATACATATATATATAAGTAGTTAGGTCCTAAATCGTATTTCCGGTAAAATATTATAAACGTATTTATACGATTTATACAAACACAGTTCTTAAGTATCTATTTCAAGTAAAACTTCTTTAAAATGAAACGTATCTAAAAAGTGCATACATATTTAAATAAGAATAAACATGTAAGAAAAGAAAGTTTTATACTGTCGCAATTTGCAAGGATCAAAGTAGGGGAAATTCTTTCAGGTGCTGGCATAACTTCATGTTAAAAAATGTTGCGGAAGAATTCAACATTCATTATTCGACGAAATTGTCAATGGATTGCAATCATATTTGGTATCTTATTAACTTATATTACAGTCCATAGACTCATGTACTTTCGGTGCTATATTTTGCTTGGTGTCACAGAAATTTATGTTAAAATCTATCAAATTAACTCAAAAGTGATATATGTTATATAAACTTAACCAAAGTGGCTTAATAAATATATTAGATACATGAGGACAAAAACAACCAGAGAAAAGGAATCATTATATTAGGAATAAACGGCTTAGACCAAGATTTCTTTCATATTTAACGCGAATTCACTTTGTGTTTAAGAAAACATATCCACTTAATTTCATTAAAATATCACACATATTGACCAACATAAACGGTTTAAAGTCAGATGGAAAGTCGGGAATTCTTATATCGGGCATTTTTGGGATAGAGGAAGATCTGCACTGATCACATTAACTCTTTTCATTATTCAAGTATATTAGGGAACATGTTTTCACGGAATTTTGTGAAAGTAACTCACACAGTCACCAACGAAATCATTATATGTAGTATATGGGAGCTGGGATAATTCGTAGACCAATTTCACATATTTTCGGCAGTAAACTATGGTATATTCAATACTACATGTTCACTTAATTTTGTTAAGATATCTTACAGATATGGTATAAAGTCTACCCTGCGGTTGAAAATCCTTATATTAGGTATATGGGGGCTATGTGAAGTATTTACCCGATTTTCCGCATGTTTGACACAAAAGCACATTTTTATCGAAGAAATATATTGTATAAAGTCTACCGGAAGGTTGAAAATCCGTATATTAGGTCCATGGGGGCTAGGGGAAGTGCTTACCCGATTTTATCAATTTTAAGCACATGGACACTTTGTTATCGGAAAGACACGCTCTCTGAATTTCAAAGAGATAACTCATATATTCACCGTTGTATATAGTATAAAGCCTACAGAAGGTTGAAAATCCTTATATTAGGTATATGGGTGCTAGGGGAAGTATTTACCCGATTTTCCTCATTTTTGATACCAGAGTACGCTATCATCATGGAAAGATATTCCTCCAATTTCATTACAATATCTTACAGATTTCCTGATATTTTTGATAAAAAGTCAGATAGAGGCACTGAGGTCCTAATATTGGGTATCTGGTGGGCTGAAAAGTTATAATCCGGTTTCGTCTATTTTAACGCATTTTGAAAGCACTATTTTTACAAATTTGATGTTCATATCTTAATTGCTGCTCGATTTATCTACTTTAAAGTGAAATTATCAGATGAAATTTAAAATTGTGTTATATAAGAAGTAGGCGTGGTTTTTATCCGATTATATCCATTTTTTCAGTGTGCCATATGAATGGAATATCTAATATATAATGTCACATATCAAATTTTGTTGAAATCGGTTAAGGTGTTCTTGAGGTGTGGGATTTCAACTAAAAGTGGGCGGTGTCACGCCCGTCATCAAAACTTTACAAGGATTCTTATGCAACCCTTTCGTATTGCACTGGCTTCAAGATTTAATGTTTTTGGCGTATTTCTTCAGAGAGCTAACACAGTTTTAGTAGTTTCCAACATAACTTTTGTATGGGAGGTGGGCGTGGTTATTACCCGATTTTACTAATTTTCTCAGTATATAAGGAGATTCTAGAAAAACTTACCCCGAGCAAGTTTGATTGATGTAGCTTTAATGGTTTCCGATGTATATATATAAAACCTATTGAGGGGTGCCATTCCCACTTTTACAAAAATCTTTGCCCAGAGATGCCTAATCCTACTAGGATCCTCTGTACCAACTAACTCGTTTATATCTTAATTTGCTGCTTAGTTATAGCACTTTATCGGTTTTGGATTAATGGAATGTTGTGGGCGTGGCAGAGGTCCACTTACGCCCATCTTCCATATCAATCGTCTTACGGTGACAAAGAACACGTGTACTAAGTTTCATCAAAATATCTTAATTTTTACTCAAATTATCGCTTGCACGGATGGACGGACGGACGGACGGAAACACAATCACTCGGATTTCAACTCGTGTTTTCATCCCGATCATTAATATATATATATGTCTATATCTAACTCGTTTAGTTCTATAATAGAATATTATAGTTCGGTAATATGTTTAATGTACTATATAAATTTTACAATTTATACCTCTATATACGTGGTGTTTTCAAAAAATAATGGGAATTTTCGTTTTTTGAAAAAAAAAAAATTTATTCATTCGTCTACATTAATGTTGTCGCTTTCAAAATAATGCCAGCGCTTCTTCCAATCGTCGAAACAATTCTCAAACTCGATTTTTGGGATAGCCTTTAGCTCTTTCAGTGATGAGCTTTTAATGTCATCTATACTTGTAAAACGACGGCTCCTTAATGTTCTCTTTGTTTTTGGAAATAGGAAAAGGTCACACGGAGCCATGTCTGACGAATATGGAGGCTGGGGCAAGATTACAGTATTGTTTTTGGCCAAGAATTCACGAACAACCAACGCACTGCGAGCAGGTGCATTATAGTGATGCAAAAGCCATAAATTTTTTTCCACAAATACGGGCGTTTTTTTCGGATTGGTTCACGCAAACGGCATTGAACTTCTATCCGATCCGATCCGATAATATCCGATGTTTTTTCAATTTAAAATCAATCAGAGTGATAAAATCAATAAATTTGCTACATGGAGGCTTGGTGGTGGCTTGGAAATCGGTTTCATCATACCAAATCACATTATGTTATGCCAAATACCCTCAAACAAGTTTGTTAAGTTATCATAGATATCAACATATATATGATAAAAATTTTTCACGATCAATATCTATGTTTTGGGGACAATGGGTATGTATGGACCTAATGTATCTATTTTCGCACTAAACTAAAATATATTCCTGAAAACAAGTCCACTCAATTTCATGAAGATATCTACCATATTGAGTGATATATTCATTGTAAAGGAACCGGAGACACGGAAATCGAATCAAACTCATATTCAACATTTTATGAGTACCATAAATGGGCTCAAATGACAAATTATTGTCCAAATGACACACATACAAATATAAAAGGGTCATCTTTCAATATATTGCACTTTTATTGAATGTTTTATAAACATTTAACTTATTTAGTTATTAATACCCGACCCGTTATCAAAACGCCTTCTCTCTGTCTGATAATTTTTCACGGAAATCTAAAAATCTTTGCAAACGGAACTTTGCGCAAATTCTTTTCGAATGGACTTTGGCTTACACCACAAATTGAAGGTGAACCTCTACTAAGTATCTAATAGAGGTATAGCCGTTTGTTATGTTCATATATATATATTATAATTAATTTATTAGTTCTTAAAGGTTTTAAATGGACCCAGCCTCAACATTATAACGCCAAACTTCATGGTTCCTCATTTGACATCAAAAGAATTTGCTTAAAAATTTAGATAAATTACAGCTTCCAGACCATTCCTTTCGTGGAATAATTTCAAGACACATATTACCGTTAGCATTATTATATTGATGTTTATGTGAAACATTCATGTGAAGCTTCAACCCATACAATATTTGCTTTCTGCTTCTACAATCTTTGCCTATTAATTTTTCAATCAAACAATTTCCACTGCAATACGCTGAAGCATTGTCGACGAAACACTTTGCATCAAAAAATCAAGTGTTTCCTACTACAGTGTTGGTATCACTCAATGGCTACCCCGCTAAGACCATATTCTTCGTTGTTGTTGCTGTTGCTATGCAGTGCTGCTTAAAAACTGCTGCGGGCGCACATATGTCAACTTTTGCACTCTTTCCCTGTTTTTGCATAAAGATGTCATATTGCTCCATTTGAGTTGAAAAACGAGGACGAGAGCGAAGTGCTTTGACGATTTCAAGAGAGAAAAACTTGAAATTGGAAACTTTTGAAATGTCCTCTTATCCAAATCATATAATTTGAATGTAATTTATAACTGCAAGGGGTGTGAGCAGGCACCCATACAAACCTACATATATAATATATCTTGATATATATATCCTGTATAGATACATATAAAAACGCATATGTAGATGAGTACGAACTTGCATATGCACAAATTAATGACAATGTACAGCAAATATATATATTTACGATTTTCAATATATATAGTTTGTATTGCTCAAATATGTTGGCATCATTTCTATGAGAAGTAGCCACCAAAATGAATGTATGAAATGTAATGAAAAATTTTGTAGTTAGACTTAGCCTTCAAAAGACACGTGTATAAATTTCACAGTGGTTGGGCAATTGGTTATGAGATATGGCATTTTGAGTTTTGGAATATTGAAATAAATGGTTAAAATGGAATTTCAACCATTAATGAAACATTATTTTTTAAAAAGAATTTTAAGTAACATTAAAAAATACTGCTGATACCAAACGTGGCTTGATGAAACGTAAATATTTTGGTTAAATTCCGAACATGCCATACGAACACTGAATAACAAGTTCTTGAATACCCAGCCCAAACAGTTAAGGACGAAAACATCAAAATGCACACGAAATTATTTTTAATATCCACAAATTTAAATTGATTGAGATAGAAGCATTCTAAAAATACAAAAGGCATGTTGGATATATCGTTCATGAAATTTTGGATATGCGAAAACTCTGCAAATTGGGTGCGCGGGAACGCATAACTGACCGATTAATGGTGTCAGAAATCAATAAAAACGGTGGACACATTGCATGGGCTGTGAATTAATTTCGCATCCACCATATTCTCGGAATCTGACCTCCAGTGACTTTTCCTGTTCTCAGACCTCAAGAAAACATTTGCTAATATGAAATTTAGCTACCATGAAAAGATAATTGCCTAGGCAGATATCTATTTTTAAACCACAGACCAATAGTCTATACACATACAGTCACAGACAACTCCACTACAAATGTGGTATCGAAAAATTTAAAGATCGCTATAAATCCGTAAAATCGTTTTTGGATTTAAATAATTTTATTTTGGAAATAAAAAATTCGCTTTTATTTAAAGCCATAGCACTTCTTAGCCTAGGTATTATCTCACTTATATTGTTGCACCCAATGCAATTTCAGCATTGAATTACTCTTATCAACAAGTGCTACTATGAGCTGAGGAGGTCATTGAAAAGTAAAGTTTTCTACCTTAACTGTTTTCAAAATTATTGCACCTTTCGACTCTTGAATATTCCTAGAGCACCGAAAACAGGTGTACCTAGTTTTATCCAAATATTTTTGCTAAAATTATCAAATCATTACGAAATCAATCCGCCTCGCGTGTTTGAACATTTTGATAACTTGATTTCTATATTGATTATAACTGGTATAGGTACTCTATGTGACATGTGAAACTAGTGTTTAAAAACATTGAAAATATCTGCAAAATGTGAGAATACTCGGTCAATTTTAAATATTCTGAGAAAGTATAATTTTATTTATTTATGACTTATCAAATCATCTAGCGAAACATCTGTAATTATATAAATGTTAAATAGCAAGCATTCCATCTACTGTATAGTATATATACTAAATGAGCTGAAAAATGTTTGGTCTGACTGAAAGATCACACAATAAGCAAAAAGTCTTTACCCTTGCCTTAAAGCACTAATCTTAGCTTGATAAAGTTTCATGATATTTCATGTATTTTCAGTACTGGTATTACGAAATTTCGCCACGAGTGAGTTAGTTAACATCATTGGCATTTCAAAGGAACGGGTAGGTCATATATTCACGAATTTTTACAAATGAAAAGTTTCCATCGAAAAGACAAACGTTCAAAGGACAATCTGGCACGGATCAAATGCAATAAGAATGAGTTTCTACGTCGATTTGTGACAATGACTGGCACATGGATACATCACTACACACCTGATTTCAATCGCCAGTCCAGATTTTTCGATCATATTCGTTTAGCTAAATGTATTTGTCAGACATTACACATGATCGGTTACTAATTTTTCAACATGCGCTTCTTATTTTCTTTACAGTTATTTTTCTTATTCAAATGCAGATCATAGTAAAAAAATAAAATTTAAGTGAAATATAGGCCCAAAGTGGGGTTGAAACGACTGAAATTAGTGAGCGAAACGACATGTCCATTGACTTAATCAGGGATGTTTGTGTCGAAAGCAAAATATTCAGCAAAAATGTACTTGTTACACTGGAGAGTTTTCAACAAAATGTAAGCATACGACACAATAGTAATTATTGCCTAAATAATTGCAAATGATTGCTAACCCATTTTCATTTCTATTTCCAGTTGAGCCCTTGTCGGCCCACAGTGGGTGGGATATTGACTGATGGTGCGACAAGTGTGCACTTCAGTTGCAACCTCCATCAACGGCCATATGTGATCGAATAAATATGTATGTTTGAATGTATGTTTGAATCTATGTATGTTTTTGCGTGTGAACGTAAAATGTCGAAAGTGCAATTGCAGAAGCAATGACGGAGAAAAGCAACCAAAATCAACCGGCTCTTCGGCTCTTCGGCTTCCACTTTCATGAAACGCAAGTCCCCCCCTCAACGAAGTCATTCCAAGTGACTGCCAACACCTTGGGGTGTCGCACTAAAACGCACAGTTGTTCGGCAGGCATCACCAAAAGGACGAATTGCTGACAAGTAGGCAAGTTGTGATGGGCGCACATCCATTAAGTTGAGCGTACAATTGAATGCTGAATACAATTTGCTGTTTGTAATTTGAGAAAGTAGGTAGAAACAAATATACCTACATATGCATTATTATGAATTACTGTATGCATATATGTATAATGGTACATATACACATAAATCCTGGGTATGGTACTTTGAGCCCAGCACACCAAATTTACGTGACTATGTCCTACAAACACATTATTTGCCTTTATTCGGCTATGCAGATGATATGCACATATGTTATCCAAGAACCGGCCAAGAACAAATATAATATTATAAAAAAGCAGTCACACATTCATAATCAATGTCGCACCTACGAGCATATGTCGTAGGTACGAGCATATGTTGGACAAGATTAAAATTGTAGTTGTTAAGGAATCTTGGAGGCTGTTTAAAATTTATTGTATCTTGCAGATAACATCAAGATACCACGCAGAGAAGTCGAAGCTCATAAAAGAAATTAGGGCAAGCTTCAGAATATTTTGTAATTATAAAGATGTAACTAATAAACGACACCGGTCGAAAAGCCCAAACCGTACTGTTTACTCCCAACTTTGCGACGTTACCGAATGCTATCGTGATCTATTGCGGGAATTGTTACTGTTTAAAGTTCTTTGTTATTTTTTTTGATAAATAATCTTTTATGATTTATTTATTACGTGTTCTTTTCTCGGATAGTTATTTGGAGACATATTTTCACTACAACAAGCATTTGACTGTACTGAAACTAATTCAATCGATTATGCTTATTAGAATATAGTAGAATGAAATATATTCGTATTTGTGTATCCATTCGACTCATTTCCTCATATAATCAGAACAGAACAGAACGAGCTCCAGTTGCTTCTTTTTCCTCTTAGGACATGTGTCAAAAGTTCAATATTAGAATATTTAATCATCTTTTGGTTCACGGGGTATCTCCGCAGAGTAGCATTTGGTCACATTCGTTGGTGGACGAAATGGCAAACCATTGTGGCAATGAAATGAATTCATAATTCACTAAGCACCATAGCTGGTACAAACGGCAATTTTGTAACTCTAGATCAAAACATTGTTTTTAGGGCTACAACAAAAATTACACTAACGACAACAATAATAAGGCAAATGAATTGCTGAACAGAGCCACATTACTTGAAATAAATGTATCGTCATTTATGTATGTATGTCAAATCTCGAATATATCTGGATTAAGGTATACATATATCTAGAAAAACCCTCAAATTCGCCTTATGTAAGGCTAAGCATCATTGAAAAATCTTTTACATACACAGTAAACTGAGCTAAAAACTCTTTTGAATGTTTTGTTTTGCCGATACCACCCACATCGAATGTATAATATAAATAATGTACAGAATTTCATACTATTTTCGAACTAACTGTCTTCATTTTATATACTGCATGTTGGTATAAAGTTTTCAGCGGTTACAGTTTCATCGCTTATGCAATATTTGCTGATGCCATGCGCACAGTCCAGAAAATTTTTGGTAGAATTTTTTCCCGAATATCCCAGAATCGTCTAATTAGATACTGACAAAATTGATTACAGGAGATATTTCCACGTATGCCCAATTCCCATTTTCTTATAAAATCTTGACTAAGCATTGCAATATGAAACGATTTCTGTTTCCCCCTTGGAATAGAACCACTCGAAAATTGCGAATAATATGCTTCATGGTACAATATTCAACCAGTAAGCATGTTTTCATCCGAAATTATTGATATTCCAGGTTCTTCTTAGACTCATAACTCTATGTGTCTCTATTTGTGACTTGTTACTGTGACTCTATTTGTCTTTACACATTTCGGGTTCTCTCCATTCACATCTCTCAAAAATAAAACTCGTTTCCCTTGCCAAATCTCGATAATATTCCCTTATATGTCCTTTCCATTGCATTTCGGGCTCTATAAAATCCAATATATTTTTCGTCACCGGTACAAATAAAACAAAAAATGTTATCCCACAACTTATGTACTGGGTTTGATAGTGAAATTTCTTATAAAAATCTATAAAATCTAAGTATATATTCCAGAAACTTCCGAAAATATCATAAACTATTTTTCTGCATTATCAATCACTAGAGAAGAAAGATATTTATGAACTAGGTCATTGCAATAGGCCTAAAGATAAGAGTTTTGAAGCTAAATATTGTTTGTTAATCCTCGAAGGAGGCATCATTAAATTACTTAATAATTACATACCATATATGGGAATTTCGTAATGATTTTTATACTCTCGCACCTTTTGAACAAAGGTATATATAATCGGTAAAAAATCTAATAGTTGTTTCTAATACATTAAAACAATGGAGTTAGATCCTATCAAACTTATCAGATTAACGAGATGAAGATATCTCCGAATGTATGTTCGTAAGAAAAGCTAGAATTCCATTCCACAAGGAGAGCTGCATACTTCTGATGAAATAAATTCTTTCATAAGTCTTGAGAAGTTAAGCTTTACTTGGCGTTCGCTAGTTATTTGATTTATTGAAACCTAGACGAAGAATTCGAACTCTCGCCCGCATTAAATCCGAACAATCTGGCTACAAAATATTTTCTAAAAAAATTATTTTTAATTTATCACCGAAGGAGAGAAAATAACTAGCAGAGAATAGACAAATTGAAGATGTCTTTTATATTTGAAGATATTAATTGTAATAATGTTTTACTTTAATGTTCAATCCATGTCTTATATTATATGTATGCTATAAGCTGCGTTTGTGGCCATTTAGGTGAGGCACTCTCCATCGGCTTCCTTGTAAGTAATGTTTCCCCAATATTTAGTAAAACGCTTTCACTATTAACTTATCTGTAATACATTCTAGAAGCAAGCAGATAAGCAATATATTCTTAAATTTCAATTTAATTTTTCGGGTAATCATGTTTCCTGCTGGGATTATGTATAAGGCTCAATATTAATTTTATGACAAGATATGTTACACATCTTTCTTAATTGGAGTCCAACTATAATTTCTTATACGCATAATTAAATTAGTAATATTTATCAAAAGTAATAGTAATCAAACCTACTTTTGTATATCTTAATTCCTATAAACCATTGGATGAATGAATAATTTCTCATTCATCGAATACAAAAGGTGCTGGCCGTAAAAGGTGAAAAATAGGCGGCAATGTAGACTAAACAAACAATAATGCGACAAATTGGAGGAAACACCTACTAGTCGACTGCCAATTGTATGCCGAATGGAAGCTTGAATAGCAACCCACTGAGCACAATTAGGAAGCTCTATGGAGTGCGCCTGCGGTGCTTCGATATTCCGCATCATTCATACACATACGTTTATGTAAGTCTGAGGAGCGTATGCACTATATAGAAATGTGTTTATTCACTAAGCATGCTTCAAGGTTTTTTATATGCACGTATATCCATACATACGCAATTGTATTTGTTACATTCAGTTGGCCAACAAAAGGCCGAGAAAACAATGACACGGAAGAAGCAACAGCACGTGTCGACACACTTTTTGGCTGGTGACATTTTCACTTGACGACAAACCGCGTTTTAATTTCCTCTTTCATTTACAATTTCACTCACAATTGCACAGAGCGCCAACACGCGTCCTTATTAACTAATATTTACGAAATATTATTTGGTTCTCAAATCACGTAAAGAATACGTTGAATTAACTTGAACTTCGGACGTTTATTCAAGTTAAGGGAAAATATTTACGCTTTTTAGGCGTCCATACGATCTCAAATCTCGGCATTTTTTGTCAATAAAGCATATATCCAATTGACTATTTTAAATTAAGAATACCTAAGTGTCAGCTCAAGACTCTTGGAAGATATTGACCATTACTAAATTTCATTAATGCACATACTAAAGGGATATATATATATATAATATCCCTTATATATATATATAGTGTAAACATCTTTCACATAGATGGATAAATCATTATATTGGGTTTATAAGAGCTCTGTAAGAGATAGACTAATTTTGTTCATTATTCTCAAGAAAACATTCATTTCAATAAAATATGTGAGATATTTTTTGATGTATACAGTATAAAGTCGACCAAAAGCATTGGTCCACACCTGTAGAAAACACTAGTTTACATCCAAGAAAATGTTGAACTTAAGCTTCTCAAAGTACTATTGGAGCCTATAATATAGAATCCGAAACTATTGATTAACTGCACTGCTAGATGTATACCTAAAACGAAAATTTGAACACATTTCGGGGCTTCTATAAAAAAATCCATGTAACTTATTCCAATTTTTTTACCGTCATTCATTCACTTCATAAACTAATTCACATCCTTCGCCTAAACTAACTCTTTTCGAAATTAGATATTTGCACATGCCCTCTTATATTAGCACACACATAGGAAATCCGTTTTAACCATCCCGTGAAATATATCAGGCAGACCGAAAATGATTTTAAAGAAAAAAAATCACGTTTATTTAACAAAATTCGGCTTCATTATTCGACATAGGTGGCATCGAGGGCGATGTTCAGATTATAGCGATCTTCCAACTTTTCCATACCGCTTTTGTAGTACGATAATGTTTTGCTTAAAATATTTAAACACGCTACAGTAGGCGATTACATCTTCATTGCCGCTAAATTTCTTTCCAGTGGGCATTTTCTTGAGGTCTGAGAACAGAAAAAATTCTGTTCGGACATGATGTGGCTTCGGAAGCAGTACGAAACCAAATCTTCCAATGTTTGGCACCCGGACAACACTCATCAAGACACTTTTGGATATCAGTAGATTTTTTTTTTATATAAACACTTGAAATTAATTTTTAACCACTTCTTTCGAAACACCACAATTGTTTCACTCAAAATGCTATATCTCACGAGTTAATTGTCCGTAATTTAATGGGCATCACCTTCCATAGAATCTTTACCATTGTGTACCATATTATAATGGTTTAGCTTTTTCCGGTTAATTTTATGCAATATATATCGTCCAACATATGAATTAACTTCATGAAATTAAATGAGAATGTTTTACTTATTTTAGGCCTTATACTAAGTCCCTATACTAAGACCTGTTAGTCCAGCTAACTTTACAATAGGCATTTGATGTATTAAAAAATTTATCTTCATGAAGCTAAGTCGGAATTTTACCTAAAGCTTAGAAGAAATTGAAAAGAAAGAAGAAGAAAGAAGAGAAGAAGAAAAAAAAAGAAGAAAAGAAAGAAACACTATCAGTAAATTCAGTAAATTCAATCATTTAAAACAGAATAATGGAACTTTGATTACGATAAAAATATTTGAATCTTATGTGGATCGGAAAATTTAATTTCGGGGGTCAACTGCTATTAAAAATATATTCAATAATTGTGGAACTTACCGCAACCATGACTGAAGACCACGGCCCATCTTGTGCTAGTAACACACTCAACTTACCTTATGTGTTTCTAAGAATGTGTGCGTATACTCTCATTGGAAAATGGTAACCATTACCTTTCATTGATACTCGGGATGGACATACATACATACATATGTATGCACGAATGGTAGATATTCTCCCTCGAAAGTGGAAATTTCAAAATAAAATATGAATGGGAAGTAACATCAAAGAGAATATCATGTAGGGGCATTTATACCCTTACGTACATATATACTATGTATGTAACCATACTTGCATCAAAAAGTTGGTTGTTGGTGGAGTTGATTGGGGTTCTCGTTCAATTGACAATTTATGTTCACATGAATTACTGAAAATCAATTATGACGAATAAGCATTAACTGAACATTTGTTGTTTTATATTAAATATAGACAGGCTTCATAACGGGATCAATGTGAAAAATAATTCTACATTTTTATACTGTCGCAAAATGTTGCTCAGAGTGAATATTTGTGTTCGTCAAACGGTTTTATTAAACACTGTTCTATATCTGAGCTCTATTCAGAAATATTTAGAGTTTTAATTCTGTAACAAATTGAATTAAAACCTTTTAATTGGTTGGGGGATTCCACATACCTCCCCACAATCCCCACCTGCACATAATTCCTACCGAAATTAGAGGCAATGCTCACTGTCTTTAAGAGAAATTTCATAACCCCAAAAATATTGGCCAATTAAAAAAAAAAAGATTGAGACTAATATTATTAGACTCTATAGAATTCAAGCATCAATAAAGAGATCAAAACAAAATTTAGAACACGAAGTTAAACTGATACGTGGCAACTCTCTGCGCTTAGACTCTTTATATTGGATAGTATACCGAAGCGTATGCGAGATATATCTATTAAATTTGGTGAGAATATGCCGCTTAGCATATTGATTTTGTATGTCCTGTATGACCCCAAATCGGGGTCATGCCAAACAACATAAAGTGATATAATTCTATATCTAATTAGAAAAGTCAATTCATATTTTGGTAATCACACATATCGGACAAAGAAATCTTCACAAGCAGAAAAATTCAAGTTTTGTTGTTTTTTTCCGTAAGAGTTTATAACTTACAGATTTGTTTATTAAACAAATTAAATGAATATATAACAATAGCTAATCAAAAAATAATAATTAATATTACGATTTGGACTCCGGTTACTTTTTTCTGTTTTAAACATTTCTTTAACACACTTTAATTTAAATTTCTGAAAAGTTTGTTTAAGCAGTAATTAAAAATATCCAATTAATTATCCAATTTTATCCAATTAAAAATTGATCTTATTTAAAAATTATCTTCCAATATATTATTCCAATAATACTACTTTAACACATAGAATCCACTAGATTTTATATTTCGTTCTTTAACCTTGAAAATCCCTACCGTCAAAGTTTCATGGCATTTCATCCAAAGCGACGCCACCTCCACTATTTCAAAATTCGAGAAATTTCGTAGGGTGACCGTAAATTAAAATTCAGTTAGTTAACATCATTGGCATCTCAAAACAACGCGTAGGTCGGGTAGGTCGGGTAGGTCGGGTAGGTCGGGTAGGTCGATGGGTGGCGCGTTTTTTGAACATCGATTCAAAATACAATTTGACATTGATCAAATGCAATAAGAATGAGTTTCTGAGCCGATTTGAAGCAATAGATGAAATTTGGATATCTTATTATATGCGCCTGAGTCCAATCCGCATATTTGTTGCTGGTTACCGGTGGAAGTCATCCAAAGCACCCAAAAACACAAAATATTCTCTATTGGATTCAAATCGGCACTATTTCCTTGACAGTCCAATGGAGATATTCCGACTTTCTCAAATTATTTTATTACCTGTAAAACAAAAACATCGGAATTTAAAGGTTTAGTTATCTTTCGTATACTACTTTCGTTGAACAAAGGAAATGAAAATGTGACTTGCCGTTTATGCATGAAGCTAAGGAGCAGAATAGCCTTGTAAAATGAAATTTTCGGCACCAGAAAAATTATCCTCAATGGAAGATTAAAGATGATGGTCTCTCATTTTTACATTCTTTTGCGTACCAATGGTTTAAGGTCAGAGATTCGATTTTATCCCATTAAGTTCAGCCTCCTGAATGTGTCTTCGTACAGACCCTATTCGGTCCTTATATTTTTGACAATTTTAAATTGTTTTGGCATTCTATTCTTAGACGCTTCAGGTTGCTAGTCTTCTTCTTCCTCCCTGTGCCGGAACTCCCGGAACTGTCCCGTTTTTTTTTTAATATTTTACAAAACTTATTAAAGTCAATTTATATTAAGGATTTTCAATTTCTCCTATTCCTTTTTAATTTTTATTTTCCTAAGGTAAGCTCAAAACAAAACGGTAAAGGTGAGTTTAATAACCAATAAATAAAAAAAATAAGCTCAAACAAAACCTTTCTATAACACATAATTTGGTTTTCGTATTACTTTGATCACCACAGTATATCCTTGCTATATAATGTAAATTTTCGATCGTTTCTGATATTTTTTAAATTGCAAATGAGTATCAGACTCATTTTTCAGCATTAAAAAAAGTTATAATATATTCACTTAATAAACAAGATCATATAAAAATTATCATAACTTATTCTTAAATCTTAGCTGTTGAAATTTTTGTTTCTGTAGATGAGCCGTTTTAGATCTCGGCGTTTAAAAAAAAGAAGGCAGATTGAGCTAATTTTTTTAAATTTAATATTATGTTTTAATAATATATTCATAATATGTGTTTTATTAGAATCATTGGACAATTCTTGTGCTCAGTTAAACGGTCATTATGACAATGTTATGCTGTGGTAAAGCAATCAGCTCAGTTAGCTCTTCAATTTCTTTTCATATATAGATATGGAGTTTTATATATATAATATAAATGATCAGGAGTGACTGTCTGTCCGTCCGTCTGTGCAAGCGATGACTTGAGTAAAAATTAAGATATCTTGATGAAACTTGATACGCGTGCTCTAGGGTATCATAAGAAAGTTGGTCTCGCAGATGAAATCGGACCCTTGCCACGCCCACAAAATGCCGTTAATTGAAAGCTATAAAATGCTATAACTAAGCAACAAAATATGATATAAATTAATAACAAACAAATTTTTTTTTATTTTTAAAAGGTCATACCTACCTCAACCTCAACCCTAATGAGTTTAATGCATATGTCTCATTTCTCACAAATCACTACATCTATATCAACCACACTTACTGAGAATAAGCCCTTCTAGCAACTTCATATAAGATATGAAATTGGGTGAAAGTAAATAATAACTACGCCCACCCCCTTATAATGGAAAAATATGTTGAAAACTATTGAAAATGCGAGTAATCACTAAAGAAACACGTAAGAACCATTAAATTTTACAGAAAAGATGGTACGGAGGGATTCCATAAGACTCAGTTTAAAATTTACATAATTAGTGAGTGTGTACAACGGCACCACCCACTTTTAGGGGAAATTCTATATCTCCAGAACGACTAAACCAATTTCCACAAAATTTATATTTTTATTTATTTTTATTTATTTTCATTATATTTGTATTCTTATGTTACAGTGATAGGCGAAATCAGACAACTACCAGACCTACTTCCCATATAAACAATTTTAAATTTCTGGAATGGAATATAACTTTGCACAAATAATTACTTCAAGGGAACTTACTTACTTACTCATGCCTAAAAATTGTCCAAATCGGAGCATAACTTTTCAATACACCCGTTTTGTAAAGCATAAATTATTAAATAAATTATTGTTATGTGTTACAGTGTTAACAGCAGTTAACATTCCAACAAATCTTTTGAAGAAACTGTGCTGCAATGCAACTTGAATAAATTTACACATTTTTTTATTTTAAAATTAACTAATTTTATTTACAATAAAATAAAACTAACTATAGATAGATAAATTACTGTGGCCTATTGTGCCCTTCCCTCTTTCACAAAGATTCGCATAGTCGCAGCACACTGATAAATTCCAGGATCGTGTTTGGCGTCAACGAAGCAATATGCTCCCTACTCAGATGTGTAAATCAAGGACCTTACTCCTACTTCAATAGAGTGTAGAGGTTTACAATTTGTTTAAACCTTTTGAGGTTATATCCTCCCAAAAACAGTTTTGCCTGGCGCAGGTCAGAAGTATGTTACCAGTTTTCACTCTTTCTGGAATAACTCCTTTAGGGTATGGGGTTCTATTGCGAATAACAAATCTGGTCCCAGCAGAGTGATATCAGCTGTAGAGCGCGTTAGTTTATCAGCCAGTTCAATCCCCGCTACACAATCGTGCCCAGATGAGGTGGACCAGGTTACAAACTGATAGCCGTTCTGCTGTTGAGCGGTTCTACGCACTCCTGACATGAAATTTTAAGGCATGATCGCTTGAAACGCCGTTTGGGTATCGCTTAATATGGCAATGTGCTCATTGCGATATAGTTTTTCTGGGGGTTTAGCTAGGCACTCTGATTTATTATAAAGACCTCTGCTTGGAAGATGCTCGGGAAACTCCCTATGGGCGTTATGCCGGTTATGTCGGTGTACCACTGAATAGTTTGCATACCATAAGGGCTTTTGTGGCTTTAACCGTGGTTATTTCCACATGCTTATTTCAGTGAAGGAATTGGAGTCGTGCGTAAGGCCTAGATATTTGACCTGGTTGGTCAAGACTTATTCTTGCCAATAAGTGTTATGGTTCTTAAGCCCGGTAGAGATCTTTTTCTGATGAAAGGAACGATGGATGAACCTTATGGCACCATCTCTTTACTCAAATGTTGTTCTCAAATTTACCTCTAGCTAATGTAACAATATCATCCGCTTATCTCTGATACCGAATTCCATTGTCCATTCATTCATTCATTCATTCCCCTATTGTGGTTTCAGTTATCCAAATAGAAGTGCTTCTATTCATCTACGTATTGGTGTTGTCACGTTCCTCTTTTCTAGGATTTTATTACACTTTCGTAAGACGCATTGTCACACGCACTTTCGATGTCTAGAAACAATGAAAATAACCACCTCACCATTCTTCAACGAATTTGGGATTTCCGAAGCCAACTGGTATAGTGTAATTTCGGTGGACCTACCCACCCTGAGGTATTAGTATCAGCTTGTTCGTCCTCATATCGTTATCTATGATCTTTTCCAGACCTTTCAGTATGAAGTAGGTGAGATTAATAGGCCTTAATAATTTGGCCAGTGAGTATTCCCTCCTTTCTACTTTGGTTATAAAAATCACTCACGCAATCATCTTCAGCCTTACTAGGTGGTGCAATAAGAAATTCCCTCCTTATTGTAGAAAAGCTGTAAAGATGCCGTCTGCTCCCGGAGCCTTGTGCAGAAGGTAGTCTTGTCTTAAAGTAGTAAGCGCCCACCGAATCGAGTCTGCGTGAATATACTCCTTGCAACTTTCCAATCCGAGTTATCTTTACGTTTACGTACGACAACTGATAGAGTTTGGTCATCCAGGCCGGCCCCAGGAAAGTGAGTATGCAGAAGTATTATTTCTCTGCCTTTCTGTGCTGGTCGTGTGCCTCCCATTAGACAATCTGATAGAAATTGCGGTAACAGTCTTTCCGGAGTCTTGTGCAGCTTTGCCGCCTCTGATGTTTAGAATACTTTCTTAAAGTTATTTCTTTTAGCTGAAATAATCTCCATATTGTAGGATTTTAGGTAGAGTCCATACTCTTCTCAGTTACCGGCGGGCTTAGCTTTGTTGAAAAACTTGCGTATCGATTTTCTGACATTGAAGAGTTTACTGTACCACCAAGGGCATTTCTGCCTCTTGATGATTTTTTCAAAGAACGGCTGCAGTGGTACGCGTCGATAATGTACTGGTTTGCTGCAGAGAACCTGCTTTGTAGCGCAGGATCCGCCAACTTAAGCTTGAGTATTCCAATATACATCCCAGTCACTGTTTTTGGGGTTGCGTACTAGTGGGGGGTTCTTGACCTCAACTTCCAGTAAGAACCTTATGACTCTGTGATCTGACCCTCGCCTTCTCAAAGGAACCCCTCCACTGCGAGATCAGTGCAAACCCAAGGTCGATACTCAGAGTAATATCAAGGACCTCCTTCCTTGATCTAGCTATGAAAGTGGGCCTGCATTCTACGTTTTCAATGGTTATGTTGCTACTGATGATAAATTCTAATAGAGACTCACTTAGTACTTTAAGCCCCTTAAAATTAGAGGGAGGCCGTGCCTTTTGCAATTTTTTTTTTTTGTTTTGGACCTACCCTCGCTAATTCCCACCCAGCGAGCATTATCAGAGCTTTCGGGACAGACCGCTGCTGGTTGGGGAGGGTATCTGTCTCCTCCTTGCCTCGTTTTCTTTGGTTCCCCCCGGTATGTGCCAGTTGTGGTTCATCCGATTCCGAACAGCTTAGCCTGCTAAAGGGGGTTTTTGTGGGTTCCGTCAGTGCGCTTTGGCGCGTTGTTGTACAATTTGCAGGCGATTTATTCTAGACGTAACTCACTGAGGGCATATCATCGTCCGTAGCATGCTACTCGAATAGCGATTGCTCTTACCTGTACTAGTTTCGTCGCTGATTTATTGTAAGTTTGAGTTGTTATGTTTTTTCGCGTTGTCTTCCATCTGTTTCTTACGACCATTGGCTTATGTGGTTGAGCTTTCGGATCTCAAATTACTAAGGGGAAAGATAAAGTCCACCGCACCAGAGCCCCACAACGCGGTAAGACAAGCGACACCCTCGCATTGACATCTTTGGTCTTCTTCAGGGTGTGGCCCATCCATCGTCATTTTTGCTCTATATTTGTTCAGTACGGGTTCCTCCTTTGACAATCTCCATAGCGCTTGATTGCTTATAGTTTGGGGCCAGAAAGATGATATGTCAGAAGCCTTAAATTTCACAGTCAAGACTCTATCTAAAGACTTCATGGTAGGAATCGATATAAAAATTTTACAATGGACATTGCACCGCGAACCTTTAGATGAAATCCTCTATCTCAGGAACTACTATACCAATTTCAACTAAATTTGGTACATAACATTATCCCGATATTTCTGTGTTATGTTGTGAAAATGGGCGACATCGGAGGACAATCAAACCTACACCCATATATCACAATTTAAAATATCCTCTGATTTTTTCACTTTACAGAATATAAATCAAACACCAATTAAGATATCGGAATAAAACTTTTCCACAAACAGGACCTTTAAGATATTCCGTCTCATGTCTAAAATTGGAAGAAGTTGGACCATAACTTTTCAAGTCCCCAGATACCGAATATGTGGACCTCAGTGCCTACGATTGATTTTTACTGAAAATATCAGTCAATCTGTGAGATATATTATTGAAATTCAAAGAAAATTATTTCCTGATGACAACGTGCTCTTGTGTTAAAAATAGGTAAAAAAGAGGGTCAATACTTTCAAAAACGCCCATACATACATATACCTAATATAAATTTTTCATACTTCCGCTTGACTTTATACCATATATATCAATCTATCTGTGAGGTATCTTAATGAAACACAGAGAGAATATTTTTCTGGTAATACTATGTCGTGATGGCAAAAATGGATAAAATCGGGTCAATAATAGTTGGCCGCATGTAAGCATCACAAATTGCGAGAGTAAATTCATATAAAACTTAGCCCTGTCTTACTTGTTATTTCAATATTTGCATTTACCGATATAAATCGTTTTTGCAAAAACCAACAAGGTAGCAGAAACGCAACCGTTGCAAGTAGACCCTTGACGTTACACGACGCTGACGCTTCGAAACATACATGTAACTGAACAGAAACTGCTCATCTTATTTTTAATATTACCACAATTTCCTAACGGGAATGTATTTAGATGTTATTTATGCGCTTTTATTTTTTCACATGACAAAAGTACTTACATATGTTCAAGTGAGAAGCGTTTTAGAATCAGTTTTTGCAAAGCAAATCAAAAGCACACATAACTAGTTGGTGTTCTATGTAGTCGTCATATGCGTAATTTAGTAATGCGTGTTTTGTCCGGCCGTGTGGCCTAATGGATAAGGCGTCGGACTTCGGATCCGAAGATTGCAGGTTCGAGTCCTGTCACGGTCGCATGTAAATTAATTTTTAGTAAACTAGACCGGTCCAAACATTTTATTTCCATTTCCTCGTGCTTCTAAAACTTATTTTGAATGTAATTAATTTTAAAGAAAAGATTGTTCTTAGAAAATAACGTGCTATTTTGCTTTATTGCGAATATTATTTTAAATGAGATTTAATTAGCAATCAAACTTAGATGCTTATTTCGAAGTATTCAAAGATTTACAAGTATAAATTATATTTACAACGAATAGAGCAGAGTCATTACATCATCGAATCTTTAGCGCATAATTTATCCATTTGTTGATTATAAAACGAGTTAAAATTGATACGATGCACAAGATTTATAAACCGATCCGAGGGGTTATCTGATGCCACATCATTGATTTGTTTTAATAGTCCAATAAGCAAGCCAGTAAATTCCAGATCAAAGCGCTTTACGCGTTCCGAAAAAGTATCGTTTGGTGCCAATGATGACTCGGACTTGAAAGTGTAGTTATTAAGAAGTATTAAAGAAATTGCTTAAAAGTCAAACATATTTTTAAAAATCAAACGACATACATAGGTAACTTTTTAAAAATATATATATCGAGTACTTAATGCTTCATAGTTAAAAATAACAAAAATAACAAAAAAATAAAAAATAAAATAAAAAAATTTTTTTTAAAAATTAAAAAAAAAAATTTTTTAAAATTCAAAAAAAATTTTTTTAAATAAAAACAATGATTGTTAGAAAACACAGGGTGAAAAGATGTCTCAATGTAAATTCGTTTGTACCTGCTTCTGACTCGAAATATCAACATCCGAATCAGAATTTTCCTCTTCATTGCTGTCGCAGACCATAGACTTAAGCTCAGCATCAAGAAAGAAACGTTGGGATTTCTTTTCAAGCAATCGGAAAACAAGGATATGGACAATACTATGTATGTGTACAAGTAATATGTATAAGAGTAAGGAAAGAATCATGCGTATACATATATATATATATATACATAGATTTGAGTTGTTATGAAGTAAAATTTGGTATTTGTTTTTAGAGCTGCTTACTACTTGCTAAACTAAAACAAGTTTATATTTTTAACAATAATTATTTGACGGTTATTGAAGATATTTATAGCATTTGTACATTTTTACCTGGATAAATTCACAAAACTTTAAGCAAATGTTGCAAAGTTTGAAGATAGAACGATTAAGTAGAGTTGTGTCGGTCAGCATGCAATTCTTCAGGCAGGAGTCAAGAAAGTCCTGATGAAATGAAAGTACTTCATCGACGTTTTCGACCTGAAATCAAAATAGTAAATGGATGTTTATGTATGGCTCCTATTTTTGACTTTTTCATTATACCTTATTCATATTTTGTATGAAGATGTGCCAATTAGGTTCGATAACTTCTATCATCATGTAATACTCAAGATTTTGAACAGCATTCATCATACGCTGGCGTAAGGTAAATGCAGAACGATAAAGTTCCGCTGCCTGAGGCGAAAATTTTTTGGCTATTGAGTTCTCCTTCCATATTCTAGAAAGAAAAAACGATATTTAATAGCAAACAAAATTTGCGAGTACGATTCAATAATTTTCGATTAATTATTGTCTATAGTTTAATTTGTTTAACTATATCTATTTAAAACTGTATTAATAAAAAAAAGCTACACAGTAAAAATCTTTTCAGATTACTTGCATAACTGACGTTCAACGTGTTTGCAATAGAATAACTGTCTGAAGAGCATCTGATACTTTGAAATCGCTATATGATTCAAAACTAAAGAGATCGGCCACTTCACTTCGTATCTAAAAGCAAAGCATTCCAAACCATTCAGGTCCAACCGGTCATGGGATAGCCAATACTCTAGAAGAAGTATTTGTGTATATAATTTTTTGAATAAATCAATCGCAAATAGAGATACAAACCTTCTTCATTATTCATGATTTTCGACATTTGCGTCACTAGGTCATATGTTAACAATTCGCAGTGTACATCATCTTTATATGGATCATGTTTAGCAGAAGATAAACGCAATGTAAGCCCAAGTAAGTTCTCCAATGTCATTGGCAACACCTTATCTACATTTTTTACTAGTTCATCTTCGCACGCATCCATGAACTGTGTTATAAAATCGCCCTGGTGCAACAATAAATAGCGCTTGACAGACATCAGGTGCCCCATTAAATCGTTTTCCTTAAGCAACACTTCTAAGAGATTCTTTGAAGCGAATCGATATGCGTTTTGAATAACGGTGATATGATTTTGATTTGTGGGTGAAAATTGTAAATTCATCAACTGTGGAGGAGTCACTTTTTTGCCGCACTGACGGATAACATTCAAGTATTTACCCGTACGTAAAATTATATCCGAAACTTTTTCTAGGAAACATGGTATGCGTTCACGCCGTATTGTGTAGCTACAATGCAATGAATAATAAACATATAATATTTAGTGATATATTCAACAATATTTCCATTTGACATCTCATTACCGTTTCTCCCAATAATCGGCTGAGTAATGTTCGGGTAATTCTTCACGACGAATGACTTCATTGTCTTCCACCAAGAACTCTTGCTGTGGATCGCAAATTACTCCTTTTTGTACCCACAGCTGCAAAATTTCCATGTATGGTACTGCCGCTAACTGCGTTAATTGAATGACAAACTTTTGGGACTCTTCATCGCCTGTTAAAGCGCTGATTTTATTAAAAAGAAGCGTTAGCGCCTGACCACCTCGTAACTCGTTCTATTTGCAAAACGTAACAATTTTAGACGTAACAGTAATAATTACTTAACTTGCCTCTAAAATATCCGACACCACACCAGCCAAAACTTCCATTGTATTTAAGGTGGGTCGAACATAAAACAGCATTTTGTGTACTGTTAAATTTCCAGCATTCAACTCCGCTTCCAGTTGGGCCAAAAGTAACTTAATTATTAAAATATTAAAAAAAAAAGTTAATTAAAAACCTGCCATTTTGAACTGCCAATAGTTTGTGATTAGCCTATAGCTATTATTATATTACTTACATAATAATCGTGTATTAAACTGCTTAGTGCTTCACTAAAAGCTTGTAGCACCTGACCACATTCCGTTAGGCTCGCATTTTGAATAAATTGCTCTATACATGTGTAATATGAAGCTAATGGTAACATCTCCTGTGCAATATCCCTTAGTGAATTATGTATTTGCTCAGATATCATGAATTTAATACAGGAACTTTGTCCACTAGTCATACATTCTACTGGGGTTATATACGATCCGCGCATACCTGTTAAACAGTATATAAGATCGTACAAAAGCAGCGTTTCTTGGCTTCCAATTGGGATTGCCTCAATATTATTTTGTAGAAAATGTAGATTATCTAGAGCGCGGTAATCCCAAGGCATATCTGCATGTTGTTTGTTACATGGCGGAAATAGTGGAGCTGTTGGAGAGTGTCCTCCGGTTACATTAGTTAGAGAATTATTTTGCATTGCTTTGGTTAAACATCCAGTAGCTGCTTGAACTACACGTTCCTTAATCTGTAATAAGTGAATAAAATTAGGAAAGTAAAAAGTTATTATTTATCGTTCTGTCATATACTTCTGATACACAATCCGGGGTAACAGTTTCAAACATTTTTTTATTTATCAATGGTGTTGAAGTAGATATATCTTTTTTTCGTATGGACTGCATAATATTTGTATCCGAGTAATGATTTAGAAAATTCAACAAACAATAGAACGGGTCTTTTCTTAAGGAGGAAAAAAATGTACATTTGATTATATACGTAGCTCCAGCAACCCAATTTAAAATAATTAATATATACTTCTCTAATAACTTAGCGGCTTCCACCAAATGTTCTCCACATTTTGCTTGGTTTTTTGAAATTATTTCCAAAATTTTCAACAATTTCCGATTTGAACGTTTCTCCTTTGTTGTACGAAATTCCCGTAGCACATCATCAGCAGTAAAAGTGGCACTAAAAAGAATTTGTACATGTAATTTTTCCAAATACCGTTTGAATAAAAACAAATTAAACATTGTGGGTTTAAACCCGCTAATTTTAATTTAAATAAGTAACAACAAATTGTTACTAGTAGCAATTTAGTAAACATTTCACAGCAGCTGTCACAAATATAGTTCCAAACAATCTCACTTTGAATGCTGTATAAGCGTTTTTAGTGCTACACGCATGGGATCCGTAGTAGAATTTGCTTCCATTGTTTTCCTTTTAAGTAGTCAGTAATTTATTTCTTTAATCATTAATCAATCAAAATGCAAGCCAATATTTTCATCAACCCTTCACTAAACCTTAGAGCGTACGCTTTCTAAATTTTGACTTATTGAAAAGTAAACTAAGTAGAATTGGCCGCACTTAAATTGAAATATCGTATAAAGATGCATCCCAACGTGTTATTCCAAATGTTACCATCATTGACTGATCTTAAACAAATTAAAGAACGTGTATGTATTTAGAAAATTTCATCATGAAATGTAGTTATTTGATGTTTTAAATATCTTTTGTGTTTGTTCAATTTATATATCCAAAAGTATTATTTAACTATAAATTTTTCTAATACATCCATTAATAATACAATTCTCATCTGTTAAAATAATTTAGTTTTTTCTTCAATTTTCAATTCAGTTCAGTTCAGTTTTAAATTTTTTCTAATACCGGTTAATATTGTAACGGATTTTCTAAATTAATCGTTCACGTTGAAACTCTTCCCTGAATTCAATCACTGGATGGTTCAATTAAAGTCACAATTTAATGGCTATACACTTTTCTTTATTTCTAATTTAATATCTTGACCCTTTGTTACTCGCTATTCGAGCTTACTTACAATTCATTTGTACTTAACTTAACAACACTCTTATTTTTACTGTGTCCTGCTGCTACTCTGGCAGCTGTTATATAGTAGATCGTTACTAACAGATCGTCACTCGAACATTCTGGCAACTACTACTTCGCTTTCTGCCTGATTCTGGCAGCCTATCGCCTATTTTGTTTTGCTTTGTCATTCGAGTTTGCTACAGTATCGCCATTCGAACATTCTGGCAACCACTAGTTTCAATGTCTGGTAGATTCTGGCAAGTTGTCGTCAATTCTGGAATTCATATTCGCCACAATATGTTTTTTTAATTGTTAAATACGTATTTCATAAATATTCAATCACCCTACCTCCGCAGAATCTTCAGCGCAACGAATTTTCAAAGTTTGCTTGAATTTTGTTCATTTTAAAAGTTATAATTGTTAAAATAACAATTGAGGAAGGCTAAGTTCGAGTATAACCGAACATTTCATATTCTGGCAAAGTGCAAGGATCAAAAGCGGGGAAATGTTTTCAGGTGCTGGCATAACTTTACATCAAAATATGTTGCGGAAGAATTCAACATTCATTATCCGACGAAATTGTCAATGAATTGCAATCATATTTGGTATCTTATTAACTTATATTACAGGCTATGGACTCGTGTACTTCATTGTTATATTTTGCTTCGTGTCAGAAATATTTAAATTAAAATCTACCAAACTAACTAAAATGAGAAATATGCAATATAAACTGAAGCAAAGTGGCTTAATTAAATATATTGCTTATGTAAGGGAAAAGTCAACCAGAGAAGAGGAAATTATTATATCAGGAATATGGGACTTAGACCATAATCTAGACCGATTTCATTCAAATTTAGCGCAAAACCACATTATGTTAAAGAAAACATGTCCATTTAATTTTATTAAAATTAATGACCAATGATCAATATGTATGAATTGATCAACATTAACGGTTTAAAGTCAGATAGAAAGTCGGTAATTCTTATATCGGGCATATTTGGGCTAATGGGAGGCTACACTGATACATTAACTTTTTTCATTACTCAAGTACACCAGAGAATATGTTTTCCAATTAAGCGAAGGTAACTCATACGGTGACCGAAATATTCGGCTTAAAGTCTGCTAGAATAACGAAAATCTTTATATGTTGCATATGGGAGCTGGGATAATTTGTAGACCGATTCCACCCATTTTCGACTTTAAGCTATGGTATATCCAATATTATACGTTCACTTAATGTTGCTAAGATATCTTACATATTGATCGTAATATATGGCATAAAGTCTACCATGCCATAGAAAATCCTTACGTTAGGTACATTAGGGTTAGGGGAAGCATTTACCTGATTTTTCCCATTTTAAGCACACGGACGCACAGTTATCAGAAAGAGACGCTCTCGTAATTTCGCAATGATAATTCACATATTGACCGAAATGTATGGTACAGAGTAGAACTGGAAGGTTGAAAATTATTATATTAGCTACATGGAGGCTAGGGAAAGTATTTACTTGATTTTCCCCATCCTTGACGCCAGAGCATATTATTATCATGGAAATATAATCCTCGATTTTCATTACGATATCTCATAGATTTATCGATAATATTGGTAAAAAATCAGATATTGGCAATCAGGTCCATATATTGGGTATCTGGTGGCTTTAAAAGTTATTTGTCGATTTCAACTATTTTTTCGCATGAGATGGCATATCTTGAACATACTATTTGTGAAAAGCTTTATTAAAATATTTTGATGCTGAATTTATCTGCTTTAAAGTGAAAGGATCAAATGAATTGAAATTTGTTGAAATTGTTTAAGG
This sequence comes from Bactrocera minax, assembly GCA_021498325.1. Lineage (NCBI taxonomy): Eukaryota > Metazoa > Arthropoda > Insecta > Diptera > Tephritidae > Bactrocera > Bactrocera minax. The sequence continues at coordinate 112,106 of JAKEEE010000111.1, read as the reverse complement.
CGTTCTTGAGGTATAGGATTTCACCGAAAAGTGGGCGGTGCCACACCCATCATCAAAATTTTTACATGGATTCTTATGCAACTCTTCTGTGTTATATTTTCTCTAAAATTTAATGTTTCTGATGTGTTCCTTCAGCGAGGTAACGCAGTTTTAGTAGGTAAAAATAACCTTTATTTGGGAGGTGAGCGCGGTTATTATCCGATTTCACTCATTTTGGCAGTATATGAGGAGATGCCAGGAAGGCTTACTCGGAGCAAGTTTGATTGATATAGCTGTAACGGTTTCTGAGATAAGTATATTAAACATATTTGGGGGACAGTCATTTGGAATTCAATTCTTATCATCATCTTGATCATTTATATATTGTATATATAACCCTTAGGTGCTACAAACAACTGTTAGGTGAACAAAACTAAAAAATCTGTTGCACCATGTTGCGAGGGTATAAAATTTTGATATAAAATGAAAAGAAATGTATATATGTATACACATTTGAATATTAGATAAAAAATATATGATAAAATTGGAATTTCCGAACAAGTCATATATATTAATTTGAAACTGCACGCAATTGCATCTTTGAAAAGAATTTTCAACTGAAAAGGATTGCCGAACTACGAAATAGAGAACTGTTATGAACAAGAACATAAGGATGTTGCCCGAGCACGAAACACTCAGTGCCCTTTGTTTCTCATCGTCGCGCCATCGTCCACAAACTACGAGCCTGGGCGACAAAAGACTTCACGTATGAACGCGGCCTAATTTCTCAATTTATGCATTCTTTTTCTTCCTGAAAGCTAGCAGCTACTAGTAGTACGGAAACACGCTTAATGACTTAATTGATTATTATCAGCTGTTTTTTCAGACAACGAAAGTCGTATTGTTTTCGTTTCAGTAAAAATAAGATAATATATTAATACAAATGTTCCGATATCTTCATAACCGTCGTGTAAATATTCAGTTGCTGCAAGAGGCTGCGTGCAGAGAGATTGCAAATCTTTTAGGGCTCATTGATGGACCAAAGCTACTAATTTTAGATGAAGAAATTCTGGGACCTATTGGGTTGGTTGCTTCTCCTTCTCTTTTTTCTGAACGGAATATTAAGCTCCTTAAATTAAAAATAGATGCACAAATACCTCGCGATGCGTCTAATATCATATATATTGTACGAACGCATGTCCGACTTATGGACATAATTGCTGAACATGTTAAAAAGAATGTGGATAAAAACAGAAATTTTCATATCTATTTCGTTCCAAGGCGATCATGCTTATGCATCAAGCATTTAGAGAATTTGAAAGTTTATCAACACTTCACCCAAATAAAAGAATTAGAATGGAATTTCTTCCCTTTGGATATGGATACTGTGTCAATGGAACTTCTTTTTGCCTTTCGTGATGTAGCTGTTGATGGTGATCCAACAGTATTTTATCAAGCGGCCGTAGGTTTAGTGCAATTACAGCGGCTATTTGGACGAATACCAAAAATCTATGGAAAGGGTTGTCATTCACAAAGGATATGGGAGCATGCAAAACAATTAGGTGCCGAAGAAAAAATGTTGAATGGGGACAAAGGTTTGATAGATCAAATTATTTTGCTCGATCGTTCAATAGATATTTTAAGCGCTGTGGCAACACAGCTCACATATGAAGGGTTAATTGATGAATTTTTCGGCATAAAAAATAATCAACTTGTCTTGCCAGCAGAACTTTTCGCCTCAAATGCAGAGGAGCAAAGCACGACACAAACGCAATTTATGGCCGGTAAGAAAACATTCTTCATGAACTCTGGGGAAAAATTGTATGCTGAATTGAGGAATAAAAACTTCAATGAAGTTGGCAAAATTTTAGCACGCAGTGCTCGTGAGATTAGTGCGCAAATGAATACAAGTGCACAGGATACCTCGGTGCAGGATATGAAACGTTTTGTAGATAAATTACCAGCATTGTTAGCACAAAAACAATCAGTGGCAGTGCATACAACAATCGCAGAAATTATTCGCAAGAAAGTAGATACTTTCGAGTTTTCCGATGATCTAGCAGCCGAGCAAGAGTTTATGATGTGTGAGGACACTGACAAGGTCAGTGCATATATTGAAGATCTGATTGCGAAAAAGGGCAACCTTGAAAATGTTTTACGACTAATGGCGATGCAATGTGCGGCGGCTTCTGGATTTAAGGAAAAAGTATGGTTTTATATAAAAATTTGCCTCTATAAGTGATCACATTGTTTCCTCAGGTTATGAATTATTACAAACGAGAGTTAGTTCAGGTGTACGGGTTAAATGTTTTGCTTAAAATAAGTAATTTGGAAAAAGCTGGTCTTTTGTACACTCAATCAGAATCCCGTGCTTATGCAGTGTTACGCAAGGTCAATAGCAAATATTCAAAATATTACTTAAACATACTATAATTTACTTTTTCTTTTTAGACCCTTAACTTAACAGTGGAAGATGTCGTTGAAATAGAGCCAAAGGATATTAGCTATGTACATAGTTTTTATGCACCATTAACTGCTCGCATTGTAGAACAGACTCTGAAACCTCTAGGATGGCAAACGTTGAAGAGTCAAATTAACAACATACCAGGACCAACATTTGAAGACTTTCAAGCCCAGTTAATAGGTATTGGTGGTCGCCAAAACTCATCTACGCCGATAGATGGTTCGGCTCTTAACATTCCACGTGTTATTTTGGTATTTTTCGTGGGGGGTTGTACCTTTGCGGAAATTGCAGCCCTAAGATTTCTATCGCAACAAGAGGATAATAATGTTGAATTTATTATAGCCACCACGAAAATTATTAATAAACATAGTTTTATGGACAGTTTAATGTCCTAATCGAACTAAACCTGCATTGCTAATATATATTACGAATATAAGATACAAAGTATATATATATTGTAAATTAAAATGAAATATATTCAAACTAAAATTTATAAGTACCTAAATGTTCTTGTAATATTATCTTTAGATCAACTTTATGTTATCTCAAGTATACATAGCCTGAGCTTTTAAATTGCATGCAGTCCAGCATGTTCTCAGATTAGTTTTGGAGAATCCGGTTACATACATACATTGTCTATCGTGGAAGCGGAAGAAATTGCGTTGAAATATTGTGGTGTTATAAACGCACTGACGCAATTCTCAGAGTATTTATTATAAACGGAATATTTAGTATGAATTAAAAACCAATATTCAAAGGAATGCCTAAAACAAAATTTGTTAGGTGCATTTAAGTCTAAAGGGCCCCATATACATTCCTTCTAGTAACCAATGGCATCCAACATCTAATTGACCACACTTCGGATCAAGTAGACTCTCTACTCGCGAATAGCATTCGACGGATCAAACCACCTTCCATTGTAGAAGAAAAGTTAGAGTTACGCTCTGGATACTGAAGCAGGTCACACTTCTATATTACTTTGCCTAAGCTCTTTCCGAAGATCTTCCTTGATAATGTGTGAATCCTTAGTTAAGTTCCCATATTAAATATTTTCGTACTAGCTCCTTCCACTATTTTTGAGCCGTCAGTGTTTGACTGAAGTATACATTTCCTGAAATGCCTTTTCAAATTTCAGTCATTTCAGCTTTGCTTCCCAAGTTTATTTGTTAAAAACCGTCTTCTGGTCTTGTTTCTAGGAAATAACATACGAGTTTTTCTACTCTAATCTCTCATAGGCGTGTTTGTAGTTTATTTAGAAATTATCTAACATATCCAACCGCATGAGTAATGCTATTAAGGTGTAATGTACCGTTAAATGCTCAGATTTTTAAAAACGATATTTTAAACTACGTTATCTGAAATTCCGGTAATTCCGTTATCTGAATAACTAAATATATACTCTACATAGGGACCGAATATTTAGCGACGTGGTCACTACACCCTTGAAAATTATTATACTTGGATCTGGGATGTTATTTTTCTAGCTACAACAAAAAGAATAAAGAAAAATATTTGTCATTTTTGCCGTCTTTATTTTTATAGACTTATTAATTTGTTATCTTCGATTTTATTATATCTAGCATAAAAATAAAATAAATTTGAATTTCAATATTTTTAACATAAAATTTTTCTTATGGTTTCTTAATACGTTTCTAACTTTTATTGTTTTTTAATACATATATATATATATATATATATATTATGGGTATATATATGTAGGTATGTATTATTACAAATTTTATGTTACTACAAAACTAAACTACTAAAAATGTGTTTTAGATTTGCTTTGTTTACGTTATTTTAATAATTATAATTGGTTGATTTTTGCTGGCGTGGAAACTATTTTACATATTTTCATATGTGGAAATTGCATTTGTATTTTTAATTACATTTTGTAGTTCTTATTTAAAATAAATATTTACTGAAGCAGAGGAAAAGAACAACAACAATAGCATTAAACCGTAATTTATTTTCTGATATTTTCATTAAGTAGAATTAAGCGGAGTAATATTGTTGTATTACTTAAACGATTTGCTCATTGCTCAGTCAAATCGTATTTACAATATTGTGATCCTTTCCTCCGTGAACATAATAAAATTATATATTTAAAATATTTATAATGAAGTGCTGTACACTGTTTATGTTTTAGTGAGCGTTTCGCACTATATTCAAATTATATGCTCAAAAGCTCTGCATATGTGTATTCGGCGGCTTTATTGTACAAATATAAGTTTGTTTAATGATGTTCATTTTGTTTTATCCTTATCATCTTTATAAAGTTGTGGCGCTGTATGCGCAATTATAATTTTTTTCAACTCTGAACAAAATTGAATAAATGGCTCACAAAGCAATTTATTAATCGGTGGCTAGGGTAAATGCTGCAGCAACAAACAATTTTCACCTCACAATTCAACAACAAATTCAAAATTAAAAAAATTAAAAAAAACATGAACAAATTTACAATATTAATTTGTTTACTAAAATTACGTAATATTATATAAACACAACATTTTGGCTAATTATTAATTTTCAAAAAATTAATTTTATTTTAAATATTCTAATTTGCCCTTCCATTTAGTTATTCATTCTCGAATTCCTTGATATATATATTTATTTTCCATGCAATTCTCCCATATTCACAACTTTTGATGAAATATGAGCGGCTCAAAATAGCAAAGCGAAATCGCAATCACAAACCAATACAATAAAAATGTGCAGTTAAAGGCGAATATGAAATATTGCAAACTCTAGTAGATATCTACTATTTCCTCAGTGGCGTTACTTGACTGCATCTTAATCATATAAGCTTCTTTCAAATTTTTTCAAAATTAAGATTTATTCTAAGAAAAGAAATGATTTTCGTTTCAAAGTGACAAAGTATTTGAGTGCTTCTACGAATAATTTCAAGTTTCAACATTGAAAAACGCATGAATTCCTAAAACTTGCTTCGACATTTCAGCATTATTTAATGAATAAAAGTAATTTACAGATCTTAAAACGACATAAGATGAGCACTGTTCAAATTCACTTTAATGGAATGTTAACTCAACTACATATTTTGGCAGCAAAAGTTCCCAATGAGAGGCTTACACAATTATTTGGCGATTTGAAGTGAATCATTGGGATAAATTCCAGAATTCCAAGCGACTTCCGTATATAACTGACCATTGTTGAATACTTGACTAAAATGTTTTCATTAATCAGGTTAAAATCAATTAAATAGTAAAAGAATATTAAAAGCAAAACATTGAATCATCTAGAAACTAAAGATTTGAAACTTTTAAAAATGAGCGCGTACAACCGTTGAGCATAAATAACAAATACCGAAAGCTTTTATTTACATTATACTCGTACTATATATACTTGGGCTCCAAAAAAGTAACAGTACCAAATCATTCTACAGTTAGGTCCTTATCTCACACTATTGTGCAGGTTTTAAGACCAAAATATTGATATATTGAAATTCTGTTTCACAAAATTTTCATTCATAAATAATTTAGAAGCAATTCTGTATAAAATTCACATTTTTAGCATTACAATTAAAAATAGCAAATTTCTCTTCGGAGCTAGGATTACTGGAATTGAGATTTCTAAAAGCTTCACTCTAAATGCAACTCATATCAAGGTATCTAAACAAAATGTCTAAAGATTAAAATATCTAACAAATGGGACTAGACTTAACTGACAGACAGATAGGCTGATGTATAAAAAATATTATAACTTCATTCCACTTCGTTTCTGATTGTATATACACATATATCATCAATATAAATCAAGATGTTGTACTCTTTGATATGTAATATCATAGCAAGAAAAATAAGAAAAATGGTCCACGCTATTGCGTGCTTTTAGATATTGGTAAGTTTCTTTCAATAATAAAATCAACATCAAAGTACTGGACAAAATGTATATTGGAATATACAGTTGAATATATATGATTGTTTCTATGTATGCTTTTATTCGAAATTATAAACCTATATATATGAGTACCGAAGATTTTGACTATATCAGTCTATATGAAAAATAGCCCTATAGTACAGTGCGATTGCATACATCTCCTCCTCTCATTAGCCAAATTTCACATCTTGTAAACATATAGAAGGAAATGACATTTCCACACCAGCTTTATATGCATATACAATCGTTTATATGTAAGCGGACATTCGTACGGACATATGACAGTGTAGGTATTTTTTATGGTATTGTGTATGTCAATCTGCATATATATTTCTTTATAGCTTTATATTTCTTTATTTCTTTTATAAAAAAAAACTGGCGCCCTAGTTTGTAACCCCTCTTTTTGATTATCTTATTCAAAGCCTTGCAGTTTAAGAAACTCACCACTAATGCCTACATTTTTTAATTTAATTTTCACTTTCCACTTTTCATATCTTGAATATATGTTTTGATGTGTTTCTAGATTGCGAATTTGTTTTAATTAGTTTAATAACTTAATTGTAAACATATGAAACGGCGTCAACTGCTAATATGTATCATTATTGCTGTTTATATGATGCTTGCTTCATTCAGTGGCAATTTTATTATTATCTTTGTTTCACTCACTTGCTCATACTTTCTCCTTCTTTAATGTATTCGTTATTTTTATTAGTGTTTAGTTTATTTTTTTTTGTTTTGGATTTTCTGTTTTTACATTACTTCTTTTGCTTGGTTTTTACCATCATCACTAGAATTACGAAATCCTTTCTCTGTTATTGAAATTATGTTAGTTTTAATAAAATTGCCGTTTTTATACATATTAGTGTTTTTATGCTATAGGGAGCCAGCCGGAAAACTTGTAGAGCTATTACTATGCGCTAAACTGATCATGGACCCTGATAAGCTACCCTCCTCGTCGGGGTATGTTTCGCGCGATACCTCGCTGAGTGATAGAGCGCTAAAAGTGAAATAGAGCAAAACAAAAATAGGTATAAGTACTTCATAACTTATGCTAATTTTCAATATGTACACAAATTAATGCAAACTAAAAGTATGTACATTCTAGGCACAATAAGTCCCAGTGTATACTTCAATATTAATATATGCGCATACATATTGAATTTTACTCTAAAACCAAGAAGAATAAAAATAAAGTCGATTTCATGTCAAAAATATCGCACGTTTAATTTCGTTTATTTTAAATATCGCACGTAAATTATTTCAAATGTATTAGTGATGATCATTAGGTTATGTTACTTTTTGAAATGGCCCCAAAAATTTCGGATATATAAAACTATTTTTAGCTAAGAATCCAAAAATTCTTTATCGGAAATCATAAGTTATTGAAAGTATTAAGTATTAAGTAGTAAAGTATTAAATCAAGTTTAATTATAAATGACCCCACCTAAAAATATTCTTTCACCACTGAGGTCAATACTCCCGAATACACATTGCGTTTCTTCTTTCTTTTTTGTGATTTTAAAATATTTGACCTTTTCCAAAGTTTTAATTTTCGAATTCTTATATTCTTACCTGAAACCTAACGCAAGCGATTCTTGATCGAAAGCTTCCAGTTCTCTGGCATGCCTTTCTTGTTTGATACGTAAACGTTCAGCTCGCTCCTGATTGAACTGCTGTAACTCCGCATTCATCTGAATCAATTAAAATATATGTGCATTTCCTCATTTACAATAACAGGTGATGTCACTGTACCTTGCTCTCCAGTAAACCTCTTCGAACGTTTACTCTATTTTCCAACTCCTTACGCTCACGATCACGTTGCTCCTGAGCTTGTTTCTTGTTTTTATTTTGATAGGCAGTGAGCACATCAAGTTCGTATTCCAACTGCTCGTTGGTACGATGGCACTCAATCACTTGGGTCTCATCCAATTTATAACTCTGACTTTGGAACATATCAGCAATGCTTTGTTCATACTAGAAATTAAAAAATTTCAACTGCATTATAATTCGAACTATGTTGAATTTTATATTTATTTACCTGTTCACCAAGAAGTGTTAATTTTCGATGCTTCTCTTCCTTCAATTGTTTTATGACCTCCTTTTGCTGCTCTTTTGGTGTTGTCTGGAGAATTTGTGCTTTATAGCGTTTATATTGTTTTGTCTGAGTTTTGCAAGTTTCGCGGAATTGTTTACGGATTTGCAATTCTTTTTGCTAAATTAAAAATAAAAATTATGCAAAAAATTAATACAAATTAAGCAATTGATTATAATTGAAATGGGTATGAATTGGGTATAATTTTTAAAATTTAACACCAAGTTGGCACTTCTCCAGATAAATTGTTCTTATTTATTTAAATTTTTTTTAACTTTAAATCCTTCAGTATGCTCTAACTCAAAATTTGTAAAAAAAAAAAAAATCAAGGTGTTGTGCTTGTAGTAGCTAGCAAATTTGTAGTTGAACTTTACAACGGAGCTGCTTTTGATTTTGTGCATTCATTACTTTGTATGAATAGCTTTTATTTTCAATAGAAAAGTTGCTTAGTTTTTGTAAAAATACTGTAGACCTACTTTGTACTACTATACTACTGTACACCTATTTAGGAGATATCAGAGGACAGAATATTTCTTTTATCTACGTATAAAGATAAAGTTTATGAGATGTTATTATGTCGATCAATTTATTTTGCGAACTCAATTAAAATATAATTGTGTTCTTAATAATGAAGAAGTACATCAGTATTTTTATAAAAAAAATACGAGCAGGCGTCGATATACAACGACGATATACAAGAAATATATAAGGTTATTTTTTCATCTTAAAGAGAAATTTGTGCAATTGTCAAAGTTCTTGTTCTAGAATTTCTAAATAAATCACATGTAGTAGTTTTCGCAGTCACAAACATATACAAACCTTTAAACTTTTGGGATGTTGTCTGATTTCAAGTGCGTGCTTCCGTAAAAGTTCCTTTTTAACTCGCTCCATATAGTCATTTTGATTCTTCAGTTCCGTATCGTGCTGAGTATTTATCTGCAAAAGGATTATACGTATTTGCAACAAAGAAAATATTTAAGAATTAATGTACTGTAATATGTATACCATAACGAATATTTTACTAAAATAAACTACATGAGCGAAACATAACGATTTCATATGTAAGGCTAAGTCAAACATCGAAAAATAGTGATTGGATTAATGGATAATATTATAGAGATTGGTGGGCGTAATTAGATATATCCCTGAGCAGAAAACGTGGTTGAGCCAATAGTTCTTTGAATTCTACGTAATACCGAATACTTAACAAAGTAGTTTAAGAGCTGATATTGCTTGCAAACGTGTTAAGAATCCCATGCCAATGAGGGCTAGTTAAATATTGGTTTGCTTTCATTTCCTTATAGATTTTCGTTTTGATTCCACTTCTACTACTACGTAATCTCATTAAGGAAAATTATACAAATGAGTAGTTTCAATGAGAAATGATTTACAAATTATTTATTAATTTTTAAGAAATTTCGTTTGTGTGGGAAATGAATAAATTTATAACACTCGGTATGGATAAATGCTCTTACCTGCTCCTCGCGAAGCTGATGTACACTTTTTTGCTGACGATATTCTAGTTCCTGTGTTTTTTCATGATGCTTGAGCAGAATAGCATGCGCTTGCTCTAATTGATGTTGCTTTTTGCTTAATTCCTAGAAATATGAAAATTCTTATTAGCCTAAGGCTTAAATATGCGCAGTTGTTAGAACTCACATCACGCAATAACTGATCTTCGAGCTCGTGAAGAGATATTAGGCGTCTCCTTCTGAACTTTCGCATCTCCAAATCAATATACTGTTTTTGTACTCTCAGCAAACGCTGTTCTTCCTGCGCTTCCGCTTGCTTCAAGTTGTCTTTCTGTGATTGCAACGTCAGGTCACGTTGACGTTTCGGTGTGGATTCATCCATTGATAGTTCACGTTTCCATCGTTCTTTATTAGCCTTATATTCCTTTTTGCGATTTAAATCAAAGGCTTTGCGTTCACTCTCCTGTTTCAAAGAAATCTCCTTGAATAGTTTCTTTTCAGCTGCGGATGTTTGCTTTTGACGTCGTTCCAAGTCCTGCTGGTGTTTCGCCTAAGAAGAGAAAAACATTGAGACAAAATTTTACCGATAATAAAAACTCCAGATAAAATTCGGACCTCTAAACGCTCCAGTTCCCGTGTGAAGTTGTATAACAGATTATCATATTCTTTATCTAATGCTCCCTTGTGAGCTTCCATTTCCAATTTACACTTCTCTTCGAGCTTCAGTAACGCAGCTTGATGCTCACGACGCATTCGTTTATAGCCAGACATTTGCTCATGCATTTCCTCCTGTACAAAAGGTAAATAATAATTATTGTACTTCTTGTTAAAATCAAAGGGAAATTATTCTACAAATACATTGTCAAACTAAACATATTGAACTGATTGTCCAAAATATCCCAACATGAAAAACTCAAAAGAATAACACATAAAATTGTTTTAGAGCTAAGCTATTATATATTTAACTTTAATATTATAATTTACCCAGAAAGGTTGTTTATAAAATTTACGAAGCGAATGGAAATAGTTAAAAATACACGAAGGCACATATTGAATTAGTTTTGAGTAACGACTTTTCTTGCTAATGAAATAGAAATGTTTATTTAATTCCACTGACATTTTACTTCAATCATCTTGGATGGTCGGTTGGATAGAAACTCAGATGAAATGAGAAGATCACGTCCATCGGGAAATATGCGGCTAGATCCAAGTAGCTATTCAAGTCACAAATCTATATTTGTCGCCGCGATGAATAATGATTACGTTTCAGTTCAGTATGCTTTGTAGGACACTCTACATATTCATATTAATGAGAATTTTGGAATACGTATATTTTATCCAGCAATGCTGTAAATACTTTACCAACATACTACAATTATTTTATTGCTTTAAAAAGTACAATTCAATGGACCTAATGAAGGGAATATTAAAAAGGAGAATATTCAAAATTTGTTCAAATGAAATTTCACTCAACGTGAAAGTCTTTCATCAATATGGTGTTATGAAAATATATTCGAATACCACCATGTAAAGTGACACCTAGCTTTAAATGTAAATGTAATTTGTAGTTCTAGTTTATTTATTCTTACTCCCCTATTATGTAAAGCATCCGTGGAAGCCATGGCTGTATTATTATTGGCAATTTAAAGGATCTGAAAAATTATTTACTATCAACTCATAAGAATGCAGCGTTTATGCACAATTATAACAATTATAAATAATATTTTAATCATATTAATAAATCAATGGACATTGTAAATTTTTCAAAATATTTCACAACAAAAAAATTATCGAGCGAAGTCAATATTGTTTTAAAAATACGTTTTCATGATTTTCATTCATCCATCTTGGTAAGGAAATAAAAAATAAAGTGCACATATTCTCTTTAAAGATATTCAACGAATCCATTCTCCATAATTTGCAATATACGTGGTGTGTTCAAAAAATAACGAGAATTTTCGTTTTTTGAAAAAAATTTTTTAATAATTCGCCTACATTAATGTTGTCGCTTTCAAAATAACCTCCATTCGATATTATGCACTTATGACAGCGCTTCTTAGATTCGTCGAAACACTTCTCAAAGTTGATTTTTGGGATAGCCTTTAGCTCTTTTAGCGATGCGCTTTTAATGTCATCTATAATTGTAAAACGATGGTCCTTTAAGGTTCTCTTTATTTTTGGAAATAGGAAAAAGTCACATGGATCCATGTCTGGCGAATATGGAGACTAGAGCATTATTACAGTATTGTTTTTGGCCAAGAATTCCCGAACAAACAACGAAGAGTGAGCAGAATTGAGCACAAATCCGGCCGTTTTTTCGGATTGCTTCACGCCAACGGGGTTGAAGTTGTAGGTAGTAATCCTATTGGCCGTTTGACCTTGAGGCAAGAATTTATGATGCACTATGCCATTAAAGTCAAAGAACACAGTCGAAGAACATTCTCGTTATTTTTGAACACACCACGTACCGTAGGCAACTGGTCTTAAGCAATTGCCTGATTTTGACAGTTCTGTATACCTTAACAAAAATTGGTAAGAAAACATAATACACCAAAACTAGCGACTGGCTACTCAGTTGCATGTGATCAGTATCCGGTTGCCATGTACAATGCAATTTGCGGCTACTGAACTTGCACTGGTTCTCAAACATAATAGGAATGCTACTACCTACTAGCTAGCTAAGAGTTTTTCAATACTGAAATAAATAACAAAAAAAGTTAATCCGCTTTGCATGTCTAGTTGTTTGATATGATCTTTACTATATCTATACCTTCACCTCTAATGCACTTATTGAAGGTGTTATGAAAAGTTTTAAGATTTTTTAAAAGCGTATTGCCTTTGCACGTTGAAGAAGATGACTCTATGCTCCCATCACCATGTTCGAATATTTTTGTGTCTCACATTTGCAAGTACGCCCAATAATACTAAGTAATATAGGGGAATGAGTGAAATAATTAAACAACGAATTGGCAAAATATAGAGCAAGTCTGATACTATGAATAAGACAATGCACAGCTGGAACTGTTAAAATCACAAGATGTAATTGAAGGTAAACTGTAAAATTTGATCGATTATTCTAAAAAACTCAGTGACGCGAACGTATGATGTAAAAACGTATTGTATTTCCAGCTGAATGAACAGCTGAAGAACAGCTAAAAAAAATAGTGTGAATAAGTGTAATAAAAATAAAAATAGTGTGATAAGTCTTCAGAATGCAAAGTTATTATGGAGCTTCCTATAGAAATCCCCCAAAGGGTATACACGAAAATCTCTCTAAGATTGAAATACTTGATTAGAAGTAAGAAATACGATAGTTACATAATTAATCCAAAGGGTACTTTCAAATATACCGCATCTGTTTCAAAAATGACAGAGGTGAAAAGCAAAATGTCATTAAAAAAAAAACAAATAGTTTAAGACGTATATATATTTTTTGTCATTATATGTATATATATATATATATATATGTATACAAGTTTGACAAAAAGATATGAACTATTTTGAACAAATTTCATGGACATTTTCTGCAATTAACATTTTATTTTTCGAAAATCTGCCAAATAGTTTGACATTCTCTGATCAAATTTATGTATGTGTAGAAAAGGATCATTTAAATATTTAATGTGGTCTATTGGAAAAATTAACAATCCTTAAGCGAATCGAAAACTTTAAAAAGAACAGGTCGACAAGAAAGACCATTGCATGGTTCACCTTTGGGGGAATGAATTAGTAACAATATCTCTTGATTTAACACCTTAGCGATAAATAAATTTAAAAAATTTTCAAGTCCCTTTACCCTACCTACAATACCTTAAATTTTATATTTGTGCTATAAATATATATAGCAAAGCATATTAAATAAATTTGTAAAATAAATTAATATTTAAATAAATAAAATGAATTAAAGATGATAACGTTCCTAATGAAATGCATTAGATTGTGGGAGAATAAGATATTTATAATGCTCCAAGACAAGTAGTACTTATAAATAACAAGCATGATCAAAACAGAAGATTACACCACCTTTAAGTATTTCAATATCAAGCAAATTGTTTGCAGGATGATTAAAGGTGCGTTTTTATGACTTTAATTTGAACATATAAATATCACCACCTGTTAAGAAGTATTTGAAAACTCCGTATAAAGTCGCATAAATAATAATATTGATTGTAGTTCATATTTCATAATATATGGGAAGAGATTTAACTTAAAATTCAGTAGTTTTGTTACTGGAAAAATTATTGTGGGCCATCTGGGTTCTAATTCGGCCATCTTGTGATTTCAAAATTCGTCTTGTGCAAAATTTCGGCTCAATTACAAGATTATAAATTGGCCACTTTTAGCGCATATTATGAACAGAGCATAAAAGTATGGCTCCTATTAAGAATAATGTCTTATTAATTTCAATAGGCTTTATTTTTTCACATATTCAAATGAATCAATGAGAGGGTATTTTTAATAAAGTTTTGTGAATTTGTTTGAATCATTCTTTCAGAGCCATATAAAGTGTCAGTATTTAACTATTAAGCAAAACTTCATTGGATGTTTGCTTTGTCGTAAAGGTTGATTTTAAACAAAGTAATATTTAAGCAGAAACAACAGAAGCAGAATTATTTAACAAACCATAAAACTATTTTTTTTAGCATTAAAAACTTTTCCTGATTTTAAGGAGCACTGTTGACTGCTGTTCAGGTATAAATTTTGGTTACCACATGGATAACACAACAGAATTGGTGGAATCATATTATGGAATAGAGAGATATTGTGAATATGGCAGCTTTAGTGAAGGATTAAAAATTGCATGCGTAATTGAATGGCGACTGATGCATAATGAAAACAAAAATTTCCGACAAATTATTTACCTGCATATGTTCCTTTTGTTGTTTTGTTACAATACTTGTAGTCCGAATTGTGGCAAAATTGTTGGGTCCATGCTCATTGACGACATTAGAGATAGCTTGCTGTGACGATGCAGCATATACTGCGGCTGCGGCGGCAGGTGATGACAAATAGCGAGGCATACGATCGCCAGCACCACCCGCACTACCCACACAAACACCGGTAGCTTGAGATAACATGCCTGTTCCCATATTCGCTGTAGCAGCAGGAGAACCACCTCCTGCTGAATGACTTGCGGACGATACCGGCATCATAGGCGCTGGTACAACGGATGTTGAATTTGTTGGTGTAACATTATTGTTCATATTGTGCATTATATTAGGTAGTGGCGGTAGATTTCTTTGTCGTGACGAATTTCGTGCAGCAACCCCACTTGCAGCCGCCGCCGCAGCAGCCGCTTGTTGCTGATAATTCACAGCAATATGCTGCTGTTGCGTCAATATGTGATTTTGGGTAGTGGGAATAGAATTCGACGAAGAGCTCTGTAAAAAAAAGGGGATAAATTAATTAGTACTTATGCACTTATGAATAAAGTTGGGATGGATGTACTACTTGACTACTGGCCGCCGACACACCCACCGAATGTATGGAGTGTTCTGAAGTAATACTATTACTCTTGCTGCTATCACCGCCAGCATGTTCATCCTGTGTATCATCAGTATCGCCGATGGCGCTCTCAGTCTCGCAGGTATCTACCATTAGTATTTTTTTCATTTTACGGTAATTCAAATTATCCAATTCGCGCACGGCCGCTTTTGTACGTGCAATCAATTCCAGTAACACAATATCTGAACGCGGCTGTGTCAAAAATTCGTGTTTTAGCAGTTTCGTTGACGAAGGACGCTCCACGGGCATTTTTTTAAGACACAATTCAACAAAATTGCAAAATGTATCCGACCATTCATTTTTCTGTAAACAAATTTTACCAAATCAAAATAAATTTAAATATGAGTTAAATATGAGAATTATCGATCGTTTGTCTTACGGATAAATTTGGAGAATCATTTTGAGCAATGTGATAAAGAGCGGACATTGCATTCATGTTAAAATATGGCGGTTTTCGCTCAGCCAATTCAATGCAAGTAATACCCAAGGACCACACATCAACTTTGCCGTCATACTGTCCCTCATCCATAGCTAGAATCACTTCCGGGGCCATCCAATACGGGGTGCCCACAAAACTGTTAGCGGGACACTTGATAGCAGCGCTGCCGAAATCCGCCAATTTGACAATACCATTATCTGTGAGAAGAATATTGCCTGCTTTTATGTCTCTGTGTATGCGCCCCAAACTGTGTAAGTAACTCAAGCCATTCAGAACGCCATCGCATATTGCAGCGATTTCATTCTCATGTAGAGGCTTCTTATGTACTTCAATAATATCTGAAGCTGAACCAACACAATATTCCATTACTAGCCACGCCGTTGATTCACGTAAATAGCACCCCTTGTATTCAATTGTGTTCGGATGATTCAATTGACGAAGGAATCTAAAAATTAAAAACACATTAATTAATTAGTGATTATATATAATACTTTTGCAAGCTTATTCAACCTGATTTCTTTAAGAATATCCTGCCATTTTTCAAGGCTTTGTTTGCCCAAAAAGGACATTTTTTTAATGGCCACGATTTCTTTGGTAAGGTTGCATCGCGCATAATAAACAGCGCCAAACGAGCCATGACCAATTTCACGCAAGTCCTCGAATATTTTTTCTGGATCATGTTTATAGAAAAGATCGGCAATTTCCGGATCCTTAAGACTTCCAGGACGTGCTGGTGGCATCGTTGTTCATGTTATTTTTCTCAGAGAAGGTGCTTACGAATACTAATTTTCCTGGTTATGTTTGTTTCACTGCGCCTTCACGATCCTAAATGGGTAAGGAATACAAATTATAATCACATATATACACATCCATAATATAAATATATTATTATAATATATATATATAATATAATATGTATCCATGAGTTGGTTAATTAATGCTAACAACACTTAAATACATCCTTTTAAATACATTATCGGAATATTAGGGCCTAGAACTAAATTAATGGATTTATTTTTAGTTGCTAATTATATCAAACGCAGTTTTGAAAGAGAAAATTAACATATTTACAATTTTCCAATACCTATACAATATTTTTCTTCTCGTTCTATGGGTGCGTCAACGTCGGCGCCGTTGCTTCTTTTTGACGTTGCATCTTACTACTTACAATACGAACGAAAAGTTGCATGATAACATGAAGAGGACATTTTAGAAAAATAACAGATATTTTATTCAAATTAGAAAAACGACGTTTGTTAAATCATGGCCAGTAAAATGAAGTTTTTAAATGAAACATTCAAATTAAAGGTACCTATTTAAAGTGGTAATAAAATTTGTGTTTATTTAAAAATAAACTAAAAATGCCTTTCAGCATACATAAAAAGATAAAATATACCTTAATCCATATCTCCATCGCCCTGCTCCATATGCAAACTTACACACTTGCCCACACATTCGTCATTCACCACTAATTCTCCACTTGCGTTTTCTTATCGCTTGGGCACCCAATTTAGTTTTTATGTAACTTATTCCTTTAACTATTTACACTATATTTCTAATTATTCTTATTACTTGTATTGTTGCTTTGGGTTTAGAAAATTAGAAGTACATTTCTTTATATACCTCAGGTCTAACACTGTCGCCTATCCTGTCTCCAGCAATTGAAAAATACATTAACGCCTTTCTACCACACTTGATACGAAGACGTTAATTCACTCGCTATTTATGTTATTCTTTTAATTACGAAACTGCGAAAGTACAAATCATACCTTTCCTTTCAAATCAATCACAAATCGTATGTAAATACATATCACACTATTTTATTAACAAAGAACATTCGCTTTATTCAAAATCTTGTCTAAATTAGAATCCAATCTGAAAATTGAAGCAGACTTGGTCTTCGTCTTCCTGAAATTTTCTATGCACCTAAGTGGTGAAAAAGACAAAACAAAATGGCGAGTTGCGAAACAATATTACCAGCTTAAAACATATTTACGAAATATTTTTTTAAACTAAAAAAATTTTAATTTTAAATATTGATTTGTTTTACTGATATCTCATTTATTTCGAAATTACAGTTATATTCTACACAAAGTTATATAAAAATTGGGTAAAAATTTTATGACTTTATATCGATTGCGAATGTGCCTTATTAAAGACAAAACCAGATGCCTCAGCAAATAAAATAATTTCAAGAACTTCGGAGAGCTTTTATTACTATCCATAGAACACAAATAATGGAATTAAAAGAGCGATTTTTCTACTGCGAAGTAATTTTTCTCATAGCAGTTTATAAGAACACTAAGAGATATATGTAGTTTATATTTGACAATAAAAATACAATAATTTAATACCGAATGGTCTTATCTCACTCACTTCTTCGGAACTTACCATGTTGAACCATGACCTTTATTTAGATTGATCAAAATGTTAAATAAAAGGCTTTCGAAGTTTATAATGTAAATTTTATGCTTTTGATTGCTTTATAAAAGATGCCTACTGATACTGCTTTACCGAGCTAGGCATATTCTTAATCTTTGCTTTTAAATGTCCCAAGGTAATTGTCCTTTAAAGGTATCAGCGATTTTCCACATTATCAACTTATTTATCATATAATTCTCAGATGTCGTGTTGAGAATTTTGGCATATCATCATTGGTAATAAGCCTAGTTGATTTTTCTAATATAAAGATGATCGTTCATCCCTTTCTTACTTATAGTGTTAATGAACTGGAATGTGTGCATGTATTCGTTTCCTTGAATATCTTTTCAATGCATTGGAGTTATTTGTTATCTCAGCCATGATATATCACTAAATTCAAATCAATCGTTTGCAAGAAAACTCTTTGTCTGAACGCCATCGTTGAAAATCTCTTTCGTTTTTATTTCAGATTTTTCTTGTATACTTTCAATCACTAGTAACAGTATTTCCTTTCCAGTAAGAAATAAAAACCTGTATAAATAAACATTTTATAAAATTTTTCAATAATATTTTAACAGCATAACACAATATAATAATTTAGCGAAAACACGATTTGTAAAATTTCGATAAATAGAGTAATTGAAGAACATCTGGCAAGACTTTAGAGATAAACGAACAGGACTTGCCAAATAATTGCAATTTCACCTCAGTTGGAGATTATCAAGCAAATGGACATGGCGAAAAGTAATATTTTATTCAGTGTTGGAGCACTATTTTTACTAATTTCTATATTTAATTCGGGCACAGCCAATAAATTTGTTGGAAGTAAGTGCAAATTTACAACTTTAAATCAACTTCAGTAATTTTTATCCACAATATGATTTCAACCACTAATTAAAAGTCAAAATATTAAGGTGTGTTGGTGTAAAAATAGGTGAATGAGGAAATGATGAAAGCAATGAATAATATTGTATTTAACGCAAAATGACAATAAAAATACAAAAAGAATAAGATTTTTTTAAGGTTTGATGGTGTGGTTTATTTGCGGTTACAGTTCGGTTGTGAGATACAAAATTAAATTTCTATAAAACATACTGAAATGATAGAAAAGGCAATTAATACCTAATTACCTCTTAAAATATGTGAACACATTATTTCTTTGTAACTATGTTGACATAGAATAAATGAGAAATTAGCGTAAAAAATTTTGTTATGAGTATATAAAAAGTGTAATATGCTGTGGCTGTTTTGCTACTTTTAATCTGAGTAGTCATTATTTTCCCGATAATTCTTAGAATCTATGTGTGTAATTAATCTCGTTTATAACTACACGCTTTAGCGTGTAAAATAGTTAAACAAAGTATTTATAAGCACTGACAGGCATTTTATTAACATCATTACATGTTTACGTTTATAATACATTACCATTTATAAAATAGATGACGTAGCTGATTGTTTCCTGTCTCTTATTAACAATATTCTTTATATTATATTATAGACATAATATTATTAAAACTTTAAGTTTACTACATGGTTCAACAGAAGTTAATATCAAACAAAAACTTTATGTGAAATGTCTATCTAAGGAGGCCGGTTAATGATTAAATGAAAATGCTTGATTTCTTGATATATTCATTAAAATATATTTTTTTCAATCGAGGAGATTTTTAGAAAATAACAAGAATATATATCTATGTAAGCAAGTACTAGACATGTATGGATACGCAAATACTTAAGTAGAAAATTTGTATTCAGGTTGTGCTCTATTTACCACAAGTAACAATTCATATGTATGTGTGTTTAAAAAATGTATACCAAAAAATATTTGTGCGAAAACAATTGTAAATGTTGTGAATAGCTCCTAAAGTATAAAAATCATCGGTTGCACAGCATTGTTTTTGCACAATACCAACATGTTGAGTCGGCCGAAGAGGACATACTGAATGAAACATACTGGGAGACAGTCAAAGCCTTTTGCCTCTTCATTCCTCACAATTATTTTGAGAATATGTTCTGAATATGAATGACGCCCTAAGTCCTACATTTGAGCAGGTTGCACTTGGATTACGCTTCCCAAGCTTAGAGATGGCTATCCCATCTGGATCAGATTGGAGCGGTTATAAGGGTGATGAAAAAACAGTCAGCTTCAAAAAAACTGCCTTGAAACGATTTTTATTATTTTCATTAAGTTTGTGTAGAACAAAAAATACGATAAAAAATACGTGGCTAAAGATTGTTATATATATATATATATGTATGTATATCGAAATTCTTGTCTATGGTAAAAACAATAATATGTGTATTATGTGTTGGGTGGTTGTCTATCTACATGTTTCTCATATATGCAATCAATCAATTATTAGTTCCTTTAAAATTACATGTCTCACCAATAATTATTATTCAGAGATCAAGTTAGCTTTAATCTAAGTACCACTAACACATACTTGATTTTCCAGGAATATCGCAAATGCCTTGCTTTAATTTTTCATGTTAACTGCCTGTTATCAGTATGGCAGAATGCGTATGACAGAAAAATATACTCCCCAAGCGATATTTGCAAAACTAAAATTGTTTATAAATTCTTAAAAGTGCTCGTCTCAATTCAAAGTTTCAGGCTCACTATTGCCATGTAAATCTTTTAGAGATGTTGAGTCGTTTTCTCTACTCTTTCGGAGTACATATTTATTGCTTTGTTTTGCAAATATATGTATATATTTTTGTTTTCTTCATTTGCTGGACCCTGTCATCACGTTGGGTCGGTTAACTCTGTAACAGCTGGTTTCCTCTACTAATTTGATTCAGAAAAACTGATTACCGAGTGCGTAAAGTACTTTCTGATTTCATGATTATGCATGATGAATCCGAAATTAATGTACATTTTTATCTGTTGTCACAATTTCTTTATGTCTTTTATAACTGGTTGTTTGTTATTTATAAAAGACTCGGTTATCATAAAGATTGTGTTAAAAAACGAGATTTAAAATGTTTATTGTTAAGGAAAAATTAAATTATTAACAAGTAAGGAAGACCTAAATTCTGGTATAACCGAACATTTTATACTCTCGCAATTTGCGAGGCTCCAAGGCTGGGAAATATTTTCGGGTGTTTGCAAAATTTTATATTATTCAAATTTGCAAATGAATTCAATATTAGTTATTCGAGAAAACCATGAATGGATTACAGTCATATTTGGCATCATATTAACTTATACTATTGGTGGTAGACTCACTTCACTTTCATCACTACGTTTTGCTTCGTATTCCATATATTTATATTAAAATCAACCTAATTTTAACTTATATGAGGCATATGTGATATAAACTCAAAAAATGAGCTAAATTTAATATAAGTGGTGCGTTCAAAAATAACGGGAATGTTCTTCGAATGTGTTCTTCGACTTTAATGGTATAGTACATCATGAATTCTTGCCTCAAGGTCAAACGGTCAATAAGGAGTACAACCAACAAATTAAACGCCGTTTGCGTGAATAATCCGAAAAAAACGCCCGGATTTGTGGAAAAGCAATTCACGGCTTTTACCACTTTTGCTCACTTCTGCTCACACTCCGTTGCTTGTTCGTGAATTCTTGGCCAAAAACAATATTTTAACGATGCGCCAGCCTCCTTATTCACCAGCCTCCATATTTACCAGACATGGCTCCGTGTGATTTTTTCCTATTTCCAAAAATAGAGAGGACCTTAAAGGGCCGTTGTTTTACAAGCAGAGATGACATTAAAAGCACATCGCTGAAAGAATTAAAGGGTATCCCAAAAGTCGAGTTTGAGAAATGTTTCGACGATTGGAAGAAGCGCTGGCATAAGTTGGCTACAACATTAATGTAGACGAATGAATAAATATTTTTTTCAAAAAACGGAAATTCCCGTTATATTTCTACGTATTAGGTATATGAGAAAAAAGTCAAGCGAAGAATCGGTAATCATCATATTAGATATATAGGGCTTAGATTACGCTCTAGACCAATTTCATTAATTTCAATATTATGCCGCTTTATGATTAAGAAAAACTGTCCACGTAATGTCATTAAAATATCACAAACATTGTGCAACATGAACAGTTTAAAGAAAGCTTGAAAGTCGGACATCACTATATGGGGTAAATTGTGAGCTAAGGAAAGTCTGAGCTGATTGGATTTCCTTTTGGCATTAAAATAAAGTATGCTCGAGAGCATATTTCCACGCAATTGCATTAAAATAATTCACACATTGACTGATATCCCCTAGAATAACCACTAGTCCACTAGAATAACGATAATTATTGTATTTAGTATATGGGGGCTGTGAGCAGTATTGACAGGATTTTACCCATTTTTTACACAAGGGCATTTTATTATTAGGAAATTTTGTTCTATGAATTTTATTATAATGTCACACAGATTGACCGATATTTTCGGTAAAAAGTAAGTCATGGGAACTGAGGTCACATATTTAGTATCTTTAGAGAGCATCTTTCTCGGATTAAAATATGCCCTTCGGTCAATACTTCGCTTAGCTTCCATACATCTAATATGAAATTTTTGGAACTTCCGGTAGATTTATATCGTAAAAGTCGGTCAATTTGCGAGATATCTTAATGAAATTCAAATGACGTCTTTTCCTGGTAATAATGTGTTCTCATGTCAAAAATTTATTAGATCGGGCCAATACTTACCCTAGCTCCCATATACCTAATATGAGAATTTTAAAAATTCGTTTGACTTTATACCGTGTATATTATTGATCAATATGTAGGATATCTTAGAAAACTAAATGAATGTATACTCTTGAATACACTATAGTTATGTGGGAAAAATTAGTGAAATTGATCAACGTATTACCCCAGCCCCTATATATATAATGATTATCGTTATTCTAGTGGACTC
This sequence comes from Bactrocera minax, assembly GCA_021498325.1. Lineage (NCBI taxonomy): Eukaryota > Metazoa > Arthropoda > Insecta > Diptera > Tephritidae > Bactrocera > Bactrocera minax. Next base: position 88,958 of record JAKEEE010000111.1, on the reverse strand, counting down.
TATTCGAAATATGTCGGACAAATGGTGGAAATATGTTTTCGAATATACTCTAGTTTAATGTCAAAAGTGAATGTTATCTGCTCAGACCTTCTCCTAGCACCAATATAGCCGATATAACGATTTTCTTAAACCGTTTATATAAGTCAATATGTATCAATATATATGTGTCAATATATGTGTGATACTTTAAGGAAATTAAGAGTTTTTTTTACCATGATATGGTTTAGCCCTGAATATGAATGAAGCCGATCTAGATCTTGGTTTAAATCCCCTAACTCAAATATAGTGATTTACGTCCCATCGTTTTTCTCATATACAGAATATATTAAATTTCGTTGTAGAAGATGTCTCAACAAATTTAAATGAGAATATTTCGGCTAGTATTATGTCATACGGCAATAAAAATTATTACTTTTATACCTTCCCACGGCCCTAATATCACGAATATGGAGGATTTGTCTTCGAAAATTCAAAATTTCTTCGAATAATAAATGTTGAGTTCCTACGCAAAATTTTTTAACGTAAAGTGTAGCCTGAAAGTATTTCCCCGCCTTTGATTCTTGCAAATTGCCAAAGTATAAATAAAATGTTCGGTTAGACCCGAGCTTAGCCCCTCCTTACTTGTTTCCATAAAAATTAATTAATAAAAAAAACTATACTTATTTTTCGAAACAAAATAGTTTCTAATTGGCTGGCCACCAATGCATTTATGTATTTGTAATTGTCGATGTACTCGGTTAACTTGGAATCATTCCCATAATATACAATAAATAGAAAATCGATATTCTGTGCGAATATGCCTTTAGATATTTATAGGCAACTATTTCTAAAGTGACACACACTATTCTAAGAAAGCACAAAACCCCTTATATAAACACTATGTTGTTTGTAATAAATGAGTGAAGCGTTTGGAACCGAAAGAAAAACGTGAGTAATATTATAATAATCCCAATCGCATTTAGAAACTTCCAACATACAATCTTGTTTATGCTCTATCTTTAAAGGGACATTTAATGACCTTTAGACTCAAAATCCGTTACGGAAAGTGGAGCGACGCTGTAGCAAGGTCAGAACACCGTTTCGAAAAACCGATCTGTGATAACCGAACATTTTATACTCTCGCAATTTTCAAAAATAAAAGCCGCGGAATACTTTCAGGTGCTAGTAAAACTTTATATTAAACAAGTAAGGCTAAGTTCGGATATAACCGAACATTTTATACTCTCGCAATGTGCAAGGATCAAAGGAGGGGAAATTCTTTAAGGTGCTGGCATAACTTCATGGTAAAAAATGTTGCGGATGAATTCAACATTTATTATTCGACGAAATTATCAATGGATTGCAATCATATTTGGTAACTTATTAACTTATATTACAGGTCATAGACTCATGTACTTTCATTGTTATATTTTGCTTCGTGTCTGAGATATTTATATTAAAATTTACCAAATTAACTCAAAAGTGATATATGCGATATAAACTCAACCAAAGTGGCTTAATTGAATATATTAGATACATGAGGAAAAAGTCAACCAGAGAAAAGGAAATCCCTATATTAGGAATAAGCGGCTTACATCTTGGTCTAGACCGATTTCTTTCATATTTAGCGCGAAATCACATTGTGTTTAAGAAAACGTATCCACTTAACTTCATTAAAATATCACACATATTGTTCAACATAATCGGTTTAATGGAAATGGCGGATGGAAAATCGGGAATTCTTATATCGGGCATTTTTGGGATAGAGAAAGGTCTGCACTGATCACATTAACTGTTTTCATTATTCAAGTATATTAGGGATTATGTTTTCACGCAATTTTGTGAAGGTAACTCACACAGTGTCTGACATATTCGGCATAAATTCTGCCAGAATAGCGAAAATCATTACATGTAGTATATGGGAGCTGGGATAATTCGTAGACCGATTTCTCACATTTTCGGCAGTAAGCTATGGCATATTCGATATTACATGTTCACTTAATTGTGCTAAGATATCTTACATATTGACCGAAGTATTTTGTATAAAGTCTACCGGAAAGTTGAAAATGCATATATTAGGTATGTGGGGCTAGGGGTAGTATTTACCCGATTTTCACTATTTTTGATAACAAAATACATTATTATCATGGAAAGATAATCTTCCAATTTCATTACAATATCTTATAGATTTCCCGATATTTTCGATAAAAAGTCAGATAGAGGCACTGAGGTCCTAAAACTGGTGGCTTGAAAAGTTCTAATCCGATTTCGTCTATTTTTACGCATGAGATCAATTGACAATTTCGTCGAATAATAAATGTTGAATTCTTCCGCAACATTTTTTAATATGCAGTTATGCCAGCACCTTAAAGGATTTCCCCGCTTTTGATCCTTGCATATTGTGAAAGTATAAAATGTTCGGGTATACCCGAACTTAGCCTTACTTGTTCAATATAAAGTTTTACTAGTACCTGAAAGTATTCCCAGGCTTCTATTTTTAAAAATTGCGAGAGTATAAAATGTTCGGTTACACTCAAACTTAGCCATTTTTTGCTTGTTTTTAATTATTTTGTTTAAAATGAATTTTCTCCCATTTAAAAACCAGGTCAGATTAAAATTTTTCAAAAAATGCTGCAATGCCCTCTATAAACATTGTTTAAATATTCGAAACTTACAAAACAAAATCGGTCTTAATTACTTGGCCGACAGTATAAGTAGCGCACCATGAAGCCATTTCAATTGCAGATAAAAATTTGTGCTCATCGTCTTTTCTTTCTTTTTATTACGAAACTAGTTACATTCACCATATACGTTATTAGAGGTGCAAGCAGTAATCATTACCTTATACATTGTTCTTTAGGAACTAATTTATCTCTTTTTTAACCGTTTAATGGCTGAAGATAGCCAATTTAGTACGAAAGAGATATAGCACAATAAATAATAGTAGATGCATTTGAGTTACTGAAAGAATGTAGATATTGAATAAGGTCTAACCTTTTGAACTCGTTAGCAATGCACCTCACTTGTGTAAGTTCAAGGTGCACACAACTTTGAAAGACCATACAACCAAAGCTATGCAGCTCTGTGAATATCTTTTTTTTTTATCTATTTCTCTCTTAATTATAAAATACTTTATAATTGCAATTTTTGGCTGGATTTTGATTTTATGGCATATGTGAACAAGTTAAATATAATACCTATGTGCCTAAACTTGTATATTTATGTACATGCCATATGTAATTATATATGTGCTTATATTAAATTAGTTTGATATACTAATAATAGTTTAAAATTTCAGGTATTGGTTGAATAATTGAAATAAACATTATCCCTCTCTTTTTTATTCCAGCTGAGCTGTACAGGGTGTCTCCGGAATCAAGTCTGCATAATGACGCCCATATTTCTTTGGTGAAATTACGTGAAAAACGCGACACACCAACAATTTATGCTAAAAATCAGTATGAAAGTGTGACTCAGAATGCGAATGAGACTGTCGGCAATGTCAAAAATCCTGTGGAAACTGCGGCAGCATCGAATACATCATCGATTCTGGTGCCATATAATGCAGCCGTCATACCTCTATTAGGTGTAAATGTTACTGATGAAAGGAAGGATGGAGGCATACAGTTGTCACAGCCAAAGACTACGATTGTCTCCGATTCCATACAGTCGTCGGTAGGTGCTGCGGCCGGTTCGCCAGCGGTAGCTAAAAATTCCTCATTCTTGCAGGAAACTAAGGGCATTGATCAATCGACTGAAACGCCAGAAGAAGAACTTCTAAATAACGTAGATGTGCCTGATAACGAAACTATCAGTGAAATCGAAAAAACTAATTATACAGTCAATTCTACCAATGTAAGTAGTGTGCTTGGAAAACAACAATAAAAACATTAGATAATTAATTTTATTACATTCTTTCATTAGGACTACCATATCTACTATAATAGCTCTATTTATGTTGACCAAGCAGAAGCAGATCGAGTTTGGGAATCTGTCAAGAACGCTACATTCAATTCCATGCTATCACAATCCCATCGTCGTGCCATGGTAAGAATAAATTGAAAAGTTAGACGCATTCAATTATATATTACAATATAAACATAAGACATATTTGTAAATAGCGAACTGTTCTTCTTTCACGACGCAGACATTCTGCAGACATTCTGCAGATATTCATAAGATATTACGAACGATATCAAGTTATTGATATTTTGATTTAATAGTAACTTACAATCTACACACAAGACTACAGTTCAGTAGTCAATAAAATCTATCCGTATTAGAATGAGAATTTTATTAGTATTTCATAATACTGAATGAAATCTGTCTCTTATATTTTTTTTGCTACTTAGACTGTCGAATTGAGCTTCGACTTCCCCTTCTATGGTCATCCTGTACGAAATGTTACAGTAGCTACAGGAGGTTTCCTCTATACTGGTGATTATGTGCACTCTTGGCTAGCGGCAACGCAGTATATTGCACCGTTAATGGCTAACTTCGACACGAGTTTATCAAATGAATCCTTTGTACGCACTAAGGATAATGGTACGAAAGCAAATACAAAGTTGTAGATCATAACTTTGATTAAGTTTGTCTTTTTCTCTTTTAAGGTACTGCCTTCAGTGTAATTTGGGAGAAAGTTTCGTTGCAGGACAAAAAGGACGTGGGAAAGTTCACCTTTAGCGCAACCCTGCATAATAATGGCGATATTGTTTTCATTTACTACCACGTTCCAATCGATATTAATGCCATTCAAGACGATAAACATCCCGTTAAAGTGGGTCTTTCTGATGCTTATATAATTGACAAAACCGTTTTCTGTAAGTGACCTATTTCGTAGGGGCATATTTAATATTAACTGAGAAATTGCAATAAAATGTATTTTTTTCACATTTAGACACACGCAGGAAAACCATTTATGAATACCATCGCATAAATTTGTCTAATAATGGCATATCGAATGCAACCATCATTTATTTACAAGCCTTACCGACTTGCCTTGGTTATAAGGACTGTGCTGCTTGCATAGATCACAAGACTTCATTTGATGTAAGTTTAATGTTCAAGTTAATTTGAGCATATTTATCTGCTAATTTTTTGTGTCCAATTTGAATGCATTTCAGTGCGCATGGTGTCCAACGCTAAATAGGTGTTCAACCGGCACAGATCGTAAGAAGCAAGAGTGGCAACATAAGGGTATGACCTCTTAAATGTGAATTGTTACGTTTTACTCTATTTACTCTGTCTTTTTTTGTTTGGTATTGGAAAGGATGTGATCGTATACAAATTGTTGATACATCTGCGTGCCCTGCCCTTGGTCAGAAAGGTAACAATGCAACTGGAAGCAGCAGCACTAATGCCAGTGCGAACACTGCTCCAACAAACGTGCCCACTGGAAGTGTTAACAACAACACCCAACATGAAAGCACCACGCATACAAGTGACACGAATAGCGCAACGGATTCTCCAGTGCGTGATGACAATTATGCGGCGAAAGTAACGAATGAAGTTTTGGAAGGACACACCGAGTCGAAAAGTATGGGGCTGGCTCTCGGTTTCTTAGTGCCCATCTGCCTAGTGCTAACTATAATGCTATGGGTGTTTTATGCGTACAGAAACCCACACACTAAAAGCGGTCAACTTCTTATTCAGGTACGTATTTTTTGAGGCATTAGCAAGATCCGTTAATAAAAATAAAATGGGACAAGTTGCGAATTATGCATTAGACACATTTTAATAGGGTGAAAACTAATTGCTGAGACATAAGTCTTGAAATATGATATAAAATATTTGTATACTCTCACAACATGTTGCACAGGGAATAATAGTTTTTTCACCTAATGGTTGTGTGTGACACCTAAAACTCATCGAAATAGATATAGAGTTTTATGATCAAAATGATCAGTATGATGAGACGAGATGAATTCCGGTGACTGTCCGTCCGTCTGTCCTTGCAAGTCATAACTTGAGTAAAAATTTAGATATTTCGATGAAACTTGGGGCATGTGTTCCTTGGCACACTCCTTGTCACTACTTCTTGGCACTAAGGTTGATATTGCAGACGGGCGGATTCGGACAATTGCAAAGCTCACAAAATGTTAATCGAAAACCCATAAAGAGCTATAACTAAGCTCGCAATTAAGATATGAAACTGGAAGTTGGTATGGGGAATCGCAATAGGGAGGACATCTGTGGGTTGAAATTTTTTGAAACATGGGCATGGCCCCATCCCCTAATAGGTTTAATTTACATATCTCGCAAACAAAGCTATATTGACCAAGCTTGCTCAGGACAAGTCTTTCTATCACCTCCTCATATACTGAGGGAATTAGTGAAATCACATTATTACCACGCCCATCTCGTATACAAAGGTTATGTTGAAAACTACTTAAAGTGCGTTAATTCGCTGAAGAAACATGTCAGAAGCATTAATTTTCCCAGCCAATATGGTACTCAAGGGCTTCAAAGGAATCGGTGTAAAAATTGGGCAATGAGTGCGGCAACGCCTACTTTTCTGTGAAATGCTATGCTATATCTCAGGAACTACCATACCAATGTTAACCAAATTTGGTGTGTGACATTATATTTTAATTATATATTTTTTTAAAAATGGATAAAATCGGGTCAAGAGGCGCTAGACCCCATATACGTAATATAAGAATTTCAAACTTCCGGTTGGCTTTATACGGTATATATTAGTCAATCTGTATGGGATCCCAGCAAAATTAAGTCAACGTGTAATATTGGATATCTATAGTTTAATTCCGAAAATGCGTGAAATCGGTATTCGAATTACAGCAGCATATTATCAGAATACTACATATTATCATTTTCGTTATTACGCAGACTTTATGCCGAATATGTAGGTCAATATGTTAGTTATCTTCATAAAATTGTGTGGAAACATATTCTCTAGTATAGTTGAGCAATGCCAAAAGTTACTACACTCAGTCCAAATCTTTCCCTAGCCCCAATATACTCGATATAGGGTTTTCCGGCTTTAAAGCTAACCTTAAACCCAACGTTTATGTTGGTTAATATGTGTGATATTTGAATGAAATTTGGTGGACATATTTTCTTAAACATAATGTGGTTTAGCGCTGAATATGAATGAAATCGGTCTAGACCTTGGTCTTAACCCTATATCCCTGATATAATGATTTCCAATTCTCTGGTTGACCTTTTTCTGATATAACCAATTTATTAAGTTTAGCTCTTTTGGTTGGGTTTATATCACATATACCGTTTGAGTAAATTGTGTTGATTTTAATATAAATATTTCGGACATGAAGCAAAATGTAGTAATGAAACTAAGTGAGTCTACGAGTTAATAAGATATAAAATATTATTGTAATCCAATCACAATTTCGTCGAATAATAATATAAGTTTTGTAAACACCTCCCGGATTTTACCTTTGAAAGTTTATGGTTACTTGTAATTGTACCTGAACTTAACCCTTCCTTACTTGTTTAAAATAAAGTTTTGTCAAAACCTTAAAATATTGCACCACATTTGGGCGTCACAAATTGCGAGGGTGTAAAATGTTCGGCTACACCCGAATTTATCCTTCCTTACTTGTTTTTATTTTTATTTATATAGCTGAATTGTAAAGCAAGGAAATATCAATTTATTAATATTTTTATTTAATAGTAATCTTCGTCACATTGACTTATTATTAATTTATTTTATATTTACATGCAGTCAAAGCACTTGCATCAGGTTTGTACAAGAAATTTGCACAAGTTCTTCATTCATCACTCACCACATAATAGCAATTTTTATTTCTTGTTAAACTGAGTAAGGTGATGATTAGTTATGTGAGATCCCTTTCCTTTCTACTAGTTATTAAATTTATTAAATTATTACTTAGTAGACGTGTCAATATGAACATGTGTAGATTCTGTTCTTTATTTTCATTTTATATGGTAGTAAATAATGTACCAGCGATCAGACGTATACATATTGAACGATAGTTGCAACCCAGTAGACTATTTCTGAAGTTAACATTGTTAAAATACCTTCTTATATTCGTTTCCCTTCTTTTTTGTATGAAGTGGTTAAAATTGAGGGGCTTCTGATTGGCTAGCTATTAAACGCATTCAGATGAAATTTGTAGTATATGTCATAGAAAGCACTCTTATTTCTCTAAGTAGAGAAAATAATCCAGATGGGATTTTTGAGATGAGTAGATGAGTTCAGATGAGTTGAGATGATAGTTTGAGATGATTATTTCCATAGGGCATCGTTTAAAGTTATGCTTTACTTCATAAAAGCTGTACAAAATTCTTTAAGCAAGCTAAAAATAATTGGGGCGTAGAGTTGAGTGATTGCAACATTTAATGAATAAAGTTGGAATAAAGTAAAATATTGGAACTAACGTAGTACCTCTGTGGTGTATTAACCGACATGAAGAGGTCTGAACATAGTTTTTACAACGGCGACTGAGATAATAGTCTTCAGTCGAATATAAATTCTTGCTACGTAGACCCGACTGTCGTAGAAGTGTGTATGTGTGCAAGGTTGTACTCGTGCTTATGGGTTTATTCATAATTTCAAATATATACTTAAATATAGTGTTTAGCTATAAGGAATGTTGCTGTGGTGATATAAACAAAAGTTTATTAAAATAAACTATTTTCTATGTTTTATTTAATTATTATACACTTAATCCATTATACATCGGTTCATATGCATTAACTATTATTACAGAGCCATTATCACCTACTCCATTACTTAAATATTATATATACTAAATATCTATTTCTTATAAACCTTTCAGTACCGCCCAAGTCAATGGTCATGGAGACGTGGTGAGGCCCGTTATACAGCGGCAACGATTCATATGTAATGTAATTATAAATTTCCCATTCTTTTCCCGGCATCTTGAATGCCTCAAGAGTATCTTAAAATTCTTCTGCATGTTTTGAGCGAGTTAGACATTTCGTTAATTAAATTAAATCTTTATCTCTGTCCTTTTATTAATAACATTATGAAAATGCAAATCTATTGGTACTATAGTGAAGCTATCAGCAGAAAATATCGTTTATTTGTGTTTTATTTTATTGTAATTCACCTATTAATATTCATTAAATCAGCTTCAACTCTAGAGCGAAAACACTTTAAAGATAACTCAAAAGTAAAACACAGAAAATGATATTTGAAGAAGACAACTTCTGCTTACAAGCGTGACAGGATGTGACGTAGACTGCACCTGAGTTTCAAAATATATATTCACTCACATACATATAAGGTGAATATCGCGTCACAATCAATGTTGCAATCAATTGTTGCCGTGTTTATTGCATTGTATAATATATGTGTGAGTGTTTGTTTTTCGATTATAAAATGATCCTAAAATGATGTATATCCTAAGTAAATGCTTTCAGTACTGTCTTGTTTTATTAAAAAATATGTATACATATAAATTTTACAAAGCGATCTAGTGCTAAATTGTAAAAATAAACTTATTTTAATTTTCGTTCGTAGATTTGTAAAGTTTGTTTAAATATTTTTTACTTTACTTTTAAACAATTTGTTTTTTGTTTTGGCATTTTTGTAATATATTTTAATAAAATTATCAACTCTTTAATAACACTTATCTAACATTGGTTATGCACAGCTTTTAATGTAAACCAGATATGCTCGGATTTTAAATATAATTTTTAGAACAAATACTATATAAGCATAAAAGAAAGCGATAAACAAACAGTGATAACAACTTAGGGCCAACCTTTCAGTGCAATTTTAACAAAACGTGTATGCAGTCATAATTGAAATAAATTTGTGACTCACGTTTTCAAGTTTCAATTAAGAAGTATTTGCCTTTATCAAAAATAAATATTAACAATATAAACAAACTTATTTTCTTCATTTTTTATTTTTTTCCTTCAAGAAAATCACAACTTTTTATTTAGAAAATACATTCAGTGAACGTTTTTGATATAAATGCTCACATATATGATTTTTAAAAATCACACTCCAGACAGTCGCTGTATTAAGCTTTCTTCGAAAGTCATTTGTTGAATTTATTGAAAATCATGTTCATAAAATTTGTTTTAATAAAACAATTTAACCAAATTTTTATATGGTGGTGTGTAATAAAAATCATTTAGAAAGTTCGAATTATACTTTGCAACAATAAAAATGTTAACCTGACAGCTCATATAAATTCAATTCATTCAATTATCTGGAAATTCAAATATAGTTTCAATCGATTTTTCGGTCTGGTATACTTTTTATTTCCATAAAAAATTTTTTAATTAAATTAATTAATTAGTTTACTAAACCTGACAACGATATATATATATATTTATTTTATAAATCAAAGGCACTTCTATGATTGCAATTTACGAATTTTTTAAGAGTGTTTAAAAGTGTTACTCAGGCAATGGCGAAGTGAGACTAAGCATTCGTTTTTCGCATGGAATGGGCATCGTTTAGTGAAGACGAGCTATTTTTAATTTCTCAATATTCTTAATATTGTACTACTGCAATAAAAATAAAGTACGAAAATTAGAAAAATGTCGGTTGTTGCCGAATACTTATGTATATCTAACAAAAAAGTCATATCAATAACATTTTGCCGTCAAATGGTTAACTATTGCATTTGGAAATGTGTGTGGTTTTGTGTCTAAAAGTAGAAATTCATGCAGCTTAACGGTAAAAATGGGAACACACTTAATATCAGTTGTTATTTCGCATGAAATTCCTATTTGGTTTAAAGAAAATAAAAACATCTGAAATCATTTTGATCAAATAATTGCTCCTATGAGTTCTTTGTATAGACATTATTGTGCAAGAATGCTACTATTAATGCGCCCACTGAGTAAAAAATAAAACTACTAAAATCTAATAGATTCGGAATATCACTACGAAAATAAACATTTTCTATAAATGCAATTCGTCACTTAGTGTTAGCAGACATTTTTTTCAAAACAATGTATAGTATATAAAACACCACACACGCCTTATGTACGAGTATATTTGTATGTTAAAGTTATTATGGAATATATATGTATGTATCAGCTTAAAACACCAGCAATTGAGAATCACTTTTTGTATGAAAAATTTAGCAGAAAACAACTTGTAAACTATACATATATACATAAATAATTAAAAAAAAGTGGATTAGAAAGTAAATCATGTGTAATTTTTAAATTAATATCTAAATTTTTAAATCTACATATACATATTTTAATTATAAGTTAATGATGGTTGCAAATATATTAAATAAATGAACGTAAATAAAGATAAAATTATTAGATACGGATAGAAAATAAATCTTCTATTTAATACTGTGGATGAGAAATAATATGAAAGTGTTTATTTTTACAAGAGAGATTTTACGACCAAGTTTTTTGGAAAATACTAAAGGGCCTAGTTGGAAACCGGCATTTGATAATAGTTTCACCCTGATCTTGCCAACGAGCTGTTTTGATTCAAGCGGACAATTAAGAAGTAAAGTACCTTCTTGACACTGAAAATGCGTACGTAACTTCGTCATCATGACTTACATAATAAATACTGCAAATGTATGGATTGTGGATGACAACTTAGAAGAGACGATTCTTAATCGGGTCAAAAATCGTAACAATGCTAACGACAACAGTACAAATGAAAAAATTTACATAAAAAGTGAAACATGAAAGTAAAGTACATTCTAAGCTCTACGCTTATGATTGATTAAAAAAGCTTCAGTTTGAATTTGTTTGGTCGCTGTTAGAAATCTCAAACTTCAATTCTAGAAGATCAAATGGTGAACAAAGTCTTACGGTCGCTTCGTACCCTCTACAAAAAATAAAGAAACTTAAGTTATTGGACCGTAACTTTAATCATTTAAAACTCGGTTCTTAATGTGCTCATACTTTGAAGAAAATTATACCTTAATTTACTTAGTCAATCAATGTTCTTAGTCTAATCATATTGAGAGACATCGTCAAAAGTATATTTGTTGCCCACGAAAAATTAGAGGTTTTATTAAGCTGTTTGCGCTACAAATTATGGACGACGAACTTTTCGCTGAAAGTTGAGTTAATTTAAAATACATTTTTCTGCAAACTCACTGGTTCAGCAATAAATTCATTAAGTTAATCCAATCAACAACATTTTTTAACGATTAAATTTTGTTTTGAACATGAAATCTATATCGAATTTTCTGAATAATCTTATTCTAACTCAACTACTTCTACGATGAGTTAAAGGTTATGTTAGGTTCTGTGGCCGATCCCCATGAAGGAGATCGGACTTGGAGCTAAAGATATTGCTTTTGGTAGCCAAAAAAACTCCTGCAGTTGGATCTCATGTATCCACAAAACGTCTTGAACACATCACATATGTGCTTAGGCGTTTTATTTCTATACCCACTAGTTCATCTGGTTCGCTGATGTAAGGTCAAGGTGTTGCGGCCTTAATCTCGCAAAGGCGGGACAGTCAAAGACATAACATGGGCTAAAAAATCATAAGGTATCGTATACGTATGATTATAATCATACACACGGATAGTCACTATTCATATCGTATTTCGTATTACTTCATGCGGCATAGTCGTTTGCCTTCTGAAAGTGATTATTTTTGATCGTTGATTCGTTTTGCTTAGAGCGAAACACTAATTTCTTGCTTTGCTCTTTTGCTTCAACACTCATACTTGAGTGGTCGTGTTCGTGTCAATCGATTTTGGGTAGATGGAAAAGTTGAGATGATTCTACCTCGCCTTCCTCCAAACAACTTACCTTACCGCGTGGACACGCTTGGGCGTGTTAAAACCCTACAACTAAGGAAAGGCGAAGATTGCTGAGGCGCATTTGCTCACCTGATCTCTTGCGGTTTAAGTCGTGCCAGAAGGATCTTACTACTGCGTATGTACTAGAAGTCGACCAGCGCTCACACAAGCTAAAGTAGGGCCAGGCATCCAGTAGTAGTAGTTCCGATATGACCAGGCACCCTTACTGGTCTTATCATGACTCCATTGATAGTTAGGTAGGATTTTTCATTATAGTTTTTATACTCTTGCAAGATGTTGCAACACAGTACAATAGTTTTGTTCACACAACGGTTGTTTGTAACGCCCACTTCATCTGAATATTATTAATTTTTGTACATTCATTATCACGTGCACATTTCGTACTATTTATGCCTACTAATCGTACTATGTTTAATCAGACTTTAGCTTTTCAAGCCCAAGCCTGCCTTGGACTGAATTTTTACCTAAATTATCGGTCAATCAATCAGATTTAGAGATTTAGAGAAGAATTGAGAGGAATTTAAATCGAAATTTTCCCTGAAAATAATGTGCCCTTGTGTCCAAATATATATATATAATATATATATATATATAAATATATAATATAAAGATTTTAAAAATTCCGCTGGACTTTATGCAGTATACATCGGTCAATCTGTGAGGTATCTTATTGAAAGTCAGAGATCATCTTTTTGTGGTAATAGCATGTCGGGATGCCAAAAATGGATCAAAGTGGGTCAGTACTACCCCTAGCCACCATATACCTAATATAAGACTTTCAAACATCCGGTTGGCTTTATGCGGTATATATCGGTCAATATGTAAGATATCTTAGCTCCTATATACTACATATAATCATTGGCGTTATTCTAGCAAACTCTATGCCAAATATGTCGGTCAGTGTGTGAGTTGCCTTTATAAAATTGCGTGGAAACATGTTCTTTAGTGCAGTTGAGTAATGCCAGAAGTTAATGCAATCAGTTCAGACCTTCCTTTAGGCCAAATATACCCAATGTAATGATTCCCGACTTTAAAGCTTCCCAGCTGACTTTAAACCGTTTATGTTGGTCAATATATCTGACATTTTAATGAAATCGGTCTAGACTGTGGTCTACTCCCCTCATTCGTAATATGATGATTTCCGTTTCACTGGTTGACTTTTTCCTCATATACCTAATTTATTTAATTAAGCTGCTTTGGTGGAGTTTATGCCGCATATATCTCATTTAAGTGATTATGGCAGATTTTAATATAAATATCTCGTGCAGGAAATAAAATATAGTAATGAAAGTACTTGAGTCTATGACTTGTACCATAAGTTAATAAGGTACCAAAAATTACTGTAATCCATTCACGGCTTCGTCGAATAATGAATATTGAATTCTTGCAACAAATTTTAATATAAGGTTTTGCCAGCACCTTCGATATTTGCACATTGCGAGAGTATAAAATGTTCAGTTACATCTGAGCTTAGCCCTTTCTTCCTTGTTTATAATAAATATAATTTACAAAAACGTCTGGAAATAGTTGAAACGCCTATGATTCGTAAAAATTGTGCGAGTATTTGATAGTTGGCAGCATCCGTACTTAGCTCTCCCTTAATTGTTGGTCTTTAAAACTTATGGAAATTAGGATTTTGTGGAGCTCGTTCCTACATATAACACTTATGTACGCACACATCTCTTCCCGCTTTTTGTTTGATAACTCCAATTACTTTGCAGTGTCTGTGAGTTGCGCATTGCTGTGTTGATGTTCGGGGCAATAATCGTGTTATTGGTCAGTGAAATTGAGTTGTTTGTGGCGAGAGCTGGCAACTGCGTGCAGGTAATACTGTCACTACCACCAGTCGCCCGCTTTCGTCGTCTGACCCAACCGCTGAAGCCTGCTTCTCCAATCTTGCTAGTGCCCCTGCTCATATGCAGCCCTTTGAATGTGTCGAGAAATGCACGCCGGAAACTGGCGTTCATGAAGCAATACGTTATGGGGTTACAGCAGCTTGAGGAGTACGCAAGCAATTGGAAAAAGCAGATAGATGTGTAGTCGATGTACTCGTAAATAGCTGGGCCGATAAACATGACAATAGTGTTGATCACATACAATGGTGTCCAGCATATGAAAAACTCCAGCACCAAAACGAAAAGCATTTTGACGACTCGTTTTTTACTTTCCAGAGTTTTCGCCTCGTTCGACCTTTAAAGATGGAAAAGTGAAAACAAAATTGATAATTTATGTTTATAGTTTCAATCGACATAATTCGAGTAAAATACTGAAATTTTTGTAAACGTTAGAGATTCAATCTACCTGTACCACCTATGTAACTATGTTTAAAATTGCTGGGTGTTCTGGAGGGTATTAATAAATGCTCACTCTTTGATGGATACTTATGTCGATGTAATGGAAGACTTTTTTTTATAAAACTCTTGATAATTGTGTCTGAATAAGGTAAATATTAAAGTATAAAATTGATGAGCTCATGTCTGGTTTAGAGTAATTTTATTTAAAAACTATTCACACAATAATTTTCTTATTGTTTGCAAGCGGTTTAATGTTGGAAGCACGGACACAAGAAAAAGCTATTGCGAAAATTTTTATAAATATAATTGTATATGCGATTATACGAAATACGATACGATAACGATTGCATCTGCAATTCTAATCCGACGATAAACTTAAAAAACTGTATTTGAAATTAGTGTAAGTAAAGAGAAGACCGTTGAAGAGGCAATATGACGCTTATTTGAATACTCGCAATTTAAGTGCATACCTGGCAAATTTTTTGTGGAAGAGTGCGCTACTCTTCGTTTGTTCGATAGGCTACTATATTTGTGCCTCCCTGTCGAGCTTACCTTCTCAACGCGGATTCTGAACTGCGTATGGTTGGTGAAAAATCGGATTTCCGACGATCGTCGATCAAGTATTGTTGTTGTATTTGCACCGGAGTTTGTTCCCAGAAATATTGTTGCTGATTAAGCTGATGACTGTTATGATGCTGCGAATTGGCACGCAGTGTCAAAGGAGACTGTCGATGCCGCTGATGCTGCTGCTGTACGGTATATAATGATGGCTCACTCTTATTGCCATTGTTGTTGTAGCCGCGCAGTTCTCTTGATGTATTATTTTGAATTTCTCGTGGTTTCTTTTGTTGCAAGTGCATTTGTGGCTCTGCCGTATCCACACACGACATCACACGCAAACCACAGTTTTGAGGCGTTTTCACTGCCGCAGTCGAAAAGGAATTGTGTGAAATGGCTTCTATGACGCTGGCATCTATATGAACGGATAGAAAAGTAAAGAGAGAAAATCAGTATGGCTGATGAGAAAAAGTATAACAAATGTTTCTGTATGTTTCTGTAAAATTTTATTTAGTTTTTAGATTTTATTGATGATATTCTGAAAACCATTTCGCAGTTTTTTCTTATCGCCAAAGAATCAAACCTTTATTCTCTTTAGAATTTAAACCACATTGCATTATAAATACGGCTTTTGGTTTGATTCGGCTCGGACGCAACCTATCGGAATTGTATAATCCTTCTTCCAAGTCTAAGTATTAAAGATATAAAAACATTATTTTGATTAAATGACGGATATTTCGCCAATGTAATGGCCATTACCCATAATATCAGTTGGTAAAATACGTCTTGGATCAAGTTTCTAAGTTATATTGAATTGGTGGCATCTTTGAAAAAAAAAACTACTTTAAGTAATAAAAACGGAAGTAGTAGTATACTTTTCCAATAGTATATATAGTAAAATTTTAACACAGCGTTGTTAATGATTGATAATTAACATAACTGCTTATTATACTTCCCCCAACATTAACTTATCGAAATATTTTGATATCAGCTTCGCAAATATCTTAAATTTCATATTCGTTGAAGTTCAAGCAATAGCACAAGAGACAAAGTAGCAATAACGACAGTGTCAACCTAATGTACTTAGGGTAGTAGGTTTATGGTAGAATATGATTTATATTATTAAATGAAGTCAACCTTATTTTGGGGTGGAAACGGAAAAGACAGACAACGGAGTTCCAATTGGCGCCCAAAGTGGGGCCCATGTTATTTCACTATTGATCAGAAACGGACTTTGGTCAATCTTTAAGACAAATTTTTTCGAAAAATTGCGAAATAAAGCAAAACGTTTTATTTCCTGCATTTGTCCACAATTAAAGAAAACAACCAACTTCTTTTACTTCGATAACTGCACCCAAGGCTGTGCAAGTACCCAAAAAAGTGGGAAAAAACTAAAATCTCTAGGTTTAAGTAAATAATATTGTGGAGCGAATAAAGTTAAGTGACAAAATAAATAAGTGACAAAATGAACACAGGTAGTGAAATGTTAGCTAAGAGTATAGCGGAGCAAACGCAAGAAAACGAAAACGATGAAAACGAAATTAGAGCAATTAAGAATTTAACAACCAAACGTAATGTTACAGAATTTAAAACTTAAACTTTCACCGAAGCTCATTTTATGAATTGAATTCTCAATTTATTAATAATACAAGTGCGCATCTTGCTCTACATATTCAGACAATTACGACGAGCAAACAGAAATTAAAAGTTTTAATAGATACAGGAGCAACAAATTGCTATGGTAAAAAAAATGTGCTGCCTAATAGGCAACGTCTAGAATTTAAAAACAAACAATGGTTAAACAAATATTACTTATTTCTACGACGCGTATATCTTTAATCACTTAACACGATTTTATTAAATTGAAAACTTACGAAGTGACATGCTTGTAGGAATGAATTTGTTAAGCAACGCGGAAATGCAATTAAATTTTGAGGATAATACACTCTTAATTAATAGTTACAAAGAAAAATTTTAACCACTTGAAGAAGTGAAGTTAGGTCATTTACATAATTTGAGAGATGAAATTTAAATGAACATGGAAAAATAAATACGTCCCTTTGCTAATAGACGTCACCGCAGAAATTAGAACGTCTATAAGTAATCCAGTTTAGAGGAAAAAATATCCCCTCCCATTCTCAGTTAATAAATTTGTTAATACTTACCTCCTTATTAACAAATACGTGTGTAAATGTGTAAAATGTGTGTAAAAGGTGAATGTCGTTGTAATTCACCCATTTGGGTGGTTCCCAAGAAAGGCGTCAATGAAGATGGTTACCGACTACAAACAAATAATTCAAAACACTGTACCAGATATATATGTATGATGCCTGATTATAATTTATTACTTTAAAATTTTGTGAAATAAGAGTATTTTCTTCAATTGATTTCGAATATAGACGATATCATAATTTACTCTAAGAACGCTGACGAGCATTACGATCATTTAATTAAAATAATGCATACATTGCAAAAAGCCCATATGGGATATCAAGTAGCCAATAATGTTATTAAAACAGACGAAAATAAAACCAAATAAGTTAGGAAGAGCTAAGTAACTGAACATTTTAAACTCCAGTAATTTTCATAGACCAAAGCTGGGGTTGTATTTTATGAAAAATGCTGAGTAAGAATTCATCGTTCATTATTTACGAACTCAAAATTGTTATATATGGGAAGAGTAGGTGTGGTTGTAATTTGATTTCCCGTTCCTTGTGCTATTCTCTGTACCAAATTCTTGTTTATATCTTAATTGAGAGCTTAGTTATATCATTTTATAAGTTTTCGTTGAACGGTATTTTTTGAGCTTGGCAGTAATCCGATTACGACCGTCTGCAACACTAACCTCCTTAGAGTGCCAAGGAACATGTGTGCCAAGTTAAAATATCTCAATTTTTACTTAAGTTATTGCTTGCACGGATAGGTGGACAAACGGACAGATGGAGGGGTAGATGAAGAGACGGTCGGACAGACAGTCACTCCGAATTCAACTCGTCTCGTCATCCTGATCGTTTATATATATATAGCTCTACATCTATCTAGATTGGTTTTAGGTGTTACAAAGAACCGTTAGGTTCTCAAAACTATAACACTCTGTTGCAACAAGTTGCGAGTGTATAAAAATTTAACTATCAAATTAAAGCTATTATATACTGATAACCTTAATAATCATTGCAAGGAATTATTTCAAAATATTGACGAAGTTATATATTATATTAAATAAATTATCAAATGAACGATGAACAAATAAACAGTTAGACAATTTAATGTATATTGAGACTAATAATATTGTTAGAATAATAGAAATCCTAATGATAAGCCAAAATGATCTGAGAGGTATCTCAGAAGACGATAGTTTAAATTTTAATATAACTTTTGAAAAATTAGGTAAGATCAAATTGTAATTCTCATTCTAAATGAAATACTGCAATTTTGATGAGGATCCCGAGTTTTACTAAAGAAATCTACAAATCAATATACATTCAACCTATTCCCAATATAAATAAAGTATAAATTTATATAAAAAAAAAAAAATAGTTTTATCTGTAAATGATGTTTTATATAAAAAGACTTTATTCAAAAAAGATTTAGAAGAATATAAAGATGAATGTATCCAAAATTTATTTAAGAGTAAAATGCTTTGCAAATATAATTATATCCAGTCAAAAGTTTTTGAGAAGTTTTTTTTAGTGCGAAATCTTATCTTCTTAACGCTATGTAGCGTAACCCGTAACCCGATCGCTGTTATATAACGCAAGATACAGTTCATCTCAGAAAAAAGATGGATTTCTTTTCACTAGACCTTATATGCAAAATGTTGCGAGAGTATAAAAAATATATGAATCCTAGTATACAATAGCTATTTATTTTGTTATTCTTTGCAATATTTGTATCATATTAAAAATTTTTTTTTTTTACAAAATTTAAAAATATGTTTAACTACGCTATGGAAAATTTTCGAGTTTTTTATTTCAAGAAAATATTGTTTTTAACACCAATTAAGTGTAATGCAATGAGCGCTCACTTTTTGTAAGCAAATGACAAAAGAAAGTTCAATTCAGTTAAAATTTGCTTGAAGGTACAATATTCAATGACTTTGGTATTTTGGTATGACTAAGAAACATTTAAACAAATTGGTTCGAGGCAATAATAAGTCCATCCAGAAACTCTAACCAAAATTAGAAAAATATCGATACATCTGTTGTGTATTCCGTATTGGAATATATATACATATCAGCGGGTCTGTATATGATTGTATCGTTTACAAGTATTACAAGTTTATCGAAACATAGAAAAACTTTCTCTTTAAAAATTATGTTTCAAAATTAGAAGCATAATAGAAAACTCAAAAGTTAAGGGTTCACAATTTTTTTGAAGACATCATTCAGTCAATTACTTGCTATTTCCACTGCTGTTCATAGTGTTGTTTTAAATAATTTATTACGATTTTATTAGCTATTTAAAGAATTTCAGCATGTGCGTGTCGTTAATTTTCAATGGCGCAGAGAAAATGACTCCACATTACCTCCCACATGGGCCCGAAGGTCTGAATGCATATGTAAGTATTTAAATAGTTTGCAGTCCGCTTTCCAATTAGTGATAATTGAGTAAATAATAGTAGGTCTCTTATTATAAGCTTTCCTGCCAAGTGATTAATGGTTCTTATTTTAATAAATTGTTTTCACAGTTGGATCTTGAAATCGGTTTAGAAGTAATGTGTATTTGACATCTAAGCGAATAAGAGTACATATATGAAATTATAAAGATATGATTGTATGAAGATAATTTTATTTTCTCTTGGAAAAATGGAGGCTATTAGAAAAGTGGTGCGGCACCTAACAAAAAGTAATTTTGTTTAATGTGGAATATGATCACATATCTTGATGTTATTCATCTTGAAGTTTATTCCAATAATTTTTGAGCTTTAAGCGTTTAACCTTCTGATGATTTTTAATGCGAATATTTTTCATGAAAAATGTTGCTTTAATAATTTCCGCTATTCTAGCGGACCCTATGTCGAATAAATTGGTTAAATTGTGAATTAGCTTAATAAAATTGCATGGAAATATGTTCACGAGCATACTTTAGTTTAATGCTAAAAGTAAATGCAATCAGCTCCGAACTTCTTCTAGCTAATAATTCTATGTAATATCGTGTAGCACAAATTGTGGAATTTAGTATAAATTAATCCTATTATCGGAATAAAATAGTATTTGCATTTTGAAGTAGGAAGTAGAAATAATATTACAATTTCAATAATTGTATAATTTGTTTAACAAACAGAAAAATACCCTTTCATAGTTGACATCACGACATACTTTGTGTATTTAAGATATGTTTGAATATAATTTCTTGATTATTTTTAATACGACACGGCAATATTTGTACAAATACAAGACACTCACAACATTATTCACTCGCTGAGAGAACAGAGGATGAGGAACACGTTGCGTTTTATGTGGGTACCTGCCGTTGTACAGCCCAACTCCACGGTGTTCAAAAACACAACTGATCAATACAATGCGTCGATCAGCGCCCCGTTAATAATAGCTTTCGCTAAAACCAACGGTACCGATCGACATTGTGGAATGGCACAATAACCACCTTGGTGGGGTTCGAGGCCTACCTAAAACCTCTGCCTTTCTATGGGTCGGGCAACCGGTTGCAATGCAACTCCACACTGAACTGTACCGCCCCAGACAGTTCTACCCGCATTCAGGAGTTAAACCACAGCCACCACGATACTCCCCGAAGGGCCTACCGCAATGAACAGGATGGAGCGACAAGCAACTTCACCGGGCTCCTGCTCCCCGTGGCACCAGATTATAGTCTCCGGTCAGACCTTGTAGCCGAAAGGCTACTACCAGTTGAGTTACCCATTCATCTCGTCTGGTGGCATTTGTAGCTTGAACTAAAATGCAGCTTTAAGTGTGTGCATAATACATTTAAAGTGATATAAACTTAGTTCAAGCTAGGTAATATAGCACTATTTCTGACATGGCTAAGCCAATTTTTTGAACAAAGTCTATTTCAAATGCAATGCATTTTGTGGATTTTAGTCGCCTCGTACGACAGGCATGCCTACCGCGGGTTATTCTTATCCCCCGACCCACAGGGGGGGCTGAAAGAACACGTCAGAAACATAAAATCTTACAGCAAATATGATATGGGAGGGTTGCATAGGAATCCTTGTAAAATTTTGGTGATGGGTGCGGCACCGCTCACTTTTAGGTGAAAACTAAATTGCATTCTAAATACATTGTGAAAATGGACGAAATCGGATATAAACCACCCCTACTTCTCATATAACACAATTTTAAGTTTCATCTAATACTTTCACCTTATTATTCATTCAATTAAGATATTGGAGAAAAGCTTTTCACGAATAGTACGTTCAAGATATGCCATCTCTTGCGTAAAAATAGTCCAAATCGGAATATAACTTTTCATGCTACCAGATACCCAACACATGAAAGATACTGTAATGGAATTCGAGGATTATTTTTCCATGAAAATAGTGTGCCATAGTATCAAAAATGGTGAAAATCGAGTAAGTACTTCCCTTAGCCCCCATATACCTAATATACGGATTTTCAACCTTCTGATAGACTTTATACCATCTATAACGGTAAATCTCTAAGATATCGTAAAATTGGAGGAAATTGGAGGATTACCTTTCCATGACAATAAAGTGATGTGTTGTGAAAAATGGGAAAGTTTGGGTAAATACTTCCCCTATCCCTCATGTACCTAATATACGGATTTTCAACCTCCGGGTGCACTTTATACCATATATAACGATAAATTTGCAAAATATATTAACAAAATTAAGTGAACATGTAATATTGGATTGGATCGGATTAATTTAATGCCGAAAATATGTGAAATCGGTCAACGAATTATCGCAGCTCCCTTATACTACATATAATTATTGTAGCTGTGTGAGTTACCTCCACAAAATTGGGTGAAAACATGTTTCCTAATATACTTAAATTATGAAAACAGTTAATGTGATCAGATCATCAGATCAGTGCAGATCTTCCTCTATCCCAAAAATGCCCGATATAAGAATTCCAGACTTTCCATCCGACGTGTCCATCTGACTTCCATCAATATGTGTGATATTTTAATGAAATTAAGTGGATATGTTTTCTTAAATATAATGTGGTGGTTTCTCGCTAAATATGAAAGAAATCGGTCTAGATCATGGTCTAAGCCGCTTATTCCTAATATAATGATTTCCTTTTCTCTGGTTGACTTTTTCCTTACAAAACCAATATACTTAATTAAGCCACTTTGGTTGAGTTTATATCGCATATATCACTTTTGAGTTAATTTGGATGATTTTAATATAAATATCTCTGACACGAAGCAAAATATAAGAATGAAAGTATGTTAGTCTTTGACCTGTACGAGTAATATAAGTTAATAAGTTACCAAATATGATTGCAATCCATTGATAATTTCGTCGAATAATAAATGTTGAATTCTTCCGAAACATTTTTGAATATAAGGTTATGTCTGCACCTGAAAGCATTTCCCCGCCTCTGATCCTTGCAAATTGCAAGAGTATAAAATGTTCGGTTATACCCGAACTTAGCCCTTCCTATATTTTTCTGTATATCGCATTGAATAGGTGTAATCGCACTATTCTACCTATATGGCGTTGGCAAGGTAAGATTTCGTACTAAAAAAACTTTTCAAACAGTTTTGTGATTTCTTGACTTAGTGTTCTTTGAGAATGCGTCAAAAACGAAAGCCGGGTGGCTGGAAATGTAAATATTATTTATGGCCCTGATACACCACACTCTATATGAGCTGCTCTCTAATGTCAACAATTGGACCGTCTGATGACACATATCGATAGTGTACTTGGCAGAATCTCCGTGATCTTGGTTGAGTTACATCCGTCTTATAGTCCGGTCCCGGTACCAAGTGATTATGACCAATTATTTCGCTGGTGAAAAATTCGTCTTAATAGAAATTTTTAAAAAGCGACTGTCCTAACGGGTTTTTGCTAATAGGGACGAAGGTTTCTATGACATTCGCACTGTGAAATTACCTTCAAAATGGCAACAAGTTATCAAACAAAACAGTGCATATTTGACATAAATCGGATGATTCCAACTATGTTAAATAAAACCTTCAATTTAATGCAAAAATTTAAGATTTTTTTTTACTATACCTAATATTTGTTGCAATCATTCAAAATTTCGTTGAATAATAAATAATGAATTCTTACCCAATATTTTTATACTCTCGAAACATATTGCAATAAGTATAATAGTTTTATTTACCGAAATGTTGTTTGTAACACCTAAAACTAATCGAGATATATATATAGATACCAAAAAGGGCTATACACAATATATTAGGTATACTGGGTTAGGGATATGGAGTTTAGACAAAGGTCTAGATCGGTTTCATTCATATTCAATTTAACCCACCTACTGTGATTTCCTGTACCAAATTCCATTTTATATCTTACTTTGGATCTTAGTTATAACCCTTTATAGGTTTTCCATTAACGTTATTTTGTGGGTGTGGCAGTAATCCGATACCGAATTTTTTTATAGTGTCAGAGGATACGTGTACGACATTTCATAAAGATATTTTAATCTCTATTCAAGTTATCGCTTGCACGAACGGACGGACAGGCGGACCCGTCACTCGGAGTTCAAATCGCCTCGTCATCCTGATTATTTATATATGTATATATAACTCTATATAACGGAATTCGAACATGCGTAAATGGATTATTTCGAAAAGAGGTTATATTTACTGGCCATTTCGTAAAGCAGACTTATCGCTTGTCAATATTTTAATTTGGAGATGTCTTATAACACAGCTTTTCGACAGTAATTTTTAGAAAATAGTATTCTTATTTTGTACTCTCATAATAAAAAAAACATCTCGTCATATCGTTTATCTAGTTTTTGGTATACCTCGTATCTGCTTGCATCTATCGTAATTCATAACTACAAAAATAACTTTAATTTTATGAAAATCTGTATAGACTTACGTATCTTAGGGTAAACGTTAATAGGTTCCGCTCAGTTTTAAGTCAATCTTAATTACGTGAAGCACATTTTTCACACTTTTTAAATTACAGAAACGATATGCAACTGCACAATAATAAATGTTCTGCTTAACTGCTCAACTGAATATTGCAAAATCGAATGCAATCTGTTTCCAATTATGCATATTTAACAACACGTAATGCATTTTCAGGCAAAAACATACCCACGACATTCAATGTGGGAACGTATTTATAACGGCGGAATGCAATTTTACGTTCAGTTGTCTTTTAGCGATGAATCGGTGCTTGAAACTCGCATTGTCAGTAAATTTTGCGTGTTTTAAGAAACTTGCCCTCTGTATCACTTATATAACTACTCAAATCTGCTCTAATAATTAGTTCAAATGGTCTTCTTGGTGCTAAGTCTAACGGTAATACTTCTGTTCAGCTTACATCTGCTGTGGAAATGCAGCTATTGGCTGAGGTACGGCGTACGTGGACCGCATGGCTTGCCGATTTTAGGCAACATGCGTGAATTTTTTCTCGGTCGAAAACACTATGGTGATGTCTATAAAAACATTTATGAGTACGCATTGAAATATTTTGTTAATCGGTGTAATTATAATTGAGTTACTATTAAAGTGGTCATCCTAACCTTCCTTATGTCGGGATTTACCGGCTCTTCAATGAGCCGGCGATATTGTTGCGCAGTCAGGAGATGATCAAAGAGGTGATGATACGCTCATTTCAGCACTTCCAGGATAATGTGTTATGGATCAGTCCGAAACGTGATCCTATCGTTTGCTATAATCCATTCGTCGCGAAGGGCAAACTGTGGAAAAACATGCGCGCTGAAATTCTACCGATTTTCACCCCAAACAAGGTTAGTCAATCTGGGACTAAATAGTCGGTTAATCGATTTATTAACTAAATTTTTATCGAAAATATAAATCCGTGAATTATATTATTTCCTAAACTTTCTTGATTAGCTTTAGGAAAATATATTTTTTATTCTCGCAACACGTTGTTTGTAATACCTTAAAAGAATCGAAACAGAAAACGTGTATGGTATTTCCGGTCTATCTATTTGTCTGTCTATCCATTCGCATGTCTCACCAAGCGATAACTGAATCAGAATTGACATATCTAGATAAAACGTGGTACAAATATACCTTCAAGTTGGTCATGCAGAACCTACAATAGGCTTAAAGTGCACAGTGGGAAACACAAGAGAGGGCATGTGGGGTTATAAGATTTTGTTTTTAATGGTCGTAGATTCAAAAGTATGAGTACGCTCTCCTGTTTAATTAGTTATTTACTATTAAAGCTGAAAGTGCGTGTGAATTCATGTCACATTGCTACCGTATGTTCCGCGGAACGGAGCAAGTTAGACTTTTTCTGTTTTTCACATAAAGCAATCCCGAAACAAACAAAAACATTTATTCGTTATGTAATTATAAATATATCAACTCTTCGATGCAATCTTTTATGCATTAAAGTTATTCGGATTCTGTACAAGTCTTTCAAAAATAGTTGGGAATTTTAAGAAAAATTCGCTTTTTATTTCTATTTTTCAATATATATATCATAATATATATCAATATATATAAAAACACTCCAAAGTAATAAAGAAAGATCTCTGTCTGTAGGTAGGTCTGTTCTGTAGCAAAAGCATGACGACAATTTTCAATCGATGAGTTTTAATACCGTCATAAAGAAAAAGATTACTGGTTCCGAAGGTATAATAAGTTGGCTGAACCTGCTGGGCTGGACCGGGTCAAGTATGTTGACCCTGCCCGAGACAAAAACAAATATCTAACAAAGAATGTAAAGTGTAAAACGTTGTAATTATTTGTAATAATTTAATTAGTTGTAAAACGTTGTAATTTACTCTACATTTTATTTGGTTTTATAGATAAAGGAGAAAACTCGAAAAGAACTACTGAGTTTCCAAATAACAAATTACAATTTTGGGAGGGTGTGAATTCTCTTACTGATTCAAGATTTGTTGTGAATAATATAATACAACTTCCGGCGATTCTTGCTGAGTGTTTAAGATTTTTAAGCGTCTAGAAACGATTTGTGTTTTTTTGGATTTACGTACACGTATGTGTTAATTTGGTTCATTAATTTTTTCCAGGTCAAGTCTTCTTTTCCCCATATCAAGTCCGTTTGCGAAAAACTTGATGCGTTTATGTCACAGCAAATAAACAACTCAAATAATTCCTTCGAAGCAAAAGATGTGCGTTCAACCAATAGCCATTTAGTAGAATAACACAACGTCATGTCTATATGTATGTATGTTTATTTTCGCACTCGCTTTCAACAGCTGTTCTCCAAGTATACGCTCGATGTGGTTGCTTCAGCCGGCTATGGGCTTGATGGTGCTTCGCTCGGCAATACCAATTCAGACTTTATACAACTTGTGGAGCATCTATTCATGCCGAATACTTGGAGTTTAGTCGAAACGATTGCATTACTGTTCTCACCATTACTCGGCGACATCATTAACTATCGGTAAGTGTGTGTAATGATGCACTTAACTGGTGCGTATTCGACTATCGCACATTATTGCAGCTACGTGCCATCTGGCGTACAGCACTGGCTTCGCGGAATAATTGGAAAGGTTTTAGAAGGACGCTGTTTGTCGGAAGAGCAAAACAAAGTCAAAGTGGCGTCAAAACCAAGTGATTTTCTGCAATGGCTCATTGAAGCCAGACATAAGTCGCACGAACCGATTGATATGACGACAATGGTCGGACATTGCAGTACTTTCCTTCTAGAAGGCTTCGAGACATCATCATCACTAATGGCCTTTGCTCTGTACGAGGTATGACACAGATCATTCACAGCTATGCACATTCGCACATATTCATATAGTAGTGATGCGGTGCATTAATACAGGGAGATGAGAAGTAATATGCATTTTCGAATTAACTTTTCTTGAAATTAAATATTCAATTTAGTATGCTAAACACCCATTGGTGCAGGCATGTGTTCAGCAGGAGATTGACGAAGTGTTGGCTCTTTACGGCGGCGAAATTTGTTATGAAGCTATACATGAAATGTCTTATTTGGAGGCGACATTATACGGTAGTTTCAAGATGATTAATATTATGGGCACAATTCGCCTGCTTTAATATGCGAAATATGTGTCGTGTCATTTCAATTGATGTTTTTCTTTGTTCTTTTTATAGAAACTCTGCGTCTTTACCCTCCAATGATGGCTTTATTAAAGCACTGTACAAAGGAATTCAAATTGCCACCACAGTCACCAGGAGGCAAGTCATTTCAGGTGCCTGTGGGCATGGTCTTTATCATTCCGGTGAAAGCTGTACACTAGTGAGTAATCATTAAGAATCTGCTTATTGCTCTAAACACTCATAAAGTTAGAGGAAAATGAATGTTGAATAACCATATCCATGTCATGTCATAATCATTTTGTGTCCGTTGATTGAAAGGAGATGTGGGCATTAAAAATAAGTAAGGAATGGTTAGCTCGGGAGTAACTGAACATTTTATACTCTCATTATGTGCAAGGATCAAAGGCGGGGTAGTGCTTTCTAGTGCTGGGAAAACTTTATATTAATAAACGTTGCGTAAGAATTCAACATTCATTATTCGACGAAATTGTGAGTGGATTAAAATCATATTTGGTATCTTATAAACTTATATTATAGGTCCATAGACTCTAGTACTTTCGTTATTATATTTCGTTTCATGTCCGACATATTTATATTAAAATCAATCTGGTTAACTCAAATGGGATATGTGTTACCAAAAAGGGCTATACTTATTTTATTGGGTATACTGGTGGTATACTGGTACACTTTTGGTGGTTATTATCCGATTTTACTAATTTTCTCAGTATATGAAGAGATGATAGAAAAACTTAGTCTGAGCAAGCTTGATTGATATAGCTTTAAGTGTTATATATATACCGTATGCGGTTAACCGTTATACCGGTAATATACCGTTAACGGCCATACCCACTTTTACAAGAATTGTTGCCCACAGATGCCCCACCCTACTTGGATCCTCTATACCAAATTACACGTTTATGCCTTAATTTGCTGCTTAGTTATAGCACTTTATCTGTTTTCAATAAATGGAATTTTGTGGGCATGTCAGATGTCCAATTACGCCCATCTGCAATACCAACCGTCTTACGGTGACAAATAACACGTGTACCAAGTTTCATCAAAAGATCTTAATGTTTACTCAAGTTATCGCTTGCAGGGGCGGACTGAAAGACAGTCACTCGGATTTACACTCGTCTTTTCATCCTGATCATCATTTCATCCTGATTCGGTAAGAAGCGAGAGCTTTCGTATCTCGCCTCAGACTGTTTTGTTTGTGGGGGATAAGGTTGTTATATCACACATCTAGTTTGGCTCGAATTATGTTCCACTGTCTATGTCCGTACGATTCTATGTTACATATTTGGTTCGTATGATTTTTAGTTTTTCTTCAGTTTTTAATTCAACAAACTTATTAGTCCATCTACTATTTCTAATTTAACTATATCTCAAAAATTTTGTCAAACGATGCATCCATTAATTGTGGTTTTTATAAAATGACTCAAGGTGTATTAACGCTTGCCTAAGGGAGGCTTCAATAAAATCATTAAAAGCACATCCATTATTTTTTAATTACTATAAAAATTAAAAAAAAACTGAGGGAAAAACATACTATTCTCACTATTCTTTCATATTGTCTTTCATATTACGAGTATATCTTATTTCAGTAATCTCAGTACAACGTACGCAGTTATTTTAGAACTTTTGTTAGTACTTAGCCGTATCAGTCTAGAAATTACAATAAATTAAATACAATAAATTATTAAAATAAGTTTAAATTTATTAAAAGCTTTGAGTACTCTGCTGAATAGGATCCTTGCACTCGCCAAATTCCCTCCGAGGTTAAGTACTCTATATGTTGGCTTATGGAAAATGTGTGCCTGAAAAGGCACGTTTTAAATCAATATATGCTTAATATATACTTATATTAAATTTATTTCAAAACAAATTTTGTATATAACAATTTTTTCAGTGATGCTGATTTGTATGAACATCCTTTGCAATTTCAACCAGATCGGTTCTTAGACCAAAGCGGTAACACGAATAGGAACTTATTTTTAGGATTTGGAGAAGGACCACGTATGTGCCCAGGTAAAAAGTTTACACACTTTTAAAGTTCAGCTTAAAATCAAGCCCAACACCTCTCAAAAAGGAGCTTAAAAGAGGACTAATTTAAACTCTCTGCATTTTTGAAGGAATGCGTTTCGGCTTGGCTCAAAGCAAAGCTGGAATAGTAACATTGTTATCAAAGTATTTCGTTAACTTGATCGAGAATTCGAAGTCATTTAAAATTTCACCAACAACCTTTTTAACAGCTCCTCAGGATGGTATATGGATTTCGTTTGAAGAGAGGAAGTAGTGCTTTTAAATTTAAAACTTAAGTAATATGATGCAAACTGTAAACATTTTAAGGAAATGGGATTTTCCGTAATAAAAGCAATAAATCTTATTGGTCGAGCAGAACCCACATACGTATGTTTTTGTGTGATTTGAATATCCTTTTAACTATCTATATCAATATCAGGTTAGTTGAATTTATTATAATCAATCTTCATTAATTTTATTAAATAAAATAATTATATATAAATGTCGACTTCCAAAAGGTTGTAGGAAATGAGACCAAATTAGTTTAAAGGGGTTATTATTGAAAGTTAATCATGAAACGTTTCTTCTTGTCTTCTTTTGTATTCCAGGACATTTAATTTTTTATATATCATATCATATATGTGTATATATATGTCATACTTTTCAACAATTATTAAATATTTGGTCTTCATTTTTATGTATCACCATACAGAGTTAAAAAACGCTGTGATGCTAATATCAAAACGTTTGCACTGCAGGATTAAATCTCTGTTTGAACTGTAAACCCCGGCTTCAAGTGATTCGAGTAACCTCATCGCATCATTTAACAGCCATTCATCCTCTTTGCATTCCTATAATTTAACTTCTCTTCAACCTTTTGAAGACTCAGCGAATTAAATTGTTTATTCAAGATGTCGAAGAGATTACCTCCAAAGAAGAGCGCGTACAGTACCATTTAGTCTTAATCGAGATGCAAGCTTGCGACCATTATTAACCTTAAAAAGCAATTCCAGAGATCAAACGACCCTACCTATCTACGAATCTGCAAAAGTTATAAAAGTATTGATCACAGATATTCCAACTGGCGGAGTTGCAGAGTTTATAAACTTTAGAGTGGGATCTGATGGAATTGTATCTAAGCTTGCATTAAATACCTTAGAGTCATGAATGAGAATAGATTATGTTTTAAAATTTACATAGAATATGTAAAAGACAAGTCTGTCTTGTTTAATGTCAAATCCTCTTATACGTCCGGATTAAGCTCCGGCATAAGTTTTATGACTCCTTATCAAAATTTTGCCCCGTAAATTGGTGAGAAATTTGCCCCGTAAATTGGGAGAGCAGTAACAATATGGATGTATGCAAATAAAACCAGGAAAAAATATGAATATTAAAGCATATCATAAAGTTTGTAGAAATGTCCTATTGCTTCTTGTACGAAATTAAAAAAAAAAGTTACTGGGAAATAATTATCAAAATATAAGCCACTTTTTCCACTGTTCTAAAATATCTTTTAACAAAAAGTGATATTTTGTCAAAGCTTTTAATACCAAAAATACCTTAAATTTTGAAGTTTGCGCCATGTGTGACTGAAATGCCTCGAAATCAGTTAGTGAAATCCAGTGTATATGGCATATAAGGCAAACAAGTCGTTGTTCTTGTGGGCAGAAAATGCCTGACACGAATTTTCCACATTTCGTAGTTGGAATGTGCTCAAATCACGCGAAAATCATTATGGCAAAACCATCTCCGGCATCACCGACAACATGTTGTACATGTTGTCCATCGTTTACACGCTTAGCTACACTTGTACACACATAAGAGTGTCAGTTATTGAACGAATTCAGGTGGCATGTACTCGTAAACAAATTTCCAATCGCACGCGCGCAAATATGTTCCTCAGCTATAATACTTTTCGCACATATTACTCAAATACTATGCAAGTGTAAATATGTTTACATGCATACATTTGTATATGTACATTTTCTGTATGTAGTATACAAGTTACTCAGGGTTTTCATCCATTTTGAAATGGCATTTTCATCATTTGGTGTAGATGTGTAATAAGTTAAAAATTTTTTTAACAAGCGATAGATGCGATGTAATCGATGGAATACATATATGTTCTAAAATAGCGTGCAACCTGAGTAAAGAACATTGGTTCGTGGTTAAGATAAATATGCACCTCTGAAAAATAAAGACCTCGCGTTTAGCAACATAAGGAAATGTCGACATCAAAGAACTGGAAACAGAACAGACAGTGAACACATTATCGACTGGAACATCGGAGACGGCCCAAATGTGTAAATTATATGGGAACTGCAGTAACTTTCGAAAGGTTTCTGGACTGATGTCCAGAGTATTTTGAAGTTAGAGAGGAGGATAAATAGAGACAGCAATGATGAAGATGATAATTCGAGCATCACAACTGAACCATGAGTCTGGTGAAAAACACTCGTCACTTTTTATATTGATGACCTTGTCATTGATACCAAATTGAATTCAATCTTTCCAACAAGTGCTACCTTGAGGTGATTAGGCAATTGAAATGTTAAATCTTCTCTCTACGAACTAAAATAATGCTTTACAAGGCTATTAACATAAAGTGAGTTCTAACATGAGACGCGGAAACTTTGATACTGGTAATATCCGGTGAGATAGTTCTCGAAGTATGCGATATCTATGGATGTTTCCGCATTGGCAAGGACATAAAATTAATTCAGCGAATTAGAAGGCAACAGTTGCGTTAAGAATTAATAAAATCAAGTTTTGTAATAAGATGAAATCATTCTCTTGTTAAGAAACTGAATGCAATTGTTCCCTCCACCTTGTTCCCTCTAACTTGTTAGACTGGGTTTATTCACGAAAACTTTTTTGCTCTTTATCGGGAAATTCTCTTTTGTTGTTGCCCATTACATTCACATGGGCGACTCGAGTCGCAGGACAATTTTCTACATTCCCTTTCATATCGTATTTTCAAATTCTTGTACGCTTCATTTGAGCGGTACACAAAAAAAATTCAACGGCTGTTCCAGGGGAATCGAGATGGATGAGAAGATTTCGCGGAACTTGCTTTTCTAAAGAGGAGTCTGGAAAATGAAGATTCTTCCCCTTCATCCTTAGCTCACAAAGACGCCTCTGGACTTATGGAGTCTTCAGCTTTCGCAAGACTAAGGTTATCTTGTTCGATGTAGACGAAATTATTTATTATTATTTGGAGACACTATTAAATTTTTCGGAATTGATGACTTCCTTGCCTTCCTTTCTACTGCTCAGTTGTTCTCTGCTCTCGTAAACTGTTGTTAAGTGAACAAAATTGTAAAAGCCGTTAGACTTGCAAGTTAAATTATATAATTTGTTTTAATACGAAGAGATATATTGCATAATTTCAGCAGTTTTTTACTTGCGTTTAATAGCAACTTCCGTTTAATTGCCGATAAGGAGACATTTCATGCAATGTATGGTACTTACCGTAGTACTTCAGTTGTTGTTGTTGTTGTTGTTGTTGTTGCGAGAGGTGCTGCTGCTGTTGGTAATACCTCGTGTCACTCTGTGCTCTAGCAGTAATATCTTGGTTATCACTCCTAATATTGCAGCTTCCAATGTTGGCTTGACTGCTATGACAGCGAAGTGACATCTTCAACTGGAATCTTCTTAATAACGGTGTCTGCAGTATGGCAGATGGCGTGTCCGTTGTGCTCTTAAGGGCTGTGGCCCTTAATGAACAGTCATCTTGCTGCTTTACTGTCGTGGTGCCGCCGCTGGTGATACTGCCGCCAAAGACTAAAGCTCGCTCCACGCGCATACCGACATATAGGGTGCGCGTAATGAGAATATACGCAACACATAACACAAATAGTGGCAGCACCAACAATGCGAAGTCTAAGAATATATTATAAAAGTGCTCATACGCAATGGTGCCCTCCGGCCATTGATCGCGACATTTCCGTAAACCTGTGGGTGGTATTAGGAAAGTGCTTTAAAACGGCGCTTTCAAGCAAAGGAGATACTTTTCATCTGTTGATTTTAAATTTCTTTGTGTTTTTGTTGGTGTCCTCATTTCAACATAAAACAAAATGAGGCTAATCGTTTTAAGACTTTAATATGTTTTCAGGATCGGCAAGACTGGCCGTTGCAAAGCTATTTTTGTTGTTTTTCTCTGAATTTATTTGGCATCCGTGTGAGGCTAAAACTAATTTAATTTCTTTGTATTCCACTTGTATCAGAAGTGTAATGAATTAGCACGATCCCCAGAAATAACTGTTGATACTGGGCGTATCTGTAGTTATTCTGAGGTCATAAAAGTTCACTTGTTTGTCTGCATTTCCTCAATTCTTTCCTTTACGTACAGTAAGAATGATTATCAGTCTGACATCTATACAGGTAGTAAGTAAGCTAAGTGAACTTCTATAATATTAAACAATTTTAAAAAAAGGAAGGAATAAGTCCGGGTGGATCTGAACAATTTATACCCTCATCATTTTTAGAGAAAGCTACCCAACAGTATATGAGAATATTTCGAAAATAATTCAAACTTTCAGGGTTAACGGAATGCGAGTGTTCTTTATAGATCAGAATGCTCAATCGTTACCAGCCCGATTTCCAAATGAAGCTTCTATAGCTTTGTTTTGTTGACAACTACCTCAATTTCTAAATAAATACAATTTCTAAATAATACGCTAAAATACAGATCTTTATAAATACATACAAAAATATTTATACTAATCCGAGTAAACTAATAAGAATTCTGTTATATTTAGTTAAATAAGTTCACTTAGGTTAATCAGCATAATTTGAGCTATTCTCAGTGTGTAGAACTCACAAGTGTGTAGAAATTTTCCCGGTGGGAAATTTTAGTTAAAGCAATAACTTGGAATCGGAAGCTTCGAATTATAATGAAATGGAGATGAAGGAAATACCCAAAATTTTACTCGAAACTCAAAAAACTTCCTTAGCCTAAAACCATATGAAACCAAGTTCTCTTAAAATGACTCATCCATTGCTCAAGATATCCATTGTGGAGTTAATTGGACGAATCGAATATTTCAACAGTGTCCCGATTTGAGTAATACTCATGCTATGCTGTGCTGAACCATATCTAATTTAAAAGAGAAGGATGTTTTTTAAAGCAATTCCGACATGTTTGAATTAAAGATATATCTATCGTTTGAGAATGTCATGTGACCCAAAATGACTGAAGGGCACGATGCCTAAATCGTGTTTGACAGTTTGCACGCGGGAGAGGGATACGTTTCTGCAACTAAACTTCTGGTAACAGACTGAAGCTGATTGATTTGACCTAAATTCTATCCATCCGCACATTGCCACATTCATAAGTACGAAGCTAAAGTCCTCTCAAAATTATTCAGATACAATTTATGCCTTATGGCTGAAACAACGAGCTTTATAAGCTTTATAAAGAAGGCTTTATATGGGTCAGATAATCAAAATCTGTACTGAATACAAAGATTTAAGGCAGCACACAGATATCTCCAGTTCGTTGGATTTTGTAAATGGCACCAACTGCTGTTAGCGGTTGAAGAATTCATTAGATTGAATACAAAATACAATGCGAACATGCTAATTATGTATATTATTCTAAAAACTGAGTAAGTATCATAAACTAGTAAATATATGGAACAACAAGTGCAACTTAATTAAGCATATATAATAGTTAGGAAAACACACATGTGTTAAATTAACAAATGAATGTAATGCTTGATGCGAGTATTATTGATGGAATTCCAAGCGTCTTGTGTACCCACCTTGCCGACTTGTTGGAATTAATTGACTAAACAATGCAATCGGAGTCATGCAAATGATGCTGCCGAACCAAATGAATCCAGTAATGCGGTAGGCATGATTAATCGTTTGCCATGTCCTTGAGCGTAACGGATGGCAAATGGCGTAATAACGTTCGCAAGATATCGCAACCAAAGTCCAGGATGAAACGGCCACCGACCCAGCTGTTGGTAAGAAATGTAAGCAACAAATGCAGAAATCAATCAATCAGTGATAAATATTTATGTTTACGCTGTTATTTATACTAATAAGGGAGAATATGAAAATGCGAGGGCTTAATGCGATTTTTAAACTGTAGCTTTTTAAAAATTTATGTAGACCTCTATTTTTGCATACATACATATATTGAGTTTTGAATAATCGATATATTTATACAGATATATTTTATATTTATGCAGAATAAATATATATTACATATATACACAGGAATCATATCCGCCACAGTATAAATTGAATATTTCTTTCATCAAGACATGTCATTCAGACATTTCACGTTCGCATCGGCTAATATGCACAATAAATTAACCCGGACAGAATCATTATATTCAGTACTTTATTGTAGATCCACAGGAAGGTATGAATCGATTCTATTTTGTTACCAACTCAATCTACGCTAATATTATTAAGCTATCTCACCTATTGACCGATATATGTACGATGTAAAGTTAGTAAGTCTTAATAGGGCTAATAATAGGACGGTAGAAAAATTTTATTTGGTATATGGGGGTTAGGGGGAAAAATTAAATTAGATAATTTTCAGAATAATAAACTTAAATATTATGAGTATCACAGTTTTAACTTACTTTTGCCACTTTTTACACAAAGGACTAGATGTTTTACTCAACTTAGGGTTGTTTGTCATATGAAAGTAATCGATAACTCTCATGGAAATTGAGATATCCTGTTTGGCACAGTTGATTTTGGTCAAAGGCAAGGAACGAACTAAGATAAATGCGAGCAAGGGAACTTATAGCTTGGCGAGACTCAAATTCACTGTAGTAAGAGGCACCCCCTGCGGGTCGGGGGATAAGAATAACCCGCGGTAGGCATGCCTGTCGTACGAGGCGACTAAAATCCACAAAATGCACTGCATTTGAAATAGACTTTGCTCAATCTATAGGCTCAGCCATGTCAGAAACAGTGCTATATTACTTAGCTTGAACTAAGTTTATATCACTTTAAATGTATATACATGCACTTAAAGCGAGGCATTGTAGTTCAAGCTACAAATGCCACCAGTCGAGATGAATGGGTAACTCAACTGGAAGTAGCCTTCGGGCTACAAGGTCTGACCGGAGACTATAATCTGGTGCCACGGGGAGCAGGGGCCCGATGGAGTTGCGGGTTGTACTTGCGGCTCCATCCTGTTCATTGCGGTAGGCCCTTCGGGGAGTATCGTGGTGGCTGTGGTTTAACTCCTGAATGCGGGTAGAACTGTCTGGGGCGGTACAGTTCAAATGTGGAGTTGCATTGCAACCGGGTGCCCGACCCATAGAAAGGCAGAGGTTTTAGATAGGCCTCGAACCCCACCAAGGTGGTTTACTGTGCCATTCCACAATGCCAATCGGTACCGTTGGTTTTAGCGAAAGCTATTATTAACGGGGCGCTGATCGACGCATTGTATTGATTCGTTGTGTTTTTCAACACCGTGGAGTCGAGCTGATCAACGGCAGGTACCCACGTAAAACACATCGTCCTCTGTAGTAAGAGGCACGTGCTGCTTTAAAGTTAAAAAGTTGTAGCGCTATCTTCTAGATGTTTTAACGTAAGTATTCTCGTATAACTTTGTTGTTAAAAAAAAGCTAAAAGTGAAATAATTCTCTAAACAATAATGCGAAATATAAAATTAAATAAGTAGGATGAATATTATTTCTTCAAACGAACCAGTCAAAAATTGGTGATACCTCCACCGGCCGAAAATTCATATCAAATTACCCACTTTAAAACATTTTCAGAATACTCCAACGATGTTTCATTAGTATGGCTTAAAATGCAGAAATTTGGACCACGCTCAATCTTCAGAGAGCTTCGAATGTCGAATTCCATCAACTTCATTTACTTTAAAATAGACAACTCATGAACTGATGAAAGGGTCGAAACAGAACTTAAATAGGTTTTGGTAGGGTAATGGTAGGGGTTGTGGTCTTTTCAGTTTTGCCCATTTCAAAAGGTGGGATTATAAGAGAAGTAGTGCAAACATTGAAATTATGTGTGTTATGTGATTTGTACGAGCTAAATTGCACCACACTAAATAATATTCAAATGATGTACATACATACAGACATAGATATATATTCATTATTTTAAGTTGACATAAACAACAAATTTTTGACTAATATAAGCTCTGCCCAATATGATAATAAAAGAGAAGTAAGGAAGTGTTCAGTACGGTCGCTGCCGAAACATCTAGGTTCAATTAAACATACTCACATAGTTCCATTAATCAATTTTTCATATCGATTAATATATGTGGTATATAAGAATTTTTAGATTGAGCCATTTTTCAAACTTTCATTTTCTACCTTCTACTTTATTCTATTCTTCGAACTACCTAATGCTAAAGGCAACATTCCCCTCTCATTTTATTGAGATGTCTCTCTCACTAACTGATTTGTACTGTTTAAAGTTAACTATAGGAGGTGATATCATTACATTGGGAATATAGGGTATAAAAAAAGGTCGAACCACTTTAATTCATCTTTCACCACAAACTGCATTATACTTAAGATAATTAACATATCTTCGATATTGACCGATATTTAAGTTATAAAGGAAGAACGTAGATCTACATAATCGACATATGGAGGCTAAGGAAGGAATAAACCACTTTTGACCGTTTTTGTATCAGAGATACCAAATGTCAGGAACATTATCTGTATTATTAAATATCAGTTATATCGGTTTTAGACGTTTGAGCTTTCTGCAGTACAGGCATCGTTTAAAAAAACCGGCATGTAATAAGTGAGCTTGGTTGTGGTAAGACTGCTCTCATTCTCAAACTGTGTCAAGCGATGTGATGATAATGCTTCGAACCCATCTGACAAGTAATTTATGAGGGGTAAATTTTCCTAATTCATTAATTTCTTTATGAAATTTTTGAACGGATTCGCTTGAAAACTGTTGTTATAGCTTCTGAAATATTGCTACATAAGCGGTGGGTGGGTTATTACACGATATCTCTATTTTCACCCCATAACATAAAAAAGGAAAACGCAGTATTTGTATTAAGCTGTGTTGATATCCCTTCAATAGTTTATGATATAAGTGATTGATTACTGAGTTTTAGCGGCTAAAGCCTACTTAAACAAAATATTTATTGCTATATTTTATTGCTTTAATCCATTTGATTTGTATATTAAAACATGGACAAATAAGAACATAACAGTTTTATTTCTGGGTTACTGAAAAATATTTAGGTTTTGAGGAGAAATCCCACTTTTAGGAGAAATCCTATATCTCAAGAACGCCTTAACCGATTTAAAAATTTGGTATATGACATTATATTTCCATTCTTACGTTACACTGCGAAAATGGATGAAGTCGGATAAAAATTACGCCTACTTCTCATATAAAACAATTTTCAGTTTCATCTGATCCTTTCATTTTAAAGCAGATAAATCGAGCCGTAATTAAGATATGAAAATCAAACTTTGTACAAACAGTGCCTTTAAGATATACCATCTCATACGTAAAAATAGACGAAATCGGATTATAACTTTTCAAACCACCAGATACCCTATATTAGGACCTCAGTGCCTCTACTTGACTTTTTACCAAAAATATCGGGAAATCTGTAAGATATCGTAATGAAATTGGACGACTATCCTTCCATGATAATAGTGTGCTCTGGTATGAAAAATGTGGAAAATCGGGTAAATACTTCCCCTAGCCCTCATGTACCTAATATACGGATTTTCAACCTCCGGGTACACTTTATACCATATATTTCGGTCAATATGTAAGATATCTTAGCAAAATTAAGTGAACGTATAATATCAGATATACCATAGTTTACTGCCGAAAATGATTGAAAATGTGAAATCGGTTTACGAATTATACCAGCTCCCATATACTACATGTAATGATTTTCGCTATTCTGGCAGACTTTATTCGAATATGTGTGAGTTACCTTCGCAAAATTGCGTGAAAACATGTTCCCTAATATACTTGAATAATGAAAAGAGTTAATGTGATCAGTGCAGATCTTTCTCTATCCCAAAAATGCCCGATATAAAAATTCCCGATTTTCCATCTGGCTTTAAGCCGTTTATGTTGGTCAATATGTGTGATATTGTAATGAAATTAAGTGGATATGTTTTTTTAAACACAATGTGATTTCGCGCTAAATATGAAAGAAATCGGTCTAGATCATGCTCTAAGCCGCTTAGTCCAAATATAATGTTTTCCTTTTCTCTGGTTGACTTTTTCCTCATGTGTCTAATATATTCAATTAAGCTACTTTGGTTGAGTTTATATCGCATATATCACTTTTGAGTTAATTTGATAGATTTTAATATAAATATCTCTGACACGAAGTAAAATATAACAATGAAAGTAAATGAGTCTATGGCCTGTAATATAAGTTAATAAGATACCCAATATGATTGCAATCCATTGACAATCTCGTCGAATAATGAATGTTGAATTCTTTTGCAACATTTTTTAATATAAAGTTATGCCAGCACCTAGAAGCATATCCCCGCCTCTGATCCTTGCACATTGCGAGAGTATAAAATGTTCGATTACACTCAAACTTAGCCGTTTCTTACTTGTTATTTTTATTTATGTGGACTGTGTTTACCATTGCAAGTGCGAGTAGCTATTTATTTCTGCATGGAATTCGTGTGTGTCCAAAGAAATTGTCTGGAAATATATATTTAGTTTTTTGCGGATAATTGTTGGTGCAGAAAGCACCAATTTTTTATTGATTTAAAACTCAATAGACCAGGTAAAGTTTTCAATATTAAATATTCAACATATTTGTTTATTAATATTTAGAGTTCAATGGAACCAATAAACTTTTCATTGCTGTGATAAAGGTAAGTGTTTCGCATAACGCATTTTTATAGTAATAACCATTTAAGCCATTTTCCCCTATATCGGGTAAGCCAGTCAATTAATTAGATTAAAGATTTCGATGATTAATATAAAGAGAACCTTTTTTATGAACAAAAACAAATCTCTTAGACGAAGGAAGGTAACAAAAAATCGTAAAGCGGATATGCTTATGCTTAGGCTTATGCTATTTGACTTCAATTAACTGCTATATATTTGATCTTTCATAGCAATTACTAAAATGCTTAAAAACAAGAAAAAAATAAATATTATCAAATATAAAAAAGCACCATTTATATTAAACGTAATTTCTCATTTTACGGTTCGTTATACTTATGTTACGTTTTTTGGTTATGCTGTCCATTGTAAATTTTATACAGAAAACAGTTTTTAGCGTTTAGATATTTTCTAGTATATATTTATCAAGTTGAATTCTCTTATGTACATATATATTAT
This sequence comes from Bactrocera minax, assembly GCA_021498325.1. Classification (NCBI taxonomy): domain Eukaryota; kingdom Metazoa; phylum Arthropoda; class Insecta; order Diptera; family Tephritidae; genus Bactrocera; species Bactrocera minax. Next base: position 47,890 of record JAKEEE010000111.1, on the reverse strand, counting down.
ACAATACATATGTACATACCTATATAAATAAGTATGTTCTACATTTGAGGTTTCAAAATTTCGCCGTTAAATAAGAAGTTTTGTGAAAGGAGATTTAATGGAGGTGGACTTGTTTGTTAAGGCGTGAATGTTGTGCGCTACTTTGCTAGTTCAAACAGCTTTGCTTTTTATAGATTCTCACCAGGCCAAGAGCAATAATAACGAGGACGAAAAGTTTTTTGGATCTGGTTTTTAAATGTGAAAATATCGATATAAATACTAATAAAAAGAAAAAAATTCTTTGTCAATGGAAAAAGTTAAAGGAATTTTTTAATCTTTAAGAAAAGTAATGCAATTTTACACAGTATTTTCACTACATACCTCTAGTAAAATCTATTACGTATTACTGGAAACATTTCCAATAGCTGTAATCGATATGCGAAAAGTTAAGGGTAGCGAATCGAACCAACTATTCGAAGATCTTAGGCATGTACATATATGTTGGGCTTCTTTTTTGGGAGTAATTCTTCTTTCCGCGCAATATAACATTTTAGTAACATCTATGGTTTCGAGCAACGTCCATGCCTTTCTATAATCCTATCCTATCCTATCCTATCCTATCCTATTCTATAATCAATAAAGCAATGCATTTTATAACAAAAAAATCTTATTGCGATTTTCGACAGGTATTTAACATTTGAGGTATTCACAATAGTAAAACTTTTCCAAATATGTATTACCAAATTTCGTAGTATTGAAGAAAGTGGTTACACTGCTTTAATGAGCTATTCGCACACTTTATTGTATCGAATTGAACTACCTAACTTTATTATATGTAATCAGCTTAACTTTTAAAATTTGCAGTTGTTTACCAATGACTTAATTATGTTTTACCATATTATTAGTCAATGGTAGTAGGTTTATTATATTTTAAAGCTGCGATTTCCACATTATTAGACATGGTGTCCGCTATGAATATTAACCGTTTAAAATTTCCAAAAAGCTACGGACAAAAAGCCTTCAGTAAAATGATTATTCATCGTATTCCGACTTCCTTGAACAAAGCAATCAAATAACATGATGTTAATCCGAATCTTGATGTTATCAGGTAGAATACATTTTTAGCTAGAATAAATTTTAATTGAATTTAGAAATGTGGGAGAAGTGAATCTTTTTAAAATATGAATTACAATTGCCCATTCCGCTGTATGAAAACAAGGAAGTAGCAAAATAGGAGACGAAATATGATAAAAGGGGGTGCTTCGTTTATTTTTTTACAACCGCATAAGCCCGTCATAGATTTTTTATACTTAGGCAACATGTTACAACAGATTGTAATAGTTTTACTCACCTCACAGTTGTTTGTCGACCCAAAACTAATCGAGATAAATATTGAGTTATTATTATTATTATTGAGTGGAAATCCGGGTGACTGTTTGCCCATCCGTCTGTCTGTGCATGCAATAACTCTGGAATGAACTTCCTTAGCCGTAACCTCTGAGGAGGTTGATATTGCAGATGGGCGGAATCGGACTACTGCAACGCTTATAAAATGCGATTAAACGAAAACCTATAAAGGTTATAACTAAGCTCCAAATTAAGGCACAAAACTGTAATATGGTACAGGAAATTTCGGGTAGGGAGGGGCAACTGTGGGTTGAAAAATTTTAAAAAGGTAGAATGGCCCGTCCGCTAATAGGTTTAATGTACATCTCCCAAAGCACTAAAGCTATATCACCCAAACTTTTTCGAAACAAGTCTTTTTGGGACCTCCACATGCACTGGGAAAATGATGGATGATAACCACGTCTACCTCACATACAAATGCTCTGTTGAAAACTAAAAGTAGGTTAAATCTCTGAACAAATACGTCAGAAGGATTAAACTTCCTAGTCAAGAAGGTACTTAAGGGCCTCAAAGGAATCGGTGTAAAAATTGAACGTTGGTTATGGTACCGTCAAAGTTCAAATGAAATCCTATAGCGTAGGAACTGCTTTAGCAATTTAAACCAAATTTGGTGCATAATACTATATTTAGCATCCTTATATTGCAGTGAAAAAATGGGTGAAATCGGAGTTCAACCACGCCTACTTCCAATACAGCAGAATTTTTATTTCAATATGATTCTTTAATTTTACAGTATATAAATCAATTACCAATAAGGATATCTTTTGCATAAGAACTTTGCACAAAGAGTATCTTCAAGGTATGCTATCTCACGTCTAAAAATTGGAAAAATTAACCGAGAATATCGAAAATATCGATCAATATGTAAGCCAAAATTAAGTGAACGTATAATCTTGAATATACTATAGTTTGGTGGCAAAAATTAGTGAAATCGATATCCGAATTAACCCAGCTACATTTATTGTATTGGGTTGTTCGGAAAGTCATTTCGTTTTTTTTGGGGAACATGAAAGACAGTTTTCGTATAATGCCTTTCAAATGGCCATAAACAGTTGAATTCGACAAATTTAACCTCTCACCGATCTCTCGTGTGGTGATTCGCCGATTTGCATCAACTAATGCCTTTATCGCATCTTTGTCAGCTTCGACCGGCCTTCCAGACCGTGGTGCATCTTCGACATCAAAATTGCCGGATCGAAATTTTGCAAACCAGTTCTGGCACTGGCGTACTGTTAACACGCCTTCTCCATATACATCCGTCAATTTTTTTCTCGCTTGGACAGCATTTTTACCTTTTCTGAAGTTAAAAAGTAAAATATGACGAAAATGCTGCTTATTGCTCTCCATATTTAAAAAGGCACCAACCAAAAACTACTGGGTAGAATTAATAGAACTTTTTCACACACAAGCCTTGCAATATCAGCTCTCATGACATATAACGGTTATGGGGCCTAAGTGTGAAGTTAGTTTCGAAAAAACGTAATTAAGTCCTCTGGCGGGAAAAAACGAAATGACTTTCCGAACAACCCAATATATAATATAATGATTGTCTTTATTCTAACGGACACTATGTCGAATATGTCTGACAAGTTTTGAATTATTTTAGTAAAATTGAGTGGAAATATGTTCTAGAGCATACTTCAGTTTAATATCAAAAGTAAATGTTATCTGCTCAGACGTTCCCCTAATCGGCTACATTGGGAAGTCACTTATAATGTCACTTTCCAGCTAAACTTAAGCTGTTTATATAAGACAATATGTGGGATATTTTAAATGATTTAAGTGTTTTCTTAAACATAATGTGGTTTAGTGCTGAATATGAATGAAATCAGTCTAGACCTTGGTCTAAACCCCACACCTCCAATATAATGATTTACGTCCCTCTGGCTGACTCTTTTAAATGTCGTCCCTTTCGTTGAGTTTATATCGCAATAACTCCGTAGAAGATATTTCAACAAATTTAATTGAGAATATTTCGATTATTGTTATGTCATTTGGTAATAAAAATTATGAGTCTTGCACTTTCCCACTGGACTAATATGATGAATATATGAGTATACGATCCAAAGAAAATGTTGATATGAAGCGAAATATGTTTGCAATTTATTCAAAAATACTTCGACTAATAAATGCTGAGTTTTTACACAACCTTTCTAATATAAAGTTTAGCCAACCCCTGAAAGTATTTCCCTGCCTTTGATCCTTGCAAATTGCGAGAGTATAAAAAGTTTTGACTTGTTTTATTTGTTTTGAAATATTTTGTTTTTATTACGGTATATTTTGAGTAGCAATTGCAACAATATGAAAAGGTCGGGGATAGATAAATAATAATAGAAATACTATAAACATAAAACATATAAATAGAAGAGAATAGCAATTAAATTTTTTTGAAAGGATCTAGCAATAACTGGTCGGCCTTCATTCCTTATTTTTGTTATTTTGTCCTCTAAGACCGTTACAATTTTTAAGAATTAAGTAAACCTTGAAACCTTTGAAGAAAGCAAAAGAAGTGTTTTAAGTGTTTTTGTGCAACTTTTAAAATTTTATATGCCATGAGCAAACGGCCAAAATTAATCGACTACATCTACATATCTCTGGTGTTGGCGTATTTGCTATCCGGTGGCTCGATTTAGTAAATTTTTTGGTATGAACTTAAACACATTACATTTTAAAAATTTTACAAATTAAAATGTTCACAAAACGACTTAATAACAACTAAGGAAGGGCTAAGTTTGGGTGTAACCGAACATTTGATACTTTTGCATTCTTTTATTGGTCATAGACTCAGTTAGTTTCGTTACTGCACTTTGCTTCGTATACGAAATATTTATATTAAAATCAACCCTATTAACTCAAATGATTATGTAAACTCAACCAAAAGACTTAAACTTAATATATTGGGTATATTAGGAAAAAGTCAACAAGAGAATCGGTAGTCATTATATTAGGGATATGAGTTTAGACCAAGGTTCATATCGATTTCATTCAAATTCAGCGCTAAAGCACATAATTTTTAAATAAACATGAATATTTAGTTTCATGAAAGACACACATATTGATCAACATAAACGGTATAAAGGCAACCGGAAAGTCAAAAATCACTACATCGGGTATTTTGAGGCTAAGAGGGAGTCTAAGCTGATTACATTTGCTAAAGTATGCTCGAGAACATATGTCTACGGATTATTGTTAAAATAACTCACACATTGGCGAATAACATAACGAAAGTCATGATTTGTAATATAAGGGCGCTGGGGTAAATCAGAGACCGATTTCAAAAATTTTTAGTGACCAAACTATAGATTAACCAAGATTATACGATCATTTAATTTTGCTGAGATATCTTTAATATTGACCAATATTTGCAACATGAACCCACCATAGGTTGAAAATCTTAATACTATTGTATATAATAAGAAGTATGTATATTGAACGATGTGATTGAACGATATTTTGTTAAAAAGTCAGTCCAAAGTACTGAAGTTCACATATTCGGTATCTATGTTCCTGCAAGGCTATAGCTTGATTTCGACAATTTTGAACAGAATGTTGCCATGTGTTGAAGGCACTATTTGTGCAAACTTCTTTCCGATTTTTCATTGGTGCTTGATTTATCTATTCTATAATCAAAGGATCAGATGGAATTCAAATTTTTGTTATATGAGAAGTAGATTGTAGATTTGTAAACTGAGTGCACCCATTTATTGAGATTTCATCTAAATGTGGGTGGTGCTACTCCCAGTTCCTATTTGTTATACTAATTCACATGCACTTTTTCCGTATCATCTTTAGTGCTTCTGACTTTTTTCTTTATCGACTTAACGCACCTTTAGTAGAGAGTATGTGGTTGTTGCTGCTTTCCCAATTTTCATACCGTACGATGAAATGCTATAGGAAATAATTCCCAGCAAGTTTGGTTGAAATAGCTTTAGTGGTTTGGGAGATATGTACTTAATACCTATAAGAGGGCAGGCCACGCCCTATTTTCCAAAAGTTTTAACATCTTATCTTATCTCTGCGTCAAACTTAAGTTTTATTGCTTGATTTGTGCTTACTTATGGAACTTCATAATTTTTCCATTAATGGCATTTGTACGTGTGCTAATGAACCGATTTTGTCCATCTGTAACACTAATCTCATCAGTGTGCCAAGGGACACGTGCATTAAGTTTATTAATATATCTTAATTTTTACCAAAGTTAGCGTTTGCACGGATGGACGGACAGACAGACAGTCACTCGTAATTCAACTCGCATCGTGATCCTGGTCGTTTACATGTGTGTAACAGTATATCTTTCTCGATTAGTTTTAGGTATTACAAACAATCTTTAGATGAACAAAACCATTATACTCTGTGCAGCATTTTGTGACCGAATAAAAATAAATAGAGTCTGTGGCAATTGAAGATCTCAAAGAGAGTTATCTAAAATTTTGTTGATTAATGGCTAAAATTATAATGCAATTTGGTTTTGCTTTTTACACATATATGAGTCCAGGAACGAGACGGTAGTAATATCGCTTACGGCCAATGTCCTTACAAAGTAAGTAAGTTCAAAGTCAAATTATTTTCAAACCTTGTAAGTTTAAATTTAAAGATTTTTTGAAGCGTTAATTTTTATTTAATTTAGGCAACAAAAACGTATTGAAATAGTTTATAACCGCCTCTTATGAATATTAAATTAGTCCATTTAATACATATCTTTGACGATTGTCTCAATCAAGTAGATTTTGGTGTTACGCTTAAACACTTTCAATTTCAATGGGACCCTATTATACTTCTTATCTTTAGACAAAAACAATGTAACTATAATTTGAGTTTTTTCTACCGTTCAACGGATTTGAGTAAGCACAATATTTGCCTTCTTGTGACTTGTGACAGAAAAACCTGCAAGGGCCAACATGATGACATTTTCTTAACATTCTCCCTGCTTAGCGAAGACAAAATATAAATAGAATATGTTTTCCTTGTGTCAATCAGACGCGGCCCTTCGCTCCGTTATACTCCGCCTGTTTAATGCAGTTATATTCAAAGGTTAAGAGGACAAGGGCAAGATACGAAACGGCGAGAGTATGAAAACGTAAGGACGGAGTAATTAAAAAGGAAAGCTTTAAAATTTTACGATGTTATATAAACCTTATTATGCCTTCGCCGCTATGAAGAAATAATTAATTTTGTTTGATGATTTGGTCTTAAAACATTAAATTATCGGAATAAAGGAGGATTATTGTAAAGCCGGTTAGATATCTCCGTAAGGCTGACATTAGTGATAAGAAATTTGCACAACTAAGATGTTTAGAATTGGGTGATTTAGAGCTTTGTAAGAAACTTTGTAAATTTGGTGTGAATACTGGATACTTGTTGTTGTCGTATTATAGTTAATTTTAGGAAAGCCAATTAAATCTTCTTTTGTGACTGAGAAAATTAGATTAGCAAAACGATTAATTCCAAATGATAAAAATATTGTCGGGTTCCATAGTGCTTCCAAAAAAGGCACCGAAAGAGAGAATGAATACATTGATAACATAAGTTCTAGTAAAAAGAAACCCTCTGTTTTTCCAATAGATGGTTTTAGTAATATGTATTTAGCGTTTTATATGTAAGTGCGATCGAGTTACGTTGTGTAGTGTTAAAAAGCTAAGATTTCGTACTAAAAAACTTCTCATACAGTTTCAAAGGTGGAAATGCAAGCCAGGCTGCTGAAAATGTGAATGATGTTTATGGTCCTGATATGGTAAAAGCTAATCACGTGCAGATTTTGGTTTCGTCAATTCCGTTTCGATAATTTTGATGTCAAAAATGCACCACGCTCTGAAAGGCCAATTATCCAAAATATCGATAAAATAATGGAAGTCGTCAAGTCTGACCGTCGTGTAAGCACTGTTTCGATTGCTCAGGAACTGAACATTTCTTAAAAAACTCAAAATTTCTCTCATTTAAATAAAGCTGGATAAAAAGAGGAGTTAACCCAAAAAAGCCTCATGGACTGAATTTCCATTTGAGAATCGTTGCTGAATCGCAACAAAATCGATCCGTTTCAGAGGCGAATGGTTACTGGTGATGAAAAGTGGGATACCACAAACGGTGACCAAGTCAGGATTGACGTTAGCCAGGAAAGTTTTGCTATGTGTTTGGTGGGATTGCCAGGGAATTATATACTTTGATCTGCTCTCCTAATTCTCTCTTAATTCGGACCTTCACAATTGGATGGTTTAAATGAAACCACGCGCAGAGGTGGCCAGCTTTGGCTAATAGGAGAGGGCTTGTGCTCCATAAGGAAAACGCCATGACACACACACACCGATAATGACTCGCCAGAAGCTCCGGGTGTTTGGTTGAGAGGTTATTATGCATCCACCTTATAGTCCGGACCTGGCACCAAGTGATTACTACCTGCTCCTGTCTATAGCAAATGATTTTGCTGTTGAAAAATTTGCCTCAACCTGCAAAAATCGACTGTCTCAGTCAGTGGGTTTCAAGCAATCGACTGTCAAATTGAATTCAGTGGGTTTTTAAAAAGGCGTCCGTGTTATTAAAATGACTGATTTCAAACATACGATAAGACGACGAGATAGCCTATGCTTATTGAAACGAAGGACAAAGGTTGGTTCTAGTGCCTTGAAGTAATTTAGAGTCAGCTTTTAGTGCAGCCAAATCAAAAGGGAATGCATGGAGTAGTAAAGTTTGTCTGCTTAGAAGCATAAGCATAAGGTTTGACTCATAGTGGGTGTGCAAGACCTAGTTTTCGCATTTTTGTTTGAAAGTATGTTGGCTTTTAGACCAGAAATGTTGGAAACAGACACTATTTTGTTTTTGTATATCTCTTATTGTCTTCGATGTGATTACTGTGTAGCAGTTGTGTAGAGCATAATAATTCTACAGTCGTGATTCTGCACCATTTAAACTGAAAGTTGCTTCAATTGTGAAAACAGTAAATGCTGCGAAATGAATGCAAATATAAGATTTCTAGAGTATAAATAACGCAATTTTCAATCCGCAATTCACATTGATTGAAATTTACAGAAAACACTATGCTTCTGCCTTGTGTAGTTATATAGCGTTATATTATATTATTATATTATAGACATATATATAACATATATATATATATATATATATATGCGTATTCAAGTTTGATCCTTATGAAATGTTACCTACAGGCCTACAGGCGACATTGGTCCAATGTGGTACGGAAAAAATTAGTTTGTACATGTAACAATATATTAATTTTTGTTCATATTTATTAATGCCTTTTAACATTATTATGAAACGAAACAATAATTATTTTGAGAATTTGAACATAAATAGAAGTTGTATTTGGCATTCGATCTTGTAAGCTTGCATCTTCCCTTTGAACTCCATGAGTTAATGAGTGTGGTGAAGCTTGATATGAAAAAGGTTGAAATTCAACACAAGGGCTGACGGACGACTGATCTTACGATTTAGAACTATTTTATTTGCACATAGTAATTAATTAGCTATGTTCAACTGAAAGTTTATCAGTTTAATCTATGCTCTGATGCTCCTTTTGCTATATTTCGTTGTTTTTTTGTTTTAGTTTAGATAATAAGAGTCGAACGCTATATGCCTTATCATAAATTACATTTACTTCTAGGGAAGTTAAAACTGTTTGTATATGCCATTCTCGTAATTAGAATCGATAAAACCCATAGGTAGAGGAGGGTGCCAATATATCGTTTGCTCTAATGGATATCGCATTTAAGCTCAACACCAGCAGCTTATAGAGTATATCTATTGGTTTCTAGCAGATCATTTCAATTATTTCTTGGTCAAAAAACTCGTTAAAATAACTTATTGGCTGTTTGGGTCCACCGCGACAACTTTATTTCTTCGTTTTGTATCTCTTCTCGTATTTCTTTGGCTTCTCCATTTGAAGCTATTTAAATTTGCCTTGTGATATATTTCTTTTATTGTTATGCTTTTTAAGTCGTCTTCTTTTCCGTTGACTAGCAAGCTCGGCATCCATTCTTTTTTAATACTCTGACTATCCATCACTCTTTATAAATTTTCTTCAAATAAATTGTAGAAAGTTTCACATTTTTCTCATTCACCTTTTTCATTTATATGATCTTCATCATCCGCAGAATAATCACAGTTCAATTGTCAAATCTTTTCAATTTACAATTGAGTCAACCCTCTCGGACGCATTTATAGTTCAATTGTTCAATAAAATATTGTGGAGAATTCTAGGCACGAATCTGCAAAGTCCGTAAATAAGTGTAAACATTTTTTAAGTAGCATTCTCCAAGTACTGTCCATACCTTCTCCAAGTAATACAAATTATACTATAATATAGCTGGATCCAATTATTTTTAAATTCTCTTAATTGTAAGTTAACTTTTTCGGGGTTTTTTCAAACACATATGGTCACTTTGCAACGATAGCAACAATTGAAGTCCCCGCTTCAGTAACATCGGCGAAATATGAAAATGTGCGTAAAAAGGAATCAACAGATAGGCATAAACAAAAAAAAAACAACACAAAAAGTTTAAATAACGGCCTTTTAGCGGATGGAAAAAAATGTTACCTGTAGACAACAGTGGGCATGAAGGGTTAACTGGTTTTGATTTAGTTGTGGTGTACTACAATAATTTTTGTGAAATTTGTTTGGTTTTATCACAATTTCCTGTAGCAGTATATCAAATAAATACAAATCACAACTTTCACACATATACACATATGTGTAATACACCCAAATGCAGCATATAACCGTTACATGAATCCTCTATTTCAACTAAAAGCAATTATTCCTGCAGAGCTTCGAAAAATGCCTGTCATGTTAAGTGGTATTTTGTTGCGTTATTTATTGGTTTTTATTCACCATGTTTTGCTGCATCATTGCCTTGGTTTGCCTTTCGGCATGGATGCATTTATACTTGTATATATAGACGTGTATGTCTATAATTTATTTATTGACCCATGACAACATATATATAACACAACGTGAAATTTGGCAGAATCCAATATTCACTGCCACTTCTCATAGAAAGGTTTTGGTCAAAATAACATACAACTAACATAACATACACTACTACATATCGCAGGGGCGATAATTTGAATTTAATGAGGAGGAAGACACATATGTGTATTTGAAATACACACGACTCACTTCGAAGTTCGATATATAGACAAGAAAACGTCCGTTTCCAAGTGAAAATTTATACGAATAAAATCGTTCGCCTGTTGGGACGGTATGAGTTATAAGTGAATTAATTCATCTCTTTATTATTGCTCCATAGATGGTAATATTTTTAAAATTCGAAAAATAATCTTTAACATTGAATGGCATCGATATCTTTGAAGTTGAGTACTTCCAAGGTAGTGTACGAATATCCTAATTATCTATCTTAAAGTCAACTTGACTAATAGAAATTAATTTATTAATACTTTTTATCATCACAACTTTATTCAGATTTATCCCTCACTAACCCTTTTGATCTGTTTAACCAATTCAATGTCAACCAAATGACGAATATCCTAATACATTGGTGACATACAATTTTACACAAATTTCTAAAATTTTTTAGTGAGGGTTCCCTCATATAAGATGCACCTTTTGCACTAGTTAGTTTTCTTTCAATATGTTTATTAATAGTTATCAATTGTAAAAGACGAGATTGTATAAGGCGATGGGACCCAAAATGACGCTGTATTAATGAGGACTCACGGGAATGATATATATCAAACTTTCTTAAAAATACCTGATTTGCTTGTGAGATATACATTATAGTCCAAATTTTAACTAATTTCTATGATGGACTAAAGTCGCCAAGTCTTATGTGTTTGATATCGTTGTTCAGAAATTTATTCTATTTTAAGTAGTTTTAAACAATGTCGTTATATCGGATGTGGGTATGTACTTGCTAGACTTTTTCCACTTCGTGACATAAGGAGTTGATTCTTCTTCTCGACCATGTTTATACTGATAATCCTATACTTACATCCATTAATGTTGCATGTTAAAAACCATCGAAAAGTAAAGAGATAATTAAATTATAATCACAATTGATGCCAGGAGAAGCTTATATAATATATGTGTGCACATTAGGGTAGTCATTATATGTGAAAAGAAAATTTTAAAAACAAATTAAATCTCATTCTCTAAATTGATACTGGTGTAGCCGAAGATATCATATATAATTTTTTACATTTCTTGAATATGATTAAGGCGTCAAATTTCAAATTTCACTATGGAGATTGAAATAATTAAATTATTATTATATTTTTCCATGGGTAGACAGGCTACCTACCAGTGTTTATTTTTTTAGGAGCAAAGAGAGTCGCTCGGCTTTCCAAATTTAATTTATAGAGTCGAAAGGGAAATATCTAAATGCGAGATAACTTAACCTTATAAAAGCGAGTCACTTGGTTTTTAAAAACTATAGTAATGTTTGAACTACTACTAACTATAATAATGTTATCCATGTGTCTATCTTTTTCTCATAGATTTAATGTAAAATGCTTTAAAATCTTTGAATTTTAAATTTAAATTCGGTACACGAAACTTTTAATTAACTTGCTGCAAACAAAAATTTATCTTTCCATTGATCTTCTTATAGCATTACAGAGCCTTTACATTACAAGCCAAAGATGCTTTCATTTGAAAGAAGAAAGAAAAGTATTCGAAAGCTGGGATTATTTCATATTATTTTTTTCACAAGGAGTTATTAAATTTTATTATTGCAAAAATTATCTAGATTAAGTTTACTTGAAGCGAAGAAAAATGTGAAAAAAACATGTGTTCTATTAATGTGTATTCTATTAATCTTTAGCATGTTTACTGACCCTTGAAAAAGCATAGTCTTGGAATTTCTCAAAATTTACCAAACAAAAAACTGATAAATTAATAAAAACACATTTAATCTCCTTTTACTTACCTTGAGAGAATTGTATAAGTTTGCAAAAGAATTCTCCGAAGATGAAGTGGCGTAGCAGTGTGCCGGCCAAGGTAACGGGCATACATAGTACACCCAGCAGCATATCGGATATAGCAAGATTCAGCAGAAAGACATTGGTCACATTGTGCATTCGGCGATTTTGCACGAGCGTTGAAATCACAAGCAAATTACCGAAAATGGCAAAAAAGAAGATCACGCCGTAGCAGGGTATCAGCCAAATGGGGATCTCCGAACTAATACGTGGCGTCACCGCAAAAGTGTCATTGACGCCGATAGCGCTCTCATTCCGAAATATGAACGTGAGTGGCGACGATACTTGTGGTAGTATAAAGGTCACGTTCTCTGTGGCGTTCATATTCGAATGGTCATTCAACAGCTCGAGGCTGAGTGTGCTGGCAGCTGCCGATGCAGCAGGGGTTTGCGCACTTGCCATTGGCTTTGCGGTTGTGTATGTGGGGGCTTGTGATATGGTCTTTGATTTCAGCTCATAAGAGTAGTTGGAGAACTTTTCACTTTCATATCCACCAGTGGAAATGAACATTCTGAATTAGATTGTTGACAAAATGCAATAGCATTAGTTTTTTAGCGTCGTCGTTGCTCTAAAGAATTATTTAATTACCGTCGCTAGAATGACTTTAACGCAGTCACATTAAGTCAATCACATTAGTACAATACACTTAACGCTGCCTTGTACACTTTATATATTTTTATACTTTAAAAATTCATCCTTTTCATATTATTATACAGTTAATTTATGTTTGCCCTTTTATTTTATATTAAAAATATTTACTGCAGCTTTATATTGTTGTTTTGGAATCAAACTAAATTGTTCACTTAAGGCGGCAGCTGTGCGAGCGTAGAAGTAGAAGAAGACGACGCTGAAGAAAATAACAATCCGTTATGTACCTTTTACAACTTAGGACGATTTTATACGCTGCTGTTACGTTGCAAATTAAGTTTTACCGTTGTTTTGTTAATCTATGTTATATGATTGCATGAGCAAACACTTAATTTAACTTTAGCAAGTTTGTATTTATGTTTGTGTAACATGTGCTTTTAAGTCATAAAAACATTATTTCTGAAACCATAATGTGAGAATTTCATAAAATTTTATGCAAGAAATTTGAAGTATAGTTTCATTTATGCAAAATGTTTAAGGATATATTGTAAGTCCTTTAAGGGATTGAGAATTCCTTAAGCAAGAATAAAATAAGCTTATTAGAAGTCTATACTAAATTTCATTGAAATGATTTAACGTTGGAAAGTCTTGTATGTATGTACACTGCCCGACGACTGACCACTCTTTTGGTTTCAATGTATGTAAGTAATATGCTTTTTAATAATTACTATTAAAAAATAGTGATTTTATTTTATTCGTCTTTCCTTGTTTTGTTTTTTGTCTTTCTTTTTACTTATGCGATAAATAATTTCGAGACCTGAAATTATACCGTTATTTTATTTTCCTGTTCTTCTTGGAACTTTTTCACAACTGCGAATAGCGTCACTGTTTGAAATCAGTTATCTTCTGATTATTTAGAATATAATATATTCTTTAATTTCATATTTTTGGAAGTACATTAATAATAAATTAAATAAAAATTAAAAATTTCAGAAGGCGAAATAAAAGCTTTCGTTGATTGTAATATTTCCATTCATCTAAACCGCAACCTTATAGTACTATGGTAATTCTGATCTTATAAGGATACCTACTGGAAAAACATGGAAGGTTGGCCCTCCTCGGTTAATACAGGAGCTGACAGCGAATATTTTTGAGAAACGTCAAAATTGAAAAAAAGTCAGAGGTAAAAGCACTAAGATCTAAAGCTAGAAAGAACTGGCGCTAAACCAACTTCTTTTCTGCCAAACAATTCTGATATGGAATGGATGTTCCAAAATATTGTTAATCATCGTGGCAACACACAGTATTATTTTTTGTAAAACTTATTTTAAAATTACCGAGAAAAATTCATTTATTATAGTTTTACACTTATGTTCCTGTATAGGTTCCTGTATAGGCGTGCTGATCAAATTTCCATAGAATTAAGAATTTTCTAAGGCCTATTTAAATGTTTGTAATTATGTTCCGAAACTTATTTGGTTTTTGAATTATTGAATAAACTGTAATTTACAAATTAAAAAATACTCTCTTGATCTTGTTCATAATTTGTACTAATCTATTGTCGCGCAGTGTACTTATATGATGTAAATCACATAAATGATATGATATATTTAGGCAAGTTTTAAAATTTACAATAATTTCAAATGTTTAAGAATTTTCATTTCGATATTTTCAAATATTGCAGGCACCCATCATAACACAGGATCTAACTAAATAATGGGTGAAAAAGTCATACGTTGCATGCCAACCAATATAAATATTCTCTGAAATTTATAAACGTTTAGATATACCCACTAGGTCATTACGGGTCAATACCTCCTTGTAAACTATGAACCATTGGAAAAAAACCTAGAATTTACTGTGAAAATTTCAATTAGAACTATTGAAGGAAAACTTTTCCAAAAAAAAAGCAAAGAACGAAGATAATTTTTAAATCACATATTCATTTATTATTAACGAACTGGTTGTAAGAAGTAGTGGGAAGAAATTGTTCAAGTTTTTTCTGGAAAAGTAGTCCCGATTTTTATTCTCTGAACACTTTGTATGTTACTCTTGATTTCACCCTAATACTATAAGTATACGTATCGTAGAAGCTTAGCCTCTAGGCTTAAAATAATTAAATAATATAAAAAATTGCCCTAAACCTAATTCAAAATATAACATATAAACAATATGTTTCGCTTGGTTCTTCCATGTGAGCTGCTACAGCATTCATCATTTTGTCAACTTATTGCTTGCCTTTAGGAGAAAGTTATGTATACAGTTAATGACAAGTTTAATTTCCGGTATGTGGTACCGGTCTCGAAACCGTATTCATATTTTAGATATATACAGTGACTCACACTATAAATGGGACACCCCAAAACCATTTGATTTTTTAACTTAGAATATAAATAGTAAGCAAAGTATGCTAATTTTTTCACAAATTCCTTTTTATTTCAAATAAGACACATATTTTTTATTGACATGAAGAAAACCAACCAAAGTTTATGCTATAACAACAACAAAGTGAACATATTTACATTTATTGTGCGTTCAATGGAAATCACACTTGAAATGGGACAGTTATCGCGGCGTGCCATAGTACTATTATTTGGTCTGAAAACTAAACTCAAATTGAAAATGCTTTTATTAGTTTATTAACTGGTAACAGCTTAAGATTATCAGCGAGTAAAATTGGGAAAATGCCTCGCTCTACAATTGAAGAAAGTAAAATTATTATTACGAAAATAATAAATTTATAAGGGAAATAGGCGAAATTGTAGGCAAAAAAAATTTTCTGTATTTCAACATTATTCAATGCTTTAAAAAAAACCCGTACTTTATGCAATCGAATAACTGACAAAAGTACTAACGAAAAATTGGCGACCGAAGTGCGGAGTTTTTGATGCGAGTACTCAAAAATAACCCATATCCGTCTGTTGTAGAGTTACAAAAACAGCTAAAAGAAGAAAAGAAAGTTGAAGTAAGTGCAGAAACAGTTCGTAGATTGTTTAGACAAAATAAACTTAACGCTAGAATACTTCCTTGAAAGCCACTGATATCACAAAAAAACCAAAAATAAAGAATGGAATATTTTCTGAAATATCAAGATAAGGACTTTTCTTTTTGGCTTAAGGTAAAGTGTTTTTAAAACTTTATTCATGAAACTTGGTGTGAATTTCAGTAATCTTTAGGTTCTTTTCAGATAAACCACAGATATTTTCAAATAACGTACTTTGAAGCAGATACAAACGAATAGAAATGCTTTAATTACACTTTCCAACATTTGTGTGATGGATATCCACACGAGCGAATAACTGTAGCTTAGTAAAAACACATTTGTTGTATTAAAATTGTGTATAAATAAACCAGTATTCCCGTAAACATGTTTTATGTTGCCAATTTCTTTGTCATTTGTTATAACTATATAGAAGTATATTATATAGCACACTCATTTTTTGCTGTTGTGGTAGTTATTAAATAATTTTTACTTCTATTTAAATATTTTCTAAAGTCAAGCCCACAAGTTCAAAAGATTTTTGCCCATTTTTAAAAATAAAATTTATTTTCCACCGAATGTATGACTACAATATTATTATTACTGCACTTTGTTGCTTGCAGTATATTTAACTGCTATTTTATTTTATTTGATTCACACTTTTAACCGTTGAAAATTTTGGATTTTCATTAACAATTTCTTACAATGATTCCGCGATACTTAGAAGCAGGTACATACCACGCAACGACTTTTGTTGAACTGGAGTATTGCTTCTGATATATTGATTATTTAAAGGACACTTTGCAGCATCTGCAGAAAGATTTTGTGAATGAATCGCAGCGAAATCCTGTCGGAACCCGAATGAATTTAGCGCTTCGGACACTGTTAACCGAACAGCCGTCAAATAATAGACTGTTGGCAGAAAAAGAAGATTGTTATTATTTTATTATGAAAAGTTCTTACAAGGAGCATACATGTATGGCATGTCGTAATGAATTTGTGTGTCACTATTATTTTTGAGTATAAGACTAATTGTGGGGCATACATGCTGCCTTCATTGTGGACAGTTGACCTCACGTTAGAGATCTTCGAGAACTTATTCTTTTTTACTTTTTGTTTTCGCTTTGATTTGTTTCGTTTCTTAATTAATATACATGAATACATACAGTCATTTTTCTTATATTTGAAAGATTTCCGGCATTTTTGAAGGATTGTTAGTCTTCATGTGCAAGTATAACTTTGTAAGAGCTTTTGTTAACTAAATTAGTATTTAATGTAGGGTAAGCACATTTCCAAATTCAAATGTTAATATTTCAGCCCTAAATATATTTTTAATTACCTTATGAATAATTTCTAATTCTCTAAAAAACTTTATCCTACAAAAAGTTTAGAAAGTTAATAGCCAAATCATGATCTGTTAGATGTGGAATTGAATGAAAGAGAATAGGTATGTAAATCTTTTGAAATTTCTTAAAAAAGGGACATTTATCCGCCAACTGTTAATTAAATATGTATATGTATGTATTTATGTAATATATGTAATATATGCATGTGTTTAGAGCATGCTATATCAAACTTATTCTATGATATGAAAGTGGGAAAATCTTTATAATTTATCATCTGTTAGTATATTAACTCTGATCATAGTTTCTTTTAATACCATTTGAATTCCCTAGACATAATTGCTGTAGTAGTTTTGGTTGGTTCTTGTGCTTGCTGTCATAAACGGTGATTAATAGCTTACTATGACTACATGCAAAACAATAATTGCACATATGAACAACAACTTCGACGCCTAAAGTCTCCCAGTTTTTGTACGCAATGGCAATCTGTTGGTAGAAGTATCATAAATTTAATTGGATTAATCCCTTCTTGAGACTGACCTTATGAAACTTATAGAAACGAAATTCCTGACCTTTGTTGAGCCAGTTGTAGTATTGGATTGCGCAAAATCCTAGCCTGTTCTTACCTATGAAAACATGATGAAATCATTAAAGGATAATGGAAGGAAGCTCAAAAAATCTTAGTACTTAAATAACCATCTACAAATATGGTCAATGTTTGACTGATCCATTAGGAAATATTTTCAGGTATTGACAAAACTTTATAGAAAACAAATAAGGTTTTGATTTCCAGATGTTGTCAAATTTTTATAATAAAATTTTTTGCAGATGACTTCAATATTGGTTATTCAAAGAAATTTTGAATCGATTACACTTATGTTTAAGATCTTATTAACTAATATCATATATTATAGATTCACTTAGGGTTTTTACTAGACCTTGCTCTATATCCGACATATTAAGATCAACCTAACCTAAAGGAACGAAATGTAGTATATTGGGTATATTGTATTTTTGGGTACCCAATATACTCTATAGATACAATCCAGATCCAGAGGGATGGATATATTTTTATTGTTTCTATTAGGGGTAGGGATGTGGAGTTTAGACCAAGTTCTAGACTGGCTTCATTCATATTCAGCTCTAAGCCATATTGTGGTAAAGAAAACATGCCCACTTTATTTCCGGAAAGTCGAAAATCACCATATTGGGTACATCGTAGTTAGGGAAGGTCAGGACTGATTGTATTAAACTAAATTTTGTAGTTATTTTCACTTTAACTTTCACTAACTTTATTAAGATAACTGAAAAATTGCCCAATATATTCGAAATAAAGTCTAAGTATGTCTAAAGAAATACCTTAACTTAAATTTGCTAAGATATCTTACATATTGACAGAGATGGACTGTATAAAGTCAAAGGAAACTTAAAAAATACTTATTTTAGGTATATGGAACCTAGGAGTATTGACAGATAGACATATTGATCGATACTGAAGATGCGAAGATGGCCATTGGTACTGAGGTCCTCATATACGGTATCTGGAACCTTGAGAACGGGAGGTGTCACAGCTTGCAGACAATATTTGTGCGAATTTCTTCTTAGTATAACTTCGATGTTGCTTGATTTATAAATATATTGTAAAACAAAAGAAACTGATAGAACTTAATATTATGTTATATGGGAACAATTTTTACTCAATTTATCGCTTGCACAATCGGACAGACAGGCATTCGGAATTTAACTCTTCTCTTCTCTCTTCTCTCTTTTCATCTTCAGGATCATTTTGATATATATCGATTAGTTCTAGGTGTTACAAAGGACATATAGGTGAACCAAGCTATTAAACTGTATGCACCATGTTGAGGAAGCATAAACCGTCGCTCAGCTAAACTTGTTAATTTTCTTAAGTTTTTACAATTTTATTTGTTCTTCTCTAGTTTATTTGTAACATTTCAATGAATCGCATGTTTAGACCTTACATTAAAATATTCCCAAGTTTCATTTATTTCTTTAGCAGTCAATAACTTTATTCAAGCTTCTTTTGTTCATGCTTAAGTGTGTGCAATACTGCAAGTTCTCTGATGAAATGTATGCAAATTCGACGGTTCACCTGCTTAATGAAATCACCGCTGAGGTTTAGGATTTTAAGAAGTCACAAACCTATTTGCTTAGATACTTGTTTTACCTTTCTCCTTCTTGTCTGAAAGTTAGAATATGTCCGGAATAAATGCGTGTTTTTAGCAGATAAATTTTTCATCAAAATTCATAAGAGTTCTCAAGTACATACTTACTCATATATATATATGTGTATGTATGCAATTTAAATGTAATATTCATACAACCTAAAAACATCTGTTACTCCAGATGTTTTGAATACTTTTGCACTGAATTCCTTAATTATGATTTCAATTATCAAGCTTCGAGCGAAAAAGTTTTCATTGCTGGAATCGATCTCTGAAAGCGTCAGTGCTTTTTCAATACGCTATATGTTTATTTAATATGTATGTATGAGGCTCCGGTAATAAAAGTACTAATTTGACGTAACATCTGTTATTTCTTAATAAGAATGTAATTTGGGATGTCGTTCAATAATTGATAATAATTTGGAAGAAAAGCTTCAAAACTTTGCTTTCAACATTTGGTCATCCTTGAAATTACCATAGGAAGTTTAATATACAAATATAGCTAGTAGTTTTTACAATATGCAAATGTATTTAAGAGAGTCATAAAAGAGCTTCATCTAAAATTGTTAAATTAATGGAGTTATCAAATAATTTTGTGGTAGTTATCTCCTTGCTTTCTAATCCAATTCTTAGTTTAGGAGAGTTGTGGGTAATTACATATTATAAAATTATATATTGGGTACAAGAGGTACAAGGTTAACCGTGAAATTTTGTGAAGATAACTCATACATTGACCGATATATTCGGCATAAAGTTTGCTAGGATAACTATAGTCATTATATGTACCATATGGGGCTGAGGTAATCGATCAATTTTACCCACTTTCGTCATCAAACTATAGTATATGCAATATTAGATGTTAACTTAATTTTGTCAAGATATTTTACATTTTGACCGATATGAAGCCAAACGGAAGTTAGAAATTCTTATATTAGGTATAGTATTGTCCCGATTTTATTAATTTTTGGCATCACCATAAACTATTATCAGAAAAGGATGCTCTCAGAACTTTTTAAGATAACTCACACATTGATATATCGATGGCCCGCTTTTACTCACTTTTGACACAAGGACTCATTATTATCAGGAAATTATTCCTTTGAATTTTATTAAATTTCAATATTCAATATTTTCGATAAAAAGCCACCCATAGGCACTGAGGATAACATATCCGGTATCTGGGAACATGAAAAGTTGTAGTCCGATTCCGAGAATTTTTAGACCTGAGGCGGAGGGTACCGATGTTTTCGTTGGTGCTTGATTTATATTCAGTAAAGTGCAAGAAAGGATTTTAAAATTTTAATAAATGGGAAGTAGGCGTGGTTGTACTCCGTCTTCGCCCATTTACACAATGTAACATAAAAACGAAGGGATTATTTTATGTACCAAATGTAGTTGAAATTGGTTTCGCAATTTCTGAGAAAGGCTTTCACCTTTCACCTTCACTTTATGGTCCGGACTCGCCACCAAGTGATTGCTATCTATTCTTGCCCGTGGTGAATGATTTTGCTGGAAAAACTTTGTCTCAAAAGAAGTTTATGAAAATAGGCTGTCCCAGTTTTTTGCCAGGGACAAGGGTTTCCATGACAGAAGTATTATGAAATTCCCTTCAAAATGGCAAAAAGTTATCGAACAACAAGGAAACCTTCAATTTCATGGAAAAATAGTAGATTTCTTTTTAGGGACATTAGGGACCTTATATAATACCAAAACGCCAATTCAGGATTCGTGCAAAACATGGGGCTATAGAACGATTAAATGCTTTTAATACGATATTAGAAAAGCCTTAGAACACAGAGAGTACTGTTCAGTAATATTTCTTTCCTTTTATATAAGATTAAAACATTTTTACCTTTTGAATTTTAAAAGGCCTTGGATTCTTATTTAGTTTTTCTTTATTTTTCTTATTCTTATTTAGAGACGTTTTACTATCAAAATAACTATTTTTATATCGAATGGACGACGGTTAAAGACAATGCGTTAGACCCAAGAAGTAAAAATGTATTGATATCGAATTCTGTGGATGACACAGCCTTTGTAAGCCCTGTAAGAAAGTATTAGTTGTAAGTAAAAAATCCCCCATTGGAGCCTCAAGAGTATTAGAGGAATAGTGTGTTATGTTCTTACCATGAACAAAAATATGTTAGACAATCAAACTTTGTAACTGCCCTTTGTACCTCAAGCGAATGAAGTTATTTATCTTGGTATTAACTTGGGCGGAATGCTTACGGGAAGAAAATATATATAGTATGAAGATAAGAGCAGCAAATTTACACAAACTTTTAAATAAAAATGTAAAACTTTAGTTGACAATTGATTGGTGATATATTGCATTTGGTTATATTCAAATGTGAGGGAAGGTAGATTCGAAATGAAAATATTTTCACACAGCAGACGGACTTACTGGACGGATACGTACTTATACTTCGCGATCAAACAAACCTAGGCTGCATTTGCATCTTCATCGACTTCCGAAACTAGGGTTTAAGGTATGCCGGAAATCGCCAATTGCCTCACCTTCAAGAATTTGCTGTAACGTCGCTTTTCTTCGCAACATGTTAAACAGAGTATAAGAGTTTTGTTCGGCTAACTGTTGTTTACAACTTCTAAAACTAATCGAGATAGATACAGAGTTGTATACATTAATATAATCAGGAAGACGAGACGAGTTGAATTCCGAATGTCGGCGCAAGCGATAACTTGAGTAAAAAGTAAGGCATCTTAATGAAAATTGGTAGATGTGTTCCTTAGCTCCTTGAGGAGGTTGCCTCACCCACAAAATGCCGTTAAACAAAAAACTATAAAGTTCTACAGCTAAGACACAAACTAAGATACTAAACTGTAATTTTGTATTTGGCAAGGGAGGATGGAGAAGCATCTGTGGTAAAAAATTGTTTTTAATCGTGGGTGTGGTTGTGCTCTAATAGATTAAATGCACATATCTCACAAACCACTAAAGTTTTATCAACCAAACTTGCTGAAAATGAGTCCTACTAGTACCTCGTCATACGGTGTAAAAATGGGCAAAATCAGATAACAACCGTGCTCGCCAATCAATCTACCTTTAGCGTGGTTATAATTCTCAATGGGATGATAACCACTCCCACCATCCTCTATATAGCGATTATGTTGAAAACTACTAAAAGTGCGAGAACTCACTGAAAAAACACGGAAGGGTTTCAAAGAAACCGGTGCAAAAATTGGACAATGGGAGTGGTATCGCCTACGACCATGCTTCTTTGTCATATGGGTCTATAACTATATTCCTGTGTTTTTTTTTCAATTGAACATGTGTTAAAGAAAACCATGTGCAATAGTATTATTCAAAGTGTTGCCCATCTGGAGCTATAAGATTTTCCCATCATTCTGGCATTTTATGGATTGAAGTCAATTTGATTTTTGATACTCTGTCCTGATGTGGACCGTATTTCAGGGAGGGCGTTCCGCATCTACCGGAACAAACGGCAGTCTAAGAGGGCAAGATCTGGGCTAGAAGGCAGGTGAGGCAAAACTTTCTAGCCGCTCTATTCCAAATAGTTTTTAACCGGTTTTGAAACATGAGGCCGAGCGTTGTCGTGAAGAAAAATTGTTGCCTCGTATCTAGATTCCGTGTCTAAATTTCGGGCGTTTTTCGGCACTCGGTTGTTTCAATTTGCGGAGTTAAGTTCGGTAGTGTTTTGCTTTAATAATTAAGTCGCTTATGCCCAATTTAATGATTTCCTTTTTCCTGGTTCCATTTTTCCTCATATACTTAACACATTTAATCAAGCCACTTTGGTTGAGTTTACATCGCATATCATTTCAGCTAATTTGGTGGATTTTAAATAAGTATGTCGGACATAAAATGTACAGTACACACTAATGCAAGTTAATAAGATACCATAAACGATTGTAACCCGCTCACGGTTTCATCGAATAATGAATGTTAAATTCTTGACATGACTTTTTGTCATTATACTTTTATGTTTCGGTTTAAGTTTCTTTTAAAATGTAAGACGTACAAATGAATGTGCTTATTAATGTACTTAATAAACTGAAAGGAAATCTCAATAAATCGTACCTGTGAAATTCGTAAAAAATGTGATCCTTTTGTCATTTCAAATTGTCGGGATCCAACTGTATTACGTTGTTAATGTAGGCATAACAGATTTTACTTATAAGTTCCCTTAGAATATCACCTAAAGCCCTTTGAAATATAGAAGGCGTCGATTTCAGTCTGAATGTGAGTCGCGTAAACCCATATTTGCCACTGTTGATGTGATTGCTACTGTTGATTGACTTTGTATTCGTGTTCTGTTGATGTCAAATTCTTTTGGTACGGTGGTAGTATTGGTAAATTTATATTATTTATTTACTATAAGTGAGAGATTCGTATAAGCGCTTTGATATAATTCCTGGATGGTACCATTACCATTTACCAAGGATGTTAGTTTGCAGGTTGTTGCAGATTTCTAGAGCAAAGCCTGCGTTCCCGACTATTTTTTTCGGACCACGGAAAAACTTCCAAAATATATAGGAGTGAAATTCATATATTCGTAAATTTTTAGAACCCAATCGATCAATTTTTTCCAGGAGCTCTATTCTCCTGGGTTACCATTAAATTCTCGGAAGCTGTGGATTTGTATCTTAATTTGAGCTTAGCTAGAGCACTTTGAATTTATAGGCACGGCAATTGTCCGATTCCGCCCATCTGCTATTCGAACCTTCTCATATTGCCAAGGAACACATGTAACAAGTTTCATCAAGGCATCTCAATGTTTACTCAAAATACCGCTTGCACGGGCGGACCGACAGACATTCACGCGAAATTTAACTCGTCTTGTCATCCTGATAGTTTTAATATACGTATATATAAAACTCAAACAATAACACTTTATATATACCTCGATTAGTTTTAGTGATCGATTAGTTTTTTAGTGATAGTTTTGGTGATAACCATTAGGTGAAAAAACTATTATACTCTGTTGTAGCATGTTGCGAGAGTATAAAAATATATATATTTCTATGTTGTACTCTGTTTTCATAGTAGGTACTATATTTTTACAGATATGAAGTGTTTGAACATATTGTATTTGTGGAACTAATTGATCTCAATGACTCGTAATATTTTTACCTCCACCTCCCTATGAAACAGTTATCATGAAAAGTGTGATAATTCATTAAATAAATACGACAGAAACATTAAATTTCACAGTCAAAGTGGTACCAAAGGGTTTCATAGGAATCGATATAAAAAATGGACAAAGGGTATGGCACCACTTATCTTTAGGTGATATCCTCTATTTCAAGAACTACAATACCAATTTCAACAAAATTTGGCAAATAATATTAACTCATAGCTTTATGCTACATTATGAAAATGTTCGAAATCGGAAATCGGCGGAATCGGCGTGGTTGGAGCCTACTTCGCATGTGTCACAATTTTAGATTCCATATGATTCTTTCACTTTATAGTATATGAATCAATTACCAATAAAGATATCGAAACAAAGGTTTGCACAAAGTGTGTCCTTAGAACATGCTATTTAACGTCTAAAAATTGTTGAAATCGGACAACAAACTGTTAATCTCGAGCTTTCAAGCCGGCTATGAGGACCTAATGCATAAGTTTGACTTTTTACCGAAAATATCGATAAATCTGTGAAATATACGATATTAGTGAAATTCGGATAGTTTCTTTCACTGGTAATAATGTGTCCACGTGTAAAGAATGGGTAAAATAGAGTAATTATTTATTTTAGCTTCCACACTCTTAATATAAAAATTTTCGCACTTCCGGTTGACTTTATTCCGTATATATCGGCCAATCTGTTAGATTTCAGAATGGAATTCAGATAACGTTTTTTCCTGTTAATAATGTGTTCTGATGTTTAAAGTTTTAAAATTCCCCTAGTATATATAATAAACTTCCCCTAGTCCCCATATAGCTAATACGAGCAGATTAAACGTTCCGATTGACTTTTTACCTTTATATATATATAGCCCTTCCTTACTTATTTAACATAAAGTTTTGCCAGCATCTAAATGTATTTCCCTTCCTTTGATCCTTGCATATTGCGAGAATATAAAATGTTCGGTTACACCTGAACTTAGCCCCTCCTTACTTGTTTTGTCTTACGTTCTTTGCACTTTATAGATTCGATTCTGCATCGAAACTGCTAGATGTTAGCTATTAAAATTTTCTCAATTCGTATTTCATTAAATTCAAGATGGACCTACCTCCTCTCCCTCTACCTCACCTACGTTTGTTGTTGACAGTATTTGAGGGGTGAATAGATTTCCACTGCTACTAGAAAGTACTTCTTTCAGTGTTCTAAAGAAGTCTTCGTGCCTTTGGTTGTTAGCTTAAAAATTGGTTGAGCTAAAATTTTATATGCCTCTATTTTTCCTATTTCTTGAATTGGCCCTTGATTCGTGTTTACCGAAATCTAAATTAAAATTAATTTTAAATAATTTGACTATGTAGCATCAACTTTTTTCTTTAATATCATCATATTTTTTTAATATAGTAAGTATATTTTACGTTAGGGAATACAATCGTCTTCCTGTAATTATTCCCACCAAAACTGCTTATTATGCTCCCCACAAAAACTGCTTGAAATAACAACATTAACTTATTCAAATGTTTTGATATCAGCTGCACAAATGTTTCAAACTTCATATTCTTTTAAGTTCAAGCAATAGCATAAGAAACAAAGTAGTAATAACGACAGTGTTAACCTAATGTAGTTAATGTGTGTAATGTAACAAGCAAGAAACGGCAGAGTTCGGATGTAACCGAACATTTTATACTTCGCAATTTTCAAAGGTCAAAGCTGGGGCATATTTTCAGGTGTTGACAAAACTTTATATTAAAAAATGGTGGAAATGAATTCTGCATTTGTTATTCGATGCAATTGCGAATGGATTACAATTATATTTGATGTCATATTAAATCTTACTTTAGGTCGTTTACTCATAAAGTAAATCTAACTCAGACAAATCATCTGTATTCATGATATTAGTGCTGTGGGACGCTGTAGCAGCCATAATTTTTATTACCGAATAGAATAATATTATTCGAAATATTCTTATGCAAGTCAAACAAATTTTGGAGTGGAAACCGAAAAGATCTACATTGGAGTTTTAATTTATTATACTCTCGCAACATATTGCTACAAAGTACATTAGTTTTGTTCACCTAACGGTTGTTTGTAACACCTAGAACTAAACGAGTTAGATATAGACATATATATATATATATATATATAAATGATCAGGATGATCAGGATGAAAAGACGAGTTGAAATTCGTATGACTGTCTGTCCGTCCGTCCGTCCGTGCAAGCGATAACTGGAGTAAAAATTAAGATATTTCGACGAAACTAAGTAGAGGTGTTCTTCGTCACCGTAAGATGGTTGGTATTGCAGACGGGCGTAATTGGACATCTGCCACACCCACAAAATGCCATTAGTCGAAAACAGATAAAGTGCTACAACTAAGCAGTAAATTAAGACATAAACGTGTAATTTGGTACAGTGGCTCCTAGTAAAATGGGGAATCTGTGGGAAAACATTTTTGTAAAAGTGAGTATGGCCCCGCCCCCCAATAAGTTTAATATATAGATCTCGGAAACCGCTGAAGCTATACCAAACTTGCTTCGACTAAGTTTTTCTAGCATCTCTTCATATACTCAGAACATTAGCAAAATCGGATAATAACCACGCCCACCTCCCATACAAAAGTTATATTGAAAACTACTAAAAGTGCGATAACTCGCTAAATAAACACGTTAGAAACATAAAACATTGCAGAAAATATGATATGGAAAGGTTACATAGGAATCCAAGTAAAGGTTTGGTGATGGGTGTACCACCGCCCACTTTTAGGAGAAATCCCATATCTGAAGAACCCCTTAACCGATTTCAACAAAATTTCATACGTCATATACATTATATTTGCATTCTTATGTTATCTTGGGAAAATAGACGAAATTGGATAGAAACCACGCCTCCTTCTCATATAACACAATTTTAAGTTTCATCTGATCAATCAAGATATGAAAGTCAAACTTTGTACAAATAGTGCTTTTAAGATATGCCATCTCATGCGTAAAAATAGACGAAACCGAATTATAACTTTTCAAGCCACCATATACGCAATATTAGGACCTTAGTGCTTCTATCTGACTTTTTATCGAAAATATAGGTAAATCTGTAAGATATTGTAATGAAATTGGGGGATTATCTTTCCATGATAATAGCGTGCTCTGGTAAAATACTTTTCCTACTTCTGGAATAGTATTCCACTATGGCATTCCTATACCTATTCTATGGAACTTCTACCCACCACTGACATTATTCCCTAATACTCAACCAGCGCCCATATACCTAATAAACGGATTTTCAACGTGCCGGTAGACTTTATTCCATATATTTCGGCAAATTTGTAAAATATCGTAATGAAATTGGATGATTATCTTTGTATGATAATAATGTGCTCTTGTGCCAAAATGGGGAAAATCGGGTAAATACTTACCCTAGCCCCAATATACCTATTATAAGGATTTTCAACCTTCCTGTAGACTTTATACCATATATAACGGTCAATATATGAGTTATCTCTTTGAAATTTAGAGAGCGTCTCTTTCTGATAGCAGTGTGTCTATGTGCTTAAAATGGATAAAATCGGGTAGGTACTCGCCCTAGCCCCCATGTACCAAATATATGGATTTTTAACCTTTGGGTAGACTTTATACCATATATTTCGGTCAATATGTAAGATATCTAAGCACAATTAAGTGAACATGTAAAATTAGATATACCATAGTTTACTGCTGAAAATGTGCGAAATCGGTCTACGTATCCCAGCTCCCACATACTATATATAATGATTTTCGCTATTCGAGCAGACTTTATGCCGAATATGTCGGTCACTGTGTGAGCTACCTTCATAAAATTGCGTAAAAACATGTTCCCTAATATACTTGAATAATGAAAAGAGTTAATGTGATCAGTGAAGATCTTCCTCTATGCCAAAAATGCCCGAAATAAGAATTTTCGACTTTCCATCTGACTTTAAGTCTAGTTTCGTCGGATAATGAATATTAAATTTTTTTAAAACATTTATTAATATAACATTTTTTAATATAAAGTTGTGCCAGCACCTGAAAGCATATCCCCGCTTCTGATCCTTGCACATTGCGTGATTATAAAATGTTCGGTTACACCCGAACTTAGCCCTTTCTTACTTGTTATATTTTTTAGTTTATTACCCAATGATAAGAAATTTTGCAGCGCTGTGTTCATTTAACCATTTATATATTTCTGAAGCATATCCTGAGAAGCGGTGTTGTGCGTGCTCCGTATCCTCTTCGCAGTTCGAAAAGATATTACAAATGCCGTTCAAAAGCGGTTTAAAGTTGTAAGTGCAATTGTTTTTCGTTTTCTTTTCTTTTATGCTATGTCCACTTTAATACATTATAACCCGTTCATAATTTCGTCTTAGACTAGATAATAATAGCTGCATTAGTTTTCATAAATAAATTAACAACACAACTCTGTCAAATTGAAGACATGTAAATGCTATTAATGCCGAAATTGCTGTTTAAAGTTACAATTCAATTCGGCATTCCGTTTATTATTATAAAAATATGCTGAAGAGGCAAATGAAATCTGTATTTTGGAAAAAGCTTGTGAAATATCATTATAAGTATATGTGATAACATTTGTTGCGATATCTCTTTTGATGGTTGCTCACTCCGATTTTTTTTAGGAACGAAATTTTGTCTAAAATTTTACGATGGGTAGGCTATAACCAGATTTTCCTAATGCAACGTATTTTTGTCTAATATTCCAGCATTCTATGTAAAATTTGCGTTTTTAGCAGATCTGGTTAGAGATTTATAACATTTTAAGAAACACTGGCATTCAAGAGGTGTGTGGCTTATTACAATTTTACAAAAATTAATAATGTTTTTAATTAAACATATTACATACACATATGTGTCTTTGCACATAACACACTGCAAATAATAATAATAATAAAGCTGATCTGCCGATTGATGGGTATTTCAGGCAGTCATTACGATAACTTCAGATAACAGTAATAAATAATTTTAAGAAACATATTAATCTCCAGCACTGACGTATGGAATGATATCATTAATTCCTGGCACAGCGTCGCATTATTCTAAGAGAAATGTTCTAGCTTAAATTTATTGATACATCCGCTTCATTAACCACGGTATGAAGCCAACTAGAAAGCCGGAAATAGTTATAATATGTATACAGGCTTGGGAAAGATCTAAGTCGATATAATCCATTTTTAGCGTAAAATTACACTATGCTCAAGCTAATACGAGCAATTAATTTCATTGAGATAGCTCTTATATTGCGCATTTTCCGAGAATATAGAGCACTTCTCAAAATCAAAAGTTAACATGGGAGGGCAATTACCAAACAATGAGATTAATTCTTATTAATACAGACGTATTTGTTTTTATTCGAAGACCTTTCTCTTTTCATTTCTTTGCTTAACATAGTTGAAAACATTAGCATTTGCATTTCCGCAGCAGTGTTTCATTTATTTAAAATTATGTTTGCTTTACCTCGTTTTAGAGTTTTTTGGCAATAACTCATATGACCAAAATTAGGTCAGTTTATAATTTTTCGCTATAAATAAGGTTATATTTTGTGAATTCGTCACAGTCTCTCGTTACACCACAAATAATCACTTAATCGCATTTGGAAGAAATGAAGTATATCGTAATTTTCGGAATATTCTTTCTAGCTTTGGCTTATGAGGCAAATGCTTTTTTTGCGCTTCCAAGTCCAACTTCTAACTGCCCTTGTGCTTGCTCCTCCAACTCCAGACCACCAGCCAGCCCCTCATCACCTACTCCAATCGTTATAGATGTACCAATAAGTGGAGGCAGTGGAAATGCAACTGTTTCTAGACGCAGAATCGGAAGAGGCAACCGCGCAATACGCCGAAGGAATAGACGAAATAGAGGTGGCAGGAGACTTGTGAGAAGGCGAAGATTGTAATTAGCATGTGGTGTTGATGATGTAGTGTGAAAAAGGAAGCCTTCAAATTCGCAATATAGTTTAATTTGTTATACTTGTTATTTTGAAATCTAATAAAATATTAATGTTATGCACATAAATTTAGAAAAAAATGTCGAAAGTTAATCAGTTATATTGTGGAAGATCAAGCGAAACACAATAAATAAATTCATAA
Source organism: Bactrocera minax (assembly GCA_021498325.1). Classification (NCBI taxonomy): domain Eukaryota; kingdom Metazoa; phylum Arthropoda; class Insecta; order Diptera; family Tephritidae; genus Bactrocera; species Bactrocera minax. The sequence goes on along the minus strand of JAKEEE010000111.1, from coordinate 17,240 downwards.
GATGTTTAAAACATTTTAGCGCAGGTAAATATAACTATCCCACCATTTTTTGCCAAGTATGTGAATATATGGCACATATAGCATTTTTAGAATGGAAACTTTTTTAATTCTACTTTAACGATTGACAGTTTTTGCAAATTTATTGTATTTTTTTGTAAATTCTTGCAAATTTATTGTACTAGAATCTTCCAAAACATTGGTTTGGAAACCTTTTTAGTGTAGGAAATAATTGAAAATTTCGGTATTGTGAGAATCGATGCTATCCAATGATAATGAGTGCAGAGAAAAATTGATCCAAACGGCCATATATGAATCGTATTTTTCGACGAAAGTGAGTAGATTACTATCATATTATATTTGTTACGTTACTAATGACATAATGCCCACCGAAATATTATCTCTTAACCTATTTGAGTTATATCCTATTGAGATATATGCGATAAAAACTCAACCAAAGGACGAAATTGAATATTTTGTGTATATGGGGAAAACGTTAATCAATCGGAAATCATTATATTAGGAATATTCGGCTTAGATCAAGGTCTAGACCGATTGCATTAAACTAAAGCATGCTCGAAAACATATTTCCATTTTTACTGAAATGACTCAGAATTCCCAAGACTCCACTCAGAGAGATATATTCGGTGTAAAGTCCACTAGAATTACGAAAAATGTGGGCTATATATAATGGAGGCTTCACCAGTTTTCGTCACTAAACTGTAGTATATCCTGGATTATAGGTTCATACAATTCTGATAAGATATCTTACGTATTGACCGATATATACGGTATAAGGTCAACAGGAATTTTGAAAATTCTGATATTAGGTATATGAGGGTTAGGGGAAATATTATCTCGATTTCAGAAATCTCTGGCACCAATACATATTATTACCAGGAAAAGACCTTACTTGAATTTCATTAAGATATCTAAGAAATCTACGAAATTTGCGATAAAAATTTATAATACCGAGAAACCCACGTAGTTTTCAAATCGTTGTTGGACGTGGGAAGTTAACGATCGTGTCTATTTTACTTGGAAGAGGTAAAATTCCTTTTGCTGAGATACGGTGACCCAAAATATCCACTCCTGTTTGGCCAAAGCGGCACTTAGCGGTGTTAATTACGACACCATACTTAGTGAGCCGTTGGAAAAACGAGCGAAGATGCCTGCGGTGCTCCTTAGAAGCGATTAGGATGTCGTCTATGTGTGGAATATAAAGTGGTGTAGTCTTCGTGACACCTCGAACGTGATAAGCGGGAATTCGAAAAGACGGTAATATAGTGGCAGTTTTGTCGACATTTTCTTTGGTGACAGGTAGTTGACTAAAAGCGCGCACAAGATTATCTGTTGAAAATATTGTTTTGCCGGTTAGATTGGCAGTAAAATCTTTCAGAATGCGAAAGGTATACAGGTCCGGCAATATACACGTGTTAAGTCTATATAATAATCTCCGCAAGGTCGCCATTCGCCTGACTTCTTCGGGCCCAAGTGAAACGGAGGTGACCTGGAGCTTTTCGAGAGATAAGTAATTCTTAGTTGTAACATTTTATCGAACTCCGCTGCTGCAATTTTAGTTTGTTGGGAACAAGCCTTCCAACCATGCAGGACACAGGAGGTCCCGCTGAGTAGCTATATGGTGCTGCGTTGTATGTTTTGTTGGCTGACAGATTCCTTTGGGCTTTGTCAGATTAAGGAACTCCTTTAGCGTATCTGCCCACATAGGGTTGACCGGCAATACTTTAATCTCTGAAATGATATTGGATACCGATAACTTACTGCGGCTTTTAATTCAGTTATCAAGTCGATAACACGACTATTCTTTTTGAGGTCGGGTACCATACGAAATCTGACTGAATAGTAGGATTATTGGGTAATAATATTTATTGTGTCCGCCACTACATAGTGCCATGCAAAATTTCGTCTGAGACTGAAGTTTATAATGTTATAATGTTTAAACAGCACATAATGTTGTTGGGTGGTAGGAAAGATATGCGCGAACGAAAGCGCTGACGAGAACCGGAACGTGTGAGACTTTCCCTTTTGAAACTCGAAGCTAGCCCATTAGTTGAAGCTTGGAGACGAGAAATGCGAAATCCGACAGATGCTGTTGTTATTTGTTCGTGGATTGAGTTAAATTTTACTGCCGGCAATGAAATATCGTGTACTTTATCTGTCAGGGGTCCAAGTATTGATTACGTTGTCGTCGGAAGTCGGCTGAGCTACCTTGGGCGTGGAATACTATCAGGAACGGTGTTGTCGAGACTTCTGAAATGATGGAGATATTGTGACGGTTTTCTATCACCTAAGCTCTCCATCTCGAGGAACTAATACGCTCAAGTGAAGATCTTCCGCTTCTGCTGTGGTCTTCGCGTCAGGGTGTGAAGAAGCGTAGTTGTATTGCGTAATTTCATAGGAAGTCTCGGAGCGATTCTTCTTCAAGTTGGTCAAACCAGAAGGCTGGTCGTTAAGAATTGAAGAGTCGACACCGTATAGAAGTACGTTGAAACGGCTTTATACTGTCGGCCGCTTGCACACCCCCGCTATCTGGAATAACGATTTTGCGAAATCATTTAACTGGAATATTTTATGCGCTGCGCTCAATGATGCAATGATTAACAACGCACGAAAATTCGAACATGCGTGGTTATGCACAAAAATAAATTTACAAAATCGACGATTAAAAGCACTCTATTCGAAATTTTGCGAAACAGTTAGAGAAATTAAAAAAATTTGGAAAATCTATCATATCACGCCGGGGTCTCCAGTTGTGAGGATCTTTAACCTAACACTAAAATTAAATGCTTTATATTTAATAATTTAATTAATAATACAATTCAATAGTAAGATGCGCACGTGGTCGAGCGTACAAAAATGTTTTGCCGATATTGGCTCATTTAGCACCAGATTAGCTTATACCCTATCTACCTATTTGCCTACTTATTTTATATCGGCAAAATAACTACTTCAAAATCACAGTGATCGAATTCGGTACAGGGGTACCAGGAAAGAATATTATCGGATTTTGTTAATTTTTACAAATTCAACAATTAAATTCATATTAGTTGTATACCCATATCGTAAGATGCAATTGTTACTGGTCTTCCAATATCGGTATAAGCTTCTCATTTTCAACTCTATTTAAGATTTATGCCGTGCACTTCAATCCCGTACAAATGAGTTTGCTTTTTGATCAATTCAATAACCTGGCTTTGAAAATAGATGTATAAATATTTCCCTGGTGACATCACGTCGTCGGTATTCAAAGAGTTGTATTCTACTCAAATACTCTCTGGATGTTTAAAGGCTAGTGTTTTCCCCATGGGATTGAACTTTTGAAACAAATATTAGCAACCACACACGTTTCCTGTTCGTACTCCGTTGTCATCATAATTTTATGAAGGCATTCTCTATATCTCCATATATAATCTCTATATTTTCTTTTCTTTCATCTTGATAGAAGTTAATATCTTCATTCGGCAATCACTTTTCCTTTGCAGGCAATATAGTTAGTGCTTAATGTTAGTAGTGAAACAACGGAAAAAACTTCCTGGAAACGTTGGGTTGAAGATTCGTGTGTCATTTGGTCTTCCTGTTCTTGAAAAAATTTTATTTCTTGATAAATTAAATGTTTATCTGAATACGTATGATGCACGTTAATATAATGTATCTTTGGGGCCGTGTTTCTTTTCCAGTTGATAGTAATTGTCTGCGTCTTATAACTTCATTTGTTTTTTAATGTGGAAATTAAGATGAAATCAAATAGTTTTGATAATTGTATAATTTATTTTAAAGTGGATGACGACGTAAATTTTTGCGAGTTTATTTCAAACTAAAGTTAATGTAGTGGAGAACATTTGGGCTGGTGTTGGTTTTAGTGAAATGAGGTAACCGAATGAGTTATTTTCTGTGGGATTTAATGGCATATACGGAATGACAGTTGTTAACTTTTTACAATGATTTTAAGTATGACTGCAGTGGAATTTCGAATTTAAACCTTTTATTAAGAAAACTCTATACGAGTATTTCAATGTATCGATTGTTAATATGATTTGAGTGTTGCGTATATTGTACTGGTTTAATTGCGTTTTCAGTAAATATGGAAATGGCTACATATTAAGGATAATAGCAGCGCTGCAGAGTAGTTACACCAAAATGATAAGATCTTGAAATTAATTACAAACGATTAGGTTTTGAGTTTCTCTTTGAGATATTGTGTGCTCCTAAGCACTTAATTTTTTGTTTAGCTGTTACTCTTGTACTCATAGATAATATTAGAATAGTTTCCATCTGATAAATTTTATGTTTTGAAAGCAATTTGTATTATGCCACAATGGAATATCGGCAATTCTGACTCTGAGATCAGACATAATGGATAGCAAATAAGAAGTATTTTAAAGATATGTCGGGTCCCAATTTCTTAATCATTCAAATAACATTTCCAAATGAAACTCATAAAAGCTTATTACGTTTTGACTTTTAAGAAAACCATACATCTCAAATATAGCATATATAGTAATTTCCGCTAACTAAATAATGTTTGCCTATATTCGGTTGCCTTACTGACTATTTCAATTAAGTTAAAACCTTGCAAATATTGTTTTCATTGCGAAAACTATGTTTATTTTACCTCGTTTTAATGTTTGTCAACATCACTCTTTAATGAGGAAACGAGGTCGCCGTACATTTATCAGGTTACACATTTTCGCTATAAATATGCTTATAATTAGCGAATTCGTCACAGTTTCTCGTTACACCACAAATAATCACTTAATCGCATTTGGATGAAATAAAGTATATCGTAATTTTCGAAATATTGTTTCTAGCTTTGGCTTATGAGGCAAATGCTTTTTGTTACTTCCAAGTCCAACTTCTAACTGCCCTTGTGCTTGCTCCTCCAACTCCAGACCACCAGCCAGACCCTCATCACCTACTCCAATCGTTATAGATGTACCAATAAGTGGAGGCAGTGGAAACGCAACTGTTTCTAGACGCAGAATCGTAAGAGGCAACCGCGCAATACGCCGAAGGAATAGACGAAATAGAGGTGGCAGGAGACTTGTGAGAAGGCGAAGATTGTAATTAGTATAAGATGTTAAAAAAATGTACTAGGGAACAATGACAAAACTTTAATAGCTTAAAAGAAAACAATATTAAGATTTGTTAATTTTGTTACTTTTTGTTAATATTTAATAAAAAGGCTTATATGTTAATGTTACTAAAAATTACTTAACATTATTATTGATAAGATACAAAACTCTAATTAATACAAAGAATTATAGTGAGCAGGGGCATCTGTGGTAAAATAAAAATTTTAAAGTGGCTATGGCCCTGCCTGATCCTTTCACATTAAAGTATATAAATCAAGCACCAATTAAGACGTTGGAAAGTTTGTACGAAACTTTGTACAAATGGTGCCTTCAACATGTGCTATCGTGCGTAAAAATGATTGAAATCGGTATATAACTTTTGAACCTCACAGATACCCCAGATAAGGACCTATGGTTGACATTATACCGAAAATATCGGTAAATCTGTACGATATCATAACGAAATTTGAATAGTCTTTTTTCATGATAAAAACGTGCCCGTGTCAAAATATTATGAAAATCGCATCAATACTACTCCTATCCTCCATATACCTAAATAAGAATTACAAACACCCTGTTGGCTTTACACGGTATATATCAATCAATATGTATGATGTCTTAAATTAATTGCCTTAAATTTATCTTAAATTAAGTGAACATATAATATTGGCTATATCATAGTTTAATGCCAAAAATGTGTGAAATGCTCTATATAATGATTTGCGTTATTCTAGCAGACTCTATGCCGAATATGTCGGTCAGTGTGTGAGTAATATTCATAAAATTGCGGGGAAACATGTACTCTAGTTTAGTTGAGTAATGCCAAAAGATAATGTAATATCTAGCCGAAAATATACCAGCTATAATGATTTGCGACTTTCAGCTGAATTTAAATCTTATATGTTGATCAATATGTGTGATATTTTAATGAAAGTAAGTGGATATGTTTTTTTAAATATACTGTGGGGTCGCGCTAAATATATATATATTGTATAATGATTTTCTTTTCTCTGGATGACTTTTTTTTTATATACTTAATATATTTAATTAAGCCACTATGGTTTTATATATATAGTTTATGTCGCATTTGAGTTAGTTTGATTGATTTTAAATTAGATATCTCGAATCTGTGACCTGCAATATAAGATAAAAAGATACCAAACATGATTGTAATCATGCCTTGTCCTAAAATGGTTGTTAAAACTAACTTCGGACAAGATAAATAAATTACAAAGCGATCTATTGAGAAGTTTTACTGAAAACGTTATACCTAGGATTTCTCTACAACTGGTAAGTAGGTCGATTTATAAGTTTTAAAGACTGGTATAAGGAGGAGGATTTAAGAGAATGGGTTTTGTAACTAGGGTTCCATATCATTGAACCAAATTCCAATATACGCTTCGTCAAAGTAGTAAAAATAATTTTAGTAATATGCGGATCCCTAAATTCCTTATGTCTTCGTTTAACAAGTTTAAGAGCAGTATAATTGCAAGAGTATAATCTGAACAAGATGGCCACTTTGCGGAACATCTGAAGAGATGTCAATTGAATATGATAAAGTATCTTTAAAAATCACCCAGTGTTTTCTATCACTGAGATAAAAAGATACTAATTGAAGAACTTGAAACATGGTTCAGAAATTCTAGTAAAATGGTTAGGGTACAATAAGAAACGAATGGAGAAATCGAAATACTTAATTGGTCGATAACTGCTTCAAAGAGTTATGTTTTACTGAATCCTTAGAATTCTCTTTATAAGAAGCATTTTGGTTACGACAATGGAAATTCCACATAGAATCCCCAACTTTAAAAAATCGATACTGCCATTTTGGAGCTTTCCGAAAAAAATTCGCTTTCCTAAATATATGAGTTCCCTAACTTAGCGTTTCCTTACTTTTAGCTATGTTCAAGACGATTTATACACAAATATATATATTTGCTTTACATTAGCAACTTCCACTATTTCATTCGTTACTATCGTGAGTAATCAATATTCTTTCCGAAAATATTGCCGCATAACTGAACGGCTGAGATTGTAGTTTGGTTCCATTAAAAAAGAAAATATCCGAATTTCGTCGAAAACTTAAAATGATTATATTAACACTGTAAGAAATACATTTCCTATATTTCACATAAGCCATCTCTCGCTCGTCAATGGAAATGAGCTTTCCACCACAAATGTTGTAAAAAAAAACTTGCCGTTTGGCTTTGGAGTAAAAGCTTTATTATGACAGAATAGTGAATAAAATTGAATGTCCCTATGCAAGCTTTTGTGCTCGGTAGCTTAAACTAGCTTTGTAAGTATGGTATTTGTATATATATGTATATGTATATGTATATGTAGGTATATGTATATATGCATATATGTTTTGTTTTGTATATACATGCATGTACATATGCATGTACAGTTTTGAGACTTTCGACATCCACGTAAATGTTTATTTATTGAGATTTAGCAAAAAGTTTCACAGTTATAAAAAGGACTGTTGACTTAGTACAGTACCCAAAGGTTTGGAATGTAAGTCGTTTAAGCGAATAATGCGATGGTAGCTTTTAATTTAATATTTTCAAATTGAACATTTTACTATCAAAAATGAATGAATCTGGAAATTTATTAAAATATTAAATAAATATAAATATATATATAAATAAAAAACCAAACATTATTTCGACCAAATCATACGCTAAAAAAGCAAAAGGGTATAATATTTGTCAATATAATTATAAAATTGCTTGTTTAATTTTTTTGAAATATTGTCGAAAATAAAAAAACGAAACCATTTATTTTCTATATTTTTAAGCGTTTGATTTCCAATAGTTGGGGAACACCCACATTGTGAATTGGATAGACTATAGTTGAAATAGGCAGGCTTTTAATTGGCAATATTGTAGGGTAATGTATGTATCTTTAATACTGCAGTGTACGGTTAGAGTTTCGGGTGATAAAATATTCCCTTCATTAGTGAATTCTTCTACAAAAAGGAATTTGTGAATTCCACGACACATTTATTAATGTTTTTGTATAACAAATGTATTAAACCTATTTATAGCTTAAGTAGCGACCAACCTTCCTCAACGGTCATACAATTTTTGGTTATAACACTCTTGTTTTGGTAGTTGAACTTATGTGTGGGATATGAACTGTATGAAATTTCAGTGGAAAAACAACAACAGAGTTGCCATTGCTCATATAATATAAACCTGACGAATGAAGTTTATATTTACTTTGGACTTATGTAGAAAAGTTCCGTTGCAGCCTTTCAAAATTTGGTTTCTTAAGTTCATAAAGATTTAATCGAATTAACAAGATGTATATTATACAAAAGTAATTCATGAGACTAAAAGTTAAGAAATTTTCTTTTGCTGCAACACTTGATAACAATTTTCTTATATGAATTGAAACAATGGAATGAAGTAATTCGATTATATTTTCACCTTAAATTCCACCGGTTACACACTACAAACTATTTAAACAAATGTTAATTTCCAAATAAGCGAAGGTAAATAAATAAATATGTAAGTCTCCATTGAGAACACCTGAGAGTATGTATACAGTTGAATTTCTCCAACTTGAACTGGAACGGAACGGAACGTTGGACGCAGAGACTTGGTGAACAAATTAAAAATATATATATATATATGTTAATATGTTATATGTTATATAACATATTTATATATGAGATGTATAAGAAGATTTTATATATATATATATATATATATATATAGATATATATAGATATATATAAAAAATTGAGGTGGAACACTTTAAGAGATGTAAATTTTTACTCTCGCCTTATCTTGTACTCTATGTAAATCTGTGTCTATCTAACGGTTATTTAAGAAGTAATGTAGGAATATAATATGTAATGATATTTGTATGTAATAAATTAAACAAGTAATGAATGTCTAAGTTTGGATGCAATCGAACATTTTATACTTTCAATTTGCATGGATCGGATGTGGGGAAATATTTTCAGGTTTTGGAAAACCAGTTCAACATTCGCTATCGAACGCTATTGATTAATATATGATTAACTTATAGTTCAGATCATACACTTATGTAGTTTGACGATGACATTGAGCTTTATGTGTACAAATTTTTCTCCCGAAGGACATTATGCTAATAGAAATATTCTCTTTTATTCTTATAGAGATATCTTTTAATGAGATATATGTGATATCAACCACATGAACTAAATTTAATGTATTGGGTATTTGAAGGTCAGAAGCGAAGGAAGAGAAGGAAGAGTCAGCGAGAGGGGAGGAAATCCAATTTTTTCCAATTTTCAGCCGTATTGTAGTCAAGCAAACATGCCCACTTAATTTTATTAAAACACCACACACATTGACCTATATATACTGAATAAAGTCAACCGGAAAGTCGAAAATCACTATATTGAGTATAAAGGGTCAAGGGAGGGTGTGGACTCATGCATTTACATTCGGCATTAAACTATATTGTGCTCAATGACTGGTTTCCATGCAATTTTATTAATATAATTTACACACTGACCGATACATTCGGCATAAAATCCACTGGAATAACGAATATCATTAGTTGTAATATATGGGTACTAGGGTAATTCAAAGACCGATTTCGTCAATTTTTGGCACCAAGCTATAACAATCCAAGATAATACATTCACTTAATTCCGTTTAGATAATTTACATATTGACCTATACATAACGGTGAAAATTCTATCCAAAGTTAGAAAAATTATATATTTGGTATCCTATTATATAACGATTTTATCCATTTTTAAGACTATGGCACATTATTACCGGGAAAAGACACCTTACTTAATTTAAATGAAATATGATGATATGAAATACACTAATTCCACATATTCGATATCGGAAATCTACGAAGTTCATGCTCGCTTTTTATCCATTCCATTTTTGGAAGAAAGCCTGAAGGCACTATTTGTACTAAGTTTTGTTCCGATATCTTTATTGGTGTTGAATTATGTATTGTAAAGTGAAAGAATCTGACGGAATTAAAATTGTGATAAAATGCTTGCTTCCGACGGTTTTGACGATTTGAGAAGTTATCGTTCTTTAAGTAGTTTTAACACAACCTTTATTATGTGGGGTGGGCGGAGTTATTACCCGATTTCATTAATTTTCCCACTTTAGCAAGCTAGATGGAAATGTTTTCACTAAGTTCAGTTGATATATAATGAGTTTTTGAGATATGTATATTTGATTTGATTTCTTGTCTAAAACTTATAAACTATAGATGCCCCTTCTCACGGTAATCCTTCTACCAAGTTTGAGTTTTGTAACTAAATTTAATTTGTGTGCGTGACAACAGTCCGATTTCACCGATCGGCAATGCAAAACTCCTAAGGAACAAGATTACTAAATTTTTTTACTGAAGTATTACGGAATTTAATTTGTGTTGTCATCCTGATCACTTTAATAAATAAGGCATAACTCTTTATCTATCTTGATTAGTTTTAGGTGTTATGAACAACTTTCAGATGAGCAAATCTTTTATACTCAGTCCAATATGTTGCGAAAGTATAAAAATTTTATTATATTCGCTGGCAGAAAGATTTTCAAATTTTCTACAAAAATCCACATAAATTGACTTTTGCTATTAATTTCAATTCCTATTTGAATTGCAAAGTCGTTGGCCTAACTTTTATCTCTACATCCAATCGATCCAATGGTGCACGGGAGTAGCGTCTTTTGATTGTTCAATGTATGGGTAGTCAATGAACATAATTCCATGTGAATTCCAAAAAATCAAAATTGTCAGAAATCGGCACAGAAACTTATTGTTATTGCGTTTGATTAGTAGCAGATTGTCCTCTAAAAATCCAGCACGTTCGTTTTTTTAATCGATATTCTAAAAACGTAGAGATGTCAATGATATTAACTAACTCATTCAATTCCCTTATGGTCACCAAACAAAATTTCACACTTTTTCTTATCAGTTGTGCTGGTACGGTTTCGACGATATTTATCTGCTGGGGTAGTCTACCGGAATACTTATTAAGACATTGTTTCACATCAAGGGTGATTTTTCCTATCAGGAAAAAATATTTTATCAAAACACACTTTTTTTCTTTATTCCACGTAAACCAAAATAGCAAAGGTAGCGTCACTTTGAGACCAACAACTTGAGAAAATTTTGATGAAATGTCATGTAACAGTAATATAGTTAAGGTTAGCACTTTAAGGTTAGCACTACAAGACAAGAAACGGAAAATGCCTAAAAAAAAATGGAAAATGCCTATTTTTGCAAAAGTAGTTCGTCAGCTATTTGAGCTGGGTCTCACCCTTTCATACTCAGGTAGAATGTCGCAACCACCAGACCAGAGTTCTAACGATTCTAATGAATAGTCCAATTTGACAGCTAGAGTCGAGTTCATGAGTTGAATGCGTGAAGGCCGATTGTCATTTAGCGTTACCCAGAATGTATCAACTCGGGAGCGTCCTGCATTATATCCCATAAGTAAGCTAAGTTTGTGTGAAACTTAAAACACGAAATAATTTAGTCAGTAATTTAGGAGTATAATAGTTTTTTTCACATAACGGTTGTTTGTAACACTTAAATCTAATCGAGATATATATAGAGTTGAATATAAATATATTTCCTCGTCTTTGATCCTTGCAAATTGCTGCAAATTGTCATATTACAGAATTATAATCTTCGAAGTATGGAATTTCAAACATCTATCATAACAACAAAACTATCTTAATCATACTCTGTATTGAGACTTACAAAGGACATCCCTTCAACCTACATTTATTCCGAAGCAAAATTTAGCAAAAATGTTCAATTCATCATATTACAAGAAATAATCTTTAACCGTGCCAATTTTAGAAAGAAAAAACATCTTATTATTATTGAATACCTCTGAATCAAATAACGCATTCCTTAAACAAACAGTTATAATAAATTTACAGCCAATTTCTTACTATCGAGGTGGGGATATGGGATTAATTTCCTAACATACAGATACTCTTACTAATGAAAAGACCAGTTGAAATTCGAGTGACTATCTGTCTGTCCATCCGTCCGTCCGTCCGTGCAAGCGATAACTTGAGATAACACGATAACACGTGTTCTTGCCACCGTAAGACGGTTGGTATTGCAGATGGGCGTAATTGGATATCTGCCACGCCCACAAAATCCCATTAATCGAAAACAGATAAAGTGCTGTAACTAAGCAACAAATTAAGATAGAAACGTGCTACTTGGTATAGAGGATCCTAGTAGGGTGAGGCATCTGTGGGCAAGAATTTTTGTAAAAGTGGGTATTGCCTCACCGCCCAATATGTCTAATATATATATATCTCGGAAACCGTTAAAGCAATATCCATCAAACTCGCTCCAACTAAGTTTTTCTAGCATCTCCTCATATACTGTGAAAATGAACGAAATGGGATAAAAATCACAATATCACAATAATGGGATATTGGAACAAAGCTTTCCACGAATAGTACGTTCAAGCTATGCCAGACGCACCGTAAGACGGTTGGTATTGCAGATGGGCGTAATTGGATATCTGCCACGCCCACAAAATCCCATTAATCGAAAACAGAGAAAGTGCTATAACTAAGCAGCAAATTAAGACAAACGTGTAATTTGGTATAGAGGATCCTAGTAGGGTGGGGCATCTGTGGGCAAATTGATGCAAAAGTAGGTATGGCCCTGCCCCCCCACCGGTTTAATATATATAAGGTTATATATATATAGGTTTAATATATACAAGAACCTCTTAACTGGTTATTGGTATATGGCATTATATTTGCATTCTTATGTCACCTTGGAAAAATGGACGAGATCGGATAAAAACCACGCCTACTTCTCATATAACACAATTTTAAGTTTCATCTGATCCTTTCACTTTTAAGTAGATAAATCGTGCAGCAATTAAGATATGAAATTAAAACTTTGTACAAATAGTGCTTTTAAGATATGCCATCTCATGCGTAAAAATAGACGAATTCGAATCATAACTTTTCAAGCCACCAGATACCCAATATTAGGACCTCAGTGCCTCTATCTGACGTTTTATCTAAAATATCGGGAAATCTGTAAGATATTGTAATGCAATGGAGGATTATCTTTCCATTATAATAGCGTGCTCTGGTATCAAAAATGGGAAAAATCGGATAAATACTTCCCCTAGCCCCCATAAATCTAATATAAGGATTTTGAACCTTCCGGTAGACTTTATACGATATATTTCGGCAAATTTGTAAAATATCGTAATGTAATTGGACGATCGAGTAGGCACTCCCCTTAGCCCCCATGTACCAAATATACGGATTTTTAACCATTGGGTAGACTTTATACCATATATTTCGGCCAATATGTAAGATATCTTAGCGAAATGCAGTAAACGTGTAATATTGAATATACCATAGTATACTGCTGAAAATGTGAAAACGATCTTCGAATTATCCCAGCTCCCATATACTACATATAATGATTTTCGCTATCCTAGCAGACTTTATGCCGAATATGTCGGTCGCTGTGTGAGCTACCTTCACAAAATTCCGTAAAAACATGTTTCCTAATATACTTGAATAATGAAAAGAGTTAATGTGATCAGTGGAGATCTTCCTCTATCCCAAAAATGCCCGATATAAGAATTCCCAACTTTCCACCTGGCTTTAAACCGTTTATGTTGGTCAATGAAATTAAGTGGATATGTTTTCTTAAACACAATGTTATTTCGCGTTAAATATGAAAGAAATCGGTCTAGATCATGATCTAAGCCGCTTAGTCCTCATATAGTGATTTCCTTTTCTCTGGTTAACTTTTTCCTCATGTATCTAATATATTCAATTAAGCCACTTTGGTTGAGTTTACATCGCATATATCACTTCTGAGTTAAACATGTCAGCACCTGAAAACATTTTCCCGCTTGCACATTGCGTTTAAGTTTGGTTTTAGCATCATAATTCTATTTTTCTTTCTAGAATAGTTATAAAACTATTAATTAACCATTTTTGAAGTATGGACAGTCGTATAATAATAGTAATTATAATTGAAGTTAAGTAGCAATTACAGTATATGGCAACAAATATTTGAAAACTCTAACAAAGTCAGCAATCATCAATTCATCATTTACTTTGAGAATCATGATCATTTAGTCAAGTAATCTTGTAATCAAATCCAAAATGTATGAATAATTTATTAGCCAAAAAGGGAATTTATAGACAGTGTTCATAATAAATATTAATTTATTTGATAACATCAAGGACTGAATTATAAAACTAAAAATTCACTAAACATAAAATTAATACTATATTTAAAGCAACGATCATCAAATTTTGCGTTAGAACTCGCAAGTCTTTGCAAATCAGTGAAATACCCTTTACCAGACGCTATAGAGTAAATGCCATGATCCAGTCTAAATATTTTGCAACATCCGCGTATATGACATATTGATTGTCGATGCATTTGTTGTGCTGCGCGGGCACGGCGGCCGAAACTGTGCCACGTAATATCCAACGATTGTTCCGTTGCAACAACAGTCCGGCACCTGAATCGCCCGTACAAGGCCCGTCCGTGCTTTCAGTTAGAGGTGAAGCTGCTAGCAAACCTGCGCAAAAAGTACGATTAGAACTGAAACTGCGTACCCTTGGATTTGACGCAAAACACACTTCGTTTGACACAATTGGTGCTTCGATGACATGTGGAACTGCGGCTATTGTGGGCCTGCTATCCATCAATGGAACACCTCCGTGGATCCGTGAGAAGCCCCAACCTACACTAAAGCCACGCTCTCCGACTATATTCTCAAGTTGACTATCACCACTCCATAGGCAGGCCGGAAGGATGTAGGTGTTGAACCTATAAATACTTCAAATAGCAGAGTTTTTATTTAATGTCTCCATTACTTACTGTACTTGAATCTTCAACACCAACACCGCTATATCCGCATCATATGTTCCCAATGTCGCATCATATTCGGGATGTAGGAAAATCTCACTCACCGGTGCTGCGATGGAGTGCTCTTCATTCCAGTTTCGTAAATTATGTCTACCTAAAAATACTAGCAGCTCATTGGCTTTGTGATGTTGGCTTTGTAAGTGAAAACAATGCGCCGAACTTACGACCACATGCGCGGACACCAAAGTGCCACCACACTGATAAGAAAGCGATGTCAAATTATTCACATAAATTGCTGCCAGCCACGGCCACGCCCCTCGCGTAAGTACTGTCGGTAGAAAAGTGTCACGTA
Organism: Bactrocera minax; assembly: GCA_021498325.1. Classification (NCBI taxonomy): domain Eukaryota; kingdom Metazoa; phylum Arthropoda; class Insecta; order Diptera; family Tephritidae; genus Bactrocera; species Bactrocera minax. Next base: position 1,940 of record JAKEEE010000111.1, on the reverse strand, counting down.
CAGGAAGTTCGGTACTGGATATTACTACTGGGGTGCTGGACCTGTCATTGTGATTTCTCCTTGCATGAGCGTGAATACCTGCTGCATATCCGCCAGATTTTCGGTAGGATCGCTGTGAATTTGTAATAGGTGTTAGAGCTTTAGCATTGCCAACTTTCGCAGCTGGTGCAGTCAAAGGTGACGTCGATGCTCGAGAATGTAAGTGTAGATTGGTTTTCCCGCATACGCTGTTCAGTGTAATGTGTTTCAGCTCACTGAAATGCATAAATGGAGGGGATTAGTAAAAATTAATAATGAATTTAAAGAAATTTCCAAAAAAATGAAGAAAATCTATTAAACTTTTTTTCTGATACTTTTTTTCTGCAAGATAATAATAAAAAAAACTGTAAAATAATTTCAGCTAACCCAATAACCCATTATGATAACCAAAATCGAATCGAGGTGATTGCCCTTGAGTAACCGGTGATTATGTCTTTTAAGACAATAAATTTGTATCTACAATTGGTTACTTACAGCCACGTTCAAGAAATCATTACCGCAAATTTCAAAATGAAAATTTTTTGTTATGAACTAAGAAAGACGTATTGAGCTTTACAACTTCTCTGAGATTATCTTGATTTACCTTCGTTTGTGGAGTGCGTCTTCTAGTTATATGACAAATTGAAGTATTGGAGAGACCTCGTGAATAGCTAATATATTTCATTTGTGTCAGAAATAGATTGTCTTGACGATCTAAATTTTTACGTTGATAAGATCAAAATGATATGCCGTTAGAGCACTTAGATAAAAGAGACATGTAGGTTGTTGCAGTAATAAATTTCTCGACTGAACCCTTTTGAAATTGTGAAAACTTACATTTCTCCACGTGTGGTTAAATTTGGTGGCAATTGTTCCGCACTAAATCTCGTATCGATTGAGAAGAAGTCAATGTCATAATCGTCTTCCTCTTTATCATCGATCAGGGCAGTTGAGAACTGTGCGCGTTGCGGCAGTGTGTCTGACGGCTCTTCATTCGTGATGAATGTAAATTTTCTTGTGTGCTCCAGCTGAATACGTGTGACGAATATACTAAGATCTGCAAGCAGTAATTTACATTACATTAGTGCAGTTTTGTTGTTGCAATTGTTAAATAGTTTTCAGAAGCCATGAATTCAATTAACAATGCATTAAATATGTATATATATATTGCCATGTGGAGCTATAAATATATTTGTGCAAATTCACCTGATTGACCCATACAAATTACATGGTTGTTTGCGGTTACTTGCAGCAGCTTCGGTGGAAAATGTGTTTTGGGAAATTTGATTTTGTACAGGACTGGCGCATTGTTGTGGAATTGGCCACGCGAAAGCAATTCAATTTCGCCTAGGTAACTCTACGAAAGTAGTGTAAAACATTATTGTAAAATATATAATACATGTAATAATATACATGTGTATTAATGCTTGGCGTGGGTGCTCACCGTCGGTGGCTTCCCACGCATGGAGAGTGTCACTCTAATTTGCAGAGCTTCCGCGAAACCCGTATGACGCACAGAGAGAATACCAAACCACTCAGCGCCATCGAAGCGATATTGGAAGATTTTCGGACATGGACTGATGGGTATGGTTTGAGTAAAAATTCGATTTATTGGTTGCAGGATAATGATGAGGATGGTGGTGAAAAGGAAACGCATTCCGTATTAACTTATTTGCATTGCTTTTGCATTTGTATTTATGTTATTATGCAGCGCCAAAGCGCTTTGCATTATTAAGAGTGGTTAACCGATACTAAATAACTTTTTTACACAGAAATGTACTTTTATAATAATTTACTTTTATTATCGCACAATAAACATTTGATATATTTTTTTTTAATGATTTCTTCAGCATTGACACTTATAGGCGACGCACCCCACGTACCCCACGCGCTAACCTATCAATGACATTTGTTTTATGTTT